>CM046874.1:296817373-298017373 GCA_025667525.1 Glebionis coronaria
ACACCTTTAATTACCTTGTCTTGCACCTTTAATTTTCAAGTAAGTTTTAATTTCGTGTTCTTTAATCTTTTTATCTTTAAGTTTTTAATCATCTTGTTCATCTTTTCTTCTTGCTTATTGTTAATCTTTTCCTTAAACCTTTGTTTGTGTTGATTTCAAGTTTTCAATCTAAACCTTTTTCATCTTATTTTTATATAAGGTTTAAGTCTTTTTAATTTTCGTGTCTTATTTTTGTTGATTTCATACGTTTTGTTATTGATCTAAGGTTTTTATATAGCTTATTGGTGTTTTACTTTACTTATTGTCTTCCAAAAGTTAAGATTTTTGAGCTTATTTTCGTACTTTTTGTGTTTTCCTAGTTTTTAGGAAATCTGATTCGATTTAGGAACTTTTTCATTAATTGCGAAATCTTGGTTCTCAGCAATTGCGAATTTGATCTTTTTCCTTTATTGCGAAATTGTGACATTCGCATCATTGCGAAATTGATCTTTTCTCCAATTGCGAAATCTTTCACCTTGAGCATTGCGGAATCTTCAAGTTAACAACATTACGAATTCTTGTCATTTGTGGGAATTTGCGGAATCTTGGCTGAGTATTGTGAAATCTTTCTTCAAGTTGCGAAATCACATCCAAGGATTGCGGAATCTTTCTTTGTGGTAATTGCGGAATCTTGGCCATGTATTGCGGATTCTACCATTTTGATTGCGAATTCTTCAACTTTTAAGCAATTGCGAAATTATTCACCTTATTTCAAAATTAATTCAGTTTTTATTTAATTGCGAATTTTACTGTTTTTATTTAAATTTAATTTTCAAATTTATTTTTCCCGCCTTCTTCCTTAGTCGCACTTTAAGTTTATTTGCCTTAGATTTATTTTAGCATTGCCTTAGTTTAAGTTTTAGTTGCGTTTGAAGTTCGCCTTAGATAGATTTAAGTTTGCGTTATTTACGTTTAGTGCCTTTTAATTTTCGTCACGCTCTTAAATTCTTGTCATTTACTTTAAATTAGAGTTAGATTTACTTCAAAGTCATTTATTTTAATTGTTTTTGCACATTTAATATACTACAACGACACAACTTTCGTTTCACCAAAGAACAGCAGAGTCGCACATTAAACTCCTTTTTCAATTCGAAGAGACATACTTAACGAATCTTTTTAATTAGGCAAAAACCTAACATTAAAATGGTGCCGCTGCCGGCTCTTTTCGTAAAGATTAACGGTTTTCTGTGAGAGACGCGTTGCTTTTTGGGATCCGTTCACTCGTGAGCGTTATTTTCTTGCTTAAAAAATTGATAAAAATCCATAAAAATAAAAAATTTCAAAAATCCAAAAATATTTTATTTTTATTGTGTATATATATTGTCTTTGTGTTTGGTTTCTTTTTCTTTTTCATTTTCAGGTGTATGCGTACTAGATCTTCTAATTATCAAGAGCCCGAGACTCGAGAAGATTTAAGTATGTCAAGTGTTAACAACAACAATCATCCACCGCACCTCAACAATAACAACAATGTTCTTCCACAGCCCGATCTTCGGACAATGGAGGAGCTTTGTCAACCTACCATGTTTGGACGAGGAGGACCGATTGCACCGATGCAAATCACGGCTCCGGAGTTTTCGTTGAAGCACCACATGATTCAGCAAGTGCAAACTAATCCATTCGCCGGAATGCCTGATGATGATGCCAACAAACACCTCGACAAGTTCATTACAATCACCCAAAGCATGAAGTTGCCCGGTGCCACAAGGGATGTTCTTCGCCTTCAACTCTTTCCACATACTTTATCACATCATGCCGAGAAATGGTTTGATCGTCTTCCAAAGAATTCAATTCACACTTGGGATGACATGACTCAACGCTTTTTGTCGCGCTACTTTCCACCATCCATGGTCACGAGCCTTCGCAATCAAATCAGCGGTTTCATGCAAGATCCCGATGAATCTCTTTTTGATGCTTGGGAAAGATATAATGTCTTGATCGATCGCTGTCCAAACCACAACATGCTTCCCGTCACCTTAATTGATACTTTCTACAACGGTTTGACTTTTCGAGATCGTGATACGATTAATGCAGCCGTCGGTGGCACATTCATGAAAAGGAGACCCGAGGAGTGTAGAGAGCTAATTGAGAACATGACTACTCATCATAAAAACTGGGATTCCTCTGCTTCTTCAAGGAACAACCCGAGAGTCAATGTCTCTTCTACTTCAGCAAACCCTGATATGACCGAACTCACCCGCATGATGACTGAAATGAGCAAAAGTATCTTGCTTCTCGCTTCAAACCAACAACAACAACAAGTTAAAGCGGTTGCACCTTCTTGTGAAACATGCGGCGGTCCTCACTCATACACCGATTGTCCTTCTACACAAGGAAATCCGGAAAATGTGTATGCAGCTTATGGTAATTATTCACCGGAAAATTACCAAGCTCGACCTCAAGGGATAGAAATTTGCTGAGTTACCGGTCCAACAATTACCTTTCACCCGGTTTTTCTCCTCAAAACCAAAACCCCGCCAACAACTACAATTCTAGCAACCAAATCCCACCAAGAGCTTCTAATCCTTATCACCCACCCGCCCAACAAGCCCCATCCATTAACCCCGATGTTGAAGCCATCATGAGAACCCAAGGTGAGCAAATCAAGAATCTGCAGAGCCAAATAATCAATTTGAAAGGAGATATCACCAAGCAAGGAAATGAGATTAGATTCGAGCTTCGAGATAATATTCAATCCTCCTTCAGCACTCAAACGAATGATTTGAAGAATATGCTTGCTAGTTTTTTGCCCGCAACTCAACCTTCTACTTCGAGTTCTCTACCTTCAAACACCGTCACCAATCCGCGAGCAAATGTGAGTGCTATTACTACCCGTAGTGGAATTACCATTGTCGATCCACCTATCCCACCCCCATCATCTACACCTCCTCCACCACCATTTATCCCTACTCCTTCTACACCTAGTATTAGTACACCATTACCGTCTCCGCCTCGTCATGACGATGTATCTAGGAAGGCCCCTTCAATATCTCAACCTTTACCTACACATACACCTTCACCACCCAAACCCAATATCCCATATCCTTCACGTTTAGGCAAGACCAAAATGCTAACCAAGGATGACTCTCATGTGACGAGCTATGTGAAGATTCTCTCTCAAATGAACATCAACATTAGCCTTGTGGAAGCACTTGTCCACATGCCGAAATTTGTGAAAGCATTTAAGGAATTGCTTAGCAAGAAGGAGAAGCGGATTGAGCTCGCCAACACACGCTTAAATGAAAACTGCTCTGCAGTTATTCTTAAAGAACTTCCGAAAAAGCTTGGAGATCCCGGTCGTTTTGTGTTGCCTTGCGTTTTCAACAAAACTGAAGAATTTACTGCCCTTGCTGATCTCGGGGCCAGTATTAATCTTATGCCTTTGAGTATTTGGAAAACACTATCATTACCCGACCTCACTCCAACGAAGATGACTCTCGAACTTGCTAATTGCACTCTCGCTTACCCCGTTGGTATTGCCGAAGACGTGTTCATTAAAGTTGGCACATTTACTTTCCCGGTCGACTTTATCGTTGCTGATTATGAAATGGACCCTCGTATTCCTTTAATACTTGGTCGGCCATTCTTGAGAACCGGACGAGCTCTAGTTGATGTTGCCGAAGGTGAGTTAATCTTAAGAGTCGGGAATGATGCACAAGTTTTCAAAATGGGGAAGCTTACAAGCAAATCCTTTGGACGAGAATCAGTGAATATGATTAATGTGCTTGATGATTTTGTCGTCTACAACAATCCTCTATTCGACTCTTGCATTGATAATCCACTTTTTCAAGATGATGTGGATAATTCTCTCTCCAATTTGGAACCTTCTCCCATTTATGCTTCTCCATCGGTCTTTGATGCTTATGATGATGAGTCTAGCTCAGATTCGGATGATTATGATGACCTTACTTCTGAGAATCCCGATCTGCCCACATATGATGATTTCGATGAGGCTGATACTCTTTCGAGCGATTCTTCACATGATGAAGATCCTCCGCCATCACTCGATACTACTTTGGACGATTACTCATTTGAGGAAGATTTCTCTACGTTTCTCAACACATACTTCCCTCATGAGAGTGATGCACCTCCTTTAGATTTTGAAGATTATCGTCTTGATCCTACTTTGGATTTGAAGAACATTCTTTCAAAGGAGAAGAAACCGGTCGACACCGACATCCGCAGCACATATGATTTAACACCTCTTTATCCCCCTTCTGAGGACGAGGTTGTGCATCTTCTTCGCGGATCTTCTTCACACTCTGCTGAGCCTGAGTGCTATTTTCCCCTAAAGGAAAAGGTGTTCGACCCCGGTATTGACATTCTGCAGCCATCTCAGTATCCACCTGATGAAATAAAAGGAAATATCTTTGGAACTATTGAAGACATGCTTGCACCACTTCACCCTTGCTTCCACCGTGCTCCATCGCTGCTTAAGGGAACCTTGCCTACTCTTCTTTGGCTTGCCTTATTCGCCTTAAGCTTGTGCTATTTGATGGATGAAAACTATGTCTTTGATCCTGGTGGATATTTTTCATGCTTCTTCCTATGATGATCAAGGTCGAGTCAGGCTCACGACTCGGTAATCAAAAATCAAGCGCTTCTTGGGAGGCAACCCATGTATCTATCTTTTTGCTTTCTTTATCCTAAGTGTAGGGGAGACCCTTGGTTTGCTATTTCCTCTCCTCTCTTCTTATAATCAGGGATTCGAGCTCAATGATCCACTCTTGATGATTCTTGACGCCCCGTGATTCTGTGTTCCATTTTCCCGGTTCTATCCTAAACTCTTTTCGATTCACTATTTTATATTTTCTCAATATTAAAATAGGAATCTATTTAGTTGTCTCTTCCTTAGCGAGATTTAAACAAAGTGCACAATGTCCTAAGTGTAGGGGAGTTTACTCCCACATGCTTAAACATTGAGGACAATGTTTATATTAAGTGTAGGGGGGACTTCTATCGAAGTTAAGTGGTCTTTTCTTTGTATTTGTCCTCATTTTAACCGGAAAATCAATTTTTCAACATTTTTCAAAAATTTTAATCTATTTTGGCCTATTAGTTTTTCCATTTGTGTAGTTATTTTTCTTTCCTTGTTAGAATAAATCTTTAATAAAGTGGTTTTAATTTTCAAACATTGTGAATCTTTTGACTCAACCCGAGTTTACTTATCTAAGTTTACTCTAGCTAGTATCCTTAACGTGTTTAGGTCAAGTTTTGCTAGGCTTTTATATAGGGAGCTATAAAACGCGAAAGTCTTAACTTTCACGGGTTAAGAACAAGAACTTTTCGCAAGTTCCTATAATTGATCCTAGAGAGTCGTTTATCAAGGGAACTTTAAAATGCGATTTCTAAACTTGAAAGAGTCTAAGAATTTGCAAGATCCATAGGCGACTCGAAAACCCAAAACTTTGATTTAATAGGCTAAGTATCCACGAGTCTCATTCCTTGAGATTTTAAACTGTGGAGAATGAGAGATGATAGAGCCAATTATAAGTTTGGTATTCTTTCGGGAATTTATGTGAGTTAATTATAAGCCTATTCTCCCATCGCTTGTTATTAAATTTATCTGCAATAAATAAGGTTGTACGATTTGAAAAGTTACTTAGCTTCTAGCCCAAGATCGTTTAAAAGTTTCTCGGTATGGATTAGAGTTCATAGCCAAGGCATAACTTATTGAAGCGGGATGCGAAGATTGGCGAGTCCAAAAAGGTCCTAACAAGACATGAGGGCTATATTTTGTTGCTAAAGATCCAAAGTGATGTGAAGAATCATTTATCAAAAATCAATATGAAGGATCGAGACACACGACGAAAAGCAAATACTCCCCAAAAGTCATGGAGAAGTGAATCCGAAAAGAACCTAACAAGGTATGAGGATAAATAGATCCAAGTCATAAAAGGAGGCGGATCGTTGTATATCAAAGTCCAAAATAATGATTGGAGAAAAATGAAGAAGTCGTGGTCCAAGTATGAATCTCTCAAAACTTCAAGTGAAGAAATTTCTAATAGAAGAGAAGACCATAATTTCATGAACGTCTCTCAAGGTTTGAAGTATGAAGTCGCTGCCAAATATCGGTCCGAGAAAGGTATCAAATCGCGAAGCGAGTTATGCCAAGATATGAACTTTATGAGGTCCCGAGAAGCAGTTTTAAAAGATTTTGTCCTTTAGCTAACTATTGATTAAATCGTTCACTTTATTTTGGGTCTAAATAACTATCGAAATAAGTCAAACAATGCATCCTCGTGATCATTCAAGACAACAATAAAATATAAGAGATACACCTAGGAATAAGGGAGTCTAAGTAAATAATTGGCCCACATGAGTTCGTGTTAGTTTGCTAACTTATAATAACAATGGTCTCGTTTTTAAGCTTGGTTTGGAGAAAGTGAAAACTTGAGGATGATGATCATTCATAACATTTCCAAAACCCGAAGGTATGTTTTTTATTTCTTTACTTTGAATGTTTATAAGTTTCTATCTCTTTAATAAAGGTCAAGGTGGATTGATTGTGATGAAAATGTAAACGTGCTTTGTAACTAATGCATTGCATGAGGACATTGCAATGGTCAAGCGTATGGGATTTGATAGGTGTGTAAACACCCATCCTTTTTACCACTTAATTACAATAATAACCGAGCCAAAGCGTGTATTTTATGTCATTTATGTCAGAATTATGCGTGGTTTGTGTTTTTGTTGTGATTTAGGACGAAAAGGTGAAAAGTGGTGAAAACACGGGCATTCACGGGCTTTTATCAAAGAAAAAGACGAAAGACGAAGTCGAGAAGTCAAGAGTGCAAAAAGAACGGAAGTCCAAGACCAATTCTGAAGATTTATCGAAGAAAAAGTCAAAAGACGGAAGTTTACTAAAAGCCGAAGAACTTAAGTCTAATTTGTTGAAGAATTAAAAGACGAGTTTAAAGAAATCCCGAGACAAAGTCATTAAAGTCCAAGACTTAAGAAGATTAACAAAGTATTAAGAAGAGCAAGGACCTAATGACGCAATTAAGAAAAGATGAAAGAGGGGAGGAATCTTCCTAAGCACTCCTTAATCCTCCCCTATAAATAGAACATTAGGATTAGCATTTCATTTTTTGTTGGCTAATTTGACACATTAGTTCTTCCACCTTTTAATTACTTGCACATTTACTTTATTGCACCTTTAATTACCTTGTCTTGCACCTTTAATTTTCAAGTAAGTTTTAATTTCGTGTTCTTTAATCTTCTTATCTTTAAGTTTTTAATCATCTTGTTCATCTTTTCTTCTTGCTTATTGTTAATCTTTTCCTTAAATCTTTGTTTGTGTTGATTTCAAGTTTTCAATCTAAACCTTTTTCATCTTATTTTTATATAAAGTTTAAGTCTTTTTAATTTTCGTGTCTTGTTTTTGTTGATTTCATACGTTTTGTTATTGATCTAAGGTTTTTATCTAGCTTATTGGTGTTTTACTTTGCTTATTGTCTTCCAAAAGTTAAGATTTTTGAGCTTATTTTCGTACTTTTTGTGTTTTCCTAGTTTTTAGGAAATCTGATTCCATTTAGGAACTTTTTCATTAATTACGAAATCTTGGTTCTCAGCAATTGCGAATTTGATCTTTTTCCTTTATTGTGAAATTATGACATTCGCATCATTGCGAAATTGATCTTTTCTCCAATTGTGAAATCTTTCACCTTGAGCATTGCGGAATCTTCAAGTTAACAACATTGCGAATTCTTGTCATTTGTGGGAATTTGCGGAATCTTGGCTGAGTATTGCGAAATCTTTCTTCAAGTTGCGAAATCACATCCAAGGATTGCGGAATCTTTCTTTGTGGTAATTGCGGAATCTTGGCCATGTATTGCGGATTCTACCATTTTGATTGCGAATTCTTCAACTTTTAAGCAATTGCGAAATTATTCACCTTATTTCAAAATTAATTCAGTTTTTATTTAATTGCGAATTTTATTGTTTTTATTTAAATTTATTTTTCAAATTTATTTTTCCCGCCTTCTTCCTTAGTCGCACTTTAAATTTATTTGCCTTAGATTTATTTTAGCATTGCCTTAGTTTAAGTTTTAGTTGCGTTTGAAGTTCGCCTTAGATAGATTTAAGTTTGCGTTATTTACGTTTAGTGCCTTTTAATTTTCGTCACGCTCTTAAATTCTTGTCATTTACTTTAAATTAGAGTTAGATTTACTTTAAAGTCGTTTATTATAATTGTTTTTGCACATTTAATATACTACAACGACACAACTTTTGTTTCACCAAAGAATAGCAGAGTCGCACATTAAACTCCTTTTTCAATTCGAAGAGACATACTTAACGAATCTTTTTAATTAGGCAAAAACCTAACATTAAACACACGAAAAACTACGGGTTTACCCCATAGTGGGCCCTATGCCGCGGCTAGAACAAGAGAAAGAGGCCAAGTGGGCCTTTTGGCCAAAAACCAATTTTAATAAAACCTCTGGAGGAAACCTTTTTCATTATTTTTAGGTTTACAGAAAATTTTGTCCTCTTCCTCCTTTTTTCACCATAGCCGCCGGCCACCATCAAGAAAAAGGTCAAACCCGGACGATTTTTGTATTTGTTTAATTATTCTTGATCACCTCTTCATTTTAAACGCATTGGTATATTTAAAAACCTTTTCTTTTCATTTTTATTTTCTTATGATTTCATGTTTAAAATTAATTAATCACATGAACATGTAAAGGAATAACTAAGATTAATTAATTTTGTCAAGAGTGCGTTTGGTTTGTGGTTTGTGGTTCGGTCGAGACACTGAGACCCCAAAGGGGTGCTCGGCTTGTTTCTAATCACCACCACCGAGACCTTAAAGGTCTCAGCTTGGTTGGTTTCGGCTCGGCGCAGGCAAGAAACCCTCGACCGAAGGTTGGGTGTGGTTGTTTATTCGGTTTGGTGTAACCGAGGCACCACCGAGACCCCCAATGGGCTCGGCTGGTTTTGTTTGATCGGACCCGAGACCAAAAGGGACCCCGAATTCAAGCCGGGGTATGTTTACATGTTTAGTTGATTAAGTAGTGTCAACCGAGACCCCTCCAAGGTCTCGGTGGGACTTGTTTATAGCTTATTTGGTTCTGCTTAATTAAAACACGGGCTCGGGATTCGGGTTTTTATAAAAACTATTTTTATAAGTCATGTTATATTAAACTTTAGGTTAATTAATTTATTAAAATTAATTCATGTATAACCTAAGGTATTTATACTTAGCCATTTTAATTAACACATGCATTTTAATTAAAATCATATAACGTATAGTTTATTTAAATTAACCAGTTATTTAATTATTAAGCTATAACCATGACTTGTATCGTACTAATTTAACTTTACTTATTATTTATAATTCAGCTTAATTCTAATTATCAAAACTTACTAATTTTGGGAACTTTCTATTTTTGGGAACTTTCTATTTTTGGAAACTTTCGGTTTTTAGAAACTTACTATTTATGGAAACCTGCGATTTTTAGAAAGTTATTTAGTATTACAATACAAGTATTATAATACACTAACACGCGAATAATACACAACAGAACATCAAAATAACTATAAAATACTCAGTACAACTGTAGAACATGACAGAATATATATAACAAGCTAATAACACACGGAACCAGTAAAACACATGTAATTCAGACAACTCATAAACGTCCATGTTTCCTATGTAGTGTTATCCGTCGAGGCGGATTAGTCTTCATCGTTTTCGTTAGCTTCTACAGGACATAAGGTACGGATTTCCCGTCCTTCAGTAAGGACAATCTCTTCCTTCATTAGGATTTCCCGTATGCAGCCAATTGTTTTCCCCATTAGTTACAGATTAAATGCTTATGTTTATTAGTTACCTTAGCCATATACATGCATGACAAGTTTCACCTAGTTATGGAGGTACCATAACCATAACACTAGAGGCACTTGTATTATGACTTCACCACGACGGAGTGATAGCTCGTGGCGTCCTTTTTCAGTTATTTTGCCATTATATTATTATATTATCATGTGGGGCGTATGGGTGCATCCTAGTTACATGTTTCAGTCTGGATTTCATGGTGAATGTGGTGTGTGCCTTGCATCCTTCACAAGGAGTTGATCCCTCCTACCCACTTACAAGTTAATTAGAGGCAACCCCTCTAATTGCATGATGAGGTATCCCCTCCAAGTATTCATGCACGTTGTTGACCTTATGACCTATATTGGCTATTATGGTACATTAACTAATACAGATTTTCATAAGTAACATAAGCTATGTTTTCAGAACTAAAACCAGTTAACATGACAAAAAACTAGGTTTTCCAGGACTTATTCATTTATGCTGCCATTCATGCTTTATACTCTTTATATGCTTTCATATTTTATGTTTTTCCATGCTTTATTGTATATCCGTGCACTAAGCGTTATGCTCAGCCGTCTACTTTTCCATGTTCCCAAACGGCAGGTACCCAAGGACGCAAGTAGGAACTCTAGAGTATGTGCATTTGGATTGGAAGCTATCCGGCCTCTTTTACCTTATTTATTTATTCCTACTTTATCATTCTTTACATCTTTTGGACATTGTTTAGTCCTTTTCATTTACAGTACTTATATTGCTTGTTGTGAGTTACTAGACTACCGATGTTTGATTCCGGTATTTCTATTTATGGTCATGAATGTTTAGACATTTAACTTGCATGCTTTGATGATACGCCATAATTTATTGTATCACTCTATCCTCTTAAATGGGGTGTTACATTTATGGTATCAGAGCCAAGGTTTCGACATGTAGCTCTGTAAAAATGACCTGTAACTTACGGGTAGTCCCTAGTGTCTTCCTAGAACTGACAGTTGGTTTTCATGCATTCATTCATTTTCATTTTATTTCATGCATTCATATCATTGTAGCAGGTTTATGACTAAGTAATGGTTGGTACAGGACTGGCCCTATTTAGTCGCATGTGCTTTTATCGAAACTTTTAACATTGGGACCGACCCATTGGCGTACCCACGCCATGTCTTTGTTTGAGTGAACTGACCATAGGCGTTCACTCCCGTTCATATAAAAGTTTTATAAACTGCATCATGCATTTTTACATTGTTTCATGCCTTATAAGCTGTTCCTTTGATTTATACATTGTTCATGCATTCTTATGTTATCTCATTTCTGATTTATAATTTATGTTGCAATTTGTTGTTTTAAACTGTCAGTTGGTGAACAATCGCAATACTCCAGATTTGACAGCAGCTGTCAATGCAGCTCTGCAAGCCCTCCTTCCCCAACATCGTAATGAAATTAGGGATGAACTTCAGGCAGAATTCCAGGCTCATGGTAATCACAACAACCCTCCTCTTCCTCCACCGGTTACTCTTATGACTTGGTTAGAGAGATTCAACAAACAGCGACCCCGTTCGTTTGAGCAGACTGACAGCCCCAACGAGGCTGAAGCTTAGATTTCTCACATCGAGAAGATTTTTTATGCAATGGGTTGTGATGGTGTTTTCAAGGCAAGAATGGCTTGCTATAAGTTTGAAGGTGATGTGCTGTAGTGGTAGAAATCAGTCAAGCAGTCCAACGGTGGGGACAATTGGGTTGCACAGCTGACATGGGACCGATTTAAGGAGCTCTTCCTTAATCAGTACTTTCCACATGCTGAGCAAGAGAAGATTAAGAGTGACTACCTCAACATTCGGCAGATTGCTGGTGAAAACAGCAATGAATTCATGTAAAGGTTTCTCCGCTTAGCACGTTTCTGGGTCCAGCCGCAAGAACTGCTACGGAGCAGGCTGAGAGGTTTTGCTGGGCACTTCGCACTTCGGTTTCCAACAACCTGGTATGTGCTACTTTCACTACAGTGGCACAGGTGGCCGATGCAGCCCGTAAGCTCGAGATGCTTCAGGAACGAGAGGAGTTCGGTGATGACAGAGCAGTGAAGAGGTATCTTCAATCACCAATTGTAAACAATTCATTTCCATCAGTATTACTCATTTCATATAAACCTCTGTTAAACAATATATATATTCCAGGCAGAAGACTGACGACCGTAAGCCTGCGGCCGCTCAGCAGCAAGCATCCAAGGGAAATAGTCAAACTAACGACCGTTCTGGTTCTGAGAGGCGTGGCGGTAACGATGGTTACCGTAACAACGCTAATAACTCGAACAACAACAGGTCCCTACATTAACCTTCTTTCATGTTCAACTATTTTATGTTATGGTATTCTGACACTCCAACCATTATTAATTCAGGAACAATGGTAATGGCAGGGATCAGGACCGTAGGGGTTCACAGCCTAACCGTTCTACCTAATATGGTAAATTTTACACCTTCTATGTAATCATGTTTATGTTCCACGATCATGTCTCATGCATGTAATCCTTAAACAGGCTCTCAGATAACTAGGACACCTGTTGGAGGATTCACGCATCCTGTATGTCCTACTTGTTCGCGTAGACACTCTGGTATTTGTCACTGAGGTACTAGTGGTTGTTTCAAGTGTGGCCAACAAGGCCATTAGCAGAAGGACTGTCGCCAGGGTGAGATAGAAGGCACCTCTGGACACGCCGACACCAAGCCACCTCCTACTTCTGGTCGCGTGTTCACTACTACTCGAGATCAGGCGAATAAGACTTCAGGTACCATAACCGGAAATCTCTTTATGAATGGTTTGGCAGCATGTGTTCTGTTTGATACTGGAGCGACGCATTCAGTCCTGTCCACTACTTTTGCTGTACGTGTTAGGATTTCCCCGATGCCATTAGATAATGCCTTATGCATTTCCACGCCACTTAGGGACTCTGTATGAATCACTCAAGTGTACAGAGATCTTCCCCAAGAATTTGATGACAAGATCCGTAGAGTTGACGCACTTCCTTTGGACATGTGCGATTTTGACTCGATTTTGGGCATGGACTGGTTATCCAAACACCAGGCCACGATTGACTGCCACACTTATCGGGTTATCTTCGGTAATGTTAAATCTCTAGAGTACATACACCATGGTTTTTTGCCAGGGAGGTCAGTACAGATTATTTCATCCATGGAGGCGCGTGCATTGCTATCACACGGCTGTCGGGGCTTCATAGCCAATATTCATAACATTACTGCCGAGTCTCCATCGATCCAAGATCAGCCTATTGTGTCAGAGTTTCCTGTTATTTCCAGATGAACTTCCGGGCGTACCACCTGTTCGTGAAGTCGATTTTGAAATCGAGCTCATACCAGGTGCATAACCAATTTCCAAAGCTCCTTACCGTATTGCTCCTATAGAGCTTAAGGAACTAAAAGATCAGCTGCAGGAACTTCTGGAACGAGGTTTCATCCGTCCCAGTGCATCGCCATTGGGTGCACCGATAATGTTCGTGAAGAATAAAGACGGCAGCATGCGTTTATGTATAGACTATCGTGAGCTGAACAAGATCACGATCAGGAATCGTTATCCTTTGCCGCGAATTGATGACCTATTTGATCAACTTCAAGGCGCCATGCATTTCTCCAAGATCGATCTAAGGTCCGGCTACCATCAGTTACGGGTTAAAGAGCAGGATATCTCCAAGACTGCTTTTCGTACACGGTATGGGCACTATGAGTTCGTAGTCATGCCATTCGGACTCACTAATGCTCCAGCTGTCTTCATGGATTTGATGAACCGTGTCTTCCATGATTTTCTGGACAAGTTCGTTATTGTGTTCATTGATGACATCCTGATATTCTCCAAATCCAAGGAGGAACATGAGGAACACCTTCGTACAGTCTTACAGATTCTTCGTCAAAAGCAGTTGTACGCCAAGTTCTCTAAGTGTGAGTTCTGGTGAACCAAGGTGGCATTTCTGGGCCATATTATATCTGCAGAGGGGATCACCATGGATCCTACCAAGGTTGAAGCTATCACTAAATGGCCGAGACCTACATCTGTAATAGAAGTTATAAGTTTTCTGGGTTTAGCTTGCTACTACTGCAGGTTTGTAGAGAACTTTTCACGGTTAGCCTTACCTTTGACTAAGCTGATGAGGAAAGGAGAGAAATTCGTCTGGATGGAAGAGCGAGAGAAGAGCTTTGAAGATCTTAAGCTGAAGTTAGTGATTGCACCTATTCTTACTCTCCCATCTGGCTCAGGTGGATTTCAGATTTATAGTGACGCTTCAGGAAAGGGTTTAGGCTGCCTTCTCATGCAACATGGGAGGTTATTGCATACGCATCATGACAGCTGAAACCTTATGAAGAAAACTATCCTACTCACGATTTAGAGCTTGTAGCAGTTGTTTTCGCGTTGAAAATCTGGAGGCATTATTTGTATGGTGAATCATGTGACATATTCACCGACCACAAGAGTCTCAAGTACATCTTCACCCAGAAGGAACTGAACATGAGACAGAGGCGATGGTTAGAGCTATTGAAGGATTACGACACCAACATTCAGTATCATCCTGGTAAGGCGAATGTGGTGGCAGATGCTCTAAGCAGAAGGTCGGGTATGATTGCTGGCATTTGGATTGCGAAGGAGATCATTTGTGACCTAGAGATGACTGATATTGAGTTTTGTGTACGAGGACAGCACGGTTACTGGGCTAAGTGATGAGACTGCTTTTATACATAGTCTCATCGTCCAAATAGGGCTTAAAATGCATTAAATATCATCAAAATACCCATATATATGCTTGTGTTTGTTACTTGTGTATTTTAGGTACGGATATTGAGAAAATGACAAAAGATCACAGAAATCATGCAAGAACGAACACGGGAAACGAAGCCGCACAATGAACCAAGCCCTAATGAAGACTTTTCCAAGATCAACCCTTGAAGATTTGAAGAATTATGAAGAAGGGTCCTCCAATATGGAAGAATTGACACTTTATACCCTTGTATCCTCATAATTACAAGATTGGTCCCTAAAGTTTGTCAAAATTACAAAAAAGGCCCTCCACTTTGAAGAATTGGCAAGTTTAGCCCCTCAACAAAGCTAAATTGTCAACCAATATCATCCACAAAGTCAAATACATCATGAAGTCCTTCAAAGTACAAGAAAATACAAGTTTGGTCCTTTAAAAATCCCAAAATTACAAAAAGGACCCTTGACTTTCAACATTTGGCAAGAATGGTCCCTCATCAAACAAGACTTGGCAAATTCAGTCCTCCAAAATACTCAACATACAAGTCAAGACCATTATCCATCATAAAAATGCCAAATCAGCCCTTGAGGAATTCAAAAATGGCAAGAAATACCCCTGAAAATACTTTGGAAAAGTATTTGGGGCAAAAGTGTGAAAATAGAAACTTAAAATACAAAGGATTCGTATGTTTGGCTGGTTATTTACAAAATGAAAGGAAAAGGAAAGAATAGGGGCTAAAGTTGGCAGACAAAGGAAGATACCTAGTCCAACCAAGGCATGACACGTGTCCCACTCACCAAAACCCACCAATCCCCTTCCACCCTTTGTCCACCTCACACATCCACTCAGCAGATTAATTAACTAATTAATTAGTTAGTTAAAACACGCGCCTAACACATATTTAAAAACCAAAACAGATTAAACACCATGTTCTTGGTGTTCTTCATCAAATTGGGTTTTCTTAATCCTGTTGAAATTAGCCCCTAAGATTGTCTAGATTTATGATTAAGGTGACCTTAATCACATCCCAACTTTCAAAAATACTGCCACATCACCACCCAGCTCACAAGATTCCCCTGTTTTTCACCTTTGGACAAGAAGACAAGAAGAGGACAGACATCCAACGTCCAAGGATCCTGCTTCAATCCTAAGCTTGTTTTTCACCCTTTGATCAAGTTTTCACACTGCCAACTCATGCTACAAGCCAAATTCAGTCACATGATCCTCAAAAGTTTAAAAGCTACAAGGGCAATTTTGGGACTTCAAGCATTAGGGTTTAGAGTTTTTAGCTGTTCTTAGTTCACATGTAAGGCTATATATAAAGCCCTTAGGTCTCACATAGACGTTTGCTTATTGATTTTTCCTTGTTCAAGTTTCTGTAAATCCCATTTCATTTTAATGAAATTGTGTTTGAAGCATTGAAGAAAAGTTATTGGCCAATCTTTGTTACTGCTTATTATTGTTATATGATTGTTAGTTTAGAAGTTAAAAACCTGTTTTCACTTGGAGGTTGCAAAAGTTTGCAATTTTCCTCATTCTTGATATTTTGCTAAGTACTTGTTCCAACCTTGGAATTTTTGGGTTATAGGGCTGATCATAGCATCCTAATTGTGTTAATTAAGGTGTTGTGAGGCTTATAACTTGGGGATAATCAAGTGTGGGGTAACAAGGTTGCATCAATCAAGATTTTTGAAGTTTCTGTTTTTATATACTTGTGCTTTAACCTTGTTCAATCTTAGCAGGCTTTGTTGTGGAAGCTTGTGCTTGTTCTTGCTAGCACATAAGCTTAAAATTCGTGGGCGTGGATGTACATCCATGATGTTTGCATACTCAATCCTAAAATCTGCTTAAAATCTGATTTTTGGTGATATTTGTATGTGGCTTGTGTTCTTGTGAATTTTGTGGCTTAAATCTGCTTGAATTTGTTAAATCTTGCTTGTTATTGTGATAATTGATGCTTGGGTGGCCTTAAAACTCACTTTGCCTTTGAAAAATTTGATTTTGAAAAGATTAAGGGGTGTTTGGGACTATCTGTTTATGCTTGTAACTTGATATTGTGTTGTTGGATTGTGTTGTTTATGCTTTGTATCTGATATATACCTTGTTGAGAGTGTTTTGCTGCAAGTTTTTGGGTTTGAAGCCTTGAATCGAACAATCTGCTATAGAAACTTTGTTACTGCCTGTTTTGACCTAGGATTTTGGGAACACTTAGTGTGTATGCATGCTTAGGGCTAAAAGTGGTTTAAACAAAGTTATCGTAACCTGTTTGAAAGATTTGAGGTGTTGAATCTGGCTTATTTGTCAAATACATCTGCAAAGTAGAAAACTGCATGTGTTAGTGTTCATCAGTAACTTTCATTTGCTTGAATCTTGCTTAATTCTTTGAACCATTGCATGAAACCTATTTAGACTTGCTTATTGGAGTTTATAATAGCTTGTATATGCATTTGGTTGAATTTGGCTGGCTGGTTTGTGCTAAAACTGCTCATAAGTGCTTAACTGCTTATTGTTTCATGTATGTATCATATCTGGTGATTAATTGATTAAACTGTATCAATTGGGTGTTTGTGATTGTGTTATTTTGATTGTTCTTGACTCCTTTTGATCCAAAGATCATTTGGGTGCCTTTGTGTAATCTGAATCTCCAAAAAAGTCACTAAAGACAAAAAGTCAAACAAGTCAAGCAGTGGAAAAAGTTTCCACTGCTCAACACCCAAAACTAGCCCCTGCTAGTTTTAATTTGTCATCAGCTTATCAATAAGCTATTCTAGCTTATCCAGACTTGCAACAACTTATTTTTTGTGATAGGTCTTCATTATTTGACCCATTTAAGTAGACTGGAGCTTATTGGACTTTGACTTTGACTTTTTACTAGAAAACCAACTTATTTGACTTTTACATAAGTGCTTAGTTGCTTTTTCCAGCTTATTGAGTCAGCTTATTTGAAAACTCTTTGTTGATTTTGCTTAATTAAGTCATTTCAAAGCTTTTGGAACTTGAATCAGCACTTGGGGTGGCCTAGAACTCAAAAACGACTATTTTGTCGTTTTCTATAGATTGCTTATTGCATTTTCAGGCTTATTCCTTGGGCTTATTTCAAATTTCTTTTTGCAGAAGTCTTATTTAGGTCAAAAGAAGCTTGCGTGTCAAATTTTAGCTTATGGCATTGACTTATAGCTTAATGGGCCAAAAAGCCCATTAAGAATAAGCTGCTTGGTATAAGCTAGCTTATTTCACACTTTCAGCTTTTGGGCCTTTGGAAAAAGTTGTTTAAAATCAAATTTTGAGTCAACCTGTGCTTTTTGGGCTTATTTTGAATACGTTTTTTATATTGGGCCCAATTTTGGCCCAATAAGCTACTGTTTTGGGTTTAGCCCATTTTCTAGGCCCAATAGGGGTATTTAGGTAATTTCACTTTCATTTCTGAGTTATTTAGGTTAAATTAAGCTAGTTTGCAAGTTTTTAAAATTTTTTATGATTTTTGGATTTTTAATATTATTTTAATATTATTTTATTATTAAAAATGAAAAGTCTGATTTTCTAAGTTTTTATATTTTTCCTAGGTCATAAACACTTAATTAGGAATTTTGCAACTTTCTAAATATTTTTTAGGTCTTTTAATTATTTTCTAGAATTAATTTAAGTTTTAATTGATTTTATTAGTTTTTAATTGTCTAAAAATAGTTTTATTTGGTTTTAAAATTTTGAAAAATACTTTTTAGCTTAATTAGAGTATTTTTGAGGTTTACAAACTTTAAAATCTTGTTTAGGGCTTTTTAATAATTAATTTTGATTTTTAGGGCTTTAATTAGCATTAAAAGGTCATTATCTAATTAATTATAAGGTTTTAGCAAGTTAGGTTTTTTTTGTAAACTCTTAGAATATTATTGTGGATTTTTGGTAATTTTTAGGAATTTTTAGGTTAAAATTTTAATTTTAGCAATTTTTACGGTTTTACGTGTACACATTTTTCGACTTAGTTTAATCCGTCTTCGTAACCGTCATTCTTTTCTAACCCCCTTTCTATTTTTCTTTCTCAAAAATATAATCACAAAGATAATCAATTCATTACACACACACTAAGCCTCCTTGGGAAACGAACTTGAACTTATTTGGTCATTAGTGCTTGGTTTTCCTAAACCGACACTTAATACTTGCCACTTTTGCACTCTTTTCCTAAAGAGTAATAAAACCACTACATCAATTTTGGTGCCGCTGTCGGGGAGGCGTGTTGTGTTTTGATTGGAATTGTTGTTTTTATATACTAACCATAATTAGTATTTGTATTAGTAGCATTCTACTAATACGTATTATCGGTTTTCGGTTTTTGTGTGAATACTATTACTATAGTGTATACGTAGAACAATAAATTCACAAGTACTCCAAATACGTGAGAAATCACAACCTTGACTTGGGAGGTCTATACCCAATCATTGTATTCGAATCTCAAACCAAAGAAAAAGGCAAAAATAGATAAATACTTTCGTGAAGCTCAATCTTGAAAAATACAAACTATAAGGTGGGTATAAGGCGGATATTATAAAATATATCCTAAGGAAAAAGGATCTTAAGTGCTTCGCGCCGCCTCGTTTCCCCGCTTGCTTGTGAGTATTTGATTTTAAGAGCTAATCGAGGGTTTTGCCGCCCAAAGTATTACTAAGTATCATATATATTTTCTTGGTTTCATTGATTAAACCCTCGTGAACGTTTTGGTGTTCCACCAACGTTCTAAAGTCATCGAAGGCGTTCACTTCACGTGATCGTTTTCATTCCTTGAGGCTTCTTTAATCAAGAGATTTGATTAAGGAGGAGATTTGTAGATTTGTGTCTACTTAATACATTCACCAAACTCCAAAAAGGTTAATACAATCAAAAACCACAAAAAAAATTGAAAAATACAAAACACCAAAAAGAATCTTCTTTGCTCGTCCCCTCGTTGTACGTGACGTTTATGCTAACTCGTAATCAAGCAAGACGTGCACGTAAACGAAATAACAAAACTCCCATTCCCAATCTTTCTAGTGAGGAGTCTCCTATTGACGAACCCATTGTAAGAGAAGCACCAACCATGGCGAATCGAAGTATGATGGAGTTACTTCAAGCACCCACCGAGGGTTATGGAGAGGCTATTGTGATTCCCGCTATCCTTACGGAGAATTTTGAGGCGAAAACGGGTTTGTTGTCGATGATCCAAAACAACAAATTCCGTGGTGATGAGAAGGACAATCCACACAACCATATCCGCCAATTCAATCGTCTTACCGCCACTTGCAAGTTTAAGGATGTCTCGAATGACTCGATTAAGATGATGCTTTTTTTGTATTCCTTAGCAGGGCCCGCTAAAATTTGGTTAGAGAAAGAGCCACCCAATTCTATATTGACGTGGAAGGATCTCGTGTCTAAGTTTGTGAACCAATTTTTTCCGCCCTCTAAGACTACGCACTTGAAAAACGAGATTTCAAAGTTTTCACAAGAGTTTAATAAAAGTTCAACGGCTTGGAATAGGTTTAAGGAAATGTTACATGAATGTCCTCATCACGGTTTTTCCGACTTGCATCAAATTGACACGTTTTACAATGGACTTAATGATCATGAAAGGGATTATTTGAATGCCGCCGCGGGTGGTAATTTTTTGTGTAAAACGGTTGAGGAAGCTTTGGTGATAATTGAAAATAGATCTAAGGTGTATAGTCCTCGTAGCACGTCTAGTGTTCGTAAGGCTTCGTCTTCGGCTTCACCTTCTTTGTCTACTACCATCGATGCTTGCCAAATTGAGGCGAACTTGGAAAACAAGATTTTTGATAAGCTTAAAGGACTTTTGATTGAGTTTAAAGTTGGTGAACAAAGTGCTCCCGCTACGGCTAAAGCGGTTGAGGTTTCTTGCATGTATTGTGGTGGAGGTCATGATTTCTCCGAGTGCATTACCAACGGTGGTAACACTTCGAGTGCCTTCGCGGCTACGGGAAATTACAACCAAAACGGTCGAGTTTCTCGCTCCAATCAAATGACTCCACCGGGTTTTGGTTCAAATCAAAATGCTAACAACAACTATCGCAACAATCAAGTTGGTTTCAAAAACAATTACAACAAGGGAAACTATGGGAATCAAGGGGCTAATAATCAAGTTTCAAACAAGAATCAAAATGATTTTCAAAACAACAACAAAAGTTTGCAAACATTAAAAGATCTTCCAAGTGAGTTTATTGAATACGCTAATGGGAATGATGCTAGGTTTGACAATATTCAAACAGAAATCATTAGCCTAAGATCCGAGTTTAAGAACGACTTGAAGAAAGAGTTGAAAAATGAGTTAGCTAATGAACTTAAGATCCACACCAACAAGATGGAAGGAAATGTCACTAGGTTACAACAAAACCAACAAAAAATGGAACAAGGGCAACATGAGATTAAACAAGAGATGATTAAGGCCGAGAAAAGGCAAACCGAGGCCGTATTGAGGCAATCCAATTTTGAAGATAAAATCTCATCTATGTTTGAGGCAATAATGTGTAAACCGTCTTCGAGTAGTCTTCCTAGCAACACCATATCCAACCCTAAGGGTGAGATGAAAGTGATTACCACACGTAGTGGTAAGACACTTAAGGAACCGACTCCTCAACCAATTGCTCCTACGGAGGAAGCAATTGAGGAAGAACCCGAGGTGGTGGTCCAAAAGGAGCATGTCCTAATCCCACGAAGTACCGCTCATGCCACACCTACGCTTGACCCATTACCATCATTGGAACCCGAGATTCCAAAGGCTATGCCTACTATGCCTCAACCTACACCACCTTTGCCCTATCCATCGAGACTTAGGAAGGAGAAACGTCAAGAGCGCGACAATTATCAATTTGAGCTTTTTATGAAAATGTTTCGTGATTTGCACCTTAATGTGAGTTTCGCTGATGCTTTGGTCATGATGCCTCGATTTGCCGCTAACTTTAAGAGTATGTTGAACAACAAGGAGAAATTGCACCAATTGTCTAGTTGTTCATCGGTTTATCTTAATCGCATACCTCAAAAAGTCGGTGATCCCGGTAAATTCTTGATTCCTTGTGCAATCCAAGATATGGAGGAATGCTTCGCCTTGTCCGATCTTGGTGGTAGCATTAACTTGATGCCACTTGCAATCTTCAAGTCGCTCAATCTTCCTAATCTTACTCCTTCACTAATGTCTATCGAGTTGGCCGACCATTCCACGATTCCCGCATGTGGTTTGGCGGAAGACGTTTTTGTGAAAGTGGGGAAGTTCTACTATCCCGTAGACTTTATCGTTGTTGATATCCCCACGGATCCTCAAGTTCCTCTCATTTTAGGTCGTTTGTTTTTAGATACGTCTATGGCTTTGATCGATGTTCATGCTAGAAAGATCACCTTACGTTTCAACGACGAGGAACTTGTTATAAACGCAACTCAAAACTCTCAAATTTCTCATGTTTATTTCGTTGCAACCATAAACCTCGTTGATATGATCGACGTGGTTTACGAGGAATTTTCACAAGAAGTTCTAGGTTTTGGTGATGAAGAAACTAGTGGTAATCCCACTATGTTAGATCCAATTCTTGATAATTCGACACCAACCTTCACTCCATTTGAAGGTGGTGGTTTTACGTTGGAATAATTCGATGTTCCACGTACTTGTGACGAAGACCTCGACAACGATGAGGACTTCTCGATTATCAAGGATTTTCTTAACGATTTCCCATTTCCTCCACCCGAGGAGGTTATAAGTATCGAGCCCAAATCTTCACTTGAGGAACCACCTATTCTCGAGTTGAAAGATTTACCTCCTCATCTCGAATATGTCTATTTCGAGGAGGACGACAAGTTGCCGGTTATTATTGCGAAGGAACTTTCGAATGATGAAAAAACCGCACTTGTCGATGTTCTAAAGGATCACAAAGGGGCAAATGCGTGGAAGTTATCCGACATTAAGGGAATCGATCCCAAGTTTTGTACCCATAAAATCTTAATGGAGGAGGATTACAAGCCCACAATCCAAAGTCAAAGGAGGGTGAACCCCAAAATTCACGACGTCATCAAAAAGGAGGTCCTTAAACTCCTTGACGCGGGAATGATTTACCCTATTTCTGATAGCCCTTGGGTGAGTCCTATTCATTGTGTCCCTAAAAAGGGAGGGATGACCGTTGTGCCAAACGATGCCAACGAGTTAATTCCCACTAGACTCGTGACCGGATGGAGAGTGTGCATTGACTATCGAAAGTTGAATGAAGCCACTCGAAAAGACCATTTTCCCTTGCCCTTCATGGACCAAATGTTGGAGCGTCTTGCGGGAAACGATTTCTATTGCTTTTTAGATGGTTTTTCCGGTTACTTCCAAATTCCCATCGATCCTCGTGATCAAGAAAAAACTACGTTTACGTGTCCATATGGAACGTTTGCCTATCGTAGAATGCCATTCGGACTTTGCAATGCACCGGGAACCTTTCAAAGGTGCATGATGGCTATTTTTCATGACATGATCGAGAAGACGATGGAAGTCTTCATGGATGACTTTTCCGTGTTTGGTAATTCGTTCACTTCGTGTTTGTCGAACCTTGAGAGAATGTTGAAACGTTGTGAGGAAACCAACCTTGTGCTCAATTGGGAAAAGTGTCATTTTATGGTTAAGAGTGGAATCGTCTTAGGGCACAAGGTCTCGAAAGCGGGGATTGAGGTAGATCAAGCTAAGGTAGACGTCATCGCCAAATTACCTCATCCCAAAACCGTTAAGGGAGTTAGGAGTTTCCTAGGCCACGCGGGCTTTTATCGTCGATTCATCAAGGATTTTTCAAAAATTTCTCGACCCATTACACATCTTCTTGAAAAAGAGGCACGTTTTGTCTTTGACGAAGATTGTGTACGAGCCTTTGAAATCCTTAAGAGGAAACTTACCGAAGCTCCCATTCTTGTTGCTCCCAATTGGAACCTCCCCTTTGAGCTCATGTGTGATGCTAGTGACTACGCTATTGGGGCCGTTTTGGGGCAACGTCATGATAAGCACTTCTTGCCTATTCACTATGCGAGCAAGACGATGACCGAGGCTCAACTAAAATACACTACAACGGAAAAGGAGTTACTTGCCGTGGTTTATGCATTTGAGAAGTTCCGACCTTATCTCGTCTTAGCTAAATGCATAGTGTATACGGATCATTCGGCTATCAAGTATCTCATGGCAAAGCAAGATGCTAAGCCTAGATTACTTCGTTGGATTCTCCTCCTTCAAGAATTTGATCACACCATCGTTGACAAAAAAGGAGCCGAGAATCTAGCGGCTGATCATCTTTCTCGTTTGGAAGATCCTCACCAAAGTGTTTACGAGCCCAAGGAAATCACCGAAACATTTCCGCTCGAGACACTTGGTGTAGTGAATTCTAAGCTTGATCCTTCCACCCCATGGTTTGCAGATTTTGCAAATTACCATGCGGGTAACTTCATCGTTAAGGGTATGACGACTCAAGAAAAACGAAAATTCTTTCGTGACGTCAAGTTCTACTTTTGGAACGACCCTTACTTGTTTCGAACTTGTGCGGATCAAATCATCCGACGTTGTGTATTTGGCACCGAAGCTTCTAACATCCTTAGAGCTTGCCATGAGGGACCCACGGGTGGTCACCACGGTGCTAATCTCACAGCTAAAAAGGTGTTTGATGCCGGCTTCTTTTGGCCTACTATTTACCGAGATGCACAAGATCTTGTGAAGTCATGTGATTCATGCCAACGACAAGGAAAAGCCTCACAAAAAGATGAAATGCCACAAAATATCATCCAAGTGTGTGAGATCTTTGACGTTTGGGGTATAGACTTTATGGGGCCGTTCCCATCATCTTGTGGTAATAAGTAAATTCTCGTTGCAGTTGACTACCTATCTAAGTGGGTGGAAGCTAAGGCTTTTCCCACCATGATGCTCGTGTGGTAGTCAAGTTCTTGAAAAGCTTATTTTCTCGGTTTGGAACCCCTCGTGCGATCATAAGCGATCGTGGAACCCATATTTGTAACGACCAATTCGAAAGGGTCCTAAGGAAATATGGGGTTACACATCGGCTTTCTACGGCTTATCACCCACAAACGAGTGGGCAAGTCAAGGTTTCAAACCGAGCGTTGAAGAGGATCTTGGAGAGATCCGTTGGGGAAAACCGACAATTGTGGTCGGATAAGTTGGACGATGCTTTATGGGCCTTTAGGACCGCTTATAAGACGCCCATTGGGTGCACCCCCTATAAGCTTGTGTATGGAAAGAATTGTCATTTGCCTATCGAGTTAGAAAACAAGGCTTATTGGGCCCTAAAGCATTGTAATGATGATATGGAGACCGCGGGAAAACACCAGAAAATGCAATTAAATGAATTGGATGAATTGAGGGACATTGCTTATGAAAATTCATTGATTTATAAGGAAAGAACTAAAAAGTTACATGATTCTAAAATTAAAAACCGAGTTTTTAACATTGGGGATCAAGTTTTGCTTTTTAATTCTCGTTTGAAAATCTTTTCTGGTAAGTTGAAATCCCGTTGGTCCGGTCCATTCACCGTGACTCAAGTGTTTCCGTATGGGACCATCGAGCTAGCTCAAGATGATGGTCCTAACTTCAAGGTGAATGGACATAGGTTGAAGCACTACTTTGGCGGCAAAGTTCCATCCTTGAACTACCTCGACCAAGTCACCTTCCCCAATGATAATTAGTATTGAGGGGATCGAGTCGAGCTCATGACTCGGTAATCAAAAACGAGGTGCCTCGTGGGGGAGTCTCATGCCTATCCTATGTACATATTATCGATTTCTAATGTAGTTAACGTGTGGGGATTTGTGCCCTTCCAACCTTTGTTTTGTGGTTGTTTGTGAATTGTGGACTTTAGATGATAATGATATTCACGATTGGAGCCTCTCGTGTTCGTTTATGGGAGCACTCGATCGTTTGCTTTGAAGACTTTCTCAATATCCATGATATATCCTTTTGATGTTCTAACCTTAGGTTTTTAGCACACTTCATAAACGGCTATTAATTTATTGGTTACACCCTTTCCATGCTAGATTAGGCATTTGACTACGTCTCTAGTATGGGGGTGTTTGCACCCCTAGACTTGAAACATTGAGGACAATGTTTAACTTTAGTATGGGGGTGAATAGATACTTGCCTTGCCAAACCTTCACGCTTCCCAAAGTTTATATTTTTGTTATCGTTTTTATTGCAAAATAAGGGTAAAAATGGCCAAATTTTAAAAATTTTCTCATGTTTTATAAGTGTTTAAAGACACGAATGTAGATTTTCCGATGGCGAGAATAAGAGTAATTTTTGACTCGACCGTGCGTGTTGAGCACTTAGCTTTGATTCCTTAACTACACATTAGGCTAAGTCTCTTAAATGAGGACGAGAAATGATAGGGTTAATTATAAGTTACTATGCTAAACGTAGAGTACTCGTATTCTTTCAAAAACTCATGTGTTCTCGTTGTTTGCTTATTCTCCCTTCGCTTGTAAATATTTTTTGCTTAATAAATATTGACTTAGCGGTTTAGTTGGGATTGTTGAGTTTCTAGTCTTTTCTAGTAGCTTCCGTGTAATTAAATTGGGAAGACATTAAGGTATCACCAGCGTCACGGTTTTGAAGTATTGGCACCCGAATAATCAAAAGCTTCACCCAATAATAAGATTTCAAGTGCTCACCTAAATCAAGCAAACAATTTGAAGCCCCATAAGGCCGAAAAATCTATGCAAAATTGAAAGTGAATCAAGCCTTAATCTTCGAACCTTTAAAGATCCAAAATTCGCCTTAGCGTGAGGATATACGTCTTTGGCTAATAAAACTACCGATGAGGTGGATAATAAAAGGAAAGGCAAGACCGAAGTCATAATAAAAGCTTCATGGCGAAGTTGAATAAAAGATGGAGGTAAACCAAAGATAATAAGGCCCTTCCGTTAGGGGGCGTATAAAAGTCTTGGTAATAAGTCTCATGTTCAAAACCGTTATAAAACCGTGTTTATCGATTCTTCTTGTCTACTTAATTTTTTAACATCGTTGTCTATTAGGAGGGGTTATTGATTTGATGGTCTTGGTTACACCGTTAGGACTCTATTTTTAGACGTAAATCTCTATTATCGCATAAGTCAAACGATGTATCCTCATGAAACATTCAAGACAAAATAAAATATAAGAGATACAACTTAGGAAATTGGGAGGATAAGTACGTGATTAGGGCATATGAGTAGTGTTAGCATTACTAACTTATAATGACAATGATCTCGTTGCACGCTTGGCACGGAATTGGGGTGAAAATCGAGGAAGATGAAATTATTTCTAAAGAAGCATTCACGTGTTCTTATTCTATGAACCTAAACGTCCTATTTTACGATGAAAATCATACATTATGTCTATAACACAAGTAGTAGTAGTAATCGTAGTAGTGTAGCTAGTTTATCGTTCAATAAAGTGAATAAAAATGAATTTTGGAGATGCTACGATACTTTATTCTAGCATTGCGTGAGGGCACGGCAATGGTTTAGTATGGGGGAGTGATGAGACTGCTTTTATACATAGTCTCATCGTCCAAATAGGGCTTAAAATGCATTAAATATCATCAAAATACCCATATATATGCTTGTGTTTGTTACTTGTGTATTTTAGGTACGGATATTGAGAAAATGACAAAAGATCACAAGAATCATGCAAAAACGAACACGGGAAACGAAGCCGCACAATGAACCAAGCCCTAATGAAGACTTTTCCAAGATCAACCCTTCAAGATTTGAAGAATTATGAGGAAGGGTCCTCCAATATGGAAGAATTGACACTTTATACCCTTGTATCCTCATAATTACAAGATTGGTCCCTAAAGTTTGTCAAAATTACAAAAAGGGCCCTCCACTTTGAAGAACTGGCAAGTTTAGCCCCTCAACAAAGCTAAATTGTCAACCAATATCATACACAAAGTCAAATACATCATGAAGTCCTTCAAAGTACAAGAAAATACAAGTTTGGTCCTTTGAAAATCCCAAAATTACAAAAAGGACCCTTGACTTTCAACATTTGGCAAGAATGGTCCCTCATCAAACAAGACTTGGCAAATTCAGTCCTCCAAAATACTCAACATACAAGTCAAGACCATTATCCATCATAAAAATGCCAAATCAGCCCTTGAAGAATTCAAAAATGGCAAGAAATACCCCTGAAAATACTTTGGAAAAGTATTTGGGGCAAAAGTGTGAAAATAGAAACTTAAAATACAAAGGATTCGTATGTTTGGCTGGTTATTTACAAAATGAAAGGAAAAGGAAAGAATAGGGGCTAAAGTTGGCAAACAAAGGAAGATACCTAGTCCAACCAAGGCATGACACGTGCCCCACTCACCAAAACCCACCAATCCCCTTCCACCCTTTGTCCACCTCACACATCCACTCAACAGATTAATTAACTAATTAATTAGTTAGTTAAAACACGCGCCTAACACATATTTAAAAACCAAAACAGATTAAACACCATGTTCTTGGTGTTCTTCATCAAATTGGGTTTTCTTAATCATGTTGAAATTAGCCCCTAAGATTGTCCAGATTTATGATTAAGGTGACCTTAATCACATCCCAACTTTCAAAAATACTGCCACATCACCACCCAGCTCACAGGATTCCCCTGTTTTTCACCTTTGGACAAGAAGACAAGAAGAGGACAGACATCCAACGTCCAAGGATCCTGCTTCAATCCTAAGCTTGTTTTTCACCCTTTGATCAAGTATTCACACTGCCAACTCATGCTACAAGCCAAATTCAGTCACATGATCCTCAAAAGTTCAAAAAGCTACAAGGGCAATTTTAGGACTTCAAGCATTAGGGTTTAGAGTTTTTAGTTGTTCTTAGTTCACATGTAAGGCTATATATAAAGCCCTTAGGTCTCACATAACGTTTGCTTTTTGATTTTTCCTTGTTCAAGTTTCTGTAAATCCCATTTCAGTTTAATGAAATTGTGTTTGAAGCATTGAAGAAAAGTCATTGGCCAATCTTTGTTACTGCTTATTATTGTTATATGATTGTTAGTTTAGAAGTTAAAAACCTGTTTTCACTTGGAGGTTGCAAAAGTTTGCAATTTTCCTCATTCTTGATATTTTGCTAAGTACTTGTTCCAACCTTGGAATTTTTGGGTTATAGGGCTGATCATAGCATCCTAATTGTGTTAATTAAGGTGTTGTGAGGCTTATAACTTGGGGATAAGCAAGTGTGGGGTAACAAGGTTGCATCAATCAAGATTTTTGAATTTTATGTTTTTATACACTTGTGCTTTAACCTTGTTCAATCTTAGTAGGCTTTGTTGTGGAAGCTTGTGCTTGTTCTTGCTAGCACATAAGCTCAAAATTCGTGGGTGTGGATGTACATCCATGCAGTTTGCATACTCAATCCTAAAATCTGCTTAAAATTTGATTTTTGGTGATATTTGTATGTAGCTTGTGTTCTTGTGAATTTTGTGGCTTAAATCTGCTTGAATCTGTTAAATCTTGCTTGTTATTGTGATAATTGATGCTTGGGTGGCCTTAAAACTCACTTTGCCTTTGAAAAATTTGATTTTGAAAAGATTAAGGGGTGTTTGGGACTATCTATTTATGCTTGTAACTTGATATTGTGTTGTTGGATTGTGTTGTTTATGCTTTGTATCTGATATATACCTTGTTGAGAGTATTTTGCTGCAAGTTTTTGGGTTTGAAGCCTTGAATCAAACAATCTGCTATAGAAACTTTGTTACTGCCTGTTTTGACCTAGGATTTTGGGAACACTTAGTGTGTATGCATGTTTAGGGCTAAAAGTGGTTTAAACAAAGTTATTGTAACATGTTTGAAAGATTTGAGGTGTTGAATCTGGCTTATTTGTCAAATACATCAGCAAAGTAGAAAACTGCATGTGTTAGTGTTCATCAGTAAATTTCATTTGCTTGAATCTTGCTTAATTCTTTGAACCATTGCATGAAACCTGTTTAGACTTGCTTATTGGAGTTTATAATAGCTTGTGTATGCATTTGGTTGAATTTGGCTGGTTGGTTTGTGCTAAAACTGCTCATAAGTGCTTAACTGCTTATTGTTTCATGTATGTATCATATCTGGTGATTAATTGATTAAACTGTATCAATTGGGTGTTTGTGATTGTGTTATTTTGATTGTTCTTGACTCCTTTTGATCCAAAGATCATTTGGGTGCCTTTGTGTAATCTGAATCACCAAAAAAGTCACTAAAGACAAAAAGTCAAACAAGTCAAGCAATGGAAAAAGTTTCCACTGCTCAACACCCAAAACTAGCCCCTGCTAGTGTTAATTTGTCATCAGCTTATCAATAAGCTATTCTAGCTTATCCAGACTTGCAACAACTTATTTTTGTGATAGGTCTTCATTATTTGACCCATTTAAGTAGACTGGAGCTTATTGGACTTTGACTTTGACTTTTTACTAGAAAACTAACTTATTTGACTTTTACATAAGTGCTTATTTGCTTTTTCCAGCTTATTGAGTCAGATTATTTGAAAACTCTTTGTTGATTTTGCTTAATTAAGTCATTTCAAAGCTTTTGGAACTTGAATCAGCACTTGGGGTGGCCTAGAACTCAAAAACGACTATTTTGTCGTTTTCTGTAGATTGCTTATTGCATTTTCAGGCTTATTCCTTGGGCTTATTTCAAATTTATTTTTACAGAAGTCTTATTTAGGTCAAAAGAAGCTTGTGTGTCAAATTTTAACTTATGGCATTGGCTTATAGCTTAATGGGCTAAAAAGCCCATTAAGAATAAGCTGCTTGGTATAAGCTAGCTTATTTCACTCTTTCAGCTTTTGGGCTATTAGAAAAAGTTGTTTAAAATCAAATTTTGAGTCAACCTGTGCTTTTTGGGCTTATTTTGAACACTTTTTTTATATTGGGCCCAATTTTGGCCCAATAAGCTACTGTTTTAGGTTTAGCCCATTTTCTAGGCCCAATAGGGGTATTTAGGTAATTTCACTTTCATTTCTGAGTTACTTAGGTTAAATTAAGCTAGTTTGCAAGTTTTTAGAATTTTTTATGATTTTTGTATTTTTAATATTATTTTAATATTATTTTATTATTAAAAATTAAAAGTCGGATTTTCTAAGTTTTTATATTTTCCTAGGTCCTAAGCACTTAGTTAGGAATTTTGAAACTTTCTAAATATTTTTTAGGTCTTTTAATTATTTTCTAGAATTAATTTAAGTTTTAATTGATTTTATTAGTTTTTAATTGTCTAAAAATAGTTTTATTTGGTTTTAAAATTTTGAAAAATACTTTTTAGCTTAATTAGAGTATTTTTGAGGTTTACAAACTTTAAAATCTTGTTTAGGGCTTTTTAATAATTAATTTTGATTTTTAGGGCTTTAATTAGCATTAAAAAGTCATTATCTAATTAATTAAAAGGTTTTAGCAAGTTTGGATTTTTTTGTAAACTCTTAGAATATTATTGTGGATTTTTGGTAATTTCTAGGAATTTTTAGGTTAAAATTTTAATTTTAGCACTTTTTACGGTTTTACGTGTACACCTTTTTCGACTTAGTTTAATCCGTCTTCGTAACCGTCATTCTTTTCTAACCCCCTTTCTATTTTTCTTTCTCAATAATCACAAAGATAATCAATTCATTACACACACACTAAGCCTCCTTGGGAAACGAACTTGAACTTATTTAGTCATTATTGCTTGGTTTTCCTAAACCGACACTTAATACTTGCCACTTTTGCACTCTTTTCCTAAAGAGTAGTAAAACCACTACATCACTAATCTTAGAGTGGAACCAGACTTACATTCTAGGATCAAGGAAGCTCAGAAGGACGATGGTGAGATTTGGGATATCATTCAGAATCTTGATCAGCAGACGGAGTTTCGTGTTGACGATGACGGTATCTTATGGCAGAGCAATAGACTAGTGGTTCCTAATGACTCTACTCTCAGGGAAGCTGTGTTGGCTGAGGCTCACAGTTCTCCATTTACCATACATCCTGGTTCTACCAAGATGTACCACGACATCAAACAACACTTTTGGTGGAGTGGTATGAAGCAGGATGTTGCCACCTTCGTTTCTAAGTGTATGATCTGCCAGCAGGTGAAGATCGAACATCAGCGAGCTAGTGGTTTACTACAACCATTAGATATTCCAGCATGGAAGTGGGACAAAATCTCCATGGATTTTGTTACTGGTCTTCCGGTTACTCAGAAGAAGAATGACGCTATCTGGGTCATTGTGGATAGGTTGACTAAATTTGCTCATTTTCTGCCGATTCGCAAGGAACATCCGATCAGCAAATTAGCCGACACATTCCAGAGGGAGATCATGAGACTGCATGGTACTCCATCAGAAATCATCTCTGACAGAGATCCCCGTTTCACATCACGTTTCTGCAGAGTCTGCAGAAAGCTTGGGGCACTAGACTTAAGCTCAGCACTGCCTTTCATCCTCAGACTGACGGACAGTCGGAACGTACCATTCAGACATTAGAGGACATGCTACGATCGTGTGCTCTTGAATGGTCAGGAAGCTGGGATGATTATATATTCCTAGTAGAATTCGCATACAACAACAGCTGGCACGTTAGCATCAAGTGTGCTCCCTTTGAGATGTTGTATGGCATAAAGTGTCGCGCCCTAATCTACTGGGATCAAGTGGGCGAACGACTGCTTGAAGGACCAGAGATGATTGAAGTGACCAATGAGAAGGTTGTTGTCGCCAAGGCAAAGCTTCAGGAAGCTTGTGCTCGTTAGAAGAACTATGATGATAAACGTCGTAGAGATGTGTCTTTCAACGTGGGTGATCACATTTTCCTCAAGGTGTCACCTACACGAGGAGTTAGACATTTTGGAATCAGACGGAAGCTCAGTCCTCGCTTCATCGGACCGTTCGACATCATAGAACGCGTTGGTGAAGTGTCATACCGTTTATCGTAACCACCTTAGCTATCACACGTTCACAACGTGTTCCATGTGTCCTTACTCAGAGGATACAACTATCATCCGATTCATGTTGTCCAGTATCCATTTGATCAGATTCGAGAGGATCTTTCATATGTCGAAGAACCCGAGAGAGTTCTTGAGCGACAAGATCGTGTCATGCGGAGGAAGACGATCCCTTTCGTCAAAATCCCCTGGAGGGATCATCCTGAGCGGGAAGCCACTTGGGAGACGGAGGAGTCTATACGGACTTCTTACCCTCATTTCCAGTTCTAATCAGGGTATGTTTTCTTCAAGTTTACGTTTCTCTAATTCGAGGATGAATTGTTCTTTTAGAGGGGAAGAGTTTTAAAACCCGCATTAAAAACCTATGAACAGTACACGTGAACAGTAACATACGAAAACACGGTAAAATTTAAACTTTCCATTTATAATATTAATACACGTGTCACGACAATAAATAACGAATAATCATGAATATTATAAATGTGACACGATCACGAATATCAAAATCACAAATAATAAATCACGAACACGCACGTAAATTATTTAACACACGAAAAACTACGGGTTACCCCATAGTGGGCCCTATGCCGCGGCTAGAACAATAGAAAGAGGCCAAGTGGGCCTTTTGGCCCAAAACCAATTTTAATAAAACCTCTGGAGGAAACCTTTTTCATTATTTTTAGGTTTACAGAAAATTTTGTCCTCTTCCTCCTTGTTTCACCATAGCTGCCGGCCACCATCAAGAAAAAGGGAAAACTTGGACGATTTTTGTATTTGTGTGATTATTTGTGATCACCTCTTCATTTTACACGCATTGGTATATTCAAAAACATTTTCTTTTCATTTTTATTTTCTTATGATTTCATGTTTAAAATTAATTAATCACGTGAACATGTAAAGGAATAACTAGGATTAGTTAATTTTGTCAAGAGTGTGTTTGGTTTGTGGTTTGTGGTTCGGCCGAGACACCGAGACCCCAAAGGGGTGCTCGGCTTGTTTCTAATCACCACCACCGAGACCTTAAAGGTCTCGGCTTGGTTGGTTTCGACTCGGCGCAGGCAAGAAACCCCCGACCGAAGGTCGGGGTGTGGTTGTTTGTTCGGTTGGGTGTAACCGAGGCACCACCGAGACCCCCAAGGGGCTCGGCTGGTTTTGTTTGATCGGACCCGAGACCAAAAGGGACCCCGACTTCAAGCCGGGGTATGTTTACATGTTTAGTTGATTAAGTAGTGTCAATCGAGACCCCTCCAAGGTCTCAATGGGACTTGCTTATAGCTTATTTGGTTCGGCTTAATTAAAACACGGGCTCGGGATTCGGGTTTTTATAAAAACTATTTTTATAAGTCATGTTATATTAAACTTTAGGTTAATTAATTTATTAAAATTAATTCATGTATAACCTAAGGTATTATACTTAGCCATTTTAATTAACACATATATTTTAATTAAAATCATATAACGTATACTTTAATTAAATTAACTAGTTATTTAATTATTAAGCTATAACCATGACTTGTATTGTACTAATTTAACTTCACTTATTATTTATAATTCAGCTTAATTCTAGTTATGGAAACTTACTTATTTCGGGAACTTTCTATTTTTGGGAACTTTCTATTTTTGGAAACTTTCTATTTTTAGAAACTTACTATATATGGAAACCTGTGATTTTTAGAAAGTTACTTAGTATTACAATACAAGTATTATAATACACTAATACATGAATAATACATAACAGGACATCAAAATAACTACAGAATACTCAGTACAACTGTAGAACATGACAGAATACATATAACAAGCTAATAACACATGGAACCAATAAAACACATGTAATTCAGACAAATCATACACGTCCATGTTTCCTATATAGTGTTATCCGTCGAGGCGGATTAGTCTTCATCGTTTTCTTAGCTTCTACTGGACATAAGGTACGGATTTCCCGTCCTTCAGTAAGGACAATCTCTTCCTTAATTAGGATTTCCCGTATGCAGCCAATTGTTTTCCCCGGTAGTTACAGATTAAATGCTAATGTTTATTAGTTACCTTAGCCATATACATGCATGACCGGTTTCACCTAGTTATGGAGGTACCATAACCATAACACTAGAGGCACTAGTGTTATGACTTCACCACGGCGGAGTGATAGCTCGTGGCGTCCCTTTTGAGTTATTTGGCCATTATATTATTATATTATCATGTGGGGCGTATAGGTGCATCCTAGTTACATGTTTCAGTCAGGATTTCATGGTGAATGTGGTGTATGCCTTGCATCCTTCACAAGGAGTTGACCCTCCTACCCACTTACAAGTTAATTAGAGGCAACCCCTCTAATTGCATGATGAGGTATCCCCTCCAAGTATTCATGCACATTGTTGACCTTATGACCTATATTGGCTATTATGGTACATTAACTAATACAGATTTTCATAAGTAACATAAGCTATGTTTTCAGAACTAAAACTAGTTAACATGACAGACAACTAGGTTTTCCAGGCCATATTCATTTCCGCTGCCATTAATGCTTTATACTCTTTATATGCTTCCATATTCTATGTTTTTTCATGCTTTATTGTATATCCGTGCACTGAGCGTTATGATCAGCCGTCTACTTTTCCATGTTCCCAAACGGCAGGCACCCAAGGACGCAAGTAGGAACTCCAGAGTATGTGCATTCGGATTGGAAGCTATCCGGCCTCTTTTACCTTATGCATTTATTCCTACTTTATCATTCTTTACATCTTTTGGACATTGTTTAGTCCTTTCCATTTACAGTACTTATATTGCTTGTTGTGAGTTACTAGACTACCGATGTTTGATTCCGGTATTTCTATTTATGGTCATGAATGTTTAGACATTTACCTTGCATGCTTTGATGATACGCCATAATTTACTGTAGCACTCTATCCTATTAAATGGGGTTTTACAAATGTGACAACCGCTATCCTAGCAATCACAACAGAACACCGGTCACGGACGTGATCAGAAATACAAAAGGGTCAGTAGTCCAATCGATCCGACAATTATGGCATGATAACCTAAGAGTTTCAGTATTATTCGTTTCACACCTGGAGACACATGTCATGACATCAGTCAACACATATGTCTTAGGTGCATTTTCTGAAGACACATGTCATAAGCACATTTTCTCAGGACACGAGTCAAGACACATGACTCACATCTATCACCTGGAACAGCCCTAAGAAATTCAGGGTACCCTCAAAGGGTATATCCATTTTGTGTGCCATGTATTAATCAGGCCACAAGAATTTCATTACCTTCACCGGCGTATTATTCGCGTTTGGACACTTTAATTTATGGACTTCATATTTCATATAGTATGACCTTAAAGTACGCCATTCGCATCACCCATGTATACGGAGGTTTTTCCTTCAATCTAATGATAAGATCCAATCTGGTAACGCACTTACCTAGGACGGATGTGAGTTAAATATGATCCTGATTATGGATTATGCACAACATATCATGCTACGACTGGTCGCCATTTATTTCAAATTATGTACAGAAATGTTCAGGCTCCTGAATACATTCAGCATGGTTTTCCATCAGGAAAATCTATACAAATTATCTATGCTTTACAAGCGCGTGTTTTGTTAGCCATGGCTGCGAAAAATTTCTAGCTGTCAGTTAAGACACGACCACTGAAGTTCCTTTTATGCATAACCAGCCGATTATTCCAAAATCTTCCCATATATTCCAGAATAACCTTCAAGGAGAAGGACGGTAACATGAGATTATGTGTTGACTGCCGTTGATTTAAACAAATCACCCTTCATAACCGTTATCATCCTCCACGTATTAACGACGTGTCCAATCGACTTTAGGGTGTTAAGCACCTTTCCAAGATCGGATTCATGATCAGGCTGCCAACAGTGACGAGGAAATAGCAGGACATTCCATGACTGCTATTCTTACACGATTTGGTCATGCAAATTCATGATTATGTTGTAGTCTTATGGATGCTCCAACAGTATTATGGACTTAATAAATCGAGTTCCCAGGAACTCATAAACAAATTGTTATCATTTTTCTTATATGACAATCTAATCTTCTCTAAGTCTAGAGAAGAGCACGAAGACCATCTCAGCTTGAAATTTTCCAATACAAATTCTGGTTGATTACAGTGACACGCTGAATCATATTGATTCTCACGGTTAATCTTACTATGACTCAGCTTATGCGTAAAGGTGAGAACCTACACTACATTAGGTGTTCTAGAAAATCCTACGCTAAGAGGAGTCTAATTTCGGAGACTCATAATTTTGCAAACTCTTATGTATCAAGTTTCCATGAAGCAAGATACAGTTACGTTCATATCTAAGTACCTGACATACCAACATGCTAAGATAGAACGCCAACAGACTAGGATTTTTTTCCACCATCAGAAACTGTAAACAAAAATGGGACAAGATCACCATGGATTTTGGTTACCAGATTACCGCAAACTCAGAAGAAGTATATGCTATCTGGATTATTGTCAACAGTTTGACCAAGTCTGCAGAATCCTTACATCCGCAAGGATTTCAGAGTCAGCAGATTGATCGGACATTTTCCAGCCAAGGCTCGTCCAATCACTTGGAAATCCCTCAGCTATCGAGACAGACAAAGGTTCACATTTATGCTCCTTATTTACGTTCGCGTCCTTGTTCTAATTTTACGACTTGCTTTCGCGCTCATGTTCATGACACTATCACGTTCGTGATCGTATCCTGGTTTACGATTTACGTTCATGTTTCGTTCTAGAAGTTTTGCAGAAGCTTGAGAGACAAGACTTAAGTCTAATAAACTTTCCATCACCTTATATTGTTTGGCAGTACCTCCTCAGTTATCTCACGTTCACGATATGTTTCACGTGTCATGTTCATTCCACGTTTCTCAGATCACGTTCACGATATGTTGCACGTATCATTTTCCACCATATGTTTCTTATATTACACTCACCATATCTCCACGTATCACGTTCACAATTGTTCACGTATCACATTCACAATTGTTCACGTACTATGTTTCAGTATGCCTCGCGCATCATTGCTCAGACGTTATTAATGTCAGATATTTCGGGTTATTTACATCATAATGTTTTCAGATTCATGTTGATCTATCTTACGTTGATGAACCAAAAACTTTCTGTATCATCAAGACAAGGTCATGAAAACTAATATTGTTATTTTCGCCAAGACCTTTTAGAGGACAGTTCTCGGTGGGAAGCCACTTGGAGCGGAGGAGTCCATTCGGACTTCTTATCCGTTTTCTATCATCGATTAGATACGTTCTTCAGTCACGTCACGTTCCATGTCCTCTTTAGCCATGTCACGTTCCACGTTCCTTTCTAGCATGTCACCTTCATGTCCTTTTTTTATCTTGCATGCCTTTCCAGTTTTGATTCGGGTATGTTCCTCTTTCAGTTTATTTTATCTATAATTCGGGGACGAATTATTCTTTTTAGGAGGAAGAGTTGTAAAACCCGCATGCTTTTACCATGAACAGTACACTTAGTAAACATACGAACCAATTAAAACTTTCCTTTTATATCATGAACACGTGTCACGAATATTAATTGCAGAAACTATGTACGTGCTAGTGCACGATAAATATTAAGTACGTGGTATTACACGATAATTATTAACCATAATAATTATAATCACGAACATTAAAAACACAAACATGTAAACTACGTATATATTTATTATTAGACGATAAATATCGATTACGTCCAAGTATTACAATAACAAGAATAATTAATGACGAGCTAACACGAAAACACTAACGAATGAACACGTAAATTAGTAAACATGAAAATTGAACGGGTTTCCCCTCGTAGGCCCTTATAGCCACGGACACAAGAGAAGAGAAGGGCCAAGCCCATGTTGATTTTTTCTAATTTGGGGAAAAGGTAAACACAGGAAAACCATAACACAATTTTTACAAAATAATTAAAAACCCTAGCCTTCCTTTGTCCTCTCTCTTGCCGCCAGCCTAAGGACACACCAAAGGTGGTGTTTGTTGATTTTTAGTATTGATTTTCGGGTGTAGTGTTCGTGTTCTTCGTTTCATTTGATTCACGTATTCGGTAAACTCTTAAACCTTTTTCTTTTATTCTTTTATGGAGATCATGAACACATTATTAATTAGATCTTAAAAACATGATTAACAAGTAAAACTAATCAAGAAATCATCAAAAAGGAATTGGTTTTGGGTTGGTTTGGTTCGGCCGAAGCACCACCGAGAGCAACCAAGCTCTCGGCTTGGTTAAATCACTCCACCACCGAGACCCAAGGTCTCGGTGTGGCTGGTGGTTGGTCGACAGCAGGCGGCAAGGACCCCGAAGCGATTCGGGGTGGCCTTGTGGTCGTTGTGGGCTCAGCGCAGCAGCAACAACACCACCGGCTTAAGTCGGTGGCTGTTGTGGTCCTTCGGTAGGAAAACAAGGCAGGACAAGGGCAACCACCGGCTTAAGCTGGTGGTGAATATGAACTAGTAGTAGCAACCGGCTTGGCCGGTTAGCCAGTGCTAATGGGGTGTTTGTTTTGGTCCGGTTCATGGGGAATTCGGTCCGGCTCACGTTTGGTCTAAATTGAAAACACGGGTTCGGTTCATGGGTAATTTTTACAAGTTTATATTTTTACAAGTTATATTATTTTAGCAAGAAAAAAATTAAATTAATTAAATCATGGTTAATAATTAATTTAATTTAACATGGACTTAGGTTATCATTATTTAGTAGATAATACATGTTTTAACCTAAGTATTTTATTTTTTAATTTAGATTATAGTATTAATTAATTATTTAAAACATGCAATATAATTAATTAATAAACATAACTTAGGTTATAATTAATAAAATATTAATACATGTTTAACCTAAGTATTTTATATGCTTTAATTTAATTAAATTATGCTTATATTTAATTAAATCGGATAACCTATAGTTTATTAAATTAACATGTTATTATTAATAAACTATACAAATAATTACATGACTTATGATATTTAACCAGTAAACTTAAGCTTATATTATTAGCTTATTAATTCAGCTTATTTCTAAATATGAAAACTTACTATTTCAGGAAACTTACTATTTTTTGAAACATCCTATTTTTAGAAACTGGTCTATTTTTAGAAGCTAATCTATTTTTGGAAACTTTCTATTTTTGGAAACTAACTATTTTTGGAAACTTTCTATTTTAGGAAATCTGCTATTTTTAGAAAGTTACTTATTATTACACAACAAGTATAATAATACAAGAATACAAGTTAATACTTAACCAGAATACATAGAATACATGATAAACATAATATAATATTAGAATCAGTAAAACAAGACAAGAACATATAAAACAAGCCAAGACATGATATAATCAGTTACGTACGCAGTAAACAGAATACATACACATGTCCCCTATTTATGTAGCATTAGTGAGATCAGAGTAGGACTTTCATTCTTTCGTCTTCTTCGTTCACTGGACACAAGGTACGGATATTCCGTCCTTCAGTATGGACATCTTTCCTTATTATGATTCCCCGATTGCAGCCAACTGTTTTCCCAGTATTGTTTTATATGTTTGATACTTATGTTAGAATAATTGCCTAAGCCATATACATGCATGACCAGTGTCACCTAGTTATGGAGTTACCATAACTATAACACTAGAGGCACCGGTGTTATGACTTCCCCACAACGGAGTGATTGCTCGTGTCGTCCCTTTCAGTTATTTGACCATTGTTTTTATATTATAATGTGGGGCCTATGGGTGCATCCTAGCTACATGTTTTACAGGATTTTCATGGTGAATGCGATGTGTGCCTTGCATACTTCACAAGGAGTTGATCCCTCCTACCCAGACTATTTAATTAGAGGCAACCCCTCTAATTGCATGACGAGGTCTCCTCTCGAAGTATTTATGCACGGTGGAACCTCATGACCTATATGGACTATTGGCTAATTAATACAATTTTTCATATTAACACATAAGTCTTTTCAAACTATAAAACCAGTTTTATGAACATGTTCTAGGTTTTCCAGGACTTATACATTTTCGCTGCTTTTTAGTCTTTACTTATATTTTAACCATTCATACCATGTTATATATCCGTTCACTGAGCGTATTGCTCAGCCGTTACTTTCCTTTCCATGTCCCAAAACGGCAGGTACCCATGGACAGACTTCAGCATTTGGAGGACGTGCATAGGATGGAAGCTACCTTAGTCTTCTTCTCCTTTTTGCCTTCATATACTTATGCTTGTTTGGACACTTGTCTTGTCCTCCTAGTTCATTTACTTTATTTATGTTTTGGTCTTATGTTTGGGAACCGATGTTTGATTCCGGTTTTCCCTATGGTCATGTATGTTATAGTACATATTACCTTGCATGCTTTGATGACACGTCATAAATACGCGTAACGGTCCACTTATCAAAGTGGGGTGTTACACCTCTCTTCTATTAATGCAGACTGTGCGAACACAACAATGAATATATATGGATGCTGCAATTGCCCGGTTAGAGCAAAGCATAAGGACGTGCACGCATATGTATAAGGATAAGACGAAGTCGCCGTCATAGACCAGGAAGAAGTCTTATAAGATAAAAAAATAATTGGTTGAAAATGAAAAAGATATGATTGAAGATGAAGAATAGTATTTCCAGTAATAACAATGTTTCGCTTTTAATTTTGAATTCAGTAGACTCTTTTCGTTTTTGGATTTTTTTTATTATGAATAAGTGTTTTAATCATGATTGGTTACATTCCATATGATTATGAATAAGTGTTTTAATTTTGAATTTAGTAGGCTCAATTGTATGAACAAATGTTTGATCATTGATTCAGCATGCTATTTGTTTTAATCATGAAGCCAACAGACCTTTTGTTGAATCTGTCAAACTTTTTATTTGAGTATCATATATGATAATGTATTATCAAATAGGACACTCACAAAAAAGTACTCTTTTTATTTTCTAAACTAGTGTTTAATCATTAGTCCAGCAGACTCCCTTATTAATCATGAATTCAAAAGACCTTTTTTTTAATGTGTCAAACATATTTTTTTAGTATCAAATATGATACTACATTATCATATATGATAATGCAGTATCATATATGACAGAATTAAATAGTTACAGGTATTATCATATATGATACTAAAAAGGTAAAAACTATGCTTCAGGAATTACAAAATAACCATATTATCTAAAAATTACATCTATAAATGTGTCACCATTTTCATATATAACAAGAATGATAATTATTGAGTACCATTACAAAGTTAAACCAAGACATCACCATATATAAATTACAAAGATAAACTTCTAGGCCTTGAGATGATTGAGTTCTTCAAAGTGTATTGTTGATCTCGGTCGAGAATTCGATGTTCCACTTCTTGGCCTTGAGATGATTGAGTTCTTCAAAGTGTATTGAAAACAGCTTTCACTACACAAATAAAAATATATGGTTTTAGTTTCGACAAGATTATCGAATATGATATATTACAGAAGCTGAATTTCAACCAGATTATCAAATATAATATATTATAGAAGCTGAATTTCAACCAGACTATCAAATATGATATATTACAAAATCTGAATTTCAACCAGGTTATCAAATATGATAATATACACATCTAACTTTTAATTACCAACCAGGATATCACAGACTTGTTTGTATTTGTTTTCAAGCATATTATCATATTATAATATATGACACCTCCATACATCATATATGATATATTTATCTTATATGACGTTTGGAGGTATCATATTTGATACATCTATTCAATGTAGCCTACAGTTTCAACACAACTCTAAGCTCTTTCGCATATCATCACCTTATGCTATCATACATCTTCAACAAACTCTATTTATAAGCTTATTCAAATAACTTATTCTAATTCATATGCTTATTCATATTACTCTCCTAATAAGCTTATTTACATTGAGCTTAATTATAACACATAAATTAATCTTAATTATAACACATCAAATAAGCTAACACATCCATAATCACATTAAATAAGCTAAAAAGAATAAATTGATAAACTAAAAAAGATCATCTTATTCATATCAAATATAAACTCGTATATAAATTCACGTCAAATAAGCTTAAAAATAAGCTTATTTACATCAAATAATCTAAAAAGATATAAATCATGGTGATATTACATGATGTTAATCATTTATGGAAGCAGATGATTAAATACGAAAGATATGATGATATAATAGATCGAGGATATATCAAATTCGATCGGTGATGGATCGATGATGATATACGAATTGTGTGTGTTTTATTGTTATGGTCTGAAAGAGAGAATACATGATGGATGTATTTTGAGAGGTGAGGTGGGTGGGTTGTTAAATGACCAAAATGCCCATTCGCTTTTTAATTAATAAAAGTGAGGATTAATCTCACCCTTGTTTTTTATGGATGGAAGGTGGAGATTGGTCTTCTTGTATCCAAGGGATACAAGGGACACAAAATAACACTCTTTAGTTAATTCAAAGGGGATTTAGTTTTGCCACGCGATAAAAGCACATGATTTTGTATCTCGGCCCATGCTTACTTAAATTGGTGTTTTTTATAAGGAGAATTGTTAGAGTTATTATATGTAAAATGAAGAATAGTTGATGTCAAAAGACACAATTTATAAAAATGTTTCATCGAATATGCACATTTCATAATTTGTGCAATTTGATTGTGACCAAACCGACATCTTCAATCTTCAATTTTATATCTCACATCTTCAGTTATCATTACAAAATAAAAATCATTTACTTACTAAAAAGCTTTGCTTACTTATGATGAGATAAACAATCATTTACTCGTTTATAATTTTTCTTTACTAAAACACGTTGAATATAAAAGTAAGTAAAAGAAACTCCCATCCTTTGCCTACTAAAGAAAAGAGTTATTAAAAGTTTTACGAGTAAGAATAGAGTTTTTAATAATCTAGTTTGTTACTTAATTTTTTTCTTTTTAGTTGAAGTTGAAAAAATAACTTTTAGTAACCCTTTCTAGTAGAAATTAATAAGAATAAACTTTTAGTGACTCCCCTATTATTACCTACTTTTTCATATTTAATTTAGGTAACAAATGTTACAAATTTTGTAGTGTCTATGTATATTTTTTCGATGTGATTAAAGGTTATTGTTATGAGACACAATTAAATATGAAACAAAAATACGTACTCCTTTCGTCCTAAAATTATTTTTTTATATTATTTTTTTATATTATTATTTTATAATTTTAACATTAAATATTTTTGTTTATCTTATATACTCCTTCCGACAAAAAACACACAGTTTAAGAAATATAATTTATTACAGTTTTTTTCTCTTCCTTTTTAGCACAATAACACTTTTACGCTTAGCTAATTCATTAAATCTTCTTTAATGTTTCTAATAATATTTTTTTAAAGGTAATATGGTAAACACCGTAAACTTGATCAAACTTCCATATATCTATTTTTAGTAGTGGACAATAAAGTGGGACGTCCCAAAATGAAAATGTGGACTATAAATTTGGGACGGAGAGAGTAATATTTAATGAAAAATATATTAATTGATTGGTTTTTAAATGTATTTTTATTTATTATATTATTCAACAAGTATTATATAACAAAAAAAATTTGTTTAAAGTTAGAGTTGAAAGAGAAATACCAGAAAACCAATAATGAACAATAATTTTGGGACGAAGGGAGTAATATAGTACTAACAGGATACCCGCAATGCGTTAGGAAGTACCTGTGATTAAACGAAGAATAATAAAAAGAAAAAATAACCCTGGTAATGCCCGGTTGACTCATTTTTATAGGTTTATTCAGTTAATTTTCGGAAGGCTTTTATTTGCAAGCAGAACCGGTGGTCACCTGGTTGAACTTGTTCATGGACGGTTTTTATAAATATATGTTTTTAATTGTTTTACAATGTAAGTATAATTGTATTTTTAAGTAATGGGATGTATTAATTATATACTGGAGTAATTAGTATTAGAAATTGCATTTTAAAATGTGTATTAATTATTATGTAATAATCAATTTTAATATAAGTATTAAATTATACTTTTATGTTTTAATTGATAATTTTTAATTGTGTTTGTATAGTTCTATTTATAAGCAAATATAAATACTCATTTTAATGTAAATGATAGATAAATTTATAAACGTGTACGTGTAAAGTTAATGTAAATCGTTTGTTGATTGATAATTAAGATATATAACTACTTATAATAAAAATATCGAAAGTAAGAAGAGTAATCAAAAATTAAAAATTAAAATGAGTTTATATTATAATGTTTAAAAAAACATATAATATATATAAAATCGCAATAACAAATTTAGTACTTAATATATCGTTAATATTCAAGTATTATGCATGCACATACATTAAAACTAATTAAAAACGAACAATAAATAAAGTCACAAAAAGAATAGGTAGTTATATATGTGTACGTCACTTTGCATTAAAATGTTTTTATACATATTTCTGTCATTTTTGTTTCATAGTAAATTAGTTATGCTATTGATTATCATCTACTATATTTAGCATAGATGATAAATAAAAAGAGAAGTACCATATAGGTAGTTTGCAGTTTAGACATAAGAGACAAAAAAAAAAAAAAAAAAAAAAAAAAAAAGGGAGTAATATCTTGAATGAATTCCAACTTTTATTTTTTCATGATAATCATAACAAAACTAAAGCAACATTTTTAGCGTTGGTCTTCCGTAACAATTTCATTCAACTCTATCAATGACTTGTTTTGTTGTTTTTTATCATCATCATCATCATCAACAACATTATCATTTCCATCAACTCCATTGTTAGCACCTTTCATAATCATATCTCTGTTCATCTTCACATACATCCCATAAACATATGAACTAAATGCCCATAAACACAACAATGTAGACACCACCTTCGGACCCTTAAAATCATCACCATAAACTACAACACCAGCCAACACATTCATCGCCATTAAAGCCGTCATGCATATCCCTCCCGTCAATGACGTTGTTAAAAATACCATCCCCGCAGTACCCATGAAACATAGTTGCCATGTTACAACGTTAGACCCTACTATTAACCAATATTTTGTGTTTCCTAGGTCGAAAAGTGCTACACTCTCATGCTTCATCTCTTTAAAACCCCCTGCTATGGCCATGGCAATAGTTGCAACAATAGTGGCTGTTGCTTCCATAACGAATTGCATTTCCATGACCATAGCGTAACAATCAACTTTTTTATATATCTTCTCCATTAATGGAAGGTATAGCGCGAATAATAGCCCTGCGGATACGGTTGCGAAGAAACCTATGAAGTATTTGGCTTTTGTTAACCCATGTTGACGATCATTTTTGTGACTTAATGCTAAAAGGACACAACTCAATGTTAGAAGAATGACACAGTTGAGATTTAAGAATGTGATTTTTTGTTTTACTATTATGACCGAAAGGAGGAGAGTGAATATGAGTTGAGATGACAAAACTAGTGATGCTGTTGAAAGAGGAAGATATGAATTACCCCAAGAAAAACATAGATTACTGATCACCAACATTAACCCAACCCCGAGACATAAACCCAAAAAGTTCATGTCAAATGTCGAAAATGGTTTTCGTCCATTACCATTTTTTCGACGTTGAAAATAGTATGGGAGATATATGGGGACTAAGAGAAGGGGGAATCCAGCAGACTGGACCCAAGTAGACACCCATCGGCTTGATCCCTTGTGATTAAAGTAGTATTTTAGAAGAAGTGAAGACGAAACAGAACCGACAAAAAGGCACACATAATTAATGACTAAAAGTATTTTATACGTTTTGCCATCAAGTTTGGATTTGTTGGAGGTGAACATTGAGTGTATGGTTTCTTGAGGTTCTTCACCATTGAATTGAACCTTCTTATTATTTGGTGATGTTGAATGCAATGAATTTTTCATCTCTGATGAAGGAGAGAAACAAGGTTATGTGAAGTTACGAGAATGATTCAACAATGTTTTGTTCATTTATATAGTGGTTTGTAGAAAAATACTATGCTTTAAACAGATTTTAAGGTAGGTCGGAAAATGTGACAAAATAAATACTAACAAATGTTTTGGACAAGTGTAAGCACATTTTACCACTTGGCACAAGTTTTGGATAAATATTTTGCTTTGAAGAACCGACCAAATAGCTAATAACCGAAAACTATTCCTTGGCTCATAGCTTTACCCTCACACTACTTTCCAGGTTAATACGGAGGACAAAAAAATATTTTCTTTCTTTTTTCATTGTATACTAGCATAATAATCGTGTAATGTGCCAGTAAATATATAGTGACGATTTTTGAGACGGAAAAATATTAATCTTTTACCCATAAAGTTTTAGAAAATCCCAACGTTTTAAAACCCAGTTTTTAAATAGGCCCGGTCGAGTCACCGGGTCCAGGTCAACCCGGTTAACCCCGGGGTTATTTAAAAAAACAATTTTTTTTATATTTTTAATAACAAACAAAAAACTATATACAAAAACAAAAAAAAATTCGTATATTGAAGATATAAATTATTTACCAACCAATATAATATGTAAAAATAAAATTTCGTCGCAAATACGTGAAAATGTGAAACCCGGGTTAATATGACCCGTTTTTCAGCCGAAACCGGGTCAATCCGGGTATGAAATCATCAAAATACCGTATACATAATTAAAGTTGTAAAAAACTGAAACAAAATAAATCCACTAAATAAAAAAAGCTAAAATTAATAAAAGCATATCAAAATAATTATTTAATTAACGAGCATAAAATTTTAGAAAATATAATAAAATTAGATTGTGAAAAAAATAAATAAATGAAATGATATTTGTATTTAAAATAGAAAATAATATTTTAATAGATTGTCACAAAAGTTTATTACAAAGAGTTATGGTGTATACGAAAGATATTAACGACTTGTTTTATTTAGTAAATAAAAATTGCTAAAACTTCAGCATTCCTATATTTAGAGATCTTAAATGCTTTATCAGATAGTTATATATTATGATATCAATTCTAACCATTTGTTACTTAATATTAAAAAAAAAAAAAAAAAAATATTTTTGCCAAAATATTCAAAAAAGTTAAGAAACAATGGGGAAACTAAAATTATAACTATGATGAAAAGAGGTTATCATTAATAATAAAAGTTATAAAATCTCACTAATAATAAAGAAATGAAATATATATTTTATAAACATAATTATTGTATAATACCATTAGTGATATTTTATTTTTTATCACTAGTGGTATTTCATTGTTTTCACTAGTGTTAGTAATCCGCTATATTTATAACTAGAGCCTTTTTGCTCCTTTTCTTTTACAACTTTTAGATATTTTGACTAAAATTATTTTTTCATGTTTTTTTTAATTTTAAGTTAGTTTTCATCATTATATTAAAAGTAAACAAAAGATAAAGATTGTTACTTTAGCATGAAAAAATATATTATGCAAAATAAGTCTTCCCTTTCATTAGATTTGTTTTATTTAAATAATTATAGTTTTCTCTTATTTTGAATATTTTAAATGGTTATGGATTACTAAAGTTTATGTGATATGATTTCTTAAATTTTAATTGTTACAATGGATTCATGGAATGTCTTAAATATTGTACCATTATTAAATCTTTCAAAATTTCAATTAATTATTAAATTTATTGCACTAATGAAAAAACAGTAATATTTCACTAATCTCTATCTCTAGTCTCTAGTATTTATAAAGAGAAACCATTATTTCTTAAAAAATGAAGAGTGAAAACTTAAATGTTATAAATAGTGAAATATGAAAACTTAAATTCTATAAATAGATTCACTCATTAATTTATCATATTTCTTCCATAATTTTAATACTCCTAATTCTGATTACTGGGTCACGGTGTCGACCATCAGGTCATCAGTTCGATCACCAGGTCAACTTAATCGAGTCACCCGGTTACCGGTTCTTCTTCCGGGTCAACCCTCCCATCGGGTCTTATAAGGTTTCGAAAATATAAGACCGGGTTTAATTTGACTCGTTTTTTTAACTGCTTGAACCGGTCGGGTCAAACCGGGTTATTAAAATATTTGGGTTAGCAGGTCAAAACATGTAACTTTTACAGCGGGTTATGAATAGTATTTTAAAATTTTTATGCAGTTTTGCTTTAACCCAATGTAAACAACTTGATCTTTTCACGTTTCATTTTGAATGTTACACGAAAAACTCACCACAATACCACGTATCGTTATTTTTTTGTCGTTATAAATTTTCGCCGCTATACGCGAGTAATCGTCTAGTACAACTAATGCACCTATCATAAATGAATGTGAAATCTTTATTGAATAATATTATGCCCCGTTTGGTTTGAAGTTGGGTTTTCTTTGAATCTAAGTTTATAAATTAGGTGGTTTAATATTAGATTTGAAATTTGTGTTTTAAATATAATATTATTTGTTATATAAATAAATATATATATATACTAATTAATTATTATAAAATAAAAAAATAAATATTTTACCATAAAAAAGAAAGAAAACGAGTGAAGAATGTGGTATGACAAAAAAAAGCGAAAATTTTCTACAGGGCCACCATGGCTAATATTTGTCCTATAGAGGTCATGTATTTTGGTGTTTTCCAAAAAAGCCATGAAGGTCGGAAAACCTAAACCCTGAGTATGTGTTGGACACGTGTCGAAATTTGATTAATTCAAAAAAACTATTTTTTTCAAAATCGGGATTATGTATTCCCGAGTATGGCAGAGAGGGGGGGGCAACACATCACATGCGAAATGTTTTTCTGAGTACATGGGTCCCATTCGCACACATATATCCAAAAACACAAACACAAAAACATTCAATTCTATAATTTGTACCTTCTATTCTCTTGTCTCTCCATAAACTGATTATCACCAAAAACATGAAACCAAATGTTTTCACAAGTAGTTTATTCATACTCATTTGTGTTTTTTTACTGTTTTTGGGTCTGGTTCATGTTGCTGCTACTAGTAGAACAAATCCACCTCTTTCATCTAATGTTGAACCTTTTCTTTCTACTGAGAAAAAACCTCCTTTTTCAGACTTACCTAATGACAATGATGCTCTTTCACCTGGTATATATAATCCCGATTTCGAAAAAATAGTTTTTTTTAACTAATCAAATTTCGACACGTGTCCAACACATACTCGGGGTTTAGGTTTTCCGACCTTCATGGTTTTTTTGGAAAACACCAAAATACATAGCCTCTGCAGGACAACTATTAGCCATGGTGGCCTTGTAGGAAATTTTCGCCAAAAAAAAAATATTGTGTCAGTAAAAAGGGCTAACGCCCTTGGATTTCAAGATGGTAAAAAAAATAGGATTTTAGTGGGCCTTTTTGATGGAGTTTTACAATTAAACATGCAATTGTAAGTCAAAACTCGGATACTAGGGCTGGTATCCCTTTACCAAACGGGCCCTTAATGAATAAACGATCGATTATAGTGATTATGGGAGTTTCTTTTCAGAATCGTTAAAATGTATAGACACTACAAGAAAACAAGGCTAATGCAACACTTTAAAAATATGTTGCCTTTTTAATAAAAATGGTTATAAAGCAGCATTTTGAGAAAAAGTGTTGCATGCTGATAGCTAATGCAACATTTTTTCAAAGTGTTACAAATATTATTATGAAAAGGCAACATTTTAATTAGTAATGCAACACTTTTAAGAGTTTTTGCAATAATTATAATAAAGAGACAACATGTTCAATATACATGTTGCATTTTTTAAAGGTTAAATTACTTTGACTACTTAAATTGTTTACGACGTATATTTTTATTAATAAAAGTGAATCAATACACATATCACAATAAAGAAAATATAAAAATAGGATAAAACGTCATTTGAGTAAGTTTTCATACTTTTATTATTTTTAACATTAAAAAATAATGCTACATAAAACTTTTAAAAAATCTCTTATACCATTTGTTATTAAAATATAAAAACATATAACCCTTTTATTATATAAAAAAAATTTACGTTACAAATACATATAATTAAATTTGAAAAAAAACACGAATAAATTAAAAAACAAAAAGATTCACAACCTGATTGGATCTCAAAAACCGAGTCAACCAAATCGCTTCAACCCAACGGGTTACATCAGGTTACGGGTCAATTTGACCCTTTTTTCAGAACTGGTTGAACCGGGTCAACCCGATTTAGCTGACTGCCATTGTCCGCCCAAAATCCTTAATCCTGGAAATTTATGGCGCCATTTTTTCATCAAAACATTTTAACTATCTTGAAAAGTTCTAAAAATCCCTCCTAAAACTTGAGTTTTTGTTTCCCCTCTAATAAAATTTCCTACAAGTTTATTGATATTCAAATTGATATAATTAAAGGTCTTTTAGCCATCAATTTATGTCGCTCATCCCATAACACTTGCTCGAATATTCTTTTACCTCATCAAGTTTATAACACAAGCATCATCAGGTAACTGTTTCATCTCTAAGTATCAAGAAATATATTATATTAGAAATTGCATCTAGAGTACCAATTTCTTGTAAGGGTGAAATATTTTTTAGTGGAAGTTGAATATGAAGTATCTATGCCTTTTGTTGTTGGTCTTTTCTGTTGGCAATATTTTTTGTTCCTCTACATTGATTATATATATGGATTTGTTTAATGAATAGATGGAATATATATCAAAATGACCGATTACATTTTTGAACACCAAGTGTTTGATGAAAATCCCCATAAGAGAAAGCGGGTTGCATAGCGCTAGAACTTCTTTAATGTTTATCCAATATGTTGTTGTAAACTTTTACCTCTTCTCAGGGCCGGTCTTAAGGGTTTTGATGCCCGGGGCGAGTTCAAAAATATATGCCCCCTTTATAAACAAAAAATACACTATTTTTTAAAAAGTTTAGAAACTAGTCATTATGCTAGGCGGCTCATCCTCACGCCGAATTTTATTTATTAAGGAAAATGTTCTGGTATAAAAATAAACTTTGAATTACAAGTTTCGCCTATATCACTTAAAACGGTGTCTTCTAGCGTTTCTTGAAGGAAAATCATCACTTATCTTATCGTAGTCAACATTTGCTAATTAATATTAGTTTCTAGTGTAAATTACTCCCTCCGCCTTATTTTTATTGTCCTTGTTACTATTTTAATTTGTCCCATAATATTGTCCAGTTTCTTAAATAAGAAGTATGAATTAATTAATTTTCCAGTTTTACCCATGTCATTAATTTTTTATAAAGAAACTAATAATGTAGCCAAAGGGTAAATTTGTCTTTTTAAACACAAAATGTTTACATTCATTAAATCTATTATAAATCACTCAAATTTGTTGAGGGCCAATTAAAATAGAACGGAGGAAGTAACATTAATTTCCATTTAGGCCATTTGCTAGTCAACATTTGCATTCACACATGAAACTTTCTGTAAATTATCTATTTATCTAGCAAGATAAAAAAGTTACAAAAATAATAATAATGAATTTTGAAATGCTATCACCTGGTTAATACAGATAATCACGTTGGTGAAAATTGAAGAGGACATTGCACGATTCCAAAATCCAAAATCCAAATTTCCACTTTGCCACTTTTCCCACGATTCCAAAATCCAAATTGCCAAATGCTAATATCAACTTTTTTTCTCTTCTTTTTTATTGTGATCGGTACTTTTGAATTTTTGGTAATAGACTTGTATATTGGTAAACTTCCTTTTACATTTTGATAATCTCATAACTGTCCCTAAACTAGAGCCTTGGCTTTATGGGCCTTAAAATTCATATAACTTGTTATTGTACATGGGTAAATATTGTCAATTTGTGACAGAGAAAGTCAAAAATTTTATAAACTTTTAAAACTGAACCTAGTAACACATGGGCTTATAAAATGATGCCCCCTCCAACTTGTTGCCTTGGGTCGTGGCCCACTTGGCCCTACCCAAAGGCCGGCCCTGCCTCTTCTACAGTTCTCTGTTTGTGTAATGTATTGCTGCAAATTTTAGTAAAATACTATCTGCATTTTTCTATACTACATGCTAATATGTTATAGCATCTTTTACCGTTAATATGAATTCGGTATGCAAGTTTTTGCCATACAATGTATGTATGGAATTTTTTGATAATTGAATGATTTTTATTTTTGGTAACACATAACTTGAGTGTTAAAACTGAAACTTGTCATTTGATGTGCACATTTTTGTTTAAGGATTCTTGTATGTTCAGTTTCCAAGTACATGTTCTATGTTGCATTTTGTTGTATGTCGCGATCTTTTTTGTTTTTTTTTCTCGACTTGCCCGTGTTGTTAATATATTAGCAGCGACATTGTGTCCAGGTGAAAATACTTGATTAGCAATTGAAAGTTTTTGTTTATACTAGCTACCGACTAACCTGAGTTAGTACTATGTTAGTTGCATCATTGTCTTGCAAATACATCATGACTAACTGATAAAATGATGAGTACCACAATTCTCTAAAACACAGCCAAATAATAACCCTAAGATTAAAAGTAAACTGATATGAGCTTAAACTCATATCCTTTTATCAACAAATAACCCTAAAACATGAAGCAAAATACCCATTTATCTTGTAAAAAGCAGTGTTATGTGGTATGTTGTGTTTGTGTGCACTTTTGTAGGTAAAAGGATACAATTTCAAGCAAACAAGGAAAAATCAAGCTCAAATGGATGAAAAAGACAAAAGAGGATCAAAAGTGACAAGACTTTGAAGTTCAAGGACCTATCTTGACAAGTTATGAAAGTTGAAGGACTTAAAGTGCAAATAATGTAAAGTCAAGATTCAAGTCAAATTTGGTCAACTACAAAGTCAACTCAGTCAAAGGGCCATTTTGTTGAAGAATCAAAGTTGAAGGGCCAAAAATGTCAAAAGGATTAAGATCATAGCTTGAAAATACAATCTGCCAAATACAAGGACCAATTCTGCCAAGTTTGGAAAGTTTTGCAAAGTGTAATCCATGTGAAAAGGGCTCAGCCAATAAGAAGAAAGGAAACAAGTCACAAGGATCAAGCATTAATTGGCCACTACCGCCGCCACATTTATTATCACAATCTTAACAGTTTGATCCGTGTGACACCCTCACAACAAATCAAAGGCCGCCACGTGTCCTTCTCTTTCACAAAGAAAATTGCCAGGATCGGGATTTTTATAGAGGCCGTTTCATGAGGAGATTAAAACATCAAAGTTGCTCAGTTTTGAAAGACGAATACAATGGTGCAATCCAATTAACAAATTATCCATCCAATCATAAAGGCCCAAATCTGTTCATAACCTTCAAAGTGGGATTTGCAGATTTCTCCACGTGTCAAGCTATGATTGGCCCTGACACGTCACCAACCCTAACTAACTCTCCTATCATGCCTATAAATAGATAGCTTGTACCTCATTTCTCATTGTAGCTTAATTTTGTAAAACACATAGTTAAATTTTCCTTTTCCCTTTTTTCTCTCACTTTTCCCCTAACTACTCAAGAGTCTGACAAACTCTTGAGTCAGTTAGTTAGTTGTTAGCTTGTAACCAACTTTTGTAACTGAATTCATCAAATAAATTTCAAATTACCTTTTCCCGCCAAATTCTGTTCTTCAAATTCCTGTTGATTCTTGTTGCTATTGGATATACTAGTTGCTGTTTGATGTTTGTTATGATCAACCAATGATCATAACTGACATTGGTGAAGTTTTGTAGCTGTTTGATCAGAATTCAAGTTTTTCCCATTGTTCTTGAGGATTTGTAGCAGAATGTTGATTCCAGATGGATTGTAGCTGTTTGATTGTTGATTTTAGGTGAATACTAGTGATAGGTGGTGGTATCACTAGTGCAAGAGAGCTCAGCGCTCCTCTTCTTCCCAAAGGACTTCTACAATAGGTTCCATAGCTCTTGTTTTATGTTCCTCTAAACAGTCAATTGCATGTTCAATTTCCTAGTTAATCTTGAAGGCTGCATGATTTACTTGATAGTAGTTGAAGTTTGAGTGATCTTGGTTCATTTGTAGCTTAATCTTGCCTTCTTGTTTACTGAATTGATATACTTAGTAGTTACTGCATCATTCTTTGTCACCTTTTAGCCTTATAGCTCATTTTCAGTTCTAGCCTTGGTAATTGCTTGTTTTCAGTTTCAATAGCTTTCATATTGTCTACTAAAACTAGTCTGTTAAAGCTTTTGAATCAGTTTAAACCAATACTCAATAAGCCTTTGAAAAATCTTGTTCATAACTGATAAAGGAGTGTTTGGTAGTAGCTTTTAAGTGGTTTTCAAGTGTTGATAATTGGTGTTTCAGAGCTTGTTTCTAGTCATTAAGTGGTAACAAGTAGTTTTCAGCTTTTTACAAGTCAAATAAATAGTCAAAAAGGCAATTGGTACTAAAATAGTTTGGGTCATCCTTTTTATCAGCTTTGGTTTGAAAACTTGCCAACTTCAATTGCTGTTTTCTCATTCATTCCTTGATCAAATTTGCTCAAATTTGTTTCTAGTTATAGCTTATATCATAAACTTTCAGTTTCTAAGAGGAAAATATACAGTTTTAGGAATTAAGCTAGAAATAAGCTTTTTAGTCAAGGTTTGAGCATTTGTCATTCTCTGATATAAAGAGGTGACTGTTTTCTTAGCTCTCATTATCCACTTCAGAAAAGTAATGATTTTCTTTCACCAATCCATTTAGTTAGTATTGAATATGAAGTTTTGAAGTTTTGAGCTTTTTCATAAAAATTGGTCAAACTTGGTCAACATAAGCTCAAAAGAGCTTATTTCAGATTTTTCATCCATTACTTGATGAAAATGGTTCTAGTTTGATTTCCCCTTCTTTAAATCAAGTGCTTAATCAGTTTCTTCACAAAAATCAAGTTGTGATTGTTTGGAATAAGCTGTAGCTTATTTTGTGCTTATCAATAAGCACTCTTTTGCTTATTTTGGACTGTTAGCTTAATTCCTCAGACACACATAGCTTAAATGGGATTTTAAGAGTTTTGCAAGTTGTTTCAGCTTATTTGGTTGAGTATTAAGCTCAAACGAGCTTATTTTTCCCTTTGTCCCGTTTTTAGTAAAAAGTTTAGTTTAATTGCACTTTAGTCCCTAGAAGTTTAATCAGTTTCTATACCTAGCTAAACTTCCTAATTTTGTGGTTTTTGCAAAACTTGGTCCTTTATATTTGAAGTTTGTTAAATTTCAGTTATCAAGTTGTTGGTTAGTTACAATTTTAGTTAGTTTGCTATAGATTTTACAAGTTTGGTCCTTATAGTTAACAGTTTTGCATTTTTAGTCCCTAAAGTTGTTAGAATTTAATTTTCAAGCATTTAATTTTCCTAAAATTTACATTTTCAGTCCTCTTAGTTTTATATTTTGCAATCTTAATTTTGTTTGAATAAAAACTTGGAATTTGCAACTTGTTTTACGTATAAGTAGGTTTATATTTTTCATTTTTAAATAGTGTTGTTTGAATTAGCAATAGATTACCAAGTAAGCTTGAACAACCAAGAACAATAATAAATCTGATATTGGTTGGACTTTCTATTAGTTAAGAACTGAGAAAACGAACTTGCATTATACTACATATTAAATGGCGCCGCTGCCGGTTCTTTGACTACACGAGAGACTATCGATTGACGGTTTTCATTGGCTTTTGGGATCCGTTCATTTGGTGAACGTTATTTTTACGTATCATAAATCAAAAACAAATAAAAAATCAAAAATATAAAAATATATAAAAACTAAAAAATTAACAAAACAATTCTTTTCCTAAAGAATTGACCAAAAAAATTAAAAAATCCAAAAAGCAATCTTTTTCCTAAGAGATTGCACCCAAAAATATATATTATTGGATTCTCTCGGTTTTTATGTACATATAGTATTTTCCTTTAAAAAACTCATAAATACAAAAATATTTTCCATATATTATTATAAGTAAATACGTATACGTATAAGAACAATCAATCTACATATCTTCCATAAGTATTGACGAGGCAATACACCGTGTTGAGGGGCGTTCCGGTCCTTGACACGCGTATCGATCAAACAAAATAAAGCAAGAATAGATAAATACTCTCAATAAGCAAGAATTCGAAGAATACGAACATTTAAGTGAATAGAAAGGCGATGTGCTATAAAATGCCATCTAAGGGTCAATAGGTACTTAAGTGCTTCGCGCCACCTAACCCCCCATTCACTTGGGAGTATTCTAAGAAGGAAAGCTTCATTGAGGGTCTTGCACCCAAAGTAGTATTACATATATTGTTATTTTCTTGTGGATATTTAATATCGAAACTCGAAGAGGATAATCCATTTCTCTTCAAAGTCACACGAGAGCTTCTCTCTCATTCCTCGTATTGAGTTGCATGCTCACTCGCGGGCGTGCACAAATACCGATTGGTGTACAACCTCTTCCTCCGAAAAGGAAGAAAAAGAGAAAGAGTAAGACCACCACCGTCCACCAAGCCGATCACGAGAATCGTGCTTTGTCACCATCACAAGGAGCCATGGCTATTGATAATCGTACTTTGTATGAACGTATGCAATCCAACATTCATGGATATGCTAGTGCCATTAAGATTCCCGACTTTCCCGCTAACACATTTGAGTTACATACATCTATGATCAATATGGTTTCTTCATCACCTTTCTTTGGAAAACAAAATGAGGATCCCCATGCTCACCTTAAGAGATTCCTTTCACTTTGCAACACCATTAAGCATAATGGGGTTCCACATGAGGTCATTAGATTGATGTTAGTGTCATTTTCCTTAGATGGGAGTGCTAAGCATTGGTTAGACACCCAACCACCCGATAGTATCACCACATGGGATGATTTTACCACTAAGTTTTTGAACAAATTCTTTCCTCCACAAAAGACTATGGCTTTGAGAAATTTGATTATGGGCTTTACACAAAAACCTAGTCAATCCTTTGGTGATGCTTGGGAAGAGTATAGTGAGTTGTTGAGGCGATGCCCTAACCATGGAATGGATGATCTAGGCCAAATCAATACCTTCTACAATGGCCTTAAACCTCACCACCAAGATTCACTAAATGCTTCCGCGGGAGGGAGTATTCATTTCAAGACATACCATGAGGCTTTGAACATTATTGAGACTAAGGCAATGGTTCAAACAAACGATCCATTTGAAGAAAGAGTTCATGTTATCCAAAACACTTCTCAAATCCCTTGTGACAACCAACTCCTCAAGTTTCAAGAAGCCATTTTTCAAAGGATGGATAGAGAAAGTGAGAAGCATTTGCAAGCACAACAAGACATGCTTCAAACTTTTAAGAACTTGTCATTGAACAATTCCTCAAACAATGTGAATGCCATCACCATTTCTTGTGTTACTTGTGGAGGTACCCACTCTTATGAACAATGTGACAAGGTGCAAGGGTATCAAGGGGAATGCTATGCTTACCAAGAGGAACACCGTGAACACTTCAAGCCTAACATCAATCCAAATAACCTTTCTTACAAATCCCAAAATTACCTTACTCCACCCGGCTTCCCACCCCAACCACCCACCCAAATTCCACAAAATCCTCCTCAAATTTTAGCAAGGAATCAAGGGCAAAGACAACCATACCAAGGAAATAATTACAAGGCACCCAATCAATTTCAACCTCAAGCTAATACCTTTTATCCACCACAACAAGGATTTAATCAACCACTTCCATTTATTCCCAATCAAGCATATGCTCCAATACCAAATCAAGCTTACCCTCAAAATCAAACTCAAGGATATGGGATGCAAGAGACTCAAGAGTATGTTGACAAGAAAATGCGTGAAATTGAGAAGAGAATGAATGACCAAGTGAAACGTACAATGGAAGAACAATTCAATAAGGTTTTAGTGGTATTAAATCAAAGACCACAAGGGGCTTTACCTTCCAACACACAAACAAACCCTAGGGCTAATGTCAATGCTATTACAACAAGGAGTGGTACAACAACAAAGGATCCTTCACCTCCTAAACCTACTATTGTTCAACCCACTTGTGATCCTACTTGTGATAAGCCTTCTACTTCTACTCCACCTCCTCAAAGTGCTCCTATTCACTCAAACACACCTCCTCAACCACCTCATACTTCTCCTTTACCTTCCACACTTCCCAATGAAGAGGCTAACAAAGACAAATCTTCCACTACAACACCTATTCCACCTACACCCAAACCTACTCTTCCATACCCTTCAAGGTTGAAAAAGGACAAGTTAAAGAACAAAGATGACATACAAGTCTCCAATTTCTTAAGGATGTTCAAGCAACTCAATATCAACATATCCTTTGCGGAAGCTCTTGCTTATATGCCAAAGTTTGCTAAGATGTTCAAGGATTTGCTCTCAAACAAAGAAAAATTGGTTGATTTGCCCAACACATCACTTAATGAAAATTGTTCCGCGGTGTTACTTAAAACCTTACCAACAAAACTTGGAGATCCGGGGCGCTTCTTGATACCTTGTAATTTTCTCGGTGTTGAAAATTGCATGGCTTTGGCGGATTTAGGGGCGAGCATAAATCTCATGCCTTTATCGGTTTGGAAACAACTATCTCTTCCCGAGCTCACTCCCACTAGGATGACTCTTGAATTAGCCAACCGAACCATAGCTCACCCCGTAGGTATAGCGGAAGATGTGTTTGTAGGTGTGGATAAGTTTACCTTTCCGGCCGACTTTGTAGTGGTCGATTATGACATGGATCCTAGAGTGCCTTTGATTGTTGGTAGACCGTTTTTGAGAACGGGTCGTACCTTGATAGATGTGGCGGAAGGAGAATTAATTATGAGAGTAGAGGATGAGAAAGTGGTGTTTAAGTTAGGGAAAGTTTGTGATAGAAAAGAGCTTAAGGAGTCTAGACCTTGTGAGACTATTAACATTGTGGATGTGCTAGATGAAGTGTGTAATGAACACTTTCATGATGCTTGTAAGAATGCTAGTGATGAGATTCCACATGTTGAAACCGTGGCCTCAATTGCTCCCTCTTTAACACCTTTTGGAGAGAGTGATTTCCTCTTGGAGGAATTTGAGTCCAACTTTCTTGGTGATGATGATTCTCCCATAAATTGGGAAGAAGATATTCTTACAATCCAAAAGTTGCTCAATGAGGACCCTATTCCTTCTCCTATTCCACAAGAGATTACCATTGAGGAACCTTCCATAGTAAAACCTTCCATAGAGAGTCCACCTCCCATTGAACTTAAGGAACTTCCATCCCACTTAGAATATGCTTTCTTAGAAGGAAAAGACCAATTACCGGTGATTATTGCTAAGGAATTGAAAGAGTATGAGAAGGAGCAACTTATTGAAGTTCTTAAGAAACACAAGAAAGCCTTAGCATGGAAAATATCCGACATAAGGGGAATTGATCCACAGTTTTGTACTCACAAAATCCTTATGGAAGATGATTATAAACCCGCCATTCAAAACCAAAGGAGAGTTAACCCAAAAATTCATGAGGTTATTAAGAAGGAAGTGATTAAACTCTTAGATGCGGGTATGATTTACCCCATTTCCGACTCTCCATGGGTTAGCCCGGTTCATTGTGTTCCAAAGAAGGGTGGAATCACCGTGGTGCCTAATGAGAACAATGAGCTTATTCCCACGAGACTTGTAACCGGTTGGAGAGTTTGCATTGACTATAGAAAACTCAATGAGGCAACTAGGAAAGACCATTTCCCGCTTCCTTTTATGGATCAAATGCTTGAACGCTTAGCGGGAAATGAGTACTATTGTTTTCTTGATAGCTTTTCGAGTTATTTTCAAATACCCATTGACCCTAAGGATCAAGAAAAGACCACATTCACTTGTCCATACGGTACATTTGCTTACAAGAGGATGCCTTTTGGCCTATGTAATGCACCGGGGACGTTTCAAAGGTGCATGATGGCGATTTTCCATGACATGATAGAGCAAACCATGGAGGTTTTTATGGATGACTTTTCCGTATTTGGGAACTCCTTTAGCTCTTGTCTCACCAATCTTGAGAGAATGCTTAAGCGTTGTGAGGAAACACGTTTGGTGCTTAATTGGGAGAAATGTCACTTTATGGTGAAAGAGGGGATTGTTTTAGGACACAAGATATCCAATAAGGGATTAGAAGTTGATCGAGCCAAAATTGATGTGATTGCTAAGCTTCCCCCACCCACCTCGGTTAAAGGTGTGAGGAGTTTCTTAGGTCATGCGGGTTTTTATAGGCGCTTTATACAAGATTTCTCTAAGATAGCTAGACCGATGACTCATCTCTTGGAGAAAGAGGCTCCTTTACCAAGCTTGTTTAGAATCTTTTGAGACACTTAAGGAAAAATTGACAAAGGCTCCCGTTTTGGTTTCTCCAAATTGGGAATTACCTTTTGAGCTTATGTGTGACGCTAGTGATTATGCGGTGGGGGCCGTCTTAGGACAAAGAGTTAATAAGCATTTCCAACCTATACACTATGCGAGTAAAACCATGACCGGTGCACAACTTCATTACACTACCACGGAAAAAGAGTTGCTTGCTATAGTATATGCTTTTGAGAAGTTTAGACCATACCTTGTGCTTTCCAAGACCATAGTGTATACGGATCATTCCGCTCTCAAGTATCTTATGACAAAACAAGATGCTAAGCCTAGGCTTTTGAGATGGGTTTTGTTGCTTCAAGAGTTTAAGATAGAGATTCGTGATAAAAAAGGGGCCGAGAATTTAGCGGCGGATCATTTGAGTAGACTTGAGCATCCTTTTCAAGGAGATTTCCCACATCAAGAAATCAATGAATCCTTTCCATTAGAGGAGCTCATGTCTATCTCTTCCCAAGAGGATGCCACACCTTGGTTTGCGGATATTGCAAACTATCTTGTGGGCAATGTGCTTATTGAGGGTCTTACTTATCAACAAAAGAAAAAGTTTCTTAAGGAAGTTAAGTATTACTTTTGGGATGATCCATATCTTTTTAGGCAATGTGCGGACCAAATCATTAGACGGTGTGTAGATGGGCCCGAGGCATTTAAAATCTTAGAGGCATGTCATAAAGGACCTACGGGTGGACATTTTGGGCCTAACTACACCGCCAAGAAAGTCTTTGATTCGGGTTACTATTGGCCTTCCATTTACAAGGATGCTCAAGAGATGGTGAAATTTTGTGATGTTTGTCAAAGACAAGGAAAAATTACACAACGTGATGAGATGCCACAAAATTTTATCCAAGAGTGTGAGATATTTGATGTATGGGGAATAGATTTCATGGGACCTTTTCCATCCTCCAAGGGAAACAAGTATATACTTGTGGCGGTGGATTATGTGTCCAAGTGGGTGGAGGCTAAAGCCTTACCTACGAATGATGCTCGAGTGGTTGTAAAGTTCTTGAAACAATTGTTTGCTAGATTTGGTGTACCTCGGGCCATCATAAGTGATCGTGGTACGCATTTTTGTAATGATCAATTCACGAGAGTTATGAAGAAATATGGAGTGAATCATAGACTTTCTACCGCGTATCACCCTCAAACAAATGGTCAAACCGAGGTCACAAATCGTGGTTTAAAGAGAATTTTAGAGAGAACGGTGGGAGAGCATAGAGCTTCTTGGTCGGATAAGCTTGATGATGCTTTGTGGGCGTTTAGGACGGCTTTTAAGACACCAATTGGTTGTACTCCTTATAGGCTTGTCTATGGAAAAGCGTGCCACCTCCCATTTGAGTTAGAACATAAGGCATCTTGGGCTCTCAAGTGGGCTAACTTTGATTTAAACCAAGCCGGTTCACATAGGAAAGATCAAATCAATGAGATGGATGAGTTGAGAGCCAATGCCTATGAGAATTCTTTGCTATACAAGGAAAAGACTAAGAAATTGCATGATGCTAAGATCAAGAATCGTGACTTCAAAGTTGGAGAGCCGGTTCTCCTCTTTAACTCAAGATTGAAGCTTTTTGCGGGCAAGCTTAAGTCGAGATGGTCCGGTCCATTCACTATTGCTCAAGTGTTTCCATATGGAACTCTTGAGTTGTCCCAACCCGATGGTCCAAATTTTAAAGTGAATGGTCACCGTGTTAAGCATTACTTTGGGGAGGACATTTCCGTTGAAATGGTCCAAGAGATCCCCATTTTCCCCATGAATTAATTCATTGAGGGACGAGTCGAGCTAGAGACTCATTAACTCAAGCATCGTATAACTAGGTTTAGAGTGTTGTAGGTTAGAAATAAAGGCATAGATTTGGAGATAAGTGTAGGGGCGACCTTCTTTTGTCTTCATGCTTGTTTGTAGGGTTGCTCACTCATCTCATGCTTTGGAGCTTATGGAGGAGGCCCTTGTATCCGGTTCACTTCGTTACTTTAGTGAATTTTCATTGACACTTTGTGCTTAAACCTGATTTCACTAATAGTAGTCCTTTCCTTAACTTGGGTTAAGCAAAGTCTATTCATTGTCATAAGTGTAGGGGAAGTTTTTATACTTCCATGCTCTTAAACATTGAGGACAATGTTTAGCTTAAGTGTAGGGGGGTCTTCTATCGAAGTGACCTTACCTTGAACTTGTCATTGTCTTGCATGATAACATGGAAAATTGAATTTTAAACATTTTTCAAATTTTTGATCTACTTTGGCCAACAAAAATATGCATTCATAATTTTTGCATCAATCATTTTTCATTTGCATATCACATTTGCATTGTATATATTTCTTCTTTTATTTTTCATCAAAAATAAATAAAAAGAAAAAATATAATAAAACATGGTTTTAACAAATTTAGACTTCTTTGACATATTAGGCCCGCCATGGATATTTTGACTCAACCCGAGTTTGCTTATTTTAGCAATCTCTAGCTAGTATCCTTAACCATGTAGTCCTTCATTGGTCTATTAGGCTAAGCTTCCACCAATTTCATTCTTTGAAATTTTAAATTTGTGGAGAATGGGAAATGATAGAGTTGAAGCAAGTGTAAAAGGGCTAGATAGACTTCATGGCAATTACTTGTGGTTAAACCCTTCTCTTCTTTACCTCTATTTCTTCGCTTGTATATAATTGTTAATAAATAATCAAGTATGGTTTTAATTGGTTTGTAATCTCTTATGCATTTTTGGCTAATCATTCATGGTTGATATGAGTACGTCTTAAGATTCTAAGTTAGCACGTTTTATGTGTACTAGACTTGTGTCATGCTCCATATTTAGCGGGTGTTTTTCCTTTTCTTCTTTTCAAATTTCTTGGTGAGGAATAAAGAAAAATAAGAGCGGCTTATGAAAAAAAATGAGTGGCTAGAAAAAAAAAAGAAAAAAAAAAAATGATGCAAGACTCCCAAGAGGGGCAGTGTGGTGTTAATTATAGTGACTATTGAGTTCCAATATTACCTTGACGGGTTGCGGGGATTCAATAGATTGCTCCAATCCAATATTACCTTGACGGGTTGCGGGGTTGAAGATCCAAAATCTCAAAAAAAGATGCGGATGTAAATTATTGCGTGAGTTTTATTTTTCTTTCCTTAGCGAGTGTGTAGTTACTTATGAAAGCATGACATGAGGATTTTACACATAAGGCGAATGACTTATTACTCTTAATACGGACTTGTATTAGTTGTGAGCGGTTTTTCAAGTAATGGATGAGAAGATTACTTAGGATTAAAACCGTGCTTCCTTATTTTTGGATTTTACACTTCTTATATTTCACACTTGAATAATGACAAATTTGCCCACAAGCAATTTGCTTAAATAATAACCGGTTCCACATTTAATTGTCATGGATAAAGTTGATGCACTTTTTACTTGTGAATGCAATGATTCCATTTACTAGCTTGGTATGGGGAAAGTGAAACTTAAGGGTGATAAGTGTCCATGGTACCCAAGCCCTAATCCAAGTCATTGAGTTCTTTATGAGTTATTTCCATCAAAACCATTTCAAGAGAAAAATCAAAAAGATATAGACAGAATTGTATTTTGATTTATTGCATTGTAAAAAGTCAAAATCATGCATCATCTAGTTTAGAGTAGTGTAGATGCATCTCATATGGCCAAGGTGGATTAATTATGAGGGAAATGTAAATTTTTAAGCCTTGAAATATAATATTGCATGAGGACATGGCAATGCTCAAGTGTAGGGGAATTTGATATGAGCTTAAACTCATATCCTTTTATCAACAAATAACCCTAAAACATGAAGCAAAATACCCATTTATCTTGTAAAAAGCAGTGTTATGTGGTATGTTGTGTTTGTGTGCACTTTTGTAGGTAAAAGGATACAATTTCAAGCAAACAAGGAAAAATCAAGCTCAAATGGATGAAAAAGACAAAAGAGGATCAAAAGTGACAAGACTTTGAAGTTCAAGGACCTATCTTGACAAGTTATGAAAGTTGAAGGACTTAAAGTGCAAATAATGTAAAGTCAAGATTCAAGTCAAATTTGGTCAACTACAAAGTCAACTCAGTCAAAGGGCCATTTTGTTGAAGAATCAAAGTTGAAGGGCCAAAAATGTCAAAAGGATTAAGATCATAGCTTGAAAATACAATCTGCCAAATACAAGGACCAATTCTGCCAAGTTTGGAAAGTTTTGCAAAGTGTAATCCATGTGAAAAGGGCTCAACCAATAAGAAGAAAGGAAACAAGTCACAAGGATCAAGCATTAATTGGCCACTACCGCCGCCACATTTATTATCACAATCTTAACAGTTTGATCCGTGTGACACCCTCACAACAAATCAAAGGCCGCCACGTGTCCTTCTCTTTCACAAAGAAAATTGCCAGGATCGGGATTTTTATAGAGGCCGTTTCATGAGGAGATTAAAACATCAAAGTTGCTCAGTTTTGAAAGACGAATACAATGGTGCAATCCAATTAACAAATTATCCATCCAATCATAAAGGCCCAAATCTGTTCATAACCTTCAAAGTGGGATTTGCAGATTTCTCCACGTGTCAAGCTATGATTGGCCCTGACACGTCACCAACCCTAACTAACTCTCCTATCATGCCTATAAATAGATAGCTTGTACCTCATTTCTCATTGTAGCTTAATTTTGTAAAACACATAGTTAAATTTTCCTTTTCCCTTTTTTCTCTCACTTTTCCCCTAACTACTCAAGAGTCTGACAAACTCTTGAGTCAGTTAGTTAGTTGTTAGCTTGTAACCAACTTTTGTAACTGAATTCATCAAATAAATTTCAAATTACCTTTTCCCGCCAAATTCTGTTCTTCAAATTCCTGTTGATTCTTGTTGCTATTGGATATACTAGTTGCTGTTTGATGTTTGTTATGATCAACCAATGATCATAACTGACATTGGTGAAGTTTTGTAGCTGTTTGATCAGAATTCAAGTTTTTCCCATTGTTCTTGAGGATTTGTAGCAGAATGTTGATTCCAGATGGATTGTAGCTGTTTGATTGTTGATTTTAGGTGAATACTAGTGATAGGTGGTGGTATCACTAGTGCAAGAGAGCTCAGCGCTCCTCTTCTTCCCAAAGGACTTCTACAATAGGTTCCATAGCTCTTGTTTTATGTTCCTCTAAACAGTCAATTGCATGTTCAATTTCCTAGTTAATCTTGAAGGCTGCATGATTTACTTGATAGTAGTTGAAGTTTGAGTGATCTTGGTTCATTTGTAGCTTAATCTTGCCTTCTTGTTTACTGAATTGATATACTTAGTAGTTACTGCATCATTCTTTGTCACCTTTTAGCCTTATAGCTCATTTTCAGTTCTAGCCTTGGTAATGGCTTGTTTTCAGTTTCAATAGCTTTCATATTGTCTACTAAAACTAGTCTGTTAAAGCTTTTGAATCAGTTTAAACCAATACTCAATAAGCCTTTGAAAAATCTTGTTCATAACTGATAAAGGAGTGTTTGGTAGTAGCTTTTAAGTGGTTTTCAAGTGTTGATAATTGGTGTTTCAGAGCTTGTTTCTAGTCATTAAGTGGTAACAAGTAGTTTTCAGCTTTTTACAAGTCAAATAAATAGTCAAAAAGGCAATTGGTACTAAAATAGTTTGGGTCATCCTTTTTATCAGCTTTGGTTTGAAAACTTGCCAACTTCAATTGCTGTTTTCTCATTCATTCCTTGATCAAATTTGCTCAAATTTGTTTCTAGTTATAGCTTATATCATAAACTTTCAGTTTCTAAGAGGAAAATATACAGTTTTAGGAATTAAGCTAGAAATAAGCTTTTTAGTCAAGGTTTGAGCATTTGTCATTCTCTGATATAAAGAGGTGACTGTTTTCTTAGCTCTCATTATCCACTTCAGAAAAGTAATGATTTTCTTTCACCAATCCATTTAGTTAGTATTGAATATGAAGTTTTGAAGTTTTGAGCTTTTTCATAAAAATTGGTCAAACTTGGTCAACATAAGCTCAAAAGAGCTTATTTCAGATTTTTCATTCATTACTTGATGAAAATGGTTCTAGTTTGATTTCCCCTTCTTTAAATCAAGTGCTTAATCAGTTTCTTCACAAAAATCAAGTTGTGATTGTTTGGAATAAGCTGTAGCTTATTTTGTGCTTATCAATAAGCACTCTTTTGCTTATTTTGGACTGTTAGCTTAATTCCTCAGACACACATAGCTTAAATGGGATTTTAAGAGTTTTGCAAGTTGTTTCAGCTTATTTTGTTGAGTATTAAGCTCAAACGAGCTTATTTTTCCCTTTGTCCCGTTTTTAGTAAAAAGTTTAGTTTAATTGCACTTTAGTCCCTAGAAGTTTAATCAGTTTCTATACCTAGCTAAACTTCCTAATTTTGTGGTTTTTGCAAAACTTGGTCCTTTATATTTGAAGTTTGTTAAATTTCAGTTATCAAGTTGTTGGTTAGTTACAATTTTAGTTAGTTTGTTATAGATTTTACAAGTTTGGTCCTTATAGTTAACAGTTTTGCATTTTTAGTCCCTAAAGTTGTTAGAATTTAATTTTCAAGCATTTAATTTTCCTAAAATTTACATTTTCAGTCCTCTTAGTTTTATATTTTGCAATCTTAATTTTGTTTGAATAAAAACTTGGAATTTGCAACTTGTTTTACGTATAAGTAGGTTTATATTTTTCATTTTTAAATAGTGTTGTTTGAATTAGCAATAGATTACCAAGTAAGCTTGAACAACCAAGAACAATAATAAATCTGATATTGGTTGGACTTTCTATTAGTTAAGAACTGAGAAAACGAACTTGCATTATACTACATATTATAAACCACCCCTGTAAATCAGAGCTGCTTTTGCTTTAGCAGTTTATCTCATTCAAATTGAACTTTTGATAAGCCATCGAAAAAGTAAACCGCCCTTGTTAATCAGAACTGCTTTTGCTTTAGCGGTATATCTGATTCAGATTGAACTTTGGATAAGCAATTGCATCATGTAGCTATTCACTTTTAAAGAAGGCCGAAGATATAAAAACAACTAATTTATCTGATTATTTGAGGTAATTCAGGTTCTCTTTTTTGTTGTTTCTTCCATTTTTCCCCTGTTGTGTTTTATTTATTTGATTGCTCACTGTATTTGTTTTCTATTTTATGTTGCTGACTGTGTTAATTATGCCTACTTATGATTCATGCCTATTGCTGCTATTAATTTTGACTGCCTATTTGATTGATGTTCATGTTTATAGTTGTTTTTTCCTAAGTGGTTCATTTAATTACATATGAAAATTAAGGTTTCTAATTTAGATGGAGAAACTGAATTTCAACCGTATGTGTACCAATTGAGCATCAAAATCTAGATATGCCTACACAATCAAATTGTGAGGCCTGGTGTTGTGGCAAATTTTTTTGGAATTTGATGCAGTTGTTCATGCACATCCTCTGTTTGGGGTCGCAGACTTCCCACCAACCTTGTTCACAATATTGTTGACAGTGTGGTCATTCCGTCTGGGTTTGAAACTTGGTTGGGGGTTAATGTGGGTCCAAGTTTCACGAGTTCCTCAGACCTTCGTGTGTCTGCCCGTGTTGGTGCCGACTCTCTCGATTTTGTGCTTGCACATTTTCGTGCTGTAGTCAGGTGAATAAGGGTGACGATTTGTCTATTGCTTCAAACATTGGCGGTTTGAATGTTAAAGAATGGCTCAAAGACTAGAAATAGGCGACCACCCAACAGTTGTCTATGATGATAATGTTAAGGGTTTATGTCCGGCTCGGAAACCACCATCTCCGACTTCACTATTTGGAAGAATGTGAATGGTAATGATTTTTATTTTATTATTGGTTTTAGATATAGAAGTGGGAAAATGGGTGGGTTAGGATAGTCTTCTTCAAGATAAAACATGTCAAACTGGCGAGTCTTAATTACAGTTCGAAATCGATCTAGCTACGTTGACCGAACACTTGGTTTAAATTCAGCTATAGTTAAATGAGCATAAAAGTGATACGGGGTATTTTCTTGATGGTAAACTATTTTGAAGTTTCAATAAAGGAGGTTTAATGCACCAAAAGTACAATTTAGTGATTTTTCCACCTGTTTTCGTTTACGTTATTTTTGTTTTGATATTGCATGTTAGACTCCTTAAAGATAAAACATGTATGTCTTAAAGAGATTTTGTTTTTACATTTATGTTCCATGATATATATGGTCTTCTACCCAATGTTTTGAAACCCGGGTCTCAAATCGACCCGGTCGAGTCAATTCGGGTCGACCCGGGTTAACCCCGGTTTCTAAAAAAAATATATTTTTATTTTTTTAATAATTAACAAAAATTATAAATAAATTAAATAAATATTTTTTATTTACCAACGAATATAATATGTAAAAATAAAATTACGTCGCAAATACGTAAAATTTACATATTTAAAAAAAACCAAAAAATCGAAACCCGGCCGGGTCTCAAGAACCAGGTTGACCCGGGTCACCCCAAACCCGACGGGTCGATCCGGCTTTCGAAAATGTGAAACCCGTGTCAATATGACCCTTTTTTTGGCCGGAACCGGGTCAACCGGTTGACCTGGCCGGGTTGACACGGGTTTCAAAACATTGTTGCTACATTTTCTAGGGATTTTGTTCATCTTCTGTCACCCATGCAGCGGCTACATCCATGCTTGAGGTGGTAGTACGTCAAGTTGAAGCTTATGTATTCAGGTAGTGTGACCTTCAATCATCCGCTTTATCGAACGTTAGTTTTTCACATCAGCTTGCGGCCACAACAAAAATGATTTGGTGTATTAGTATACATGTTTGTAGCTTAGTTATAATGCCACATATGGTTGCTATACCATGATTTGACTCTGATATATGCTCTTGGATTTGTATTTTATATATTTATGTTATCTTTTTATACTTAGTGTCATCAACGTAAAAAATATGGAACCATGACCAAGAACACCATTGCACATGATCTTAATTTATTTTATGTTTTAACTTAAATCATATTTACAATCTTATGCAGGAAGCGGGAAACATTATGTCTCTAGCATACTTCAACATGGCTCACTGAAATTTAACAAAATATGTCTTCTGATGGTTGTGGCTGGCAATGAAATCCAAATGAACAAGTTGTGGTGTCTAATGTAGGTTTATATGATGACATCAAGAATGTGTTAAAGATAGGTCATATTAAAACTGAGTTTTAGCTAGTTCTTTACATGGTTTTTTGCCATGATTCACGTGGACCTGGTAACATGCTTTTCTTATGTTTGTGATTTTTTTTTCATTTCAGTTATCTTAATAATACTTTCTTGTTGACGTTTGTTTTTTAATCGTGAATACAGAAACATAAAGACTCAAACAAATAACCACCTACCTTGACTCAAACGTTTGAGTGCCATGCGAAAGGACCAAAGAAATGTATGTGTAGATGCATAGTTATAATATGGCCACATCAGGTATTGTGCAATCATGCATTACCAGTCTAGAAGCTGAAAATGGCCAACATGATAATATGTATAGACAGATTGAAGAGGCTTAGAAGGAAAAGAGACTATAACTTATGAGAAAGGAATTTCACAACAAGCGTGCCAATTTAGTTGAAGACACAATGCGAAATATCTTAGAAAAACTGCATCCTGAAGTAGCCCACATGGTTTTAACATATGTGATCATCTCTTTTGGTAAAAGGTATGTTATATACTTGTATCACATGTTTCTTTATGTATTATAGCGGTGTTATCGGGTAGGGTTGAATGGGTGTATGGTATCATTATGTTTATGAATGGGTGTTTTTGAAAGTGATAGTTGGTAGTGTGTTTGAGCAGGGAGGCATAAGGATGGCTATGTTATTTATGTACGTTTTATTTCTGATCATGGTAGTTATAAGGAAGGTTGGTTTTTGTGGTAATAGTACTATTAGTATATGGTGTTGGATTCGCATCACCACTGAGATGAGAATATCCTGGTCTTCATTTTTATGGGTCGCCTCTTTTCATTGAGTTATAGATGGGTGACTTGGGGGTTAAAATTTTGGGGTGTGATTGTGAGGTTTTCCGGGACCCCTTTTCCTGCTCAGTGTTTAGAGTAAATGGTGTGAGGATAAGGCTTTTTATACTAACCATTCCTGTTTTGATAATATACTTGTGTATGGTTTGTGTATGGTTTATGCCATCGACTGGATGATTGATTTCTATCAGTTTTTTATGGTTCGGTAGATATATTATTAGTTGCGGTATTATTTGTTCTAGAGCTATTATGTGTTCTCGAGCCATTAGTTATTTTTTAAAGTATCAATATGGGTTTACTAGGAGTATTGCGAAATTTAATTTATTGCTATTTTACTACCACATTCCTTACAGATATATTGTACAGGATTCCTATTAGGTCTTTTAAGATCGTGATATGCAAGGAGAACTAAATTTTTTTTATATTTTCCAGGTTGCTTTGATATAACTTCTATAGTATAACATGTGGAGAAAATCAAGATCTACATCTATCAGATGGAAGTCTTTTGAGAACACATATCCAAGAAGATCTTAGTACTATCTATTAGTTGGCAGATTTTTTTTGTTTAAGTTGTGAACTTTATAGTAGTTTGACATTTGACAAATTTGTACCTGGAAGATATTATTGACGATATTATACGTATTATTATTTTTGTGATGGAAACAAGTTACATGTTCACATATAATTATAATAAAATATATATATATATATAATTATAATAATGCCTGTATTTGAAGCTTTTGAATTTTTACAGCAAATATGCAGTACGAAAAAGCTAAAGTGTTGCCTCTAGAAAAAATGTTGCATAAATATTATTTAAATGAAAAAAAGTGTTGCACTAGATGATGAGAAGTGTTGCACTTCATGGGTAAAAGTGTTGTCATTGGTTAGTGTTGTATAATAAGAAGTGTTGCCCATAAGTATAAAAGTGTTGCAATTTAAAAGTGTTGCGTTTGTAAAATGAGCAACACTTTAATAAAAGTGTTGCACATTATGGTAAAAGTGTTGCTTTAGACCTAAGGCAACGGAGCCTAAGGCAGCACTTGAAAAAGTGTTGCACTAGGCATTATGCAACATTTTTTAGGCCTAAGACAACACTTTACGAGTGTTACTTTAGCCCCATTTTCTAGTAGTGAGAACAGCGACAACTGCCTTTTATCTTTAATAATACATATATATTTTCTTTGTTATGTTTAAGTTAAACGTTTGATAATTGTTTTATTGATTATAGATCCAAGTATAATGAATGATATAAAGAGTGCACTTGTGTTTTCATATTATCCATTGACAAGATAATTATGATACAGACGAAACAAAATACATGTGCATTGATAGGTGTGTAAACACCCATCTTTTCTACCACTTAATTACAATAATAACCAGACCAAAACGTGTATTTTATGTCTTTTATGTCGGAATTATGCGTGGTTTGTGTTTTTGTTGTGATTTAGGATGAAAAGGTGAAAAGTGGAGAAAACACGGACATTCACGGGCATTTACGGGCTTTTATTGAAGAAAAGGATGAAAGACGAAGTCAAGAAGTCAAGAGTGCAAAAAGAACGGAAGTCCACGACCAATTCTGAAGATTTATCGAAGAAAAAGTCAAAAGACGGAAGTTTATCAAAAGCCGAAGAATTCAAGTCTATTTTATTGAAGAATTCAAAGACGAGTTCGAAGAAATCCCGAAGCCAAAAGTCCCTTAAGTCCAAGTTTAAAGAAGATTAGAAGAAAAGGACTAATGACGCAATTAATGAAGATTAATAAAAGAAGGGACTTAAGCTTACAATTAAGAGAAAAGGAAAGAGGGGAGGAAGCTTCCTAATCCTCCCCTATAAATAGTCATTAGATGTAAACATTTCATTTTGTTGGCTAGGGTGACACTAGTTCTTCCACCATTTTAAATACTTGTCATTTACTTTTCATGTCATTTAAATTCATGTTATGCACCTTAATTACCATTTAATTCCAAGTAAGTTTTCATTTTAATTCTTGTCAAATCTTTATGTTACCTTGTCAATCTCTTATCTACCTTTCTTATTCTTTGATTCATGTGTTTATGTTTATGTTCATGCTTTTATTTTGATCCAAAGTAGTTTTTGATTATTGTGGTTAAAGTTGGTTGATTTCATGTTTTTAATTGCTTGTTGATGTTATTTCATTGATTCGTTACTGTTTTAATCTATCCGTGTGTTTGATTTTGGTTAAATTTTTATTTTCTTGCTGCTACTGTCTCCCTTGTTCTTCGGGAAGTTTGTTTTGTGTTTCTGATCTTTCAGGGTGAAAACTTCCGAATCAAGACAAGGGAGTTCGTTCATTCGGAACTTCCAAAGTTCCGAATCAAGTGTTCATCCGGAAGTTTTAAGATCAACAAAAGTTCCGTACCAAGCTTGTTCATCCGGAACATTCAAAGTTCCGGACGAAGGAAAACTTCCGAACCAATTGTCATTCATTCGGAACTTTAAAAGTTCCGAACCAGTAAGCTTCATTCGGAACTCAAAAGTTCCGGATCAAGCACTGTTCATTCGGAACTTCAAAAGTTCCGGATCAACGATCATTCATTCGGAAGTTCCCTAAGTTCCGAACCAAGGCTGTTCATTCGGAACTTACAAGTTCCGAATAAACTTCCGAATCAAGGGACTTGTTCCGGGTCAGTGTTTGTTCATTCGGAAGTTTTAAACTTCCGAATCAAGGAGGTTCATTCGGAAACTTCCGAATCAAGGGTGACCAACAGAGTTCCGAATCAGCAAGTTCCGAACGAAGCATTGTTTTGGATAAGTGACATATTCAAACCAACTTGTTCCGGATCAAGGATTTTGGTAATATTCCAAGTGAAGAAGAATCATTTCAACCAAAGGTGACATTTAGGATGAGTGATTGTTCCAAACGAAGGTTTATTCCAAATGAGCTGTATTCAGGTTCTTATTAGCTTTTGTCTTTGATTTTTACTTTCAAGCTTTATCTTTCCTGCCTTTTATTTAATTGCACTTTTAGATTATTTGCCTTAGTTTTAGTCGCACTTTAAGTTTGCCTTAGATAGATTTAAGTTTACGTCATTTTACTTTAGTGCCCTTTAATTTTAGTCACGTTTTTAAATACTTGCACTTTACTTTAATTAGACTTAGATTTACTTTAAGAGCACTTTTACTTTAAATTGTTTTGCACCCTTTTAATTTTAAAACACTACAACGACACAGCTTTGATTCCACCAAAATAAAACGAAGTCACATAGAGAGCTAAGATCAATTCGATTAGACACACATCAACGAACAATCTTTTTAATTAGGGAAAAACATATGTATCAAATGGCGCCGCTGCCGGCTCTTTTCGTTAAGATCAACAGTTTTCTGTGCTAGATACGTTGCTTTTTGGGATCCGTTCACTTGTGAACGTTATTTTTCTTGCATAAAAAATTCAAAAATCATAAAAATTAAAAAATTCATAAAAACCATAAAAATTAAAAATTTCAAAAATCCAAAAAGATTTTATCTTTATTGTGTATATATATTGTCTTTGTGTTTGGTTTTGTTTTCTTTTGCATTTTCAGGTGTATGCGTACTAGATCTTCTAATTATCAAGAGCCCGAGCCTCAGGAAGATTTAGATATGGCAGGTGTTAACAACAACAACATTCCACCGAACCTGAATAATAATAATAACAACAATGCTCTTCCACAGCCCGATCTTCGGACCATGGAGGAACTTTGTCAACCAACAATGTTTGGACGAGGAGGACCGATTGCGCCGATGCAAATCAACGCTCCTGAGTTTTCGTTGAAGCATCACATGATTCAGCAAGTACAAACAAACCCATTTAGAGGATTGCCTGATGATGATGCCAACAAACACCTCGACAAGTTCATTACAATCACCCAAAGCATGAAGTTGCCTGGGGCCACAATGGATGTACTCCGCCTACAACTCTTCCCACATACTTTATCGCATCATGCCGAGAAATGGTTTGATCGTCTCCCGAAGAATTCTATTCACACTTGGGATGATATGACTCAACGCTTTCTTTCGCGCTACTTTCCACCATCCATGGTCACAAGCCTTCGCAATCAGATCAGCGGTTTCATGCAAGACCCCGATGAATCTCTTTTTGATGCTTGGGAGAGATATAATGTCTTGATCGACCGTTGTCCAAACCACAACATGCTTCCCGTCACTTTGATAGATACTTTCTACAACGGATTGACTTTTTGAGATCGTGATACGATCAATGCAGCCGCCGGTGGCACATTCATGAAAAGGAGACCCGAGGAGTGTAGAGAGTTAATTGAGAACATGACTACTCACCACAAGAACTGGGATTCCTCTGCATCTTCAAGGAACAACCCGAGAGTCAATGTTTCCTCAACCTCAGCAAACCCTGAGATGACCGAACTCACCCGCATGATGGCCGAAATGAGCAAAAGTATTACGCTTCTCGCTTCAAACCAACAACAACAACAAATTAAAGCGGTTGCTAATCCTTGTGAAACATGTGGTGGTCCTCACTCATACACCGATTGTCCTTCGACACAAGGAAATCCGGAAAATGTGTATGCAGCTTACGGTAATTATTCACCGGAAAATTACCAAGCTAGACAACAAGGGGATAGAAACCTGCTGAGCTACCGTTCAAACAATTACCTTTCACCCGGTTTTTCTCCTCAAAACCAAAACCCCGCCAACAACTACAATAGAAGCAACCAAATCCCACCTCGTGCTTCTAACCCTTATCAACCACCCACCCAACAACACCCACCCATTAATCCCGATGTTGACACCATCATGAGAACTCAAGGTGAGCAAATCAAGAATCTACAGAGCCAAATAATCAATTTGAAAGGAGATATCTTGAAGCAAGGTAACGACATCAGAACCGAGGTTCGTGAAAACCTTCAATCCTCCTTCATCACTCAAACAACTGAATTAAAGAATCTGTTGGCTAGTTTCTTGCCCGAAGCTCAACCTTCTTCTTCTTCGGGTTCTCTACCTTCAAACACCGTCACCAATCCGCGAGCTAATGTGAGTGCTATAACTACGCGTAGTGGAATTACCATTGTCAATCCACCTGATTCACCACCATTATCTACACCTCCTCCACCACCATGTATCCCTACTCCTCTTACACTTAGTGATAGTACACCATTACCGTCTCCGCCTCGTCATGACGATGTATCTCGGAAGGACCCTTCAACATCACAACCTTCACCTAACCCTTATCAACCTAGAATCCCATACCCTTCTCGCATAGGCAAGACCAACGAGCTAACCAAGAATGATTGTCAAGTATCGAAATATGTGGATATGCTATCTAAAATGACCATCAACATTAGCCTTGTTGAAGCACTTTGCCACATGCCGAAATTTGTCAAAGCATTCAAGGAATTGCTTAGCAAGAAGGAGAAGCTGATTGAACTCGCCAACACACGATTAAATGAAAACTGCTCTGCAGTCATTCTTCGAGAACTTCCAGAAAAGCTTGGAGATCCCGGTCGTTTTGTGTTGCCTTGCGTGATCAACAAAACTGAAGAATTTACTGCCCTTGCTGATCTCGGGGCTAGTATTAATTTGATGCCATTGAGTGTTTGGAAAACACTATCATTGCCCGATCTCATTCCAACAAAGATGACTCTCGAACTTGCAAATCGCACTCTCGCTTACCCCGTTGGTATAGCCGAAGACGTGTTTATTAAAGTTGGCACATTTACTTTCCCGGTCGATTTTGTCGTAGTTGATTATGAAATGGACCCTCGTATTCCTTTAATACTTGGTCGGCCATTCTTGAGAACCGGACGTGCTTTAGTAGATGTGGCCGAAGGTGAGTTAATCTTACGAGTCGGGGATGATTCAAAAGTTTTTAAAATGGGGAAGCTTACAGGCAAATCCTTTGGAGGCCGAGAATCAGTGAATATGATAAATGTGCTCGATGACTTTACCGTCTATGACAATCCTCTATTCGAGTCTTCTACTGATAATCCACTCTTTGAAGATCATGTGGAAGATTCTTCCCCTCATTTGGACGCTTCTCCCATTTTTGATTCTCCACCGGTCTTCGATGCTTATGATGATGATAATTCTAGCTCAGACTCGGATAATTTTGATTGTACTTCTGAGTATCCCGAGCTGCCCACTTTCGATGATTTCGATGAGGCTGATACTCTATCGAGCGATTCTTCACATGATGAAGATCCTCCACCATCACTCGATCCTACTTTGGACGATTATTCATTTGAGGAAGATTTTTCTGAATTTCTTAACACATACTTCCCTCATGAGAGTGATGCTCCTCCTTTGGACTTTGAAGATTATCGTCTTGATCCTACTTTGGATTTGAAGAGCATTTTGTCCAAGGAGAAGAAACCGGTCGACACCGAAATCCGTTGCACGTATGATTTGACACCTCTTTGTCCGACTTCTGAGGACGAGGTTGTGCTTCTTTGCGGATCTTCTTCACACTCGGCTGAGCCTGAGTGCTATTTTCCCCTGAAGGAAAAGGTGTTCGATCCCGGTATTGAAGTCTTTAAGCCATCTCAGTATCCACCTGACGAAATAAAAGGAAAAATCTTTGGACCCATTGAAGACATGCTTGCTCCACTTCAACTTTGCTTCCACCGTGCTCAATCGCTGCTTAAGGGAACCTTGCCACTTCTCTTTTGGCTTGCCTTGTTCACCTTAAGCTCTTGCTTATTGATGGATGAAAACTATGTCTTTGATCCTGGTGGATATTTTTCATGCTACTTCCGTTGATGATCAAGGTCGAGTCAGGCTCACGACTCGGTTAACAAAAACCAAGCGCTTCTTGGGAGGCAACCCATGCATCTATCTTTTCGCTTTCTTTACCATAAGTGTAGGGGGGACCCTTTGGATTGCTATTTCCTCTCCTCACTTCTTAAATCAGGGATTCGAGCTTCAATGATCTACTCTTGATGATTCTTGACGACCCGTGATTCCGTGTTCTACGTCTTCCCGGTTCTATCCTAAACTCTTTTCGATTCACTATTTTATATTTTCTCAATATTAAAATAGGAATCTCTTTAGTTGTCTTTCCTTTAGCGAGATTTAAACAACGTGCACAATGTCCTAAGTGTAGGGGAGCTTACTCCCACATGCTTAAACATTGAGGACAATGTTTATCTTAAGTGTAGGGGGGACTTCTATCGAAGTTAAGTGGTCTTTTCCTTGTATTTGTCCTCATTTTAACCGGAAAATCAATTTTTCGACATTTTTCAAAATTTTTGATCTATTTTGGCCTATTAGTTGTTATCTTTGTATAGTTATTTTCTTTCTCTGCTAGAATAAATCTTTGAATAAGTGTTTTTAATTTTCAAACGTTGTGAATCTTTGGACTCAATCCGAGTTTACTCTAGCTAGTATCCTTAACGTGTTTAAGTCAAGTTTTGCTAGGCTTTTATATAGGGAGCTATAAAACGCGAAAGTCTTAACTCTCACGGGTTAAGAACAAGAACTTTTCGCAAGTTCCTATAATTGATCCTAGAGAGTCGTTTATCAAGGGAACTTTAAGATGCGATTTCTAAACTTGAGAGAGTCTAAGAATTTACAAGATCCTATAGGCGACTCGAAAACCCAAAACTTTGATTTAATAGGCTAAGTATCCACGAGTCTCATTACTTGAGATTTTAAACTGTGGAGAACGAGAGATGATAGAGCCAATTATAAGTTCCGTATTCTTTCGTGAATTTATGTGAGTTAATTATAAGCCTATTCTCCCATCGCTTGCTAATAATTTATTTGCTAATAAATAAGGTTGTACGATTTGAAAAGTTACTTAGCTTCTAGCCCCAGATCGTTTAAAAGTTGCTCGGTAATGACGAGAGTTCATAGCCAAGGCATAACTTATGAAGCGGGGCGCGAAGATTGACAAGTCCGAAAAGGCCCTAACAAGGCATGAGGGCTATGTTTTGTTGCTAAAGATCCAAAGTGATGTGAAGAATCATTTATCGAAAATCAATATGAAGGATCGAGACACACGACGTAAAGCAAAACTCCCCAAAAGTCATGGAGAAGTGTATCCGAAAAGACCCTAACAAGGTATGAGGATAAATAGATCCAAGTCATAAAAGGAGGCGGATCGTTGTATATCAAAGTCCAAAATAAAGATTGGAGAAAAATGAAGAAGTCGTGGTCCAAGTATGAATCTCTTAAAACTTCAAGTGAAGAAATTCCAATTATGAAGAGAAGACCATTATTTCATGAACGTCTCTCAAGATTTGAAGTATGAAGTCGCTGCCAAATATCGGCCCGAGAAAGGTCTCAAATCGCGAACCAAGTTATGCCAAGATATGAACTTTTTGATATCCCGAGAAGCAGTTTTAAAAGATTTGGTCCTTTAGCTAACTATTGATTAAATCGTGCACTTTATTTTCAGACTTAATAATTATCTAAATAAGTCAAACAATGCATCTTCGTGATCATTCAAGACAAATAATAAAATATAAGAGATACCCATAGGAATAAGGGAGTCTAAGTGAATAATTGGCCCACATGAGTTCGTGTTAGTTTACTAACTTATAATAACAATGATCTCGTTTTTAAGCTTGGTTTGGAGAAAGTGAAAACTTGAGGATGATGATTATTCATAACATTTTTAAAACCCAAGGTATGCTTTTGATTTCTTTATTTTGAATGTCTTTAATTTTCTATCTCTTTAATAAAGGCCAACGTGGATTGATTACGATGAAAAGTGTAATCTTGCTTTGTAATTAATGCATTGCATGAGGACATTGCAATGGTCAAGTGTAGGGGATTTGATAGGTGTGTAAACACCCATCTTTTCTACCACTTAATTACAATAATAACCGGACCAAAACGTGTATTTTATGTCTTTTATGTCGGAATTATGCGTGATTTGTGTTTTTGTTGTGATTTAGGATGAAAAGGTGAAAAGTGGAGAAAACACGGACATTCACGGGCATTTACGGGCTTTTATTGAAGAAAAGGATGAAAGACGAAGTCAAGAAGTCAAGAGTGCAAAAAGAACGGAAGTCCACGACCAATTCTGAAGATTTATCGAAGAAAAAGTCAAAAGACGGAAGTTTATCAAAAGCCGAAGAATTCAAGTCTATTTTATTGAAGAATTCAAATACGAGTTCGAAGAAATCCCGAAGCCAAAATTCCCTTAAGTCCAAGTTTAAAGAAGATTAGAAGAAAAGGACTAATGACGCAATTAATGAAGATTAATAAAAGAAGGGACTTAAGCTTGCAATTAAGAGAAAAGGAAAGAGGGGAGGAAGCTTCCTAATCTTCCCCTATAAATAGTCATTAGATGTAAACATTTCATTTTGTTGGCTAGGGTGACACTAGTTCTTCCACCATTTTAAATACTTGTCATTTACTTTTCATGTCATTTAAACTCATGTTATGCACCTTAATTACCATTTAATTCCAAGTAAGTTTTCATTTTAATTCTTGTCAAATCTTTATGTTACCTTGTCAATCTCTTATCTACCTTTCTTATTCTTTGATTCATGTGTTTATGTTTATGTTCATGCTTTTATTTTGATCCAAAGTAGTTTTTGATTATTGTGGTTAAAGTTGGTTGATTTCATGTTTTTAATTGCTTGTTGATGTTATTTCATTGATTCGTTACTGTTTTAATCTATCCGTGTGTTTGATTTTGGTTAAATTGTTATTTTCTTGCTGCTACTGTCTCCCTTGTTCTTCGGGAAGTTTGTTTTGTGTTTCTGATCTTTCAGGGTGAAAACTTCCGAATCAAGACAAGGGAGTTCGTTCATTCGGAACTTCCAAAGTTCCGAATCAAGTGTTCATCCGGAAGTTTTAAGATCAACAAAAGTTCCGTACCAAGCTTGTTCATCCGGAACATTCAAAGTTCCGGACGAAGGAAAACTTCCGAACCAATTGTCATTCATTCGGAACTTTAAAAGTTCCGAACCAGTAAGCTTCATTCGGAACTCAAAAGTTCCGGATCAAGCACTGTTCATTCGGAACTTCAAAAGTTCCGGATCAACGATCATTCATTCGGAAGTTCCCTAAGTTCCGAACCAAGGCTGTTCATTCGGAACTTACAAGTTCCGAATAAACTTCCGAATCAAGGGACTTGTTCCGGGTCAGTGTTTGTTCATTCGGAAGTTTTAAACTTCCGAATCAAGGAGGTTCATTCGGAAACTTCCGAATCAAGGGTGACCAACAGAGTTCCGAATCAGCAAGTTCCGAACGAAGCATTGTTTTGGATAAGTGACATATTTAAACCAACTTGTTCCGGATCAAGGATTTTGGTAATATTCCAAGTGAAGAAGAATCATTTCAATCAAAGGTGACATTTAGGATGAGTGATTGTTCCAAACGAAGGTTTATTCCAAATGAGCTGTATTCAGGTTCTTATTAGCTTTTGTCTTTGATTTTTACTTTCAAGCTTTATCTTTCCTGCCTTTTATTTAATTGCACTTTTAGATTATTTGCCTTAGTTTTAGTCGCACTTTAAGTTTGCCTTAGATAGATTTAAGTTTACGTCATTTTACTTTAGTGCCCTTTAATTTTAGTCACGTTTTTAAATACTTGCACTTTACTTTAATTAGACTTAGATTTACTTTAAGAGCACTTTTACTTTAAATTGTTTTGCACCCTTTTAATTTTAAAACACTACAACGACACAGCTTTGATTCCACCAAAATAAAACGAAGTCACATAGAGAGCTAAGATCAATTCGATTAGACACACATCAACGAACAATCTTTTTAATTAGGGAAAAACCTATGTATCATGCATAGTTCTAAAATACATATATCCAATGAACTAACGTGATGAAAATTCATGCACGTCTACATGGTGAACTAACACAATAAAAATGCATGTGCATTTTAAGAGTAGAAAGAGGATTCTCGTAGTTCTGTAATGATACAGACGAAACAAAATACATATATCCACCGAAAGGATAATTATGATACAGACGAAACAAAATACATGTGCATAGTTTTAAAATACATATACATATACATGTGCATAGTTCTAAAATACATATATCCATCGACAATATATTTATGACACAGACGAAACAAAATACATGTGCATAGTTCTAAAATACATATATCCAATAACCTAACATGATGAAAATTCATGCACGTCTACATGGTGAACTAACACAATAAAAATACATGTGCATTTTAATAGTAGAAAGATGATTCTCTTAGTTCTGTACATTTATTTAGTTCTGAAAAGAACCTCGCCTTATAGTCACTAATTTCAAACAAATAAAAAAGCATCATTCATCATTTAAAAAAAAAACATGTTTTACACACGATAAATTGTTAAATTGCAAAAAATGCATCAACACGACGAGGATATTTTTTCTTTTAGTAGACAACCACTTTGATATATTTTTGAATAATTTTATTGCTGAATTTTTCGTCCAAAAAACTATACGTGATTTTTTTTGTAGCATAAATAAATAAATTTATTATTATTTACATACCAGTGGAAAACAAAACTGAGTAGCAAACTGCGCCTCTAGCATTTTTTATTTGAAAAACTAATTCTTTTAAAACCCGCAAATATGAAACTAGGTGGCATAACGTTACTATTCATAACCTGTTGGATTTTTTTGAGTAGCTATGCTTTAGGTTCAAAGAAAATAAATGCATCAAACGCGTAATAAAAAAACACGTTTACTTTCTAAAATCATATGTGATTTCTAAAGTAATGACAAAAACATTTTTTTCTTTTACTAAACGGTCATTTTCATATATATACTTTCGATAATTTTTAATGTTGAAATTTTCGCAAATAAAAAATTGCATGTGATTTTTAAAATCCCTTATGATTTGTTGAGTGATTTGTTCTTTCTAATATTCATGTATGTTTCATAAATCACATATGGTTAATTAACATGTGATTTTTAAAGTAACAAATAACGTGTGATTTTATAAATTCACGAAGTACATCTGATTTCACAAATTCATGTGTGAGTTTTAAATTAATACATCACATGTGATTTTTCAATTCACATGCGAGTTTTTCTATAGGAAAAATAAAAAAAGTTCGTCGAAAGTATATAAAAGTGAATATCTACCGATAGACATATTAATTCTCGTCGTGATCAAATATTTAATTTTACGTAAGATTAACGGTTAAGAAGATATATTAATTTTCAAAATATGATGAAAGTATGTTTCTTATTTTAAATAAAACGGAAATTAATCTAAAAAAATTAGATGAAGATGGTTGAGATCTAGCTAGATGTTGTACAACACCGATCATTTGTCATCATAAATGGCTTTTTATGCTTTTGGTTCTATAAATTGTACTATACATTATTTATCAAGGATCTTATGTGAGTCGATGAGTCAGAGGTTGAGTTGAGGGAGGAGATCAACTTGGAATCATATTGAGTCATGGCTCGAGAAGATATTGTTCACTAACCGAGTCAAGTTGAACCTAATTAACGGCTTAAAGATTAAAATAATAAGCTAGGGGCCTTCTATTTACTTTTCCTCACATTGCATGCTCGACACCTGTTTTTCATTACTGTTTTTACAACTTTTCTTCTCCAGCAAAAGTCACTATTCATTTATTTGGTCAGCCATTTCTCTTTATATATAAATATACACATGTAGTGGTCGTTTACATAAGTGCCTTAGATATCAAGGAGTTGCGATTGTTTGGGGTTTCCGTGTTTCAAGAGTCACATGAAATGGTTTTTTAGATTATGCGGTTTACATTTGAATTAGTGGTTATTTATTATTGTTTAGTCTTAAAAGAAGTTGTATCCAGATTTGGATGTTATCTTATTTGTTATTGCATTTTATTTATTTTTTTGTTTATATGTTTGATCATAAGTGGTGATGTTGTATGTATTGTTGTGAATTTATTCAGTGCTCGAAGAATTGATACAAAGTTTCTTTTATTGATCCTAGACGTTGCAATAAGAGCTTGCTTCTGGTGGATTATGGTTTCTAGTTCTTTTCTCTAAACAGACATGCAGTGGCTATAAGCTTTCGTTGTTATGTGTTTTGTTACTCAGTTTCATACTTTCTCGTTTTTTTTGGATATGTGGATATATATATTTGTGTTTGCTATTTGATTTGTTGACGCTTGGTTGTCTTATATGTTGATGCATGGTCATGGATTTATGGATGTGTATTTATATTTGCTTAAGATCCATGATAGGTATGATTTTTCTTATAAATGGTTTGCAGCCGCCTGTGTTTTATTTGAGTTTAAGACATGTATTTCTCTTTCTGTGTTCAAATGTTTTGTTTGATTTATAAGTCGTGTTTGAACATTTTGGCTAGAAACTTAGAGAGCAAGAATCTTCTGATTAGATATAGGTGTTAGATTCGTTGGTGTTGTTTCTTTTGGTAAAATAGGTGGAAGTTTGATATGTTCTGAAACACATATCCTTTATAAATACTAAAATAAGTTAAAAAGACCAAAAACTAACATATAAGACATGAAATGTATTGTGTGTGCTTGTTTGTTCATTATGTCTTGCAGGTGCTGGATAAATCACAAAAGGACGAAAAACGAAGCAAAAATTCCAAAACGAGCACGAGAATAAAATGAGCATGAAAAGACAAAGCTTTTAGTGGATACATCTTACTAGATTTCTTATTGGACCAATATTGGGCCAAAGGCCCAAAAGCCAACACCTATAAGCCTTTAAACCAAATAATGCCTTAACCCGTTTAAATTGTAAAACTTAAAATTAAACTAAAATCTTAGACGAATCCATCCCACCCAAGCATGTGTTTTAAAACTATTAATATAATAGTTTTACACTATTCAATCATCCCTCCCCCCTCTCGTTCTCGCTATTTTTAGTTACCTTGGGTAACAACCCTTAAAGATAATTAAATCTCTCAAACCTATTATTCCTCACCCAACTAGAGGATCACATGTGTCATTCTCCAAAGACAATGACATATTAGGAATCCATACCTCAAAAATGATAGTTGTCACAATCTAAGGGTCGAGATCATCTCCAAAACGATTATTAGAGATCATGGGCTCATATTTGAGGATCTGAGGATTGATTCACGCTCCTAGGAGCTTCCATAGAGTCTGTAAATACTAATGCCTTCACACAATAGAGGTCATCTCGATTTTTAGTATAACTTAGCTTATGTTATTTCTAGTATATTGTCTTTTAAATTTCTTGTATTTTACTTTTCAAAGCTTTGTACTCTATTTCAATTAATAAAAGTTTAGTTTACATTCAAATTCTATCTCAATTTACTTTTATGCAAATTTACTTTTTCGTCTTAAATTTTTCAATAAGCTAGTGTTCTAAATCTTATATAAAATACTTGATGAGGTATCATTTATACATTTTTTTAAAGTCATTTCACCCCATGGTCTAAATTTCTCTATAAATGTCTTAATCCATTTCTTTTTGTGATTTTAGCAATTTGAAAGCACTTGGAGCGTTTGGATAGTTTTGGAGGTGTTTTCAAGCACTTTCGAGGCTATTGAAACAACTATGGAAGATAACAAGTCAAGAATCCATGTATTTCAAAGTCACAAAGCAGTGTTGTCATCATGTCGTATCGCAACGTCGCTCTTAAGACCTGACAACGTCGCTGATACGACCCTCTCGGGTAGTATCGGGATAGGACACCACTATAGCGTGTGCTGGCTGCGTAAGAAAAAGAGTTAAGAAGACTTAGAGAATTACTTTTGATTAATTTGATTGATTACACTGATAACAATGACATGCATTTATAAAGCAGAATAATAAAACTCTAACCCTAAGATAGATAGTAATGGCCCGTCCGGCCCGACCCACACAACCCCGGGTGTATCATTCCCTACTCCTTCGGATTCACCTTGTCCTCAAGATAACGTCTTAAAATCACACTTGATTCTGGGATCCCATATCCCAATCATACCGCAACCTCGCCTTTCATTCCCGCAGTTACCCTGCCTTCCGCTACCACAAGCAACGCCCTTTTTCCTCTTCCTCCTTCCGCTACCCTGGACATAACACAACACCATTATGTCCACTCTCGCTGCCCAAGCTCTAATACTCCTCACTCCTTCAAAATTCTCCTTGCCCTCAAGGTGATACGAAGAATATGCCGATTGAGAGTCCGAAATCCATTCCCACACATTCGGTTGAACTAAATTATGGAGCGCCAAATATCCATGAGCTCATGAACATTAGTGATACCGATTCTTTTCCATAGTTGGAGAGTTAGTATTTTTTATGTTTAACTAAAGAAGTGACTGTAGAATTATTTTCGTTGTTCACTATTCCCTCCGCTCGTGTCTCAAGACCCGAAGCTTTTGAATCATCACCACCATCCTTAAGTACTGATATCACTTTATTCAACTCATCCTCGTCAACCTCACACACGTCACCGCCATCCACAAGAACTTCATCAGCGCTCTCTTTATTTTCTGAAAACTCGTTAAGAACTTCCATGCTTCCCACATTACTCTCACTAATATCAAAAACACCGTCTATCGCGCCACTAACCTCAACCACACTAATATCTTCATTAAGATCTAAGGACCCTTGAACCACAGGTGGAGCTTCTTCACCCGGCCATGATAGAACGACATCTAATTTCTCTTCAATGTTAAGCTTTTTTCCTTCAATTGCCGCAAAACGAGCCTCCATTATACGGGCTAAAGAAAAGGCTTCTCCTAAATTTATAGGCGTCGATCTTGAAAGTGCACATTATAAAAGCGGTTTAAGTCCACATACATAAAAATATGTGAGAAAATCTCTAGAAACTCCCATTACTCAATTTGAAAGTATCGAAAAATCCTTTTCATATTCGGTCACCGTACCCTTATGCAAGAGCTTAAATAATGCATCCCGGTCACTAGTGCCCATAGCCATAAAAAAATAAATCAAGGAAAATAATTTTTTTTGCTGATGAACAATATCGTAAATAGTAACCAGATGAATAGTGTCGCCGATGAACAGTACCCGACGATGAACAGTACCCCGTGATGAACAGTACCCTCGTGATGAACAGTACGACGGATGTACAGTACCACCGGATGAACAATACTGTCGAATGAACAATAATTTTTTTCAATGATTGGAACCCTAGATAAAAAACCCTCAACGAGTTGAGGGCTCTCAATGAAAGCACCAATTGATACGACCCTCTCGGGTAATATCGGGATAGGGCACCTCTTCAAACGTGATGCTAGCTCCTTAGGAATGAGAAATAAGAAGACCAGACATTTATTCAATTTTTTCTTTGATTGATTACACTGATAACAATGACATGTAGTTATAAAGCAGAATAGTAAAACCCTAACCCTAATATAGATAGTAATGGCCCGTCCGGCCCGACCCACACAACCCTGGGTGTATCAGTCGCTCTTAAAGAGGGTATTACGTGTACGTAGAGATAGATGGTACCAACAGTATCATCCGTAATAAAACTTAGAGCTCTAAGTGTCATGGCACAAAAACACCTCTTCCTTTGAGCCTCACGGTGTCACAAGACTTAACACTTATACTTTCAAAAAACTCATGTTATCATAACTAACCCTTTCTTCATTTAGGTCCCACAATTACCCGTTTTATTTTATTTTTATCATTTTTATTTCTTTGCCATTGGTTTAAGCATGTGTTGGTCCCATTTCTTTTTTGTTTTACTCTCGCTATGTAACTGGCGAACTTTGGTTTGACGAGCAAATAGTTAGGTTCAGTGGTGTGGTGGTTAGCATGTGACGAAGGCCACATCAAACTACCGAGAGATGAATATCACCACATCTTACGCTCTTATACATAGGGGCAGACATATATTAGAGGTACGGGGTGGCGGCGCCTCCCATAACTCGACTAAAACAACGAGATTTTAATGTATTTTTTTTAAATTTAAACGTTTTTTAAAAATGCCTCCACCTGAATTTCAAATTGCCCCCCACTCACACATTGTATTTCAACAATTAACACAGTGAAACTTATAGAATCCTTAACTTTTACGTTATAATACTCAATATTTTATTAAAATTCTAGTTTTTTCGTATTACTATCGTCTTTTTTTTTCCCACATTAAAATTTTAGTAGGTTTTTAAAATCAACGATCTTCATAAACTCTTAAAGTAGCATATTAAAACTCTTAGTAAGACATATTTATGTCTTCAACTCCGGTGTATAACTAGAACCTCTCGAAATTCAAACTTATCCTCCAATTTTGGTAGTTTTAAGGTACACATAGTATGTGACCGATATCTAAAGTTGAAGTAAACGATATTAAGAAGAATGGAAGTTAGAAAGTAAACATTCCAAGTAGTTGAGATTGACTCCTTCCACCACCTTCCAAACTTTCTCCCGTTACCTTTACGCCATAAACATAAACCATGAAATTGTATTTAGTCTCCCCTTGACTTCACTTTTTTTTTATTTTCCACAATGACTATAAACAATTTCTCTAGTCTAAACTATACATAAATACCCATTATACCTCCATCTCCTTCCCCATCATATTCATTTCAATATTTTCATCATATCATTTACTCTAAGGAAAATTTGATGAAGTCGATTTTCGGGGTAGTTGGTGCGTTATGGGTAGTTATGACGATGTTTGCTACGAAGGAGACCGAGGGGCGGTTTGTCGTGGAGAAGAGTAGTATAAGTGTTTTGTCACCTATTGATGAAAAATCAAAGCATGATGCAGCTATAGGTAACTTTGGAGTGCCTGATTATGGTGGTTCAATGGTGGGTACGGTTGTTTATCCTAAGAAACCGGCTTCTACGTTTGGTTGTTCGCAATTCGAAGGCGATCAGCCGTTCAAATCTTCTCGGCCTACTATTCTTATTCTTGATCGTGGAGGTAAATCAATGTTTGACTTTTAGTTCAAGTTTTCTGGTTGGCTGGATTACTTGCTTCCTACTTTTCATCATTCTATTCCGCTAATATGCAGTAGTATTTGTTTTTTTCTAGCTAGTTACTCATTTAATATGATGTATAACTTTCATAGCAGTAATATGATACGTAATTCAAACTTAAATGTTCTGGTTCACGAACAAATATTTAATAATCGCACAAAATATAAAAAAAGACATAATGGTATGTCATAATAAGCAAATTCCAGAAAGAGAAGTTGTTGCATGCTTTCATCAAACACTAACGTATAAAAAGGTTGCATCTCTTTATATGTGAATGGATGCTTTGTTTTCATGACCATATAATTTGTTTTTAGGGGTATTAAAGTTTAGTTAGGAGTAATTTTTTTTTCTTCTTTCTATTTAGCTAGGCTTTATCTATTTTCCTATTGGTCTACTACTATTAAACATCTATAGTTGAGTTAAAAAAATACTTTTTTCTGGTGTTGGTGTATACTAGTAATAAATAAATGGAGTTTTTTTTAATGAATGTCAACTATGTTTATCACAATAATTGAGATTTTATCATTGTGAGAATAATTAATTCATGTACCCAAGTTGGTAAACAATAATAGGAATCGAGATTAGTTATGGCACTTGACTTATATTAAAAAATAAAAAATCACTTTCAAACTATCAATTTGACTGAAAATATCTGATGACTATCATTTTGGGCCCAACGAATGGGCCAAACTACTGTACGAAAAGTTTCAAAGTATCTGGGCCTATAACAATCTGTTTTGTGTTATAAGTATTTCAAACTTGAAAGTGTTTAATATAATATACAACATTCAACACTTATAAAAGTTGGTAAATGTTTAAATCGGCATGATCTGGTGCAACCATCTTAGAGGGCTGTCCCGTCCCGAATGACTAATATCAAGGGCGGATTCAAGATTATAGATAACTTCTCAATCATGATTTTTTAAGGCCAGGTTCATTCCAAAAATATTCATGATTTTTTAATGAAAATTTGCACATGTCCGTAAACATCCATCGTGGGAACCCGTTAGGTCTAACCCCGACTAACATAATTCAATGAACACTTGTTCTAACGAGCAAGGATTGTTATTTAAAAGTTCAGTGAATAGTTGTCGGTGATTTTAATGTCATCGTTTAAGTTTTGTGTAATTGTGATTTACTTGAGATAAATGGCTCGGTCAAGTTTAGCTGATAAATGAGACAGGGGCGCGAAGCTCTTTCTAGCTGGCTTCATACTGACACAACGAATTCCGAGGGTCAAGGAGCAGAGCCGCATGTTCGGATTTGACTGTATTTCCCTTCAACCGGTTTTCCTTCACCATACAACACTACTTTTTAACCACAGTCGTAACTCTTCCTGTCAAAATATAACCAACTTTCTGATGTGTTAATATAAGAGATTTGATATTTTCCAAGCATAACTTACATATATAACAACATTCTGTGTATTGATTTTTCTCTCGTGCTTTAGAAACAAAAATTTCTTTCTCTGAAATATGCAACTGAAACATATAAGGTCGAATCATATAAGATCGAAATACTTTAATATGAAGTCATCTTTACACACTTACGAAAATATGTACAAACTGTTTGATTATTATTCCACTCATACATACTCAATTTCCAACATTATTGACTGTATTCAGGAGTTAAGATTGAACTCGCTACTTAATTCCTCGCCTCCTGGTGGAACAAAATGGGCCGACTTATTGATAATTTGATTTCATAAAAGTTTCCACCAGTTATAACAATAAAACTGACTTGACAAGAACTTTGAAAAGAAGTCTTCTTTTGATAGAGTTTTTTTTTTTACAGGAACTTTTTTTTTTTTTTTTAACGGCAGTTTGGTGCAACGGAGTATCTTGCGTGCCACCGAGGCACCAAGTTGTTGGGATATGCGATCGTTTAGCCATCGGAAATACGTGAGCCTATCGGGGGCACACACTCAATACGGAGAACACACTTTTATTTACGTTTTATTATTTATAATTAAACGTTTAATAAAAACTTCACTTATTATTTAATTAACGGTGGTTAAATTAATTAACGGGATTTAATTAATTTATCGTGAGTGCGTTATTTAAATTTTGGAAGGAAATCGACTTCTAGAAACTCTAAGGCCAATCGGCCGAATATATTGTATATAGGGGGTTCTAGAAGATTTTTTGGTTGTTGGTTTTTGGTAAGTAATATTCATGAATATTTGATTAAGGTAATCCTTTCCTTAATTGGTTTCTTGGGTTGGGCCTTAAAGATTTTGAGGAGGTGGAGAATGTGTATAAATACACAAACCCCTAGCTCATAATTTTTATCCCTCTCCCTTGCCTCTTGTTGCGTCCGATCGACCCAAACACCACACCAAAACCAAACGATTTTTCCCATTAACCCTAAAATCACATAAAGGATAAACCTTTATAAGATCAATCCTTTTTGGTGGTTTTCTTGTAAAGCTTTAAGCTTTTTGACTAAAACCTAAATCACTAGATTTAGGTTTTAGTTCTCCCTTGGTGGTTCGACATACATAAACCCTAATTAGGGTTTATGTGATTTTTGGTTAATCAATCTTGTAACGTTCTATAAACTGATCCTTACGTAATCCCAATTAGGGTTTTGGATCTAGGGTTTCTAGTTACAAGATGTAAACACTTGTTGTTTGAGAAGTGGAGTTACTACTAGCATCGTAGTGATGTTCGTTTGACGTGTCGTGTGAGCAAACGATGGAGACGGTAATTTAACTGTTAAAGTTCAAGATCAAGATCAAGACGTATTAATTGATTTATTCAACTAATTAAAGTTGGTTTTAAATTGTTTTTATTGTGTGCTTAATCATGTATGTTATACTAGATCCATTCCGCTGCGTACTCGTAGTTAATGGTTAACTAGTATTTATAAATTCCAACAGTGGTATCGGAGACAATTCGTATGGCATTCATGGGTTACACATAGAATAAAACACGCTTGATTCGCTTTAAAATCTCTTTTATTTATGTTTTTATGACAACTACATGCACACTTGTCATAAAGTTTTAATCTTGATCTAGATCTATTAAAAATTGGGTAGGTTAAAATTGAACCGGTTAATAATTACTTTTGTTTTTTATTATCCGTCAAAGACCCTTGCATCTCACTTTTGTGATACTTTGCACGTCATCAAGTACCTTGCTCGAAAACTTGATGAGGGTCTTTGGTCCTCAATTTGGGGAAGACTCATTCGAGACTTGGATCTTATATGATTTACCGCTTTCATATAGAGTCTGTCTTCTGCTTCTACCCCCTTCTGTCTGTTTTTATGTGCTTATTTGTTTTCTATTATGAATTGCAAAACATAATAATTCGAGATTCTAGGAATCATAAAAACGGATGGTACTTATATCGAAACTAGCTTTAAAACTATGTCATATTAATACACCATATTTTCCTTGCGAATCGGTTATGTGTTATTTGTTAAAATCTTGATTTTTTGAACAAATATTAATATGAACATAAGATCTATGAAACTTGTTTTTATTATAATCTAATTGTTTTGCGAAATCATATTGTCACTCGAGTTGGGCTTACATACCGTAATGATGGCTTATAAAGTATCTTTTCAACGACGTGATTTGCAAAATTAATTGATTTATAATACTTAAAAACAACTTTTTTGTGCTTTACTAATGGTGGACTTGCTATTGCACTACGTGCTCTAGTCAAGCTATCTAGGGTTTGAACGATCTTTAATCTTTTCCCGTGTCATGTACATGTTTCGGCATCTATATGATAATTATCCCAAGCACTTGCGCCCTCGGGCGCATGAAGAGTAGGATATAGGGTTTGATCCTTCTTTAATCTTTTCCCGCGGTAAACACGCCTAAATCAAAGTTAACAAAACGTTTTCTTAACTTGTGCTAAAAGATGATTGCACGCATCTTTTACACGTTTTTGACATTTGTTTTCTAAAAACTTATCTGATACCGATTTGAATTTTAAGTCTATGCCACCCAATTTAATAGCACTTGTAGTCTTTTTTTCGTCATCTGGTCAGACCTAGGGCGAATCATGCACCCAAGGCGATTTTTGTCACTGGTCAGACCTTTGCCAATTATTGTATGCTTTTAAATTGGTACGACTTAAGTCGAGTTCCCGATCAGATTCGGAACCCGAGGCATAAGATGAGATGAAACATACTCATGACTTTATTACGTGTAGAACAAGTTTGCTTGAGATGTTCAATGGTACTCGAAAGAGATGAGAGAACGTCCCATCCAAACACTCTACAACAATAAACTTCATGAATCGTCTCATATATCTAAGAGTTGCACTTGTAATGCAATTAACGCTCGTCGCTTACCTCTTGCCCTACTTGCTATTAGACGGTCGGACCTCTAATATTGAGTGGGAGTGCAAGTAGGATCTTAGTCTTATTAGTAATTAATTGGGTAGTTAATTCTATTAAGAATTTAATTATCGAAAATACTAAATTGAACTTTCTAAAAGTTCCGATTAATTGTGTTATTGCAACATAATTCGTAAACTAAAGTTGTTTTCGTATAGAAAACAAACATAGTCTCTTTTCCTGGTAAGAAAAGCGAGACTTACTCCTATCTCTTCTCATTAGTTGACAAGAATAAGATAGGACCATAATCGAATCGTTATCGATTGCATTTAAACTCACCTTTAATATTTCATTATCCTAATCCGGTTCTGAAATCATTGAAAGATAACATATTTTGTGTACCTAATGTCTATAGCTACCAAAATAAATGACATCTTGCACTTGTCACGATGCATGAGTTTAAACCGTAAAGAGTAAAGAATTTACTAGCACTTCGCTAGGTATCTTTCTTGGACTCTTGTTATTCCTTAAAGTGCTAAATACCCTTGCGGCTATGTAGACGATAAAGGAGGAATTGCATGCTAAATAGTCAAGTTAATTGAAAGCATGAACGGCTAGTCCCTCATCTACACAAGTAGAATTTCATAATACTTTGTTCAAATACCTAAGTAAATGTATACTTGTAGGTATTTTTTCAAAGATAAGGAAGTAAGTAAATTGCTATTCACTTTTTACTGGTGATGTAACATCTCTTATGTTGACAAATCCAGTGGGAGCGTTGCAGTTTATTACTGAAATAATATCCATGTAATATTGTCAATTTCAGTGGGAGCTACAAGATTTATTTTCTTGCTTAGTCATCCATATTATTTCGAACTTGCTTTGAAATAATTTATCACTTCCAAATATGAACAACCATTGCTTAAAGAAAATTGCATTTTATTTTATATGATAACACACTGCCTTTCTGATGTTGCCTTATGAAACGTTATCTTTAAAATAATAATCCACAATTCTTTATTTAAAGTTATGGTTCTAAATCTACTTATAATATCAATGACATTATCATATTGTTTACACAATCAACCACATGTTGTATTGCTTGTCTACATAATATGATGTTGTGCCTTACACAAGTGGGGGAAATTGCAAAGTGTGTGCAAGGAACAACATATGATTAGTTCATTTGCCCAAAAGGTAAGGAAGCTAATAATTCTACTAGGACTTGAACATACAAGATGTTAGTTGTCCTACTACATTCAATGTCATGATATAGTGGAAAGCTACTTCGGTAATTTACTACATGTTATAGTAAATACAATTATGGTTAAGATATAATAATCATAATTTTGAAGTATAAAATTAACTTGAAATTAATATTGAACTCAATAGTTTGCGTTCATGATTTCTTTAGTTAGTATAATTATGTTTTTCCTTGATAACACATAATTATAAAGTCCTTGAATTACTCACCGACTTATAACATAAAGTATGTAGTAAAATAGTTATGTCTTCTTATCAACACATAAACATAAGATCTTTGAATTATTCAAAGACTTAATAATGTATACTTGATATGTTCTGTTTTCTTGTAAACGTATGAACATATAATTCTTGAACTGTTATGTCTTCTTGTAAACACATGGTTCTCGCATTGTTCAAGAAATATACATTATAGCATGCATCTGGATTTAAATACGGATATTGTAATTTGGCATGACCCAATTGACAAGTATTTAATCCAAAGAGTATTAAGTTATCTATGGAATTCAGATGTAGTCTCACAATTCCAATACTCATAGAATAGCAAATTATTATGGTATGTCTAAAGAGTTGAAACAAACTATATTCATATAGTTTGATTTATGATAGCTGTAATTATTCTACCTCCGGGATCTATCAAGGTTAGAAAATTGTGTGTCTCATTGATACACTCAATATAGTTCAAACCTAGAAGGTATTCAAGACAACCCACAAATTGAAAACCCCTAATTTATTAGGGACTTTCGGTTGTTCCACTCAAACCAATATAATCTTAAAATCTCTTGGGGTTTTTCGATTTTCCTACACTTCCGTGCTTGACGATTGTAGTGTTGGTGTTCCTCCTAGCTTGACGTAACACAAACCTTTCCTAAGGTTATTGGTTAAAAGAGTCATACAAGAATTAGGGTTCATACTAGAAACCCTAATTAGGGTTCTTGGGAGAAATCCCAATATGTCTTGATTAAATTCTTTAATTTGTTAATATCTTATGAAGCATACTATTAACAAACTTGAGATAAGAATTTAAAATGTGTTTTGTAGTCTCTCTATTAAGAACAATTTATTGTTGCTTAAATACTTAGTATTTAGAGAATGATCTCTACTTACAAAAGTAAGTGGGAGTTATAACAAATCTTGAAGATATTCAAGAGCAAAATACACAACCTTCAAAATCCACTTGTTGATGTCATATTTTGGTTAAGCATGGAAATGTCAAACCAAAGTAAATGTTACTCTCATTCATAAATCTGCAAATATACCTCATCACTTGATTGATATTTTAGATATCAATGTTGAGGAATATAAGTTAGGAGATCTTGGTAATCTACTAACTGCTAATGAACATTATCATATTTTGAATCTGATAAATGTCTTAGAAATATGAATGATAAGATGCAGTCCTTAAATGGAAAAATCAATCTTATTGAATTTGATTGATGTTTCTCCTAATTATAAACCTATGAGGTTGGATGGAGTTTCTTTTGAAGAAAGACTCACAAGGACAAAATGGTATACATAATTAATGCATGACTAAGAATAGGAAGCTTTTAATTATACTCAAGCAAATTGACTATGATTAAATCATTCTTCTATGCACGCATTGATTAAACAAAGATAATTGATTGTCATATATGTTTCTATGTATATGGAATATGTCAATTAAACTTTATAGTTTCCCTTTATGATTACCTTTTAGCAAGGATGGTGTATAATCAAAAGGTTTATGAATCTATAAAATCTTTATTGAGTATACAAGATGATTAATTCAAGTATGGATTAAATCATGCATCTAGAAACTAAATCTAGAATTTAATTCAATATGATTTCGATTAAATTTAGATGAGTTTGGAGTACACTTGACATTGAGTGGGAGCACTATGTTTTTTCTTTAAATTTATATGTTGTATAACATACTGAAGATATCATTCCATTTAAGCTAGATGTAATCCTTAAGTTTGGAATAAAACTTCATTTGAGAATTTATGGAATAAAACAAATGACTTTGGAATTAAATGTTTCTTGATATAAGCATATGCAGTAATTAAGTCCAACACAATGCAATACATCATTCAAAGCGAGTCTTGATTGATATATTTCACTTGACATAATTTATAACATGAATGGAAACCTTATATTTTTTACTAAGGATTCATTATGTATAAATATTATATTGTGTATATGACTTGTTGTCATTTTTGTACAAGAGCAAAGTGAGATGACAAAAACAACATCTAATTGAGAGTATTTAGATTGTTGTTGAAACAAATGTTTATGAATTATAAAGCATATGATGTATGTGTACACTGATGCTAGAGGATAATCAATCTAGTAAAGTGAGATGTTATCTTTTATGATAAATCTACTAACTAGATGTGCTCACAATGAGCATTGTTGCATTACACATTAAGGAATAAGAATACTTTACATTTTAAGAAACTATAAAGATGACTGTCAGAATATCGTTGATGTTAAATACCTTATATAAGGATTGACGATATCCCCTACTATGAAACTTGCAAATAGTATGAGCATGTAAGAAAAGACACTCATCTTGTTTTCCAAATCTTTCACAATTGAGAAATTTGAAACAAGTATTCGGAAACTTTACTTAGATAACTATTTAGCTTTCTTGTTAAAGAATAGTTGAGAATGTTGGAAACATTTGACGTCAACTTGCTAAATTAGTTTCATGCATATCTATTTTAGTATTTGGATAATTGGTATGGTAAGACAATAATTATTTTCCGATGAATAAAGATACTTGGTATTTGTTATTCATTCATATAATTATTGTTGCCCTATATTTGTATGTTTAAATCCTTGAATATTTGATTATTCTAAATATGTCCATTGTCGGTTAGCAATATGGGAATATTGTCTACATTAAGACAAATGTGAGTGTTGGTTATATTCTTTGAATATATGGACGGTTCCCGCCAAACTCATATGTTATTCATAAGGGATGCGTATTGGACACCCCGAACTTTCGAATCGTTACTTTTGGATCCTTGTCATGAGTAAGATTGCGAAAATGGTGATTAAGTCATCATCCTTAGACTTGAGATGCAAACAAGTTTGTGCATGTGTGAATATCACTTCTTGATTCTATGTCCAACGCTAGTTCGCCAGACCTAGTTATAAAGACTTTAATTGGAAGTGTTGTGAAGCAGCATCCACAGACACTTGTAGTCAATATAGAATTTGTTCCTCCACTTGATATAGTGCAGTGAAGTACCACTGGGCCCTCTCCAGAATTAATCAGATAATTGTGTGGCCGCACCCAAAGTGTAAATCAAGATGATACTTGTTTACGTTTGGTATATCTGAATTAACTTCTATAACGAGAAACTATAATTTAAACTTCATGGAATGAGTTAGGATCCATATCCATAGTTTAAACGGTACTAGTAACAAAGGGATGATTATTAGCAAGTCACATAATCGTATACCATTAATACTTTTGAGATATTCTTCTTGAAACTATACCTCAGTCATTTCCGACTATAATGAAGTGTTGCTAGATACTTTATTATGGACGCTGTATGTCTAAACTCTCACAAGTGGGAGCTGTTGGGATATGCGATCGTTTAGCCATCGGAAATACGTGAGCCTATCGGGGGCACACACTCAATATGGAGAACACACTTTTATTTACGTTTTATTATTTATAATTAAACGTTTAATAAAAACTTCACTTATTATTTAATTAACGGTGGTTAAATTAATTAACGGGATTTAATTAATTTATCGTGAGTGCGTTATTTAAATTTTGGAAGGAAATCGACTTCTGGAAACTCTAAGGCCAATCGGCCGAATATATTGTATATAGGGGGTTCTAGAAGATTTTTTGGTTGTTGGTTTTTGGTAAGTAATATTCATGAATATTTGATTAAGGTAGTCCTTTCCTTAATTGGTTTCTTGGGTTGGGCCTTAAAGATTTTGAGGAGGTGGAGAATGTGTATAAATACACAAACCCCTAGCTCATAATTTTTATCCCTCTCCCTTGCCTCTTGTTGCGTCCGATCGACCCAACACCACACCAAAACCAAACGATTTTTCCCATTAACCCTAAAATCACATAAAGGTTAAACCTTTATAAGATCAATCCTTTTTGGTGGTTTGCTTGTAAAGCTTTAAGCTTTTTGACTAAACCCTAAATCACTAGATTTAGGTTTTAGTTCTCCCTTGGTGGTTCGACATACATAAACCCTAATTAGGGTTTATGTGATTTTTGGTTAATCAATCTTGTAACGTTCTATAAACTGATCCTTACGTAATCCCAATTAGGGTTTTGGATCTAGGGTTTCTAGTTACAAGATGTAAACACTTGTTGTTTGAGAAGTGGAGTTACTACTAGCATCGTAGTGATGTTCGTTTGACGTGTCGTGTGAGCAAACGATGGAGACGGTAATTTAACTGTTAAAGTTCACGATCAAGATCAAGACGTATTAATTGATTTATTCAATTAATTAAAGGTTGGTTTTAAATTGTTTTTATTGTGTGCTTAATCATGTATGTTATACTAGATCCATTCCGCTACGTACTCGTAGTTAATGGTTAACTAGTATTTATAAATTCCAACAGTGGTATCGGAGACAATTCGTATGGCATTCATGGGTTACACATAGAATAAAACACGCTTGCTTCGCTTTAAAATCTCTTTTATTTATGTTTTTATGACAACTACATGCATACTTGTCACAAAGTTTTAATCTTGATCTAGATCTATTAAAAATTGGGTAGGTTAAAATTGAACCGGTTAATAATTACTTTTGTTTTTTATTATCTGTCAAAGACCCTTGCATCTCACTTTTGTGATACTTTTCACGTCATCAAGTACCTTGCTCGAAAACTTGATGAGGGTATTTGGTCCTCAATTTGGGGAAGACTCATTCGAGACTTGGATCTTATATGATTTACCGCTTTCATATAGAGTCTGTCTTCTGCTTCTACCCCCTTCTGTCTGTTTTTATGTGCTTATTTGTTTTCCATTATGAATTGCAAAACATAATAATTCGAGATTCTAGGAATCATAAAAACGGATGGTACTTATATAGAAACTAGCTTTAAAACTATGTCATATTAATACACCATATTTTCCTTGCGAATCGGTTATGTGTTATTTGTTAAAATCTTGATTTTTTGAACAAATATTAATATGAACATAAGATCTATGAAACTTGTTTTTATTATAATCTAATTGTTTTGCGAAATCATATTGTCACTCGAGTTGGGCTTACATACCGTAATGATGGCTTATAAAGTATCTTCTCAACGACGTGATTTGCAAAATTAATTGATTTATAATACTTAAAAACAACTTTTTTGTGCTTTACTAATGGTGGACTTGCTATTGCACTACGTGCTCTAGTCAAGCTATCTAGGGTTTGAACGATCTTTAATCTTTTCCCGTGTCATGTACATGTTTAGGCATCTATATGATAATTATCCCAAGCACTTGCGCCCTCGGGCGCATGAAGAGTAGGATATAGGGTTTGATCCTTCTTTAATCTTTTCCCGCGGTAAACACGCCTAAATCAAAGTTAACAAAACGTTTTCTTAACTTGTGCTAAAAGATGATTGCATGCATCTTTTACACGTTTTTGACATTTGTTTTCTAAAAACTTATGTGATACCTATTTGAATTTTAAGTCTATGCCACCCAATTTAATAGCACTTGTAGTCTTTTTTTCGTCATCTGGTCAGACCTAGGGCGAATCATGCACCCAAGGCGATTTTTGTCACTGGTCAGACCTTTGCCAATTATTTTATGCTTTTAAATTGGTACGACTTAAGTCCAGTTCCCGGTCAGATTCGGAACCCGAGGCATAAGATGAGATGAAACATACTCATGACTTTATTACGTGTAGAACAAGTTTGCTTGAGATGTTCAATGGTACTCGAAAGAGATGAGAGAACGTCCCATCCAAACACTCTACAACAATAAACTTCATGAATCGTCTCATATATCTAAGAGTTGCACTTGTAATGCAATTAACGCTCGTCGCTTACCTCTTGCCCTACTTGCTATTAGACGGTCGGACCTCTAATATTGAGTGGGAGTGCAAGTAGGATCTTAGTCTTATTAGTAATTAATTGGGTAGTTAATTCTATTAAGAATTTAATTATCGAAAATACTAAATTGAACTTTCTAAAAGTTCCGATTAATTGTGTTATTGCAACATAATTCGTAAACTAAAGTTGTTTTCGTATAGAAAACAAACATAGTCTCTTTTCCTGGTAAGAAAAGCGAGACTTACTCCTATCTCTTCTCATTAGTTGACAAGAATAAGATAGGACCATAATCGAATCGTTATCGATTGCATTTAAACTCACCTTTAATATTTCATTATCCTAATCCGGTTCTGAAATCATTGAAAGATAACATATTTTGTGTACCTAATGTCTATAGCTACCAAAATAAATGACATCTTGCACTTGTCACGATGCATGAGTTTAAACCGTAAAGAGTAAAGAATTTACTAGCACTTCGCTAGGTATCTTTCTTGGACTCTTGTTATTCCTTAAAGTGCTAAATACCCTTGCGGCTATGTAGACGATAAAGGAGGAATTGCATGCTAAATAGTCAAGTTAATTGAAAGCATGAACGGCTAGTCCCTCATCTACACAAGTAGAATTTCATAATACTTTGTTCAAATACCTAAGTAAATGTATACTTGTAGGTATTTTTTCAAAGATAAGGAAGTAAGTAAATTGCTATTCACTTTTTACTGGTGATGTAACATCTCTTATGTTGACAAATCCAGTGGGAGCGTTGCAGTTTATTACTGAAATAATATCCATGTAATATTGTCAATTTCAGTGGGAGCTACAAGATTTATTTTCTTGCTTAGTCATCCATATTATTTCGAACTTGCTTTGAAATAATTTATCACTTCCAAATATGAACAACCATTGCTTAAAGAAAATTGCATTTTATTTTATATGATAACACGCTGCCTTTCTGATGTTGCCTTATGAAACGTTATCTTTAAAATAATAATCCACAATTCTTTATTTAAAGTTATGGTTCTAAATCTACTTATAATATCAATGACATTATCATATTGTTTACACAATCAACCACATGTTGTATTGCTTGTCTACATAATATGATGTTGTGCCTTACACAAGTGGGGGAAATTGCAAAGTGTGTGCAAGGAACAACATATGATTAGTTCATTTGCCCAAAAGGTAAGGAAGCTAATAATTCTACTAGGACTTGAACATACAAGATGTTAGTTGTCCTACTACATTCAATGTCATGATATAGTGGAAAGCTACTTCGGTAATTTACTACATGTTATAGTAAATACAATTATGGTTAAGATATAATAATCATAATTTTGAAGTATAAAATTAACTTGAAATTAATATTGAACTCAATTGTTTGCGTTCATGATTACTTTAGTTAGTATAATTATGTTTTTCCTTGATAACACATAATTATAAAGTCCTTGAATTACTCACCGACTTATAACATAAAGTATGTAGTAAAATAGTTATGTCTTCTTGTCAACACATAAACATAAGATCTTTGAATTATTCAAAGACTTAATAATGTATACTTGATATGTTCTGTTTTCTTGTAAACGTATGAACATATAATTCTTGAACTGTTATGTCTTCTTGTAAACACATGGTTCTCGCATTGTTCAAGAAATATACATTATAGCATGCATCTGGATTTAAATACGGATATTGTAATTTGGCATGACCCAATTGACAAGTATTTAATCCAAAGAGTATTAAGTTATCTATGGAATTCAGATGTAGTCTCACAATTCCAATACTCATAGAATAGCAAATTATTATGGTATGTCTAAAGAGTTGAAACAAACTATATTCATATAGTTTGATTTATGATAGCTGTAATTATTCTACCTCCGGGATCTATCAAGGTTAGAAAATTGTGTGTCTCATTGATACACTCAATATAGTTCAAACCTAGAAGGTATTCAAGACAACCCACAAATTGAAAACCCCTAATTTATTAGGGACTTTCGGTTGTTCCACTCAAACCAATATAATCTTAAAATCTCTTGGGGTTTTTCGATTTTCCTACACTTCCGTGCTTGACGATTGTAGTGTTGGTGTTCCTCCTAGCTTGACGTAACACAAACCTTTCCTAAGGTTATTGGTTAAAAGAGTCATACAAGAATTAGGGTTCATACTAGAAACCCTAATTAGGGTTCTTGGGAGAAATCCCAATATGTCTTGATTAAATTCTTTAATTTGTTAATATCTTATGAAGCATACTATTAACAAACTTGAGATAAGAATTTAAAATGTGTTTTGTAGTCTCTCTATTAAGAACAATTTATTGTTGCTTAAATACTTAGTATTTAGAGAATGATCTCTACTTACAAAAGTAAGTGGGAGTTATAACAAATCTTGAAGATATTCAAGAGCAAAATACACAACCTTCAAAATCCACTTGTTGATGTCATATTTTGGTTAAGCATGGAAATGTCAAACCAAAGTAAATGTTACTCTCATTCATAAATCTGCAAATATACCTCATCACTTGATTGATATTTTAGATATCAATGTTGAGGAATATAAGTTAGGAGATCTTGGTAATCTACTAACTGCTAATGAACATTATCATATTTTGAATCTGATAAATGTCTTAGAAATATGAATGATAAGATGCAGTCCTTAAATGGAAAAATCAATCTTATTGAATTTGATTGATGTTTCTCCTAATTATAAACCTATGAGGTTGGATGGAGTTTCTTTTGAAGAAAGACTCACAAGGACAAAATGGTATACATAATTAATGCATGACTAAGAATAGGAAGCTTTTAATTATACTCAAGCAAATTGACTATGATTAAATCATTCTTCTATGCACGCATTGATTAAACAAAGATAATTGATTGTCATATATGTTTCTATGTATATGGAATATGTCAATTAAACTTTATAGTTTCCCTGTATGATTACCTTTTAGCAAGGATGGTGTATAATCAAAAGGTTTATGAATCTATAAAATCTTTATTGAGTATACAAGATGATTAATTCAAGTATGGATTAAATCATGCATCTAGAAACTAAATCTAGAATTTAATTCAATATGATTTCGATTAAATTTAGATGAGTTTGGAGTACACTTGACATTGAGTGGGAGCACTATGTTTTTTCTTTAAATTTATATGTTGTATAACATACTGAAGATATCATTCCATTTAAGCTAGATGTAATCCTTAAGTTTGGAATAAAACTTCATTTGAGAATTTATGGAATAAAACAAATGACTTTGGAATTAAATGTTTCTTGATATAAGCATATGCAGTAATTAAGTCCAACACAATGCAATACATCATTCAAAGCGAGTCTTGATTGATATATTTCACTTGACATAATTTATAACATGAATGGAAACCTTATATTTTTTACTAAGGATTCATTATGTATAAATATTATATTGTGTATATGACTTGTTGTCATTTTTGTACAAGAGCAAAGTGAGATGACAAAAACAACATCTAATTGAGAGTATTTAGATTGTTGTTAAAACAAATGTTTACGAATTATAAAGCATATGATGTATGTGTACACTGATGCTAGAGGATAATCAATCTAGTAAAGTGAGATGTTATCTTTTATGATAAATCTACTAACTAGATGTGCTCACAATGAGCATTGTTGCATTACACATTAAGGAATAAGAATACTTTACATTTTAAGAAACTGTAAAGATGACTGTCAGAATATCGTTGATGTTAAATACCTTATATAAAGATTGACGATATCCCCTACTATGAAACTTGCAAATAGTATGAGCATGTAAGAAAAGACACTCATCTTGTTTTCCAAATCTTTCACAATTGAGAAATTTGAAACAAGTATTCGGAAACTTTACTTAGATAACTATTTAGCTTTCTTGTTAAAGAATAGTTGAGAATGTTGGAAACATTTGACGTCAACTTGTTAAATTAGTTTCATGCATATCTATTTTAGTATTTGGATAATTGGGATGGTAAGACAATAATTATTTTCCAATGAATAAGTATTTGTTATTCATTCATATAATTATTGTTGCCCTATGTTTGTATGTTTAAATCCTTGAATATTTGATTATTCTAAATATGTCCATTGTCGGTTAGAAATATGGGAATATTGTCTACATTAAGACAAATGTGAGTGTTGGTTATATTCTTTGAATATATGGACGGTTCCCGCCAAACTCATATGTTATTCATAAGGGATGCGTATTGGACACCCCGAACTTTCGAATCGTTACTTTTGGATCCTTGTCATGAGTAAGATTGCGAAAATGGTGATTAAGTCATCATCCTTAGACTTGAGATGCAAACAAGTTTGTGCATGTGTGAATATCACTTCTTGATTCTATGTCCAACGCTAGTTCGCCAGACCTAGTTATAAAGACTTTAATTGGAAGTGTTGTGAAGCAGCATCCACAGACACTTGTAGTCAATATAGAATTTGTTCCTCCACTTGATATAGTGCAGTGAAGTACCACTGGGCCCTCTCCAGAATTAATCAGATAATTGTGTGGCCGCACCCAAAGTGTAAATCAAGATGATACTTGTTTACGTTTGGTATATATGAATTAACTTCTATAACGAGAAACTATAATTTAAACTTCATGGAATGAGTTAGGATCCATATCCATAGTTTAAACGGTACTAGTAACAAAGGGATGATTATTAGCAAGTCACATAATCGTATACCATTAATACTTTTGAGATATTCTTCTTGAAACTATACCTCAGTCATTTCCGATTATAATGAAGTGTTGCTAGATACTTTATTATGGACGCTGTATGTCTAAACTCTCACAAGTGGGAGCTGTTGGGATATGCGATCGTTTAGCCATCGGAAATACGTGAGCCTATCGGGGGCACACACTCAATACGGAGAACACACTTTTATTTACGTTTTATTATTTATAATTAAACGTTTAATAAAAACTTCACTTATTATTTAATTAACGGTGGTTAAATTAATTAACGGGATTTAATTAATTTGTCGTGAGTGCGTTATTTAAATTTTGGAAGGAAATCGACTTCTAGAAACTCTAAGGCCAATCGGCCGAATATATTGTATATAGGGGGTTCTAGAAGATTTTTTGGTTGTTGGTTTTTGGTAAGTAATATTCATGAATATTTGATTAAGGTAATCCTTTCCTTAATTGGTTTCTTGGGTTGGGCCTTAAAGATTTTGAGGAGGTGGAGAATGTGTGTAAATACACAAACTCCTAGCTCATAATTTTTATCCCTCTCCCTTGCCTCTTGTTGCGTCCGATCGACCCAAACACCACACCAAAACCAAACGATTTTTCCCATTAACCCTAAAATCACATAAAGGTTAAACCTTTATAAGATCAATCCTTTTTGGTGGTTTTCTTGTAAAGCTTTAAGCTTTTTGACTAAACCCTAAATCACTAGATTTAGGTTTTAGTTCTCCCTTGGTGGTTCGACATACATAAACCCTAATTAGGGTTTATGTGATTTTTGGTTAATCAATCTTGTAACGTTCTATAAACTAATCCTTACGTAATCCCAATTAGGGTTTTGGATCTAGGGTTTCTAGTTACAAGATGTAAACACTTGTTGTTTGAGAAGTGGAGTTACTACTAGCATCGTAGTGATGTTCGTTTGACGTGTCGTGTGAGCAAACGATGGAGACGGTAATTTAACTGTTAAAGTTCAAGATCAAGATCAAGACGTATTAATTGATTTATCCAATTAATTAAAGGTTGGTTTTAAATTGTTTTTATTGTGTGCTTAATCATGTATGTTATACTAGATCCATTCCGCTGCGTACTCGTAGTTAATGGTTAACTAGTATTTATAAATTCCAACACAAGTCTCTCAACCCGAGTTCGAATCATTTTAGGAAGCCAATTTTTTTGTTTGATCTGACAATATTACCATATTTATTAAATGAACTTCTATTTGAGTAGATTAGTATTCGTACATTGTGACGTAGGGAGTTATCAAGAATATTGACATAAGCTGAAATAGAAAAACTATTATTTTGATTATTCATATACATTGATCAAAAAACTGTTAAAATACTTACCTTCAATCGCAGAATGCTACTTTGCTTTGAAGGCATGGAATGCGCAACTAGCAGGTGCTGCAGCACTATTAGTAGCTGACAGCATAGACGAGCCCCTCATAACCATGGACTCACCCGAGGCCAGCTCTACAGGCGACGACTTCATAGAAAAACTCTCAATTCCATCTTTATTTATTCAAAGATCTTTTGCTCAGTCTATAAAAGACATCTTACAAAAAGGTGACCAAGAAGTCCTATTAAAGATCGACTGGTCTGAGACAGTGCCCCACCCAGACAGAAGAGTCGAGTACGAGCTATGGACTAATAGCAACGACGAGTGTGGAGTCCGTTGTGATGAACAAATGAATTTCATCAGAAACTTTAAAGGACATGCTCAAATACTCGAAAGAGAAGGTTACACTATGTTCACCCCACATTACATAACATGGTACTGTCCTAAACCATTTATCTTGAGTGATCAGTGTCGGTCTCAGTGTATCAATCATGGACGCTATTGTGCACCGGATCCTGAACAAGATTTTGGACAAGGGTATGATGGGAAGGATGTGGTGTTTGAGAACTTGAGACAACTTTGTGTTCATAGAGTTGCTAATGAGACCAATAAGTCATGGGTGTGGTGGGATTATGTTTCTGATTTTCATGTTAGGTGTTCCATGAAGAAAAAAAGATATAGCAAAGAATGTGCTGAAGATGTCATGAACTCACTTGGTAAGTAACTAAAAGTTTCCATAGTTATGCTCCATTATAAAATAATCGGGCTAAACATATTTGTCGAATGCTTTACCAGGACTGCCTATTGAAAAGATACAAAAATGCATGGGCGACCCTGAAGCCGATGTTGACAATGAAGTACTAAAATACGAACAAGATACACAGGTTAGGTTTCTCTTTCCGGTCACGAAAAATGATATCTTTGAAAATGTTGGATAGAACTACTAAATGTTGGTTTTGATTTTTGTTTATAATTAGGTCGGAAAAGGATCCCGTGGTGATGTAACCATCTTGCCTACATTGGTCATTAATGATGTTCAGTACCGAGGTAGTCTTTGTTGCTAATCTTCAATCTGGGTCTAGTGCGCAATGTTTGATCGTAAATGTTTGATATTGCTTTTTTTATCGTTGATATATTTTAGGGAAATTGGAGAGAACCTCTGTACTACGAGCTATATGTTCGGGATTTAAGGAAACAACAGATCCTCCTATATGTTTAAGCGATGGTATAATTTAAATTATTGAAAGTTAAGCCATATATATTTGTCATGTTCTTATAGACCGTCTGTGTTATAGATCTTGAAACCAACGAGTGTCTTGAAAGGAATGGCGGTTGCTGGATCGACTCCAAAAATGGCATAAGCGCTTGCAAGGTATATAAAACCGGAAAGCTCTGTGTATCCAGAATAAAACCACCCTTTTTTACTAATTTTGTTAGCTTTTGCTGTTTTAGGACACTTTCAGGGGAAGAGTATGTGAATGCCCTTCGGTTAATGGCGTGCAATATCAAGGAGACGGATACACATCTTGTAAAGGTATACATACATCTTTTGTTTTGCAACATCCTAGAACATACAACATCCGTTATGTGACTTTTCTTGGTACAATTGACAGCTGTTGGAGCTGGGAGGTGTACAGTTAACAACGGAGGATGTTGGTTCGATATAAGGGATGGACATAGGTTTTCAGCTTGCTCAGTTGAGTGTTGTTTCTTTAAGTTTTTGTTTGTAAATCGGTTTATGTTTTAATTTTTCTTACCTGGCTCGTATTTGTTTTGCAGATATCTAACATAACTGGTTGTAGCTGTCCACAAGGTTTTCGTGGGGATGGTCAAACCTGTGAAGGTGAGATCTTTTGTTTGCACATTCACACTGGCCTGTATTTTAAATCTTCATTAGTATAAAAGTTTAATAAATTTGCAGATATCGACGAGTGCAAGGAAGGTATTGCTTGTCGATGTGATGGGTGTACATGCAAAAACACTTATGGTGGATACAATTGCAAATGCAAAGGGGATAGGCTGTATATAGCTGATCAAGATACGTGCATTGGTAAGATATATGTCAAAAAGAAATTTCCTTATTATGTAAAAACAATTGCTAAATACCGTGTTTGGACTATGTAGAGCGAAAAGCTACAAAGTATGCGTGGTTCGTGACATTGTTAGTATTAGGGGTGGTAGCAACTGCTGGTTTAGCTGGTTACATCTTCTACAGATACAGGCTAAGGGTATGTGTCGAATATCAATTTTCGAACAACTAGTTTCATGGACAACGAATTTAATAATTTTTGTTTTAGGCATACATGGACTCGGAGATAATGGCAATTATGTCACAATACATGCCTCTTGACAACCAGAACCATAATCAAATAGTTACTCATGAAAATGAGCCTCTGCATCTGACATCAAGCGTATGATTATTCAAAGGTAGTTTATCTATTTCCTCATCATGTATTAACTTTGTTTCATCTTATTCTTACAAAGTTTATACATGTCCCGATTAGTGACAGAACAGACACGGATTGTATGGGAAACTCTTTCGAGGCATGGAGGACCGGAACTATACATGTATAAAGGTAGTTAGTGAGATGCAACTTTTTTTCATCAAGAAATCCATTCGACTCTTTACACATGTTTATAATCACAAAAGGAGAATGTATATGCCTCTACACATGCTGTGCTATATATCGGTTATGTATCAATGTACATAGCAAGCAACATTGAAGCAACCTGTAACATTTTTCTATATGCTTTGAAGTTTGAATACTACATTTAGCTTATACATACAAGTCTTTTACTACTTGGATAGTTGCATCATATATCAAAAGAAAAAACCTCTCTTTTCAACAAAGAAACAAGACTTTAGTGTTTTCACACACGGAAAAGATAAGTCTTTCGGTTCTTTTCCATCATGTCAAGTTTAATCAAGTCGAATAGTCATAAAACAATGAGGATTGCTACTTCTTTTTAACTGAATGTCAAGATCTCAGGTACAAAATACTAATGCAAGGAAAGCCATCCCTGCAATTTAGTATCTTATAATTGATTTTCTCCTAATTAGCTAAATTATGAGCTTTATTAAAATCGTGTCAAACGTAATATCACCCAGAATCCAAAAATTGATTTAGGTAACACAGAGTTTCAACACTGGTCTGTCTAGCCAAAAAAATTGCAATGACAAAATGCTGTATATATACATTAGGAATTCAGACTGTTGTCGTTCGGAAGATAAAACAAAAGGTATTTATTGAGATTCATACCGAAGCCTAACCCGCAAACTAAGCATCAGTGTTGGCTAACTCATAGATAAAAAAACACTACACAAACACGAAAGACCAAATTCACCTTACCCATTCTGGGGATTTTGTTTGACAAATGTTTTTTTTCTTGTCGAGATTGTTTAGGAGTCTGGTCAAGTTACAAACTGAAAAACATCGAGACCTGGTAAAAATGCATGATTTAATTAAATTAGAAATTTATAGTATGCGTGTCAGTGAAGTCTCATTGACAAGAAGAAACTGTCCACCCTTCTAGTTATTATTTAAAACTTCCTTAATTGACTGACTTGTAACAATACAAACAAGACCGCAACAAGGACAAGTATATTGTCTTCTACCACCATAGTCGTCGTTTATCATGCATGCGGCTTAACACTAGAGCAACAATGTGCTAATTTCATTTTCGATTTGCTCCAAACAAGCATTTGACAGAGCGAGCCTCTATACTTGTAGCTTTCGCTGAACTGTCCTAGCTAGCTGTTTATGAAATGTTGATCGAATACTTAAAGACTTTAGCTAGCTTGAGAATCGGTATATATCTCCAAGTTTATATAACTTGGAGTACTTATCAATCATATTCACAAGCAATCTCTCAACCCTCTTTTTGTTCTTTCTTTTCCCATTTCTACTTTGCTTAACAACGTGCCACTCGCATAACAAACATTATACTAACAGCAAGTATATAATTAAATTTTATATTTTTATACATAAATGCAAAAAAAAAAGCTGTTCTATACTACTACTTCGAATTCTAAGATTCCTTTGTAAAACAAATATAGCAATATAAGCATGTTGTAGCTATCCCCACAAAATTAAACTTGCACTCTGAAAAAATAACTTGTTACTATATGTCAATTATGAAAGAAAAAAAAAAGTTAGAAACTTTTATAAATAGCCATATGAATCATAATGCAATAAAAAACTCAAAGATACTTTTGGTGGCTTGAAGAAGTAACTGTACCATCTCCCATGTGTGATAGCTCAAATATCATTGAGAGCAACTTATATTGTAACTACGGAATTATGCCATTATAATAACCTAAACTTTAACTCAAACTTATACTGTCTTTTAAAAAGACATATATAATATAATGTCTCTTTTATTTTAAGTTGGCCAACTTTGCCCAATAATAAGTCCAAGACTTATTCTTTTTTTTCAGTTTTACTATTTATCTACAAGTTTTGTAAGGCATATTTAGCTCGATTAGCAAATGTTGTCATGCCGCCAATAACTTTAGACCAATGTCAACTAGTTTGCTTTGCAGAATGTTTTAAAATAAGTTACAGTTACTAAAAAAAAGGTAATAAGCAAAAGGGTTAATTCTTGAAATGCCCCAAAATGTTACCTTGTTTCACTTTTTGCACCCACAAAATGAAAATTTCCCAAAATACCTTATGCAACCTATGCAACTTATGCGACTTATGCGACTTTTCCAAAAATAGAAATAAAAATTCAAAAAATTTCCAAAATTTTCCCAAAATTTTACCATTTTTGGAAAAGTCGCATAAGTTGCCTAAGTCGCATAAGTTGCATAAGATATTTTGGGAAATTTTCATTTGGTGGGTGCAAAAAGGGAAACAAAGTAACATTTTGGAGCATTTCAAGAATTAGCCCTAAGCAAAAGGTGATTGTACTCATTGTGTTTCGGAGAAAGTCAATAAATATTGAGGAAGCCTGAAAAAGGAAAATGAACTTTAGAAATAATCCTCAAACCCATTCTCAAAGTTTTCAAGACATTATGAGGAATTATGATAAATATTGTCGGCAGCATTACTATAATGCAGAATTTTTACCTTTACAATCTCAAACAAATTACTGTACTTAACTTTTTTTTTAACAGCGGTTTTATTAGAAATAAATTAGCAAAAAGCTATAATTACAAAAAAATAAGATAAAGATTCTTAACTTAATAGATCCAAGTGAACGATACTTTACATTTACACTTACACCAAGTAAAAGAATTAGAAACAATGCTGTAAAAAATAACTCCCTTCAAAAGATCATTATTATCGAATAGAGTCTTATTGCGGAAGCTCCATAAAACCCACCACATGACGTACATGACACCTACCAACGCCACTTTTGGATTAGCTGAGAACCGGATCGATATTAACCCTACCAACCATTCATCGTACGACGAAAAACCTTCGTAGGCCACGTTCCACCACCATCGCGCAATCTTGCTATAAAGCTGATCCGCCACACTGCAACTAAAGAATAATTGCAAGATATAGAACCAATATCGATACCTCGACGAGAAAGATTGAATCTTGAAGGCAAAGCGTCCATCTTAACCTTCCATGCGAGAATATAAACTTTCATCAGAATACAATTGACCCATCGTGTCCTGGATGCCACGTTTGTCATCTTTTGCTTATCGATCTCCATCCATAGCGATGCCACAGTATATCTCCCATCCTTATCCAGAGACCAAACGAACATGTTAGCTTGAGGAGTTAGGGAAATGTTGTTAGCTAAGTTTGGGATAGCCCGAAATTGTTCATGCTCCACACCTCGCTTTGCAATACGACGAAAAGAATGGACCAAACTAGCAGCCTCTAATTTATCTCAGATGCTCACCTTTTTGCTTATTTTCAACGCGAACCCACGAGGAAACACATCTTCAAGAATCCCAACTTCGCACCATCTATCTTTCTAGAACCTTGTATTACCACCATCTCCCACTTTCAGTTTTAAGAGATCAAAAAAATTAACCCCCTGATCTTGAAGGCTATCTATTGCTTTACAATGGTTAACCAGCATGAACTGTGGCCACTTCTTATTACATTTCCTATGTTGTCGTCGGCCCCGTGGATAGCTTTAATAACCCTCGACCATAGCGAATTCTTGTTGACGAAGAACCTCCACACCTATTTTAACATGAGGGCACGATTCAAAGCGTATAGACTCGCCACACCAATACAACCTAACTATTTCGCTGACATAACAATACTCCATTTAATCCATGAGGCTTTCTTACTTTTATGTTCATGGCCATTGAAAAAATCCCTTCTATTAGTTTTCAATTCCTGTAACACTCTAATTGGAGTTTTATAAATAGACATGTAAAAGATGAGAATAGTACCAAGAATTGCTTCAATAACGTAAATCTTCCCCCGATGGAAATGGCTTTCATCTTCCATATAGAAAGCCTATTTTTAACTTTATCGATCACCTCTTGCCATGCATCAACCCGATGCATATTACCTCCCACTAAAGTGCCCAAATATTTAAAAGGAGTACGAAGAATCAAGCAACCTAATTTAGAAGCTGCTTGATTAACCTTGGCGATATTCACGTGTACCCCCATAATTTTACTGTTACTCATGTTAATTTTGAGACCAGTAGCTCGACGAAAGCATTCCAAGACATTAGTAATAGTATCAATGTTACTTTCACTCCATCTACCAATGAACACCGCGTCCTCCACGAAAAACAAATGCGATATGTTCAACGAGTCGCTAAGATTGATACCCTTAAACATACCAACGTCTACCACTCGTTGAAAAGAGATGTGCAATGTTTCCATGATGAGAATCGACAAAAACGGAGAAAGAGAATCACCTTGTTTAAGACCTTTGAAAAATTGAAACTTTGTTGTAGGACTACCATTGATGAGAATGGAACCTTTCGATGATCTGAGACAACTTTGGATCCATAACCGCCATTTACTCCCAAAACCATACTTTTCCAATACTTGGTCCAAGAAGTCCCACCTAACCGAGTCGTCAGCTTTTTCAAAATTCACCTTGAATATGAGAGCTTGTTTATTCTTCAAAGAGCGCCATTTCATAATTTTGTTGAGGATAAATGGACCATCCATGATTTGTCTCCCCGAAACAAACGCGGACTGAACTTCATGAACAAGGACACCAAGAATCGGCACAAGTCTATTCGCCAAGATTTTTTAATAATCTTGTACAAACTACCAATGAGACTAATGGGTCTGAAATCATTAACTATATTGGCATTAGGAATTTTCGGAATAAGAATAACAAAATAAGAGTTACATCCGCTCGAAAATTCCCCATGCTTAAAGAAAAAGTTAACAACCATAAACGCATCATTCTCTATTAGGTCCCAGATTGACGGTAAAATCCGAATGTGAAACCATCTGGGCCTGGGGCTTTATCCTCACCACAATCCCATACCATCCGTTTAACCTCCTCCCGAGTAACGTCTGCTTCTAAATCAACCTATTATGATCGTAAAGATTGTTAGTAGGCACCAGGGGCGGACATAAATACAAAGATTTGGGGGCGGTGGCTAGCCTGATAAGATGTGATTTTAACGTAATTTGTTTTCAATTTTGAACGTTTTTCAAAAATGCTTTTAATTCGTAACTCAAATTGTCTATGACCTACATTATTAAAACTCAACATTCAATGTTTTAACATTCTATAAACTTTTAATTTCTAAGTAAAAATACCTAATTTATTATTTTAATATTATTTCTTTCTACATTTTAATGTTATGGTAAAAAAGAAAATTTACCCTTTACAATTTGTTTTTTGCGTTTGCCACTGGAGTAGGCACCTTATAGTCAAATCTTTTTGGAGAAAAAAATTCTTACTCACCTCAAATAGTTAAATTAATTACAAAAAGAAAGTTAAAGATTAAAAAATGTAATAGAGAAAAATCTGATTTTATCATCAATAGTTATTTAACAAAAAATCTGAAACATATAAAGATTCAACATCGTCTTTTTCATGATTTTTAGCAATCATAACAATAAAGTGATTCAACTCCTAAAATGTCAATTGTCTTATTTTCGTTAATAGAAAGTAATAATTTAATCCTATTTACTTTCTTCTTTTTATAGTGCTAATTGTTGAATATTGAATTAAACTTTGAGTAATGATCATTATCAATAATTTCAAATAAAGATTACATGTGAAAATCTATACTAATATATAAAACATTTAACACTTTTTTCTAAAATTAGAAATCTTAAAAATTAAGCCTCAAACATTTCTTATAATAGAAAGATTTATCTTTTGCTAAAAAATTAATGAATATTAAAAGTCTAGAAATAATTGTAATTCAATACAATTTTGTAACTGGAAATTTAAGTTTTAATAAGTATAATTAGAAGTTACGAAAAAAAAAATTAAATGTCTTAATCATGATTTAACTTAATTCATAAAAATATTTTTAAAATCCATTGTCTAATAGTTCTATGTAAACAATTAAATTTTCACTATATAAAGTCTCATAAAATCTTAAAAGACAAATGTAAAATATGCAAAACTAACTATCGCTCTCTCTCAACCACAACCTATTGTCGCCAACTTGAGGTACCGAAAAAAGTTTTGGTCGTTGTCTTAAAAAAAAATGTTCGTTTTTGTAATGATGTTTTCGTGGTTTAACCAAATCTACAAAATTAGTTACCGGTTACCCGCCGCCGCATTGCGCGGGTAGCCGGCTAGTTACTTTAAATTCATAGACGGGGTTGTGATGACAAAACATTATATTGTCTAATATTTCTTTGCAATTCAAAGGACGAAATTGTAAAACAAAGAAAAAATAAATATTAAAAATAAAAACTGACTAAAAAAGAAAATGTAGATAGTTATTTTGATAAATAATGAAGTCTTTGATAACAATCATACACAATGAATAAATGTACTATGAAAATGGGTAATTTTTTTTCTACGATTTTTTTGACTTATAATGGCGCATGACAAAGCATCGGAAAGGTGGAGGCTGCAATTTCGTGTTATTTTTTCTTTTTCTAATACAAATGCTTGTTCTGGCTTGTGATAACGCATCCATGGGCATGCAGTTGCGATTCAGCGAGAGCCTCATTATGCTGCTCTTAAAACGTATCTTGCGATATGTTCAAGGTGCAATAGATTTTTTTTAACGATAATATATTAATAAGAATAAAAATTTTAGCAAGAAGCTAGAGGGATTACAAAAAAAGTCTAAGCTAATCTAACCAATTACAAAAATTATTGCCTCTAGATTTTAACCAAGAAAAAGAGACTAATTGAATGTTATCAAAAATATCACTTTGCCTCATGAATTGAGAGGAAAAGACAATACTATTTTGAAATTGAAAAATAAACCAAAGAGAAGTAGCAATAATGACGTACAAACGTGACTTTCTTGAAGAAGAAGAAGAAGAATTGCTCCAATTATCAATCTCCTCGATCCATTCTTTGTTGGAACTAAAAACCGATAGAGAAAGATCAGTCCAAAAACGAATTTTACACCATATAAATGTAGCCTTGAACAAGAAAAAAGTGATGAACTGATGTCTTCACGCTCAAATGTCAAATCAGACAAACAATTGAAGGTATTTCTAAACCGCGAAACGATAGATTTAATCAATAGGGAAGTCGATCTAAAAGAAAACGCCAAATAAAAATGTTTACCTTCCTGGGTAAATACTTATTCCATCTTGTACTCAAAGACATCGAAGGAAGTATAACACCGTCGATATGTTTACGAGTTGATGCGACAGATTACACACCATCATCTGATAATCTCCACTGATAAGAATCTATACTTGAGCCTAAGTTTAGATTTGAGAGATCGGTAAGTAGCATGTTCGAAGCATCAAAATGGCGACCAGGAATTTGCCTACTCTAATTCCACTCTAAATGGTCATTTGAAAATCACAATATTAATACAAATATTGCTTAAAACTATGTTTACATTTTTAATCTCACTTAGATTTTGTTAACGAAAAAACATTAAATCTATTTTTAAGCTTTTATTAAAAACAATACTAAAGCTTTGGGATTATTGTTTTTACACTTCTCATATTACTAAAAGTCTTTTTCTATACTTATGTGTTTTAGTACAAACTTACTAAAAACAAACAAAGATACTTGTACACTCTTTTAATATGATCCTAAAAGTCAAATACCAAGCTAATTATAACATAGTGTGGAATCTTGGTTAAAAGATTTGGTATTTCTGGCTAATCAAAAGTCAGCACGGATGGACCCCTTTCTTAAAGGGACGGACCCTTTTTAATTCGGCCCGTGAGGTCCGTGAGCAGATGACCTTGGTGCCTATAAATACCAAGTCATTTCCAAGCATAAACCTCGCTCCTCCTCTCCATAATCTCTCTATCTATCTCTGATTATCTTCTCTATCAATCTCATTCTCATTCTTGTCTCTTGTGATATATGATATTAATCTCTTTGAATGTCATCAACAAGAAACCTCTATCCAAGCTTTGATCCTTCATTGCTTACTTATGTGATTGTATTAAAAGTTACCTATACATTCACCATTGTTGTACCTATTCATCTACTACCCGTGTAATAGTATTATTAGTGTTTTAGTCCTCAAAATATGTAGTGTGAAGGGAGTTACTGTACCCGAATGAAAGAACACGACATCTAGCTTAGGTGTCGATTATTATTGTAAGCGACATATAAAGGTTTCTCCACCGGTTAAAGGAGATTGGTTGACTAATGAAAGGATACTCGAGGAGTGGAAGTATGGGCAAGATAGGTAAGATATTTCTAGGTCGAACCACTATAAATCTCTTGTGTTGTGTGGTTTGATTATCTTCTTCTTTGTCTCTATTACTTGCATTGGTTTAATTTATTCACACTCGATCTTTCTATCCTTAGTAATCACAACTAATGTTTCAAATAAGTAAAGCTAATCGGTATAACTATTCACCCCCCTCCTTCTAGTTTTCCACAATTGGCATCCAGAGCTACGTTACTCAAGATTTCTTAAAATATATTGTATTTTAATACTTGAAATGATCCATGGAGTCTAAAAATTATAAAGAAGGGCAATCTATGCAAAGACCATCACTCTTTGAAACCAATGGTTTTATCTATTGGAAAAAGTGTTTTGAAACTTATGTGCAATCAAAGGATATTGATCTTTGGCACATTATCATTGAAGTTGATTATGCACCAATAGTGAAAACTGTCACTACAAATCTATTTGAAACGGTCACGTGTGAGCTAACCATAATTAAAATAAGATGCGTGCTAAAAACAATGATGCTAAAATGATGCTTTACAATGCTTTTCCTAGGAAGGAGTACGAAAGAATTTTGATGTGTCAAACGGCTAAAGAAATTTAGAACTCTTTAATTGTAACACATCAAGGAAACTCACAAGTCAAGGATAACAAAATTGATCTTCTTTTTCAATAATTTTCTATCCTTGAAGAAGAGTTAACTGATGTAGGGTTTTCTTGATTTAACACTATCATCACCTCACTTAAAGCACTTGACGGAACCTTTTCTACTAAGAACTTTTTCAGGAAGTTTCTAAGTGCACTTCATCTAAAATGAAGAGCTAAAGTGACAGCCGTTGAAGAATCTAAAGATCTCCTGAGCTTATCACTAACTTATCGTAAATCTCAAGGTTCATGAAATGGTGATGGAAAAGGACTCAAAAATCATCAAAGGGATGAAGTAGAAACAAAGATCAATTGCCTTAAATTCTAGAAGTGAATCTAGAGATGATGATGACTATGGATCCGATAACAACGACGAAGAATATGCCATAGCAGTGTGTGACTTCAAGAAATTCTTCAAAAGACGTGGAAGGTTCGTTAGACAACCCGTTGATGATAAGAAGATGCCTCAAAAGCCATTTGATATCAAGAAACGTAAGGATGAAAGAAAGTGTTACCGATGTGGTGATCCAGACCACTTCATTGGTGATTTTCCTAAGCCAAAGCAAAAGACACAAAGATCATTTGTTAGCAGAGCATGGAGCACAAGTGCGATGATGAAAATGATGAATCCGAGAAGGAAGAGCTAGCATTTATGGCACATGAAACAAATGAGGTACATTCCGACTCTTCATATTACTCCTCTTCTATAGATGATGAAACCTTTCAAAATGAATATAACAAACTTTGTGAATTGAGCCTTAAAATCATAAACAAAAATAAGCTTTTAAAAATTAAAAAGGAAAATTTGGAAAATGAGGTCTGCGAACTAAAAGCAAGTTTAAAGCAAATAGAACAAGGTAAATCAACCAATAAAAAATGTATGTCATATCAAGAACTTACTCTCTAAATTGAAAAGATTAAAACAAATCAAGAAGTCCTAATTAACCAAAACTCAAAATTTATAAAGTTTGATAAAAACGCACATTGTGGTGATGACATGCTAAATTTTCAAAGAAGTAGCAAAGACATAACATGACTAGGGTTTGGGAAACAAGAAGCATCATCTATCACGGGAAAACAACAACAAAACGACACATTTTGCTGGTCCTACAAGATCTGTCATAGAGACAGACGGACCCCTATTCTAAAGGGGTCCGTGGGTCTGACTGCACATCAATAACAAAATTGATCCAAATTTGTTGTCGTATCTCAGAAACCAAAACAAGTCAATCTAGGAAAGTATGATACATATATTAGAAACCTAGAAAAGAATGCTAGAACAAGAATTACAGAATCTCGATATAGATCCTCTTTTCCCAAACGCCCCTTTCCAAAAAGTGACCGAGGTGTACTTGGAAGATATAGTAATGTGTCTTGGAATTATGACAATCAAAACCAGTTCCAAATGGGAAATCTCATTCCATGGGATGTGTTTGGCAACACTCTATTTAGTATGGCCATGAGAAGCATGTTTAACCTAAACGGGCCCATGAGACAATGAGGCCCAAACGCTTGAGTTTCATGAATTCTAGGTATGGTTGAAAGCCAAACTTGAACTTGACGAATGGATGAAGCGGTTGTCCAAGATACATGACGAAAAATAGAAATCTCTTCAATACATACAAACCTACGGATGGAGGTAATGTAATCTTTGGTGGAAACGTCAAAAGCAAAATCATCGGCAAAAGGTATGATTTCTAAAAACCATATCACCATAGATACTATTGCTCAAGTAGAAAACTTAGGATTTAATCTTCTTGGCGTAAGCCAACTTTGTGACAATAAGTACAAAGTAATTTTTGGAGAAAACGGTAGTAAAATACTAAAAGACGGTATAACCATAGCCAAATGAATTAGGAAAAACAACATATATGTGATGAAGTTTGACTCATCCATGGACATGATTTGTTTGACCACAACAGAAGATAATTCAACTCTTTGGCATAGGCGTCTAGGTCACACTAACATGGGAATCCTACAATCCTTAGTTAAGAAAGATCTTATTAGAAATCTACCTAACTAAAATATGAACAATAGTTTTGCGATGCTTGTAAAATGGGAAAACAAGTTCACTCAAACCACAAGGCTAAAAATGTTATGTCCACAACTAGTGTCTAGAACTTTTGCACATGGATTTGTTCGGTCCATCTGTGATATAGATCTATGGAGGAAAACTTCTATGCATTGGTCATCGTGGATGATTAATCATATTTACTTGGACAAAATTCTTGAAAAAACTAAAAATGAAACCTTCGATCATTTTGAGATTTTGAGTAAGAAAATTAAAAACCAATTAAATTATCGTATTGTGTCAATCCAGACAGATCACGGTAGGGAATTTGATAATGATGCACAATTTGGAGCATTTTGTGACGCCAAAGGTATCACTCGTAATTTATCGGCTCCTAGAACGCCTCTATCAAATGGTGTGGTAGAACGTAAAAATCGTACACTTCAAGAAATGAGTAGAACAATGCTTAATGAGTCGGCTATGCCGCAAAGGTTCCGATGTCACGTTGTGGATACTTCTACATACATTCTTAACCGTATCTTAAAAGTCTTCAAACCCGGGAGGTTGTGCAACATACACTTTCTCATTTATGAACCCGTTTAGGAATGAACTTTTAAGATCTATTTGGAAAAGTATAAAGTCATGGGCACAAGTGTAAGCTAATAAAGTTCTTATGAACACAAGTCGAGCAACTGGGGCATAGGTTTCACAATAGTCTATACCCTCTTGTTGATTATACCATTGAGAAACAAGCCTAGCTTTGTTTCTAGACACAACACCATTTTCATCTAGTTTATTTCAAGTTATAATTATGGTTTGATTTTTAGGCCTAAGAACTAAATACCAAACATCGTTGATTACAAATTGATTGAGTTATTCTTGCATAGCAAGAGTCCAGCTTTCATCTGAAATGGCTTCATTTATATTTTTAGGTTCAATTTGATTTACAAAGCAAAAGAATTTACTTTCATTTTGAGCTTGTGACCTTAAAGTTCTTTTATTGGGTTTACCAATAACATTATCTAGAGGATGCCCTTTTGGTTCTTTAACAATTATAGGTTCAATGTTTAATGGTTCATTTCCCTTGTCTTGTTCAAGATTAATATTTTTGTCAAAAGCTTAACTTTCTACTAGATCATCATATACCATTGGTGATGTTTTAGAGGGAGGTGGACTTTCATCGTAGGTTATGTTCAACGATTCCTTGACACATATGTTTTGTTTATTTAAGACTATGTATGCTTTGCTATTTTGAGAATATCCAAGGAAGACTCCTTCGTACAACTTTGGGTTGAACTTGGTTAGATAGTACTTAGTGTTATGTATGAAACACTTACTCCCAAACACTCTAAAGTATCCTATTGTGGGTTTTCTACCTTTTAAGATTTCATACGACGTTTTATCTAGAAGCAGTCTAATGAAAAACCAAATCATGTTTATAGACTTAAAAAGGCTCTCTCTCAGGTCTCAAGCAACCACCCATGGAATAGTATGACCGACTTAAGTCATTTCTAAATGAACATGAATACTCTATGGGATTAGTTGAGAATATGTTGTTCACTAAGAAAAAGGAATCACACATAATAATTGTCCAAGTCTATGTTGACGATATTATTTTTGGGTCTACATGTCAAGATCTTTGTGATGACTTTTCTAAAATTATGCATGATGAATTTGAAATGAGAATGATTGGGGATCTTAATTTCTTTTTGGGCTTACAAATTAAGCAAATAGAAGATTGTATCTTCTTTAATCAATCTAATTATATCAAAGAAATGCTTGAGAAATTTTGCTTAGAAGATTCTAAAGTAATGTGAGCACCACTGTCTTCGGAAACTAAATTAACCAAAGATGAAATAAACGAATATGTTGATACCACCAAGTATAGGGGTATGATTGGTAGCTTACTCTATCTCACGGCTAGTAGACCGAACATGTTTACTGTTTGCTTATGTGCTCACTTTCAAGACAACCCTAAGGTATCTCATCTTGAAGCCGTTAAGAGAATATTTAGATACATAAAAGACCCATCTTGGGCTTTGGTATCCCAAGGTCACGGGAATGGAAACAATTTTCTATGTCGATTCGGATCATGTTGGTAACTAAGTCGACTGAAAAAGTACAAGTGGTATATGTACATTCATCAGTTGTTGTCTAACCTCATGGTTCTCAAAAAAGAAAACGGCACTTGCTATTTACACTACCAAGGACAAGTACGCGTCGGCGGGAAAGGCATATCAACAACCGTTGTGGATGAAGCAAGCACTTGTTGATTATGACATCAAACTAGACGATGTATCTATACTTTGTGATAACGAAGATACCATCGATCTCAGAAGAATCCCGTCCAACACGCACAAACCAAACACATTGAGATTCGTCACCACTTTCTTAGGGATAATATCCAAAAAGGGAACATCTCTATTGAAAAGGTAGCATCAGAAGATAACATAGTCAATATCTTAATCAAACCCCTTAAGCATGAACCTTTTAACTTACTTAGACTAGGTCTCGGATTAATGGAACTATCATCGTAGGCCAAAATGACTCATTCTCCATAGTTTTGTTTGTCTACACCATGGATCCAATTCCACCAAAGGCGGACCCCTTTCAAAGGGGTCTGCAGGGTCCGTAGGTGTCTGAGACAGTTATCTCATACACATATTTGGACAATCAAAACATATTCCTTCATCTCCAAACAACAAAAACGACCCACACACATATTCTATCACTTCTAATCACGAATTAAGGAAAACCATACATCCAATTCATCCCCATCCATCAATTTTAAGTATTCTCAATCTAATTCTTTCTTTTATTACATTATATCTCTTAGTCCGAGTCTAGTGTTCTATTTCAATTGCACAAAATTAAAATTGGGGATTTCTTCAAATTAATTGGTAAATTAAATAAATTACTTATAGTAATGAATTTCATTGTTAAAACACAAGTAATTTTATTCCAAATCTATAAAATGCATTACAATACTAGGAATCCCCAAACATCTTTAAAACCATTCTCAGTATCTAGGGCATGCTAAAAATTCGTTTTTCATTATAAATACAAATATAAAAAAACATTGGATTTTCATCATGGCATATTGTCTCATGAACGCTAAAGGATGTGTATAACTAATATGCACTTACGGGTACGTTCATTCATAGCTACATCAAACATAAAGAGCGTTTGGGTTATCTAAAAAATGTGCATAAAACATTGTATAAAATTCGTATCCTTCTTTGGGTCGAGATAACCACACCTCCACATCGTTTGAATATAGGCACCCAATAGACACATATCACCTATCTATTAAAATTGTCTAATTCTCCCCTTAATACTCCTTTTGGGACAAAATGCCTCCCGCCTACACCTATGACCACAAGGATACTAAGTCTTACATCCCCCTTACCACAAATCCAAACATCTCACCCCTCAACGAAAAGTAATGTGTGAAGAACTAGAAAAATGATTCTTTCATAAAGGTCATATCGTTCACCAATCTTTTCTTGCAAACACCAAAATTCGTGAAGTATTCTCTAAAGTTCACTTTGATAGCCTTCTAGACATAGATGAACAAGTTTGTCCTGTGTTTCTACCAGAATTCTATCTTCCGGTTAGGTTGAGATTTAATGAAGACCACATCCTCCTTATTCATTTTCGGGCTAATGACTACAAATACTCCCCTCCCCCCCTCAATCTATTCGCCCAAATCTGAATGCTTCCATGTGAAGGAGTATGATTTTACACCGACGTGTGGTCACTTTCTTCTCTTGATAGGAGAGTAATTCCCGATGACCCTCTAGATAGGTATAACACTCGCCTTGTGGACAAAGACATTGTTAGGGAGCGTATCTATCTTGATAGAACTCAAACTTCCCGATTTATGGAAAAAGGTGAAGAGATCATTAAAGACTTACATGCCATGATGGTTAGTGAACTTAAAGCCAAATACATGAAGTGGGAAAGGATCTTGCGATTTCATATTATTTGTCTAGTTGGAAAATGCGATCACATTACTGCTTGCACTGCAGATATGTTGTAGTGCCTAGACACCCAAACACCCTTCAACCTAGCATAATCAATTGCAAATAGGATGGCCCATGTTCCAAATCTTTTTAGTATCGTCCTTTCCTATGGTATGTTGCTCACTAGGTCTTCAATCACATATCCCCAATCCAGACAAGCTCTAGTGGTAGGCGTGGAACCTATATTCTTGCTGATCAAGTCATGAACCCCATTAGTGAACAAAGGGTTAGTAGGGTCATGTCCACTCGATTAAAGTCCAAGCGTGCTCATCCTCCCACTAGCTCATCATCATCATGGGCAAGTGATAAAGATGGTCTCCCAAGTTCTAGGTTTCCTCCTCTCGAGTACCTATGTAAGCTTTCTGAGATCCCTACTGCCTCGGAGGAATTCAAGAAAATGAAGGGGATGTTCAAGTGTTTTAGAAGGTTTTTGAGCAAGTTGGAGAAGAAGGTGTACAAGTAAGAAGGTAGTGGTAGGTTTTTATGGGACATTTTTCTAATCAAAATAATGGTGAATGTAAATCGGTAACTTTAGACATTATGTTTCTTTGTTTGTAATCTTTAACTCTAACTTGTAGGATTATGACGATAGTCATTAGACTTACTTTGCTTATGATAATCCGTGGACTTACTTTCTAAATAGAAATGTTACTTGATCTTTATCTTAATTACAACATTTGGGTATGGAACACAACTCTTGAATATATTTCTTGGTAACTTTTCTTCAGAATCGGGGTCAAAAATCTCTTTTATGAAATTCTATTCTGTTCACAGTTACATGCGGCCCCCATGGACCCAAATGAATTGGGTCCGCCCCTTTGCAAAATAGGTCTGTGGGTTTGCCACCTAAACATTATTTAAAATCCCTCCATTCTTCCAAGGATCCTTTTTTAATATGTACGGACCTAATTGAAATGGGTCCGTGATATCTGCAGACTACCATGCATTATAATCATTACCCTTCATTAACTTCCCCATTTCCTTAAAACCATTCCTTTTCCCCATTTGATTAACTTAATTACAAACCTTCACATTTTACTTATTTCTAATCATCATCTTTTCTCCTCCAATAACTTAACCTAATCCCATATTTAAACTCACGCTATTCTTCACTTTTCATCGCCATCTAAAAGCTTCTTCTCTAAACATTATTTCCAGAAAAATCTTCATCATTACCGTGACTAAAGAATCAAAGTCCTCATCCAAGTCTACTCCTAAGAAAACCATACGCATACGGGTCCGACCTTGTTGCCTCATTAACCCAATCCACTCTCCACTCTTAAATCCTCCCATCTTCAACCACACTTCACCAATCCAGGAGGAAATCTCCCAAAAGTTAGGTGATATCTTGAGGAACTCAAGATCACCCAAGAATCCTCCTCCAACTAAAACACCTATTGCCACCACCTATACCTACTCACTCCCCTACCATAATATCCATCTCTCTAACCCGAGCCACCAAACTTCAACCTATGGAGTTATTCTCAACACCTCCCACTTCACTTCATCCATACTTGGAGAACATTGAGGACGCCCCTCCTCGTTCTCAAGCACCATCACCAACACTTCCATTACCAAATGTCCAACCATTCGTGGACAATCTATACCTACCTTTGGGTGATTCTCTATACATCCCCTTCCTTCATAGGTTTGGATAACTCTCTATGGGTTGAACCACCTTTCATGCAACCTCCTTCACCATATTCACCCTCACCTTACTCACCCGCAAGTGTCCTTCCTTCCCAAACTCGGCAGCGTTACCAAGAGGAACTTGAATACCTCTATGCATTCACCGACTTGGTGAATATGCATATCCATGAGGCCCGAAGGCTTCAAGCCTCTATGGGATTTCTGCCACCTCCACCACCATCTACTTCCCACCATGACATCCCCCAAACCTCTCACCCTCATGTGTGTGACCATTTCTGCTACACACAAAACCTCATCATCGACTTCCGTGAGGAGATGAGGTTCATATTAAACAACATTGTTTAATGCATCAATGCCCTCCTTCGTCCTCCTAGTAGACGGAGATTCTGGGATTCTATCATTTTTTCTTTTCATTTTTCTGCACTTTGTCTTTCTTTTCTGTCTGTCACAGAGACTCACGGACACTTTAGCCCCAATTCAAAAGGGCCCGCCCCTTTATGAAAGAGGTTCGTGAGTAATGCAGTAGCTTTTCTATTTTGTTTTTTTAACTTCAAGTTATTTGTTCAAGTGTTCCACACCCTAAGCCTATAATTTTAGCTTGGATAAATTAATGGATGAATGAATGTTTTACTGAATGAATGGTGAACCAATGAATGACTTATATCTCTCATTTTTCTTTAAATGATTAAATGATACATCTCCATGATTACTATATGACTTACCACTTTGTATTGTATCTCATATACATATATTGCAATACTACATAACATCTTTGTAGGATTTCACATATATTTTCTTGTTCTTTTATTTAGGGGGAGTATGAACTGAGGGAGAGTATCCACCAATTGGAACATATGCACATGTTTCTTTATTCTTATGATTGAATGTCTTTGTAAATTCAATATCATCTTCATGTCATTTGTTGTAATATGGTTCAAGACTTTGTGTTGGGTCTTGAACACTTGTATTTCTCATGTATCATCTACTTTATATATCTCTCCTAACCTTGGTTTTGTTGGATTTTCATAATCCATGTATGAACCGAGTGGGATTGAATGGAAAAACCATTTCATAGCTAGATTTTCAATTTACATTCTCTAAATTAAAAATCTCTCTCTAAAATGCTTCTTTTACCCTTATTATTTTGACAAAAAGAGGGAGAAGAGAAATATAAACATATTTCCAAACCTTATGTATTATCTGTAAATCAAAACTTAGAAATAAGTTTATGTCTTGTCTTCAACAAAAGAGGGGGAGATTGTTAATACAAATATCGCCTAAAAAAGTTATTACATTTTTAATCTCTCTAAGGTTTTGTTAATGACAAAACATTAAATCTACTTTAAGTTTGTATTAAAAAACAATATTAAAGCTTAGGGATTATTGTTTTTACACTTCTCATATTACTAAAAGTCTTTTTTTATACGTATGTCTATTAGACTTTTAGTACAAACTTACAAACACAAACAAAAATATTTGTACACTCTATTAATCTGATCCTAAAAGTAAAACAATAAGCTAATTATAACATTGTATAGAATCTTGGTTAAAAGATTTTCTCTTTATGGTTGATCCAAAGTCAGCACGGACGAACCACTTTCTTTAAGGGATAAACCCTTTTCAATTGGGTATGTGGGGTCCTAAGCAGCTGACCTTAGTACCTATAAGTACCAAGCCATATCCAAGCATAAGCCTTACCCCTACTCCCTATAATTTCTTTATCCATCTCTGATTATCTTCTCTAAGAATCTCATCTCATTCTTGTCTCTTGTGATATAGATCTCAATCTCTTTGAAGATCATCAACAAAAAGCCTCTATCCAAGCTTTGATCCTATATGGCTTACTTGTGTCATCGTATTGAAATTTGTTTATACATTCACCATTGTTGTACCTATTCATCCACTACTTGTGTAATAGTGTGGTTAGTGTTTTAGTCTCAAAATACGTAGTGTGAAGGGAGTCGTTGTACCCGGTTGAAAGAACACGACATCCTAGCTCTGGTGTCGGTAAATATTATAAGCGACGTGTAAAGGTTTCTGCATCGGTTAAAGGAGATTGGCTTACTAGTGAAAGTCGAACTCTCGAGTTCGATACTCGAGGATTCGAAGTAGTGGCAAGATAAGTGAGGTCTTACTAGGCCGAAACATTATAAATCTCTTTTGTTGTGTGTTTTGGTTATCTTCTTCCTTCTATCTATTACTTGCATTGGCTTAATTTACACACTCGGTCTTTCTCTCCTTAGTAATCACTGCTCATGTTTCAAATATGTAAAACTAATCAGAAAATTTATATAACCCCCTTCTAGTTTTCCACATGTTTGCTTCTTACTACTTTATCAATAAAATTTTAAGGCCGATTAGCTAAAACTTTAGCTATTATTTTTTATTGAACCCCGATGAGAGAAATAGGGCGATAATCCTTAATTTGAAGCTGATTAGAAACCTTCAGAACGAGGGTAATAAAATCAGATGTTTTACCTAATGGGAGAAAACCTGATCGGAATTTTTTTTTGCACAAAGTCATCCACATCGTCGTTGATAAGCTCCAAAAAATGCTTCACAAAAGAAAAAGAAAAACCATCCGGGCTCGGAGCTTTATTTCTATCGCAAGCCCAAACTGCATCCCAAGTTTCATCTCTAATCACCGTATCTTCAAGAAGGATACGATTGGAATCAGATAGAACCAATGAGTTGTTCAAAGGAGGGAAAGTAACCGCTTGGTCTTGAGATTGAAATTTCTCCTTGAAAAAGTTTAGAAATGCCTCTTTGACTTGATACACGTCTAAAATCCAAACACCATCAATTATCAGACCTTGAACCATTTATTGACGTCCTATCTGATTAATTAAACCATGAAAAAACTGTGTTTTCATCTCCTTCCATGTCCCATCGTATACGGGCTTTCTGAATCATATTAACACCCTCCTTTTTTTCAATGTCATCACGTTCTTGTAATAAGTTAATCCGATCTTCGTGTTCACTATCTGATGATCTACCCGAGTCTAATTTATCTTCCAATATATTTAATAAATAATGAATTTCATGTTTACATAAACCTTTAGAAACCTTATTATTGGAATGTCAAATTTTAATGCTCTTTTCAAACTCCTTTAGCTGACATGTAACACCCCATTTTGATAATGGAATGTCACGCGTAATTATGAAGTGTCATCAAAGCATACAAGGAAAAATGTCTAAACATTACATGACCGTAAAAGAAATATACCGGAATCAAACATCGGTAGTCCAAAAGTAAAGCTCATCACACACAAACACAAGTACTGTAAAGGAAAGGACTAAACAATGTCCATAGCAAGTGTATCAAAGGAAAGATAATGCATGAAGTAAAGAAAGGCTAGAAAGCTTCCAGTCCATATGCACGTACGCTTAAAGTCTACGAGCGTCCCTGAGTACCTGCCGTTTTGGGAACATAGAAAAGGAAAACGGCTGAGCAATACGCTCAGTGCATGGATGTACAATAAAGCATGAAAAGGATAAGCATATAACATATAACAGCGGAAGAAACTAAGTCCCGAGTAACCTGGTTAAGTCTTGGTAAAACTGGTTTTATAGTTTGAAAAGCCTTATGTTTATCTTATAAAAACTGTTTAGCATGTTCTACCATTAGCCAATATAGGTCATGAAAATCCACCGTGCATGAATACTTGGAGGGGTGACCTCATCATGCATATTAGAGGGGCTGCCTCTACATTAATATACTGGTTTGGGTAGGAGGGATCAACTCCTTGTGAAGGATGCAAGGCACACACCACATTCACACTGAGTAATCTGCTGAAAAACATGTAACTAGGATGCACCCATACTCCCCACATGATAAATATGATAATATGGCCAAAAGCTGAAGGGACGCCACGAGCAATCACTCTGCCGTGGTGAAGTCATAACATCAGTGCCTCTAATGTTATGGTTATGGTACCTCCATAACTAGGTGAAACTGGTCATGCATGTATACGGCTATATGTATTCTAAATTAAACATAAGCAAGTCAAACATATAAACTTATACTACGGGAAAACATTTGGCTGCATACGGGGAATCCTAATAAGGAAAGAATGTCCATACTGAAAGGACGGGAATCCGTACCTTATGTCCAGTGAACGAAGAAGATGAACTGAGGTGAATCCTACTTCGGTATCACTAATGATACATAAATACATACATGAATAAGTATCTACTTACTAAATACGTAACTGGTTTTATGTCATGTCTTAGCTTATTTTATATGTTCATATCATGTTTTACTGTTTTAAGCCTTAAACTGTGTTTATCTTATATTCTGATTAAGTATTGATGGTATTTTATGTATTATTATACTTACTATGTAATAATAAGCAACTTTCCAAAAATAGCAGGTTTCCTAAAATAGAAAGTTTCCAAAAATAGAAAGTTTCCAAAAATAGAAAGTTACCAAAAATAGAAAGTTTCCAAAAATATAAAGTTTCCAAAAATAGAATTACTGCTTAAAATAGATAAGTTTCTAAAAATAGAAATTTTCCATAAATAGATCAGTTGTCTTAATTAAATAAGTTTCTAAAAATAGAAAGTTTCCATAAATAGATTAGCTGCCTTAATTAAATAAGTTTCTAAAAATAGAAAGTTTCCATAATTAGATATAAGCTGGTTAAATAAGCTAAGTATATAAGCCTAAGTGTTTTTCTGATTATTTTCTAGGTCATAATGACATAATGTATAGTTTATTAATTATTTCATGTAATTTAAATAAACTATAGGTTAAAAGTATTTAATTAAAATATATCATGTTTTTAATTAAATATAGTTAAATACTTAGGTCAAAACATGTATTATTATTTATTATTAATATAACCTAAGTCATGTTAATTAATTAATTATAACCATGGTTTTTAAATAATTAATTAATTATAAGTCTAGAAAATATAAAATACTAAGGTTAATAATTTCATGATCTAATAATTAAATATAACCTAAGTCATGTTTTATTAAATTAATCATGTCATATTTATTAATTTAATTTTAACATATGATTATAAAAAAATAATCCTAACATAAACCGTGAACCGGATCTTGACTAGAAACCATGAACCGGACATGAAATCGACACCATACCCCGAACCACTTCGGGGTTCCCTTTGGTTTGCTGCTGCCGTGGGACCCACACCACCAAACCGGGACCATATGGTCTCGGTGGTGGTTTATTAGCCAAACCGAGACCCCTTGGGGTTCGGTTTAGGCGCCGGCCAAACAAACACCCCTAAAAACAACCTTTTTGATTTTCCCAAAAACCATTTACATGTTTGATCTATGTTTTTAATTAGGTTTTTAAAAACATCATGTTCTTAATTATTTTATTAGATCAAATCAAAAAGAAAAGGATTAAAAGAATATACTGAATGCGTGGATCTAACGAGGATGAACAAACACGAACACTTGCACCAAAAACCAAGATCAAAAATCAAACAAACACCCCCCCCCCTTGGTGTGTTTATATGCGGCGGCCAAAAAAAAGAAAAGAGGAGAAGGCGAAAACTTTTTTAGGTTTTTGTTTAATTTCCTGTAAAGTGAAAAAATGACTAGCAAGATTTACCTTAACCCCTTCTTAGTAAGTTTTGAGATGGGCTTGGCCCATCTCCTTAATGCTGTCGCGGGTAGGGGCCCCACATGGGGTACTCGTACCGTTTTCCGTGTCTCGTTGTTTAATTGTTCGTTCGTGTTTATTTGTGTTCGCGTTTTGTGTGTTCTCGTTAAATAATTACCGTGTACTCATATATTTATTCACGCTCGTAATAAATATATATACGTAATTAATAATAGTTCGTGATTTAATTACGTTCATGATTTCATGATCGCATGCTCGTGATTAGTTATTGTTAAATAATTATTGCGTGTTCGTGCGTAATAAATACTTATCGTGTTCTAACACGTACGTAATACATAAAATCCTAACATGTAAACGTAATCATACTATAAAAGGAAAGTTTTAATCTAGTACGTACGATCTTAAGGGTACTATTCATGGTAAAAGCATGCGGGTTTTACAACTCTTCCCCCCTAAAAAGAATAATTCGTCCCCGAATTATAGATAAAGTAAACTGAAAAAGAAGAACATACCCGAATTCAAAATATGAAATGAGGGTAAGAAGCCCGGATAGACTCCTCTGTTTCCCAAGTGGCTTCCCGCTCGGTATGATCCCTCCATAGGATTTTGACGAATGGAATCGTCTTCCTTATCATGACTCGTTCTTGTCTGTCAAGAACTCGTTCGGGTTCTTCTATAAAAGTGAGATCTTCACGTATCTGTTCCAGTGGATACTGAACCATGTGAAGGGGATGATACTGGTACCCTCTGAGTAAGGACACATGAAACACATTGTGTACATGCGAAAGCTGCGGAGGTAACGCCAACCGGTAAGATACTTCACCTATTCGTTCAATGATATCAAACGGTCCGATGAAACGAGGACTGAGCTTCCCTTTAATCCCGAAGCGTCTAACACCACGTGCCGGCGAAACCTTAAGGAAGACGTGATCTCCTACGTAAAATGTATGTCCCTACGATGCTTATCGGGTAACTCTTCTAACGTGACCGTGCCTCCTGAAGTTTCTGCTTAGCTACTGCGATCTTCTCACTGGTCATCTCTATAATTTCTGGTCCTTCAAGTGTTCGCTTGCCAACCTGATCCCAGCAGATTGGGGCGCGACACTTCCTGCCATACAACATCTCGAAAGGAGCACACTTGGTACTTGCGTGCCAACTGTTGTTGTATGCAAACTCCACCAAACAGATGTAATCGTCCCAATCACCCGTCCATTCCAACACACATGACCTCAACATGTCTTCCAATGTCTTAATCGTTCGCTCCGACTGTCCGTCCGTTTGAGGATGAAAAGCCGTGCTAAGCTTAAGTTGTGTACCGCAAGCTTTCTGCAGACTCTTCCAAAATCGCCAGGTGAAACGAGGATCTCTGTCTGAGACGATGCTGGATGGTGCACCATGGAGTCTCATGATCTCTCTTCTACACGTATCGGCGAGTTTAGTTACCGGATCTTCCTTGCGGATCGGTAAGAAATGAGCTGATTTGGTAAGTCGATCAACGATAACCCAAATTGCATCGTGCTTCCTCTTGGTAGGCGGAAGACCGGTAACAAAATCCATGGTGATTTTGTCCCACTTCCACTCTGGAATATCTAACGGTTGAAGGAGACCGCCAGATCGCTGATGCTCGATCTTAACCAGCTGGCAGGTAAGACATTTGGAGACGTAAGTAGCCACATCCTGTTTCATACCACTCCACCAAAAGTATTGCTTGATGTCATGGTACATCTTAGTCGAACCAGGATGTATAGAGAATGGGGACCTATGAGCTTCAGCTAACAAGGCTTCCCGGAGTGCTTGGTCATCAGGAACACAAAGTCTCGTGCCCTGCCATACGATACCATCTACATCTACTCTAAATTCCGTATGTTTCTCCAAATTATGTACTATCGCCCAGATTTCTCCATCATCTTTCTGAGCTTCCTTGATCTTAGAGAGTAACTCGGGTTCTACTCTAAGATTAGCCCAGTAACCGTGCTGTCCACGTACCATGATCTTGATGTCTAGTCGCTCCAGGTCTCTTATGATTTCCTCCTCATTTTTAATGCCGTTGATCATTCTGGACTTCCTGCTAAGATCATCTGCTACTACATTTGCCTTTCCGGGATGATACTGTAGATTTATGTCATAATCCTTCAACAACTCTAACCATCTCCTCTGCCTCATGTTCAATTCACGTTGAGTGAAGATGTACTTCAAGCTCTTGTGGTCCGTGAAAATGTCACATGATTCTCCATACAAGTAGTGCCTCCATATCTTCAATGCAAACACGACTGCAGCAAGTTCCAAGTCATGCGTGGGGTAATTTTCTTCATAAGGCTTAAGCTGTCGTGAAGCGTACGCGATCACTTTCCCATGTTGCATGAGAACACAGCCAAGTCCCTTCCCCGATGCATCACTGTAGATTTGAAATCCACCCGTACCAGATGGGAGAGTAAGAATAGGTGCGGATACTAGCTTCTGCTTCAGGTCTTCAAAGCTCTTCTCTCGTTCTTTAGTCTAGACGAATTTCTCCCCTTTTCGCATCAGTTTGGTCAATGGTAGTGTTAAGCGGGAAAAGTTCTTCACGAACCTACGGTAATAGCCAGCTAAGCCTAAGAAACTGCGGACTTCCGTCGCTGAAGTCAGCCTCGGCCACTTAGCAATGGCCTCAACCTTCGCTGGGTCCATAGTGATTCCTTCTGCTGATACAATGTGACCTAAGAATGCCACCTTGTCTAACCAGAACTCACACTTGGAGAATTTAGCATACAGCTGCTTCTGGCGAAGAATCTGTAGTACTGTACGAAGATGGTCTTTGTGTTCCTCCTTAGACTTTGAGAAAATCAGGATGTCATCGATGAAGACAATGACGAACTTGTCCAGAAGTTCATGGAAGATTCTGTTCATCAAATCCATGAACACTGTTGGAGCATTTGTCAGGCCAAATGGCATAACTACAAACTCGTAGTGGCCATAGCGGGTACGAAAAGCAGTCTTGGCGATGTCCTGCTCCTTAACCCGTAGCTGATGGTAGCCTGACCTAAGATCAATCTTGGAGAAGTGTTTGGCCCCTTGGAGTTGGTCAAACAGATCGTCTATACGCGGCAGTGGATACCTATTCTGGATAGTAATCTTGTTGAGCTCGCGATAGTCTATGCAAAGACGCATATTGTCGTCCTTCTTCTTAACAAATAAGACCGGTGCGCCCCATGGAGATGCGCTCGGTCGAATGAAACCTCGTTCTAGAAGTTCTTGCAGTTGATCCTTGATGTGTCGTGATGTGTATAGTGATAATTTGAGATTACGTTATAGGGTAAATTAGAAAATTACCTTTAGTAAAAAGTAATAGTCTAATAATACCAATGACGAATTCAATTAAACACGTTGGTGAATCAAGTTTGTTGTACACGAAGATCTTATGAATTTGAGACGTTTTGTTTCGTTTTGGACAATTGATTTGAATTGTTTTTCGGTTTTTAAACTACAATTAAAATCTACCAATTTTAAGCTATTAAAATTAAGCCTAAAGTGCATGAATCGTAAACCCCCCAATTTTAAAAATCTACAAGCAATTAATTATTTAAAAATTAAAACTATTTAAAAAATAAACTATTTAATAATCTATTAAAATAAATTTACTTAATAACTTTAAAACTATTTAAAAATCTAATCAAACCTTTTTAAAACTAATTTACTTTATCTAAAAATACTTTAAACAAATCTATTTAAAAACTATATTTATTTAAATCTAAAGTTATAAAAATTTAATTAATTAAAATTTAAACTAATTAAATTTTTTAAATAAAAACATTTTTTTTTATTTTTTTTTATTTTTTTTCTAAACTACTTTTTATTAAGAATTTACTTTAATTAAAATTAAAAGTAATATATAAAATAAAACGTGACTAAGATAAATAAACTCAAACAAATACTGCCAATATGATAAACACTATATTAATGACATTAAGGGAATTAAAATCAAAAGGTTGCCTAGCACAGACGGGTAACACGCTAGGCATTCATCCGTGAGATCACGGGTTCGATTCCAGGAGGAGACATATTTTTTTGGAATAAATTCTTTTTGACAGCTGAATAAAAAGGAGTCTTAGGAAAGACTTTTTGGACAGCTTAATAGCTTTAAGCTGAGAGGTCACAACTTATGGGCTTATCAGATTTATGAATCTGATAAGCAGATAGTAAGAACAATTATGCAGAAAATATGGCAGAAGTAAATCACCAAAAATCAATACAGTTAACACATCAAAAGCATTATCAAACCAAACTATAAAAAAACAGTAACAATCAAAACCAAATGAATCTAAATTCAGCAAAGTTAAACGGAGTGGACAAATTAACCAGCAAAAATCAGTACAACTGAACAAATTTAACAGTAACACAAAACTATATGAATAACGTACTCAACGAAAATTTAAGCAGCCATTCATATATCAAGAACAAATTAATCATCTACTTATAATCACTCGATTCAATGATTCTATAAATATCAAGCAATCCAGTTACAAGTGCAGTCTTGATGAGACTGCAATTATACATAGTCTCATCGTCCAAAACGGGCTTAAAAGGTATTAAATATCATGAAATATGCCAAATATATGCTCGTATTCGTTTGTTGTATGTTTTAGGTATGGATATCGAGAAAATGACAAAAGATCACAAGAAACAATGCAAAAACGAACACGGGAAACGAAGCCGCACAAAGAACCGGGCCCGAATCATGATTTTCCAATGAGGTCCTTGAAGTTTGAAGATTTGGCAACTTTGGTCCCTCAAATTTTGAAGACTTGTCAATTTAAACCCTTGTAAAACTCAAAATTACACATTGGGTCCCTTAATTGACAAGAATGTACATGTTTAGCCCTTGAAGAATGAAGAAAATACACAACAAGCCCTTGGAATAGTTTTACTAAAGTTGTTGTGGCCAAATTATGAAGTTTTAAACTTCATTTACAAAGGAGTTTAAATATGGAGCTGTTGAAAATTTAGAGACAAGTTTCGGGGACTTCAGGGGGCATTTGTGGCAGACAGCAAAACTCCACCCACCAATCCCTGGATGCCACGTCACCCACACCCATTACCAGTTTTATTAATTGTTTCAAATTAATATATACTAAAACTAAAAACCGAGTAACCTTATTCTCCCTTCCCTAAACACATCAAACTCACACCCCTTTCACCATAAACCCTAACTTTTACCCAAACTTAATTTTCATCTAATCAAAGGGTTTTTATCAATTGTTTTGGACAAAACAACATTCACTTTCCTACAAGCAAACCCACATGCTTCATTTGCATCCAGCTCATCATTGGTCCCCTCTTGGTCAACATCATATCACGGGTTCTTCACAAAGCAGACAACCAAAGACCAAATCAATGGCTACAAACCATTTTCGTGTTCTCCAAACTTGAATGTACTGCCGAGATCACTTCAACCTCTGCATAATCATATGGGATCATCACATGAAGGCTAAAAAATGGCATATTCTGCGAATCTTCCAAGGGCAGTATTGGAATAGAAGCATCTAGGTTTAGTTTTTTTTATTCTAGAATGATCTTGTAGCCACTATATAAGGCGTAGGTATTTTATCAATTTTTCTTGTTCCAATTTTTATTCAAGATTTTGTAATAGACGATTTGCTAAATATAATTGAGTTCCAACTTCAATTTCATTGCATTTTTTACTTTCTTGCACCTTTAAATATCAGTCATCTAAATTTCCTTTGCACACTTTAAATTTCAAGTTCATCTTATATCAAAACCAAGCTTTTGGTTTTGAGGTTTCTGTATCATAAGCTAAAGCTTAAGCTTGTTTGACACACAAGCCAAGTGGAAGCTTTTAGGAGTTACGTTGCTGCTGCTTTTCATCAAGGGTTGGTTCTTGGTAGATGCTCTTTCAAGATTGGTTCTAGTTTGGTGAAAGATTTCTGTGGTAGTGATAGATCGGTGATGAGCTGTTGAAATAAGCTGGATTTGGGTAAATAAGCTTGGGAGTGGGTTGAGTTGAAGTGCTTTATTGTTGATGATCAGAGATATAAATCCTGGATCTAACCTGTAAGTGATTTCCTCCTTGTTTTCAGCTTATTTCCTTAAACAGCTTATCTGCTTATTTTACTATTTGGCTTATATAGTTTATTGTTTATTTGTCTTTCATTTTCTGTCATTTACCCATTTTTATTGGTTGCTTTACTTAATTGCTCTATTTTTCCCTTTTCATAGATTAAATTTTCATGTATTATTTTTTAAGCAGTGTTTGGAATAAGTTTAGTTTATGGTTAAGCACGATTTACACTTTATGTAATGTAGTGTGAACTGCTGAGTAGATTAGTGTAAATTTGGTTACATCGTAGTATAATTTTACTTATAGCTGATTGACATTCACTTTTTTGGCTATCTGTAATTTGTTATGTTACTGTCCGAGGTTAATACTTGTTTTAGCTCAGGTTCTAAATTCTTGTGCTTTGACCTTTATGAATCCTGTTAAACAGTGTTTAGATAGTCAATTGATTAGGCTGTTCTATAGAATCTATGGTTAAATAGGTAAGCTTGTTAGGAATATTAGTGGTCACTTAGATAGATTTCAAGATAAAGGTAAGGAATAGCCTTTGCTCTTTTTTCACTGTTATAAATTCGTTGGATAAATTAAAGTATTACAGGATCATTTTTGTTGTCACTGTCCCATCAGTAGGGTATTGGAGCTTAAAATGTTGCTCGTTGGTGCTTAAACTTTGGCTATCTTGTAGATATAGGGTACGCATAGGTGTGATTACTAGGTCTAGGGCGTTTTAATTATTTTTAGATGGTTTTAGGTCTTTTCGTAGTTCACTGATTAGTTAAAGTCAGCAGACTATCAATTATTTTATTTGCCGATGGTGCACACTAGGGCATAAGCTGCTGATTTTATACTTGGGAGTTGGCGTTTAGATGGGCTTAGATAGATTAGTGGTTACTTAGGATGTTTTGAACTTTTTCTTGGTGGTCGGATTTGCTTATTGCAGTCACTATATTGCCAAGTGTTACCCATAGTTTATTTTTTTTAGTGTAAATTTTGCTTTTCTTTTTATGTGATCTGCCTGTGTTGTATTGTTGTTTAAGTGTGAGTCTTGACTCCCCACACCTCAATTTGTGTGGGGGTGCCTTCTGCGCCCAACAATCTTCTAACTATCCCATTCCGGGCACCTAATACCCCCACAGCAGCCTAAGCTTGGTTAACAAAGAAATAGTGAAAAAGTTAAAGGCTGTGTGTATGTTTGAGGATTAAACTGAGATTAGTTCCTGCTAGATAGGATTTGGTTTGAGTTTTGTAACAATATCACTGTACAAACGAGTTTTTTTAAAAAGAAAAAAAAAATGGGTGGCAGGGACTCGAACCCTCACCAATCACTTACCCAACGACTTAACTACGCTCGGCTTAACCATACGCGCCCAAGGGACTTTATTGTTAAGTCTTTCCCTAGGGTGGTATTTAAGGGGTGTTTAGTTTATAGCTTATTATCACATTCGAACCTTAATAAGCTGCTAGCAGCTTATTAGGTTAGCTTTTTTGTACGTTTCCATTTTTCTTCTAATCTATTTTCAGTCTAGAATTTTTAGAAAATAGAATACAAATTTTATCTTCATTATTTAATTTTTTAGGATTATTTTTAGATTTAAATTTTGAAAAGTCATTAAAAATAGTAAAAAGTGTTTTAAATTTTTAGAAAAATATTTTTTTAGGTTTTAATTAATATGCTTTAGGTTTACAAATTAAAAAGTTTAAATTTTGTCTTTTTCTTAGTTAGTTTTATTTTTTAGATTTTTTATGTAACTTTAAAAATTAATATAAATTAAATAAATAGTTTTCAAAATTTTTGGTTTGCGTACTTTTCTTAGTTATAATTTTTAGAACATTCTAGTGACTTTTAATTATTTTTTAGGTGAAATTTTTCGTTGGGTCGCGTTTTTACGTTCGTACGTTCGCGCGTTTCCGACCGTTTTTAGCGTATTTCGTCTACATTTTCTTTTCTTTCTTTCTTTCCAAAACGTAATCACTCGAATTAATAACGTCTAATATTGTTGGCTAAACACCATACCTCCACCGAGAACGAACTCGATTGTCGGTATTTGCGTTTTTCACAAAACGTAATTACTAATACTTGCTACGACTTTGGTTTTTGCTTTCTTTTTCCTAAAAGATAGTAAACGACTAAAAAACGCAACATCAAAAATGGCGCCGCTGCCGGGGAGGTGTGTTTAGCCATATTTATTTATCGTGTTTGTTTGAGTGTTTACGTTTTTATCGTAAATACTTCATTTTATTTTTCTATACTATTAGCCATACAAATAAATAGTGTTAAATTGAACTCAATTAACACAAAATCGTTTTCTCGTTTTTATTGTGCATAATATATTGTATTTACGTAGAACAATTAACATACAATAGTATCCAAATACGCGAGAAATCGCACCTCAATAGTTGAGCGTTCCGGTCACTATTGTTGTATCGAATTCAAATGAAAGTCAAAGGCAAAATAGATAAATACTCTTAATTGGTTTAATCTCGATAAATACAAACCATAAGGTGGGTATAAGGCGGTTGTATTTCACGACCTAAGGAAAAAAGGCTCTTAAGTGCTTCGCGCCGCCTCGTTTTCTCCGCTCGCTTGTGCGTATTTTGAAAGTGACGATTAATTAGGGGTTTGCCACATCAAGTATTATTAATCTATTTTTGTGAGTTTTAATTATTGAACCTCGAAACGTTTTGGCGTTCCGCCAACGTTTCAAAGTCGACGAGGGTTTTTACTTCACGTAATTATCTTCATTCTTCTTGGATTCATTAATCGAGACCTTTGATTAGTGGATAGTTTTTGTAGATTAATTTCTACGTAATACACCAAAATTCCAAAAAAATCAAAAAAAACCAAAAACACAAAAAGATTCTTCGATTTTTCTTCTATTTTCATAATTCTCTTCTTTCACCCTCTATAACGTTTAATTCTCGTAACACCGTTCTCGTTGCATCATGTCCAATGATAGTGGATATTATTCGTGTCCATATTGTGGAGGCCCGCCCGATGGTGCCAATTGTTTTAATTGTAAGGTTATTGGAGGTCGAGAGGGTTATATCTATAACTCCGCTCCACGTGTTCTTGGTGACAATTTTCAATCTTACGACCAAGATCACCCATCGTCTTCGTTCTACTCGTCATATGATTCGTCTTTTAATTGTGATCAAAATCAAAATGATGAAATGAATCAAAACGCCTTTTGTGACTATGTGAGACGTAATAATGCAAACTTAACGATGATTCAAGAACAAGTTGCGAATCTTAAGGAACATCACAAAAAACAATTGGAAACTCAAAAGGAATTTTACTTAAAGGAAATGGCCTCCATGAGAACCGAGTTGGAAAACGAATATGATGCCGCTTTTAAAGAACAAGAACGTTTATCTGACCTACTTGACGAGAGATGGGATAAAATTGTTGATAAAGTTGTGGAGGCTTACACTAATAAGCAAAATGAACTTCTTTCAACGATTGAGACCTTAGAGAAAAAAGTAGCTTCATACGAGTCGAGTTCTTCATCGAACGTCACCAATCCTAATCTCGAGGGAGAGGTTCAAGTTATTTCAACTCCTAAGACTCGTACGTCTCGTATTGATCCCAATCTCTCGAATTTTAGAGTCATGCAACCTTCGTCGTCTTGCAAAAACGTTGAGGAAACAAAAACGTCATCCAACGAAGTTTTGAAAAATGTTTTTGAAAATAAACCAAAGGAAAAACTCGTAGGATACTTGGGATATTTAAATCTTGTACCTTCTAAACCTAATTTTTCTAATGAGGATGAAATTATTGAGGATTTTCTAAATCAATATACACTTAATTTTGACAAAGAAATTCCATCAAATGATTTTAAAATAGAAAAATGTGAAAAGGTTTTAAAGGAAATCGTTGAGCCCTCGTCTTTACATGATGAACGAAAATTAATTCCGAAGGGACGTGTTAGTAATTTTGCTAAAATGTTTGAAAACCCACGTTCGATCCCTTCGAAGGACAAAGTTGAAACCGTCAAGGCAAAATCGTCACGAGACGAGCCTTTTACTCCTAATCCCACACCGAGTGAGATTTTGGATTTATCATGTGAGAAGTCCGCCGATGGCCTTGCTCACATCGATACGTTTTTCGATATCGAGGTCGAAACGACAAAGGCAAAATCTTCAATCGAAGAGCCTTCTTTTCCTAGTTTCACGACGGTTGAAGCTAGCGACTCGATTATCGACGACTTTATTGCTCGATCTCTTCCACGAGGAAGAGAAGACGTTTTTGATCCCGACGGTGATTTTTCCGAGATCAAACGTATACTTGACGATCCACCTTCGATTTTCGAGTTTGATGAGGACCGTTGCGTTAGCCCGGAGGGGGATGTTTTATTAATCGATTCACGTTTTAAAAATTCAAATCCTCCTCCCGCCTTCAAGATAAATGTGAAAATTTTAAGTGTGCCTTGAATTGTTTTAGAAACACCAAATATTTTCAATTTAATCAACTTGGGTTTTCGTAACAAAGAGTTAAAAAATGAAAAAGGGAATGATTTTAAAATCAATTTTAAAGATTTTCCAATGTTAACTCCGTCATCACCTCGTTTAAATGAACTTGCTACAAACGCGTCTACTTCTTTTGACGACGTTTTATGTGGATCTAGTATGGGGGAAGTCCCATTTGTTCCCTCACACTTCTCCACCGAGGACGAGATTTTTGACCCCGGTATCACGTTTAAGATAAAATCTCGGTCTTTTACCGAAGTAGTCACTAGAAATCCTTTCTACACTTACGGTGAGAGTTTACCTCGAGTAACTCGATTTTTATGCCCAACCATTGTCCCACCCTTCTCTTCTTATGCTATTTTCTTGTGTCCCTTTGGGACGTTGTTACTTGAAGTCGTGTTGTTTCGTTTATCATCCGAAAACGAAGACACGATCTTCGATCCCGGTATAGAGGTTTTGCCTTTATACACGGTTGCTTTTGGGCCTTGATTACATGTAAGTCCCACCAAAAATGACCGAACCATGATTATCCCTAAATGATCACATTTACGGGGATTCGAGTCGAGCTTTTGACTCGGTTAACAAAAACAAGGTGCCTCGTGGGGAAGACCCATGCTTATCTATGTTAATATTATTGCTTTTTAGTTAACCTAATGAGGGGATTTGTGCCCTTCCAACCCTTGTTCCGTGGTTGTTTGTGAATTGTGGTTTTTAGATTATCATCTTCACGATTGGAGCCTCTCGTGTTCGTTTTACGTGAGCACTCGATCGTTTGCTTTGAAGAATTTCTCAATATCCACACATGATATATCCTTTTGATGTTCTAACCTTATGTTTTTAGCACACTTCATAAACGGCTATTAATTTATTGGTTACACCCTTTCCATGCTCGAGATTAAGCATTCGACTTCGTCTCTAGTATGGGGGTGTTTGCACCCCTAGACTCGAAACATTGAGGACAATGTTTAGTTTTAGTATGGGGGGTGAGTAGATACTTCACCTTGCTTACGTCAACACGCAATCCAATTTTCATCTTTTTGTTATCATTTTGTTACAAATAAGGCTAAAAATGGCCAAATTTTAAAATTTTTCTAGTTTTTCATAAGTGTTTAAGACACGAATGTAGGTTTTCCGATGGTGAGAATAAGAGTAATTTTTGACTCGACCGTGCGTGTTGAGCACTTAGCTTCGATTCCTTAACTTTTTAGGCTAAGTCTCTTAAATGAGGACGAGAAATGATAGAGTTATTTATAAGTCTCGTAATCGTCACGATATCATGTGTAGTAATTATTAGCTTATTCTCCCCACGGTTTTGCATAATAAATTGTTAATAAATATTGATTTGGCGGTTTAGTCACTATTGTTGGTTTCTAATTTGTTTTGGTAGCTTCCATGTAATTAAATTGGGAAAACATTAAGGTATCACCAGCGTCACGGTTTTGAAGTATTGGCAACCCGAATAATCAAAAGCTTCACCTAATAATAAGATTTCAAGTGCTCACCTAAATTAAGCAAAAATTTGAAGCTCACAAGGCCGAAAAATCTATGCCCAAATTGAAAGTGAATCAAGCCTTAATCTTCGAAGCTTTAAAGATCCAAAATTCGCTTTAGCGTGAGGATATACGTCAAGTCAATAAAACCACCGATGATGGTGGATAATAAAAGACAAGGGTAAGACCGAAGTCATAATAAAAGCTTCATGGCGAAGTTGAATAAAAGATGGAGGTAAACCAAGATAATAAAACCACCGATAATGAGGCGGATAATAAAAGTCATGGTAATAAGTCTCATGTTCAAAACCGTTATAAAACCGTGTTTATCGATCCTTCTTGTTGACTTAATTTTTTGACATCGTTGTCTATTAGGATGAATTATTAATTTAATGATTTTTGGCTACACCGTTAAAACTCTATTTTTAGACTTAATCTCTATTCACGCATAAGTCAATGATGTATCCTCGTGATCATTAAGACAAAATAAAATATAAGAGATACCAAGTAGGAATAAGGGAGTTTAGGTTCGTAATTAACACTCATGAGATATGATCGTGTTGCTAACTTATAATAACAATGATCTCGTTACACACTTAGCATGGAATCGAGTGAAAATCGAGGATGACGAAATTATTTCTAACGAAGCATTCACGTGTTCTTGTTCTATGATCCCAAAAGTCACATTCTCGTGATGAAAACAATACATTATGTCTAAAAGCACATATAGTAGTTTATTTAAGTTTATGTCTTCAATAAATGTCATCCTAAAATGAATTTTGGAAGTGCTATGATACTTAATTCTAGCATTGCGTGGGGACACGGCAATGGTTTAGTATGGGGAAGTGATGAGACTGCAATTATACATAGTCTCATCGTCCAAAACGGGCTTAAAATGTATTAAATATCATGAAATATGCCAAATATATGCTCGTATTCGTTTGTTGTATGTTTTAGGTATGGATATCGAGAAAATGACAAAAGATCACAAGAAACAATGCAAAAACGAACACGGGAAACGAAGCCGCACAAAGAACCGGGCCCGAATCATGATTTTCCAAAGAGGTCCTTGAAGTTTGAAGATTTGGCAACTTTGGTCCCTCAAATTTTGAAGACTTGTCAATTTAAACCCTTGTAAAACTCAAAATTACACATTGGGTCCCTTAATTGACAAGAATGTACATGTTTAGCCCTTGAAGAATGAAGAAAATACACAACAAGCCCTTGGAATAGTTTTACTAAAGTTGTTGTGGCCAAATTATGAAGTTTTAAACTTCATTTACAAAGGAGTTTAAATATGGAGCTGTTGAAAATTAAGAGACAAGTTTCGGGGACTTCAGGGGGCATTTGTGGCAGACAGCAAAACTCCACCCACCAATCCCTGGATGCCACGTCACCCACACCCATTACCAGTTTTATTAATTGTTTCAAATTAATATATACTAAAACTAAAAACCGAGTAACCTTATTCTCCCTTCCCTAAACACATCAAACTCACACCCCTTTCACCATAAACCCTAACTTTTACCCAAACTTAATTTTCATCTAATCAAAGGGTTTTTATCAATTGTTTTGGACAAAACAACATTCACCTTCCTACAAGCAAACCCACATGCTTCATTTGCATCCAGCTCATCATTGGTCCCCTCTTGGTCAACATCATATCACGGGTTCTTCACAAAGCTGACAACCAAAGACCAAATCAATGGCTACAAACCATTTTCGTGTTCTCCACACTTGAATGTACTGCCGAGATCACTTCAACCTCTGCATAATCATATGGGATCATCACATGAAGGCTAAAAAATGGCATATTCTGCGAATCTTCCAAGGGCAGTATTGGAATAGAAGCATCTAGGTTTAGTTTTTTTTATTCTAGAATGATCTTGTAGCCACTATATAAGGCGTAGGTATTTTATCAATTTTTCTTGTTCCAATTTTTATTCAAGATTTTGTAATAGACGATTTGCTGAATATAATTGAGTTCCAACTTTAATTTCATTGCATTTTTTACTTTCTTGCACCTTTAAATATCAGTCATCTAAATTTCCTTTGCACACTTTAAATTTCAAGTTCATCTTATATCAAAACCAAGCTTTTGGTTTCTAGGTTTCTGTATCATAAGCTAAAGCTTAAGCTTGTTTGACACACAAGCCAAGTGGAAGCTTTTAGGAGTTACGTTGCTGCTGCTTTTCATCAAGGGTTGGTTCTTGGTAGATGCTCTTTCAAGATTGGTTCTAGTTTTGTTAGAAATACGTTTTAACGTATATTAGAAGTATCGGTCACTCCACAATATGATTTATGTTGTAATAGCTCGTAGTTAGTAATTAGTTATCATTTGCTTATTAACTTAAGTAAGAACCGGTCCATGGGCTTGTCATGGACCGGCCCAAGTCCACTTATGACTTGGAACTATAAATACCCCTTTCCACTAAGGAAAGGGGTTGGTTGTTATCATTTCTTAATTTCCACTTAATAAAATTCACATAGTTTCTCTCACTTTCTCTCTCTAACTTTCTCTCTCTAGAAATTAACAAACCCCTTCATAGATTCATTGCTTATCAATATTCTACATTTGGTATCAAGAGCTATGGGGTGATTTAAGGTGGTGATTTGTGTGGTTTTTTAGTTTTTGATTGTATTAGTGTTCTTTTAGAAAAATCATCTTGATTCTTGGTGTTTTTGGTGTTTTTGTGATTGGGATTAGTGGATAAGTATTAATTGTTACTTATTTTAGTCGAAAGCACAAAACTTTTTGGGTTATTTGGTCAAAATCGGGGCTTAATCTCATTTTTTACGGTTCGACTGTTCATCAACAAAGTTTCTGTTCATTCAGCAAAAGTTCCGGATCAAGAAGTTCCGGATCAAGAAGTTCCGGATCAAGAAGTTCCGAGTCAAGGAGTTCCGAATCAAGAAACTTCCGGATCAAGAAGTTCCGAGTCAAGGAGTTCCGAATCAAGAAACTTCCGAACCAAGAAGTTCCGAGTCAAGGAGTTCCGAATCAAGAAACTTCCGAACCAAGAAGTTCCGGATCAGAAACTTCCGAACCAAGAACTTCCGAGTCAAGAAGTTCCGGATCAATCCAAAGTTCCGAACCAAGAACTTCCGAGTCAAGAAGTTCCGGATCAAGCCAAAGTTCCGAACCAAGAACTTCCGAGTCAAGAAGTTCCGGATCAACCCAAAAGTTCCGAATCAAGGTAATCTTCCGAATCAACACAAAGTTCCGAATCAAGGTAATCTTCCGAATCAAACTTCCGAATCAACAAAAAGTTCCGAATCAAGGGTGATTTTGCTTGTTTTTTCGACGATTTTTTAGAGGATTTAATCTTGGTTTCATACAACAAAAACACAACACAATTCACAAGCTTTACTTCACTGCTCGATCAACCGATAATCTCTGTTTCTTTGAAGAAAAACAAAATGAATCCAAATTCAGTAATGCCTCAGATGACATCTCTTACGGATATATCAATCATAACGGGAACTGATAGCCGTCCACCGATGCTCATTAAAGAGGTGTTTGAGGCATGGCAAGGTCGAATGATGCAATATCTAAAGGGGAAACCGACATACGGAAGGCTTATGGTCAAATCGATTTTGAATGGTCCACTCGACTATGGTACCATTACGGTTGACAACGTGACTAGACCACGAGAATTTGAAGAACTCACTCCAGCCCAACAACTCGTTGCAGATGCAGATGAAAAAGCTCTTCAAACAATTCTCCAAGCACTTCCCCATGACATCTATAGGATGGTGAGTCAGTATACGGTGGCAAAGGATCTATGGGAACGTCTTAAGGTGTTGCTACAAGGCACGTCTCTCACCAAACAAGAAAGGGAGTGTCAGCTGTATGATTTGTTTGATAGATTCACCTACAACCCAGGGGAAACGCTCCACGATTATTACTTCAGATTCACCACACTTATGAATGATCTGAATGTATACAATCTTGTGATCGCATCATTCCAGGTTAACACCAAATTCTTGAATACTCTACCTCAAGCTGAATGGGGTGAGTACATTACTGATGTGAAGTTAACCCGGGATTTGCACAAGTGCAACTTAGATCAAATCTATGCCTTCCTTCAGCAGCATGAGAAGCATGTGATTATGCACCGTTCTCCTCGTGGTATGCACCCAGATTCTTTAGCATTGATGGCGAATCAACCAAGCTTGTCTCACAACAACACACCCTATATCTTGGGACATCAAGCTTATCATCAATCACCTTACATGACACCAGCCTTTCCCCAATACTCGATTCTACCACAACCACCCACCTCACATCAGCAACAATATCGGTTCAATGCACCCTCACCACAGTATGCTTCACAACCTCATCCAGCAAATGTTGCACATTATGCTCAGCCATCATATTCTTCTTATCAAGAGAATGCAGCATATCCAACAAGCTACCCTGATCAAATGAGTCTTCCTTATACTGATTATGCAGCTCATCCAGATCAAGCACTATATTGTGATGATGAGGAAGTCCCAGTTCCTGTATTCCAACAAGGAGCTGACCCAGTTGAAGTGCTAACTACTATGTCTGCTTACCTCACAAGAACTTTAAGCAAACGAGGATTCAGAGGATCAGCTCCTACCAACAATCAGTTGAGGAATTCATCCAATTCTCGCCAACAAGCTACAATTGAGAATGGCAGAGTAATGGTTCAGCCAATTCAGCCATATCAGGGGAGAACTTCCACATCAACCAATGTTCGCACCGCCAATCCTGCTCCTGCTCCAATGGTCAACAACCCTCCACGGGCTAATACAGGCAAGTTGAGAATGATTACATGCTACAACTGCAAGGAAGAGGGTCATATGTCCAGGGATTGTAAGAAACCCAAGAGGAGAAGGGATGGACAGTGGTTTGCAGAAAAGATCTATCTGGTAAATGCTCAGGCGCAAGGAAGGGAACTTGATGAAGAGGAGCTTGCATTTCTTGCTGACCCAGGGATTGCTGAACAAGACGTTGTCACTACGCAGAATGCAGCTTACCAAGCCGATGATCTTGATGCGTATGATTCCGATTGTGATGACTTTCAGACTGCAAAGGCTGCTTTCATGGCAACTTTCTCCAGCTTAGGGCCAGATAAGAAATCTGAGGTACTTAACACTGATAATGCCACTGATGCTAGTATTCAACCACATCAAGTTGGGCAAGAGAGAGCTAATTCGAATGAATCTTCGGTGGTGAGTCTTTCAAACGAGGAGACAAACAATGATAGCAATATCAATGTGAGTCCCCAGACGTTGAGTGAATCACAACCGGGAACCAGTTTGCATATGCCTACTCCTGCTCAACAAGATTTGGTCATGGTTCCTGCTACACTACTTAGCCAAATGAATGCTGCACTCTTAGAAACCTTAGCTAAGAATAAGAATTTGTCTGAAGAGCTTGCTTTAAGCAATGAGAAAGTACAAACCTTGGAACTAGTGCCTTCGTCTAGTGTTCTCACAAATCTCGAATATGATCATTTTAGAAACAAACAAATGAGTCACTTGCAAGAAATCGAAAACTTAAGAGCAAATTTGTCTAGTGAACTTAGAGAAAAGGAGTTAGTGGTCACTAATTTTCAAAAACTTCAAACTGATTTTGAATTACTCGAATCTAAGAAGACTGAAATGGAGATTAATGCCACTAATAAGATTAGAAGTCTAGACTACTTGCTGTTAAGACAATACGCTGCTTCACAACTAGTTCACTTATTTGATGCTTCATTTAAAGAGTTTAACTTATCACGTCTAAAAGGCCTTCCCCCTAATCCACGATATGCAAAACAAGCTTTAAGACATAGTCCTAGACTTTATAATGCAACTCAATTAGGATTGGCTTTAGACCCGATTGTTTTTCCCAATGATCGAACAAATAAGGTTCTAGTTGATGAGGATCGGTCATACAATTCAGAAAAATATCCCGAGTGTGATTATTTTAAAATGAATAAGGAGCTTGCTAAAACTGATTTTAGAGTTCGCTTCCATATGGATAAAGATCTCATTACAGCACCAACCTACATGTTAGAGGAAGAACGCCCTAGTACATTTCCTACACTTGTCAACATGGAAGGTCCTAAGGAAATTCCAAAGAATCTTCCACCTGTTAGTACTGTATGGTTAAACTTGAAAGAGATTAACCGATACTTTACTAACTTTGACAAGGTCATTTTGGAATGTACGACTTCAAATGGCTTAAATGCCGGAGAATGGGCTTTCGAACACATGAACGAGGTGTTTAAAACTAAGATCAATCCGTTTGTCGAAAGTCTAAAAGGAAGTTTTGCATCTCTTAAGGAAAATCTTCAGTTTGAAATTGGGGAAGTTCAAAAAGTGTTTTATGAAATGGACACCGCTTACGAACTGCAACTAATTGAAAAGGAAAAGATTTTAACCGAATATGACCGATTCCTGTCCGAAGTAATCTCGTGTGATGTGCTTACTATTGTAAATGTTAAATATTCGAATGAGCTTACATCCGCTATGATGAATTGTGATGCTGTGAATATTTGTGAGGATATTTGTGATGATGTTTGTGATATTTCTGTAAATGTTGCTGAAAATGTAAATGAGGTAGATAGTCATTCTTGTCACGAATCTAACGCTGAGTTTTTAAAGCTACAAGATTCTTATAATTTACTTTCTCAACGCTTTAATCAACTAGAACAACATTGTATATCTTTAGAATTAAAACAACAAGCTCAAAATGAAAATCTTTTGATATCAAATGTTTGTGAAAACGGTGTTGAGACAAGTGACAAGATGATTGCAATTGTTAAGACATTAGAGGAAGAAATCATGAGATTGAAAAGAGAGATATCATCAAAGGAAACATTAAGAATGGAACTAGAGGCCGCAGAGTCTAAAAACCAAGTCTTAGAAATTAGACTATCAACTGTTCTAGGGGAGATGGATCGGACAAGGCAGGGACTATCCGCTCTTTATGGTTCACTAGAAGATCGATTCGCTTTTAATGCGACACAGCAACAATATTATATTGAACAACTGAACCAAAAGTGCGAAGAAATCTCTGACTTGAACATCCTGCTCATAGACAAAAATATGGGTTTGGCTGAGTTAAAGGAGACACTTCTTCTCACCCGACAAGAAGTAGTTGATAACTTAGCTACCGACTCTGCACCGTCCACTAGTGCTCCAACAACCAAGAAAGTAGTGCTTTATAAGAATCCGCTTCATAAGAGAAACCCGGCTGTATACGATGATTATATGAGGAATGCCATTAAGCATGTCGATCTTCTTAGGGATATTTTAGACGATCTTTATGCCTTAGATCCCTCAAGTAGCGACAATTATTCGGCTAATGAATATGTTAAGCGAGTTCAATATTGCTTGGCTTATTTGCAATACATAGGTACACCAGGTTCTGCACTACTTAATAATAGGCCCATTGCTGTCACTCCATTTAATAAGACTCCAGGAGCGAAACCGTCATTGGCACAATCAAGTACGACATCTTTAAAATCTGCTGCTAATGTTCCCAATTTGCCTTCTACAGGATTAAAAGCAACTACTAAGGCTAAAGGATCGCCACTCAAGAAAGATAAGATCAAGCCCGCCACTATTAGTGCCACAAAGAAGAAAGTAGAAGTCCACACTAGGAATGCTAGTTCAGTTTTAAATAAAACGAATCATGTTAAGACTAAAAGCTCTGCGCCTGTGCAGCAGCCTAAACCATTCGTGAATTCTGATTTAAATTGCTGGAATTGTAATGAATGTATGTTTTCACAGCGTCATGATTTGTGTCTGATTGATCACGTTAATGAAATGAATGCTATTAAGAATGGTCTTGAATGGAAGCCAACGGGTAGAACTCGTGCCCAAGTTGGCTGGCAATGGCGTCCCACTGGTAGGACCTTTACTCTCGATGGTAAAATGTGCCCTTTAACTAGGAATGCATCCATTGAGGTTAGGTCTGAGCGTCCTTTAGTTAGGAACACTCGCACTCAAGTAAGGAAACAGCGCCCTTTAATTAGGTCAGCCCCCACTGTAGTGCCTATCAGTATAGAAATACCTCAGGATTTGAGCCAATTAGAATCTACACCACTAATTAAGAAGAAAAAGGCTAGGAAATCTAAGAAACCTAGAGTTAGCAAATCTAAGATTATTAAATCTGTACCTGCTAATAACAAGGAACACTCAAATTCCGATACCTCTACATTGTCTTTGTGTGGTGATATTTTCAGGTGGTCCAAATCATCCTGTGGTATTTGGACTCCGGTTGTTCAAAACATATGACCGGAAATCGCTCGATGCTCCGAAATTTCGTCAGCAAGTTTCTTGGTACGGTTAAATTTGGGAATGATCATATAGCAAAGATTATGGGGTATGGTGAATATCAGATTGGAAACGTGACGATTTCTAGGGTATACTATGTTGAAGGTCTTGGTCATAACTTATTCTCAGTAGGACAGTTTTGTGATTCCAACCTTGAGGTTGCTTTTCGACAACACACTTGTTTCATCCGCAACTTGGAAGGAAAAGATTTGTTGAAGGGATCTCGTGGTGCAAATCTTTATACTTTGTCCTTACAAGACATGATGGCCGCTTCTCCAGTATGTCTTCTCTCTAAAGCTTCTAAGACCAAGTCATGGTTATGGCATCGCAGATTATCTCACCTTAATTTTGATGCTATTAATCATCTGGCTAAAAACGAGTTAGTTCGTGGTCTTCCCAAGCTTAAATTTCACAAGGATCATTTATGTTCCGCGTGTTCAAGGGGGAAAAGCACCAAGAAATCTTACAAACCCAAAGCTGAAGACACTAATCAAGAAAAACTTCATCTTTTGCATATGGATCTTTGTGGACCGATGAGAACTGAAAGTGTGAGCGGTAAGAAATTCATTCTCGTCATTGTGGATGATTTCTCAAGGTTTACATGGGTTAGATTTCTACGTACAAAGGATGAAGCTCCGAAGGCTATCATCACTTTTCTGAAGTTCATTCAGGTACGTTTGAATACCACTGTCCGCCGTATTCGTACAGACAATGGTACAGAGTTCGTCAACCAGACTCTTCGTGATTATTATGAAGGAGTTGGTATATCACATGAAACATCCGCTGCACGCACTCCACAACAAAACGGTGTCGTTGAAAGACGAAATCGCACACTTATGGAAGCTGCTAGGACCATGCTTATTTATGCGAACGCTCCATTGTTCTTGTGGGCAGAGGCTATTTCTACTGCATGTTTTACCCAAAACCGGTCTATCATTCGGAAACGCCATGGAAAAACACCTTATGAGCTTCTACATGACCGCAAACCCGATGTTTCATTTTTCCATGTGTTTGGTGCTTTGTGTTATCCAAACATCAATAGTGAGAACTTGGGTAAGCTTCAACCAAAAGCCGACATAGGTATTTTCATTGGTTACTCACCGTCCAAAAGAGCATACCGAATCTATAACCGTCGTCTTGGCAAGATTGTAGAAACTATGGACGCTGATTTCGACGAGCTGACAGCGATGGCTTCTGAGCAACACAGCTCTGAACCCGCGCTTCATGAGATGGGACCCGGTGCTATAAGTTCCGGATTAGTTCCCAACAATCCTACTTCTACATCATTTTTACCACCATCAAGGCCCGAGTGGGATAAACTGTTTCAACCATTGTTTGATGAATTCTTCGATCCCCCGACTGATGAAGTTTCAGTACCTGTAGTAATTGCTCCAATACCTGAAGTGGTTGCTCAAGTTAATGAACCTTTATCTAATGCATCTACAATTCAAGTTGAACCTGATGCACCTTCACCAAGTGATTCACAAACTACACCTGAATCATCACCCCTACTTGTGCCTAATGATGTAGAAGAGGATACTACTGATCACGACTTGGAATATGCTCACTTGCAAGAGCTTCCTTTCTTTGGTGTTGCGATCCCTGAAAACCCTTCAGCCGCCTCTACCTCAGAAGAAGCTCCATCTATTGTTCACTCCAGACCACCTAGGATTGAAAACCATAGCACTAAATGGACAAAAGATCACCCAATTAGGAATGTTATTGGAGATCTAGACCGACCAGTCTCTACACGCCATCAACTACAAGAGAGTGCACTATATTGTTACTTTGATGCATTTCTCTCTGAAGTTGAACCCAAAAATTGGCAGCAGGCTATGACCCAATCATCTTGGATTGAAGCTATGCAGGAGGAACTCAATGAATTCAAACGACTTGAAGTATGGGAATTGGTTCCTCGCCCTGACAAGGTTAACATCCTTACTTTGTTATGGGTTTATAAGGTTAAACTTGATGAGATGGGTTCGGTATTAAAGAATAAAGCAAGATTGGTCGCTAGAGGATATAAACAAGCCTTGGGTATAGATTTTGAGGAATCTTTTGCTCCTGTGGCTAGATTGGAGGCGATTAGACTATTCCTTGCATTTGCTGCTCATATGAACATGATCGTCTATCAAATGGATGTGAAGACGGCATTTTTGAACGGTGAACTAAGGGAAGAGGTTTATGTTAGCCAACCGGATGGGTTCGTGAGTACGGAGTCTCCTAACCATGTGTACAAGCTTAAGAAGGCTCTCTATGGGTTGAAACAAGCTCCACGCGCGTGGTATGATCTCCTGTCAACATATCTCATGACGGAAGGCTTCTCCAAAGGCAAAGTGGACCCCACTCTATTCACTCTCAAAGACGGCAACGACATGCTTCTGGTACAAATTTATGTTGATGATATAATTTTTGCTGCCACTAACATAGAATTGTCTAAACAATTTGAGAAGATAATGTCCACACGCTTTCAGATGTCGATGATGGGAAAAATATCATTTTTCTTAGGATTACAGATTTCTCAGAATCCCAGAGGCATCTTTATTAATCAATCCAAATATGCTCTAGAATCTCTTAAGAAATATAATTTTGAGAATTGTGACCCCGTAGACACTCCAATGGTTGAGAAAACCAAGTTAGATGAAGATAGGGATGGGATTATTGTCGATCCGAAACTTTACCGTGGAATGATTGGCACCCTTCTCTATCTGACTGCTAGCAGGCCTGATTTGCAATTTGCTGTATGCATGTGTGCCCGGTATCAGGCTCGGCCTACCGAAAAGCACTTACATGTTGTGAAAAGGATCTTTCGGTATCTAAAAGGAACACTTCATCGTGGTCTATGGTATCCGAAAGATTCCTCGATTGCTTTAATATCATACGCAGATGCCGATCATGCTGGATGTCAAGATACGAGGCGTAGCACTTCCGGATCTGTGCAACTCCTAGGAGATAGATTGATCAGTTGGTCTTCAAAAAGGCAGAAAAGCGCTGCAATTTCTAGCACGGAGGCTGAATACATCGCCATGTCCGGTTGTTGTGCTCAAGTCCTTTGGATGAGATCACAATTAACTGACTACGGTCTTGGATTTAACAAAATCCCGATGTATTGTGACAACAAGAGCGCCATTGCCCTTTGCTGCAACTATGTTCAACATTCCCGGGCCAAGCACATAGACATTCGCTACCATTTCATCAAGGAGCAGGTGGAGAACGGAGTGATCGAGCTGTATTTTGTCACTACTGAGTACCAGCTGGCGGATATGTTCACCAAAGCCTTAGATCGAGGACGAATCGAGTTTTTAATCGACAAGCTTGGCATGAAATCATTCACTCCAGCGACACTCAAAGAGTTGGCAGAAGAATCAGCTGAATAGTCGTGGTAAACTATTCAGAGTATCCTTTGGTTGTGATCATGTATATTATCGTAAATATATAAACCACAAAAAGAAAATACAAAAATATAAAACCAAGAAAAACCATAAAAAATATAAAACCAAGAAAAACCATAAAAAATATAAAACCAACAAAAACCATAAAAAATATAAAATCCAGAAAAACCAAAAATATTTTTTGTTTTAAAACGGGCATGTCTTTTAGTACGGTAATATTTACGGCCTTAGAAATGTCGATCAATATTGACACGGTGCCATAAATAGAGTCCGTATAAAAGTTGTACATTTTCAAAACACGCCCATAATGGCTTGTAGTTATTTCTGACTGCAACCCGGTTTTCATATTAAAGTCACGTATTTCCTTGGAAAACGTTGGCTCAGAACGGGAATTAATTTTCTCGGGCGTGATTTACAAGCCAAATCATGCAAAGGGATCAAGGTTACTTTATACCTTGGTCTGACACGAATCGGTGTACGTCTCAGTGCATTAATTTGTTAATATAAGAGAAATCTTATTAAAACCACGAATCAAAATTTTTCAAGAGATAAATTGGAAATGCTTTCATCACTATTTGACTCTTTAAACAATGACTACAGCTCTTTAAATAGAAAACGGGTCATCGTTTAAGGGGGAGAAAATAGTAAAATCATCTTCGTCATTACAATTGATCTTCAAAAGTGATTGTGAAATTTAAGGGCTTCATGGTAATTGAGTGGTTTTGCTTTAGAAAACGACTTGTGTTCGTTCTAAGTGATAGGCATGGCTTTTAGATTTTGAGGATTTGCTAATAGATTGTGTTTGTTAAGTTAAGTGTAAGTGAAACAAAAAGGGTTAAGTGATATGAAAACATTAGAAACAAAAAGAAAAAGGAGGAAAATTGGAGGACTTAAAGTGATATATTGTGAAAGTTGTTAGCATTTGACCTAAGTCAAACAAATAACACCCCGCCCCTCACTTCATCTTTTCACTGTTTGATTCACTGTTTATCTAAATATCTTGCCGCCATTGTTACACATACAAACACGCATTCAAAATCATTCGTTTATCCATCTAGATCCGGTTCATTCATCTAATTAAGGTATATATCATCTATATTAAACTCATAACTTCGTCTAAATCATCATCTATATTCCAGAAATTGATTCAAGATAATTAACAATTATCAGATTTAGGGTTTTGCCTTAATTAGGGTTAATTGATAAGGGATTTATGGTGGGTTTTGCTCGGAATAGATTAAATGATGTTTATATTGCCTTAGTTTGCCTTAGAAACTCACAAACGCGTTAGAATAAACATCTGAGTTTCGTGTGCAAAAGTTCCGGATGAACATGGGTTAAAAACTTCCGAATGAAGGATTTCTTCTGAAAAACTTCCGAATGAGGAAGTTCCGAATGAAGGACTTCCGAATGAGGAAGTTCCGAATGAAGAACTTCCGAATGAAGGAAGTTCCGAATGAAGAACTTCCGAATGAAGGAAGTTCCGAATGAAGAACTTCCGGATGAAGGAAGTTCCGAATGAAGAACTTCCGAATGAAGGAAGTTCCGAATGAAGGAATGTTCCGAATGAAGGAAGTTCCGAATGAAGAACTTCCGAATGAAGGAAGTTCCGAATGAAGGAATGTTCCGGATGAAGGAAGTTCCGAATGAAGAACTTCCGGATGAAGGAAGTTCCGAATGAAGAACTTCCGGATGAAGGAAGTTCCGAATGAAGAACTTCCGGATGAAGGAAGTTCCGAATGAAGAACTTCCGGATGAAGGAAGTTCCGAATGAAGAACTTCCGGATGAAGAAGTTCCGAATGAGGAGAAGTTCCGAATGAGGAAGTTCCGGATGAATATGTTCCGAATAAGGAAAAGTTCCGGATGAAGTTGTTTTGATTATTCTTGTTTGCATGCTATCTATGTACTTGTTGTTTTATCTTATGAAATGTGTTATGCTTAGAAGTAGAATGATATATATCTATCTGTTTTTGTGCATCAACCTTTCATGTCTTATCTTAAACAGATAAAATGACTAATCCAACAGTACAAGCTATCCAAGAATCTAGGGAAGCCGATATTGCTAAAGCTCGAACCCTTAAGTTTATACCCAATAACTACAGGCTAAAGCAAGTTTCTAAATCTACTCACCATGGTTTTAAGGTCGCCATAGCCATTCTTGATAACTCCCATTTCAAGAACGCCCTTAGGAGTACAGCCTCGGTGCCTTATGAGTATATGTTTGAATTTTGGGCAACCAAGGATTTCACTTCGAACAAAATCACCTTCACCATAGACAACAAGCAGCAGACACTCACCGTTTCAGACTTCCGTAAGATGCTTGGTATACGGGATACACCCAAGGGCATGTCTTTCTCAAGGGATCCTACTAAAGATGAACTCGCGGAGTTATTTGACGCACTTGGATGTCCGGAAATACGAGTTGCATCTGAGTTTACCACTGCTAAGGTAGGACAACCCTGGAGAGCTTTGATGGGTATTCTCAGTAAATGCCTTACACCAAAAACAAGCGGACATGATGCTTTGAGAAGTCCGATAATGAACCTCTTCTATGGCATGTACAAAGCTGCAAATTCAGATTATGCTTTGTTGATATGGGAAGAATTCACCTTTCAACTCTTCCACAACAAGAAGCTAAAGACAAACTTCTTTCCTTATCCTCGATTTATTAAGCTTATCATAAATTATTTTATGAAGCTTGATGCTACTATTGATAGGCGAGCAGGAGGTCGCTATCACACTGAAGAAGCTGATGATACTGTAGATCTGAGGCATGAAGGACCGTCTACTGGTGTGATTCCGGGTCCTGTTCCTGATTACCTTCTGTCAGACAAAATCAAAGGTTCTGCAGATTACAAGCTACTGCAGCTTGAAATCGAAAGGCTGAAAGCAAACCTTCAAACTGGAGAAGACTCATCCACAACTGTTAAGAGTAAAGGTAAACGCAAACAACCAGCTGCGTTACCTGAACCCGAACCAAAGAAGAAGAAGTCAGAGGGTAAGAAGGGAAAGGGTAAGGATTTGATGCGTCTACGTGATGAAGCAGATATTGTTGATCCTACTCTTGGTAAAACCGAGCAACAACTGATGAAGATTGCTATTCAAAGGAGTAGGAAAGATACAGGAGGTAGTGGTTCAAGGGCAAGGGTAGATATTGAGGATGAGTACGTCGAACCGGATGATGTTGATGAGTTTGGGTCACCTGAAAACTACTCTACTTCGAAGGAGCCATCAATTCCTATTTCAACGAGTGTGGAAAAGGAACCTGTTGCTTCTACAATCATGGTGACAACTCAACCTTTGGCAACTCTTCCACCACCAATCCAACCCTTAACAACCCGACCAACCCGACCGGCTTCCACACCATTTCTTCCACCACCCATAATCCCTACCCTTAGTACAGCAGTTACAACCGAGCCTATTCCATCAACATCTGCAACATCTGCAACATCTGCAATGGCAGCAATAGTATTGGGCGAGATGTTGGATAAACATACGGATGCTCACAAGAGAGAAATGAATGAACTCCGCCAAGAGTTAAATAGAAGAGCTCAAAGTGAAGAAGCATCAAGGAAAGCTCAAGAAGAGTTGATTGCCAAGTTCGCTGCAGACTTGGAAGCTACACGAAAGGCTCATGCAGAGGAAATTGCTCAGGTTAAGCAGGCTGAGGCTAATAAACATGCTGCACGCATTACCAGACTTCAAGCAATGAGGGATAAATATAAGGAACAGAAAGAAGCACTCGAAGTATCTGTGAAAGAAAGAGTGCAAGAATCCGTTGAATCCTTAATGCCTAAGCTTCGTGACGAGTTGAAGACACTTGCTGCTGACAACTTGATGGTCAAATCATCCAACCCTTCCGAAGCCGCCTATAAGATTGCTTATGACCTGACGGATTTTGAACTGAAGAAGATCCTTAAGGCTCGAATGGTGGAACTCGGGTCGCATGATAAATCGAGGATTCAACGGGCTCTATTTAAATCCCTGAATGATGCTATCATGGAGGATGATAGATTATTCAAAATGTTTGGAAGTGTGGTACCATATCACATCTTACCTGAGGAAGAAAGGGAAGAGAGTGAAGAAGAGGGTACGGGTGAAGAAGAGGAAGAAGAAGAAGAGGAAGGTGAAAAGGAGAAAGACGATGAAGAAGGTGGTGATGATGATGAGGATGATGAGGATGATGACGAGGATGAAGATGATGATGATGGCGATGATGGTGGTGATGAGAATCAGGAGAGTGCAAGGGGTAGTAACGGGGACGACAATCAGGATGATGATGAGGGTGAACAACCACAGGGGGACAAGGTTACCAGCTCCAAGAAGACTGCTACAAAGACTGGAACCAAGTCCACAAAAGATGCAGCACCGAAGGACAAATCGACATCCTCGGAATCAAGACGAACTAAGTGGCGCCACGATGTGAATGCCACTACAGCGTCTTCGGCTCCTGGTATTTCTATCGCTGTGTCTGTACCTATTACAACTAACCCCATTAGTTCTGCTGTTGTTCCTCCTGTGATTGCAGAATCAGTGACAGAACCCGAAGCTGCACAACACTCTCCAGTTCAAGACACTGCTGAAATGCCTGAAACTGAACCAGTAGATGTTCGCACTTCCACTCCTCAACAACAGGTTCAACAATCTACGGTTCCTGAACCAAGCATTCGTGCCTGGGAAGACACGTTGGAGATAGACGAGTCTGCACCACCACAAGCTTGGATCACGGCAGCAGCTCAATATGATCCGATCACAGATGCTGACAAAGATGTGCTGTATCTGCGTATCCGAAGTCCGATTGACTTATGTGCATTTTTTGCTCATGAGTATAAGACTTCGGTTACTCCATCCTTGGTCAAGAAAGCGATGAAAGATAAAAGAATGCGTGCCAAAACCCGATTACCCCGAATGGAGTTCGAGTATTATGCCGATGAGATCATAAAGGCTTTGAAAACCGTTCAAAGGCCAGGACTTCATGCATCAGAAAGAGCTCCACCTCCAATGGATCCTGCTCAAGATAATCAGATTGCTCATGACTTCTTCGTCACCAACGATCTTGAGTATCTACTGAAGGGATCATCAAAGTACGCAACCTCCCTGACATTGCTGAAAGCTGCCAACTGGGGGACAATACCCTATATCGAGGAAAAGGTAAATCGACTCTGGGTCCCTAAAATGAATCGTAATTATGATATGTATGCTGTCATAGGTGCATCTCATTGGGACGAAAGAGTCCGAAGGGCGTACAGGGGTTGCTGCTTGGTCAAGTCTGGAAGCAATGTTAGATCCGATATCCGCATCTCCAGCATCTTAGGAATGAAAACTGAAGCCAAGAACGGCTACTATCATGTGACGGAGATTCGCTTGAAAAGGGAAGATGACAGGGAATACAAAATCCAGCAAGGAGATTTTTCCATCATTCGCCTTGAGGATATTGAAGATATGCTGCTTCTGATGACCCGAGATCAACTTACTCACATTCCTCGTGAAGATTTGATTGCTTTGAATACAGCACTTCGTATGTTCACACGAAGCGTTGTCATCAAGTCACGAGTTGAGGATCTTCAGTTGGGAGTCGAAAGCTATCAGAGGAGGCTCAACTTAACCCGTCCTGTGAATCAAGTGCTACCTCAACATGTAGAAAGATGTCCCTATACCGGCATTTCTGTCCCGAATTCCGGCATTTTCTACTTGAACAGTCGAGGTTTGATGAAGTTTATGAGGGTGGGTGAGCTTCACAAGTATAGTGATGGGACTCTTATACAAGTTAGAGATAAGTTGGAGCATCTGAACTCGGGTGGGACTTTGCCAGAGATGACGGAGGATTGGCATCCGGGTTACCGGCAGATGGCAAAGTATGTGATCAAAAAGATCGATCAAAAGCTCCGGGAACGTAGATTGATGAGGAGCTTGGAAAGATTCGTGGGTGGAAGACCGTATTTAGTGCACCACAAGCTACTGCAACGATCCATCTGATGGGTCGTACATCTCAGGTCACTTTATATTGGTTTTCAATTGTGAATATGTAAATTTGTGAATAATGTGCTTGAATGGCTTGGTGTAGTGTTAAGGTATGATAATTTTTCAAGAATTTCTCACGAGATTCTAAATCTTTCAAAATATATCATACTAAAGCACTACAACTATCCCTTATTAACTTAAGGGGGAGCAATAACTTGTTCTATGGCCAAACTTTGATTTCATTTTTACCCAAAGACCGGTTAATCCATTCAATATCCCAAATATTAATGGTTAACATTTTGGATAAGGGGAGAAAATGGGATTAAGGAGACGTAAGTGTTACTTGGCTAAAATGAAAAAGACTTAATGATAATCCAACTTAATATGTGTTAAGCACGTGTTAAGGGGGAGCGTTTTTGATGATCAAAACACCTAAGGTACAAAACTTTTGATTTTAATATCACAAGTACCTTAGGTGATTTTCAATGATGTTTTCATGGTGGCAATTCCTTCCCAAAACACGCTTAATTCACGACGGATGTGGTGACAAAAGGGTGGTAGGAATAGGTTTAGTCCAATGATTCATCAGAGCCGATGGAATCTTCCCAAGGACAATTCCCTAGTTAGAATTAGAAGTCCTAGGAAAGATGGAGAAAGAATGTGAACGTAGCTGAATGCCGACCAAGTACTTAAGCTAGCACTGGAACAATCACAACAAGGTGCTAGTGATGACGTATTGGTAAGCATTGAAGGGGTTGAAGAATGAAAAAGAAATGTAAAGATAAAGGGTGTAAAGAAAGAAGCCCTCCTTACAACTTTAGGCAGAAACCGGGTCAATACATATGCTATTGAGGTCATTTTTGCTAATGATTCTCGGTATTGAAGAAAGACATCATGGACCCAGTGATGCAATGCACAACCCTTCCCCAGCTAACTCAAATATCTCTCAAAAGGTATTTGTTTTAATCACACGGAGATCAACACGTTATCTATTGGTTTATTCACTCCGAATAAACTGGTATTGAAAAGGTGGCACTCCTCTCCAGCCATCGCTCACTAAATCAAAACGCACAATCGAGTCTAGAGCCAAGAGATCATCAAAAGTCTCATTAGGACACTTTCCATTTATTCCTTGCTTTCTCACACACTGTGAAAAGTAAGAGATTTTCAAGAGTCCTACGCAATATTCTTGTAATATTGCCAGAACATCCGAGTAATACGTAAGTATTACAATGAAGATGGAAATCCTGCTTGAGCCAACATCAAACAAGCTCATGGTAGGTTACACGTGCGGTTCTTTTAGAACCAATCTTGTGAAAAACTGGAAGGTAACGGTGGTTTAATTCTTAATTGAACTTAAACTCGTTCCAGGCCTCTTCGCATTATCATATGATCTTGCCAGAACACTCAGAGTGACTCTTTATTGACCACAGTGACGAGTGGAAATCCTTCTAGTGTCAACATCAAACAGCACTTGGTAGGTAACGTGCAAGATTCTTTATGAATCGAGCTCGTGACAACTGGAAAGCAACGATGGTGAAAATCTTAATTGAAATTCACTTGTTCCAGGTTTCATGAATTGACGGCTTTTAATCACAAGGATAATTTATCCAAGTGATTCACTCTTTATGTTCGCAGTCAGCTTTGGACGGTCGAGTAAAGAGAACGGGTTTACCCGCGAAATCCTGTCAGGAAGTTACTTAATTGAAACTATCCGTCACGGGTACGATATCTAATATCGTCCAACGGTCTTCACCGACCGGAGGTAAAATGCTACCGAATTAGAATAAAATGTTCAAAGCCATTTTATTCGTGTCGTTGCTGTGTACCTGCTAAAGACGGTGGCGTTGCTGTGTACCTGTTGAAGACGGTGGCGTTGCTGAGTACCAGTAAAGACGGTGGTGTTGCGGTGTACCTGAAAAAGTCGTTCCCACATGCTTATGTCTTTTGCAACAAAAATTCAAGAAAGTACAAGATGAAGTCTTCCGCTGTACCAAACTCTGAAGCTTTCGAGAATTCAACAAAAAGACATAAGTGTGTGGAACATGAAGTCACGAGGAGGCAAAGTTCACAAGAAAGGCAAAGATCGCACGTGAAAGGCCAAAGAACAATGCTCTCAAGTCAAAGCCAAAAAGATCAAATCAACATATTCACAACAAAAGAAAGAAAAAGAAGAAAAGACTACGAGCTAAAGAACGAAGACTTAGTATAGTATGCTAGGTTTAGAACTTTGTAACGTGGAGTGACCTCCCTTAGGGGGAGATTGTTAGAAATACGTTTTAACGTATATTAGAAGTATCGGTCACTCCACAATATGATTTATGTTGTAATAGCTCGTAGTTAGTAATTAGTTATCATTTGCTTATTAACTTAAGTAAGAACCGGTCCATGGGCTTGTCATGGACCGGCCCAAGTCCACTTATGACTTGGAACTATAAATACCCCTTTCCACTAAGGAAAGGGGTTGGTTGTTATCATTTCTTAATTTCCACTTAATAAAATTCACATAGTTTCTCTCACTTTCTCTCTCTAACTTTCTCTCTCTAGAAATTAACAAACCCCTTCATAGATTCATTGCTTATCAATATTCTACAAGTTTGGTGAAAGATTTCTGTGGTAGTGATAGACCGGTGATAAGCTGTTGAAATAAGCTGGATTTGGGTAAATAAGCTTGGGAGTGGGTTGAGTTGAAGTGCTTTATTGTTGATGATCAAAGATATAAATCCTGGATCTAACCTGTAAGTGATTTCCTTCTTGTTTTCAGCTTATTTCCTTAAACAGCTTATCTGCTTATTTTACTATTTGGCTTATATAGTTTATTGTTTATTTGTCTTTCATTTTCTGTCATTTACCCATTTTTATTGGTTGCTTTACTTAATTGCTCTATTTTTCCCTTTTCATAGATTTCATGTATTATTTTTTAAGCAGTGTTTGGAATAAGTTTAGTTTATGGTTAAGCACGATTTACACTTTATGTAATGTAGTGTGAAATGCTGAGTAGATTAGGGTAAATTTGGTTACATCGTAGTATAATTTTACTTATAGCTGATTGACATTCACTTGTTTGGCTATCTGTAATTTGTTATGTTACTGTCCGAGGTTAATACTTGTTTTAGCTCAGGTTCTAAATTCTTGTGCTTTGACCTTTATGAATCCTGTTAAACAGTGTTTAGATAGTCAATTGATTAGGCTGTTCTATAGAATCTATGGTTAAATAGGTAAGCTTGTTAGGAATATTAGTGGTCACTTAGATAGATTTCAAGATAAAGGTAAGGAATAGCCTTTTCTCTTTTTTCACTGTTATAAATTCGTTGGATAAATTAAAGTATTACAGGATCATTTTTGTTGTCACTGTCCCATCAGTAGGGTATTGGAGCTTAAAATGTTGCTCGTTGGTGCTTAAACTTTGGCTATCTTGTAGATATAGGGTATGCATAGGTGTGATTACTAGGTCTAGAGCGTTTTAATTATTTTTAGATGGTTTTAGGTCTTTTCATAGTTCACTGATTAGTTAAAGTCAGCAGACTATCAATTATTTTTTTTTGCCGATGGTGCACACTAGGGCATAAGCTGCTGATTTTATACTTGGGAGTTGGCGTTTAGATGGGCTTAGATAGATTATTGGTTACTTAGGATGTTTTAAACTTTTTCTTGGTGGTCGGATTTGCTTATTGCAGTCACTATATTGCCAAGTGTTACCCATAGTTTATTTTTTTTTAGTGTAAGCTTTTGCTTTTCTTTTTATGTGATCTGCCTATGTTGTATTGTTGTTTAAGTGTGAGTCTTGACTCCCCACACCTCAATTGGTGTGGGGGTGCCTTCTGCGCCCAACAATCTTCTAACTATCCTATTCCGGGCACCTAATACCCCCACAGCAGCCTAAGCTTGGTTAACAAAGAAATAGTGAAAAAGTTAAAGGGTGTGTGTATGTTTGAGGATTAAACTGAGATTAGTTCCTGCTAGATAGGATTTGGTTTGAGTTTTGTAACAGTATCACTGTACAAACGAGTTTTTTTAAAAAGAGAAAAAAAAAAATTGGGTGGCAGGGACTCGAACCCTCGCCAATCACTTACTCAACGACTTAACTACACTCGACTTAACCATACGCGCCCTAGGAACTTTATTGTTAAGTCTTTCCCTAGGGTGGTATTTAAGGGGTGTTTAGTTTATAGCTTATTATCACATTCGAACCTTAATAAGCTGCTAGCAGCTTATTAGGTTAGCTTTTTTGTACGTTTCCATTTTTCTTCTAATCTATTTTCAGTCTAGAATTTTTAGAAAATAGAATACAAATTTTATCTTCATTATTTAATTTGTTAGGATTATTTTTAGATTTAAATTTTGAAAAGTCATTAAAAATAGTAAAAAGTGTTTTAAATTTTTAGAAAAATATTTTTTTAGGTTTTAATTAATATGCTTTAAATTAAAAAGTTTAAATTTTGTCTTTTTCTTAGTTAGTTTTATTTTTTAGATTTTTTATTTAACTTTAAAAATTAATATAAATTAATTAAATAGTTTTCAAAATTTTTGGTTTGCGTACTTTTCTTAGTTATAATTTTTAGAACATTCTAGTGATTTTTAATTATTTTTTAGGTGAAATTTTTCGTTGGGTCGCGTTTTTACGTTCGTACGTTCGCGCGTTTCCGACCGTTTTTAGCGTATTTCGTCTACATTTTCTTTTCTTTCTTTCTTTCCAAAACGTAATCACTCGAATTAATAACGTCTAATATTGTTGGCTAAACACCATACCTCCACCGAGAACGAACTCGATTGTCGGTATTTGCGTTTTTCACAAAACGTAATTACTAATACTTGCTACGACTTTGGTTTTTGCTTTCTTTTTCCTAAAAGATAGTAAACGACTAAAAACCGCAACATCAAGTCTCACTAAAATTCTATTAAATCGCTAATGGTTCAACAACCTTTTAATCATACAGTATAAGTAAACAATCCTATATTACTAGCAGCTCTAAATTAATTCTGAAATCTCAAAGCAAACAATAGTTCAGCAGTTGCAGATAACAAACTATCAAATTAAATACTCAGTTAAGTCCAAATTAAGCTGGTAAACAAAAACAGATGACACAAAATAACCTAACAGTTAAAACTTACAACTCCTAAACAAAATCAACCCTCAATCCATACCGTTTACTTTAACTTGTTAAAACTCAGCAATAGTATTCATGGCAGTCCAACAGCATTCAGTTTCATAAACAGATAAACGTATAATCATAAAAACAAATATCATATAATCAACATCGCAATAACATCAAGAAACAGATTCAGATCATGTTTATAACCTAAACATTAGAACATTTTAACTTCTAATAAACTAAAATCAAACAATAACAAAAATACACGAAACAATCAGTCATCTAAAGCATATTATTATTCGACTACAATTAAATCTAATAGACATGTAAAATAAAATGAATTAGCACCTTTTGTCGAAACCTTTGAGACGTAGACCTGCGCTGAGCAGTCTATGAACCAAGATTAGAACCACCATTCACCATTACCACCTTAACTCGAACCATCAATATCAAACACCATTCAAACGCCATCGAATCTCTATCCAGTTTTTATTATCTTTCCAGTAGGGAAAGATAATTTAAATCCTTTTTACTTTCATTGTTAAAATACAAGCTATTAATTAGCTTGAATCCAACATTACAAATATTATTTTGTTGAAACAGTAAATAAGTTTAATTCGTATATCAATTTTAAAGTAGTAAAGGAAATTAAAGCAGACACGAATGAAATTTAATATGACTAAACTTTCATTAATATTCAGAAATTTTACAATACTTTATAAAATAAAATACAAATTAACCTAAAGCTATTTCTACAGAATAACATTAAATAAAAGTAAAGGATGGAAAAATACAATAGAAATTGGGGGTTTTATAGCCATCCCCAGGGCTTTGTGATGCGAATATCCGAATATTCTTGGGAATATTCTTCTTTATTTCCAGCCCTTGGATGTCATTCTCTTTCTCTTTCTTCTATTTACCTGTGATTGGTGGATTAGGTAAGATGAGGTGTTTCTTCAAATCAAAATCGGCCACGTAGCACCTTCTTGCCTCTCATTCTCTTCCTATAACTATGGGGGTTTTATTTCCCACACACTTGAATAAAGCATGTAAACAAAAGCCCTATGATTAATTCACTTTTTACCCATCTAGGGTTTGGAGTGAACAGTGACAGTTTACTGGTAATTTTAGGGAAGAAAGGGTGAAGATGAGCATAGGAACTATCGAAATTAATTTAATATGTGTGAGTGGGAATGAAAAACGAGTGGGTTTATTTATTGAATGAAAGTGGGTGAATGGGATAAAAACAAAGCGTGTGAAAGATACGTTTGGTGAGTGGTTGATATACACGGTTTTATTTATTGTAAAAAGTGAAATGTGTGTATTAAATATAAATGGAAGTGATGCGTTTTGACTGATAAAAACCCTAAGCCCAACATTTGTTTCATTTTTATTTCAGTCACAAACTTAATGGGCTTTAAGCCCAAGACTCAATCCGTGAATATTAAATAGACATTGGGCCATCCGTTTAGTATTTCCACTTTTGGGCTTTTAATGGACTTTCAAATCAAATCCTTATATTAACTTGAACTTTAAATGGGCCTTTGAGCCCATTTACCCCATTGTGGGACCCACTAAGCCCGTTTACTCGACAAATGATTAAATCCTCTAAAGTCGAGCTCGATTTTGGCTTCTTTGATCTTTACCTTCAAACTCGTGTCGATAATTGCCGGTTTTTGTGAACTTGGTACCTACACACATTCAAACAAGAAAACAACATATCCAAGGCATATTTGATACTTTTTGTGTAATATTTCATTGTTTTAAGCTACAAATGATATGAGTATATACACTCATATCAAATTCCCCCGTGCTAAGCAATTGCCGTGTCCTCACGCAATGATAAAATAAAACTATAGCTACACCATTATTCAACTTATGACACTTATTATTATACAAAGACATAATGTATTACTTTCATTATTGAAAAATAACTTTAAGGATCATAAAACTCAAATAGATTCATTGTCCTCGACTTTTCACTTTTCCATGCCAAATGCAAAAACAAGATCATTGTTATTATAAGTTGGTAGACTAACACGAACTTATGTGGGCCAATTATTCACTTAGACTCCCTTATTCCTAAGTGTATCTCTTATATTTTATTGTTGTCTTGAATGATCACGAGGATGCATTGTTGACTTATTTCGATAATTTATTAGGCCGAAAATAAAGTGAACGATTTAATCAATAGTTAGCTAAAGGACAAAATCTTTTAAAACTGCTTCTCGGGCTCTCGTAAAGTTCATATCTTGGCATACTTGCTTCGCGATTTGAGACCTTTCTCGGACCGATATTTGGCAGCGACTTTATACTTCAAACCTTGAGATACGTTCATGAAATAATGGTCTTCTCTTCATATAGGAATTTCTTCACTTGAAGTTTTGAGAGATTCATACTTGGACCACGACTTCTTCATTTTTCTCCAATCTTTATATGGGATTTTGATATACAACGATCCGCCTCCTTTTTGGACTTGGCTTCATTTATCTTCATACCTTATTATGGTCTTTTTGGATAGACTTCTCCATGACTTTTTGGGAGTAATTGCTTTTCGTCGTGTGTCTCGATCCTTTATATTGATTTTTGATAAATGATTCTTCACATCACTTGAGATCTTTAGCAACAAAACATAGCCCTCATGTCTTGTTAGGACCTTTTTGGACTCGCCAATCTTCGCATCCCGCTTCAATAAGTTATGCCTTGGCTATGAACTCTAATCCATACCGAGCAACTTTTAAACGATCTTGGGCTAGAAGCTAAGTAATTTTTCAAATCGTTCAACCTTATTTATTGCAAATAATTTATTAACAAGCGATGGGAGAATAGGCTTATAATTAACTCACATAAATTCCCAAAAGAATACCAAACTTATAATTGGCTCTATCATCTCTTGTTCTCCATATTGTAAAATTTCAAGAATGTGAAATCAATGGATACTTAGCCTATTAAATCAAAGTTTTGGGTTTTCAAGTCATCTATAGGATCTTGCATCTTCTTATACTTTTTCAAGTTTTGGAATTTGCGTTTTAAAGTTCCCTTGATAAACGACTTTCTAGGATCAATTATAGGAGCTTGCGAAAAGTTCTTGTTCTTAACTCGTATGAATTAAGACTTTTAAAGCTCCCTATATAATAGCCTAGCAAAACTTAATTCAAATACGTTAAGGAAAAGCTAAGGTTAAAAACCAAGTCGAGTCAAAAACTATTCTTATTTTCACCAACGGAAAGCCTACATTCGTGTCAAAAGCACTTATTTTATTTATTAAAACTTAAAAATAACACTAAAAATTTAAAATTTTATTGAAAAATGAGAAAAACAACTACGTTTGGACACGACAAAAGCAATTGCAAGCGATTATATCGATTGACTCCCCCATGCTAAAACCAAACATTGTCCTCAATGTTTCTTAGCTCAAGAGTAACACCCCCTTGCTAAAATACGAAGAGTCTAATGCAAATTCCTAGCATGGGCGAAAGGCCGAGATGTCCCTAGATAAACGATTCTGGGATCTAATACCTCGTCCTCGGTGGAGAAAGGAAAGGATAACACGGTGTCATCCCCCCATGCTAATCCAAGATCATATAAAGCACATGGTAATGGTGGGATAAAAATCTCATCCATAGTAGAATCAACATTCTTAGCTTTAACGACCATTTCACCCTTAGGAATGTGATCAATAGGGTCATGGTACTCAATATGAGACACATGAAAACCCGCACATTAAGGTCAAAGTGGGTGGGAGGAGGACTTGGGACGACATCATCATCAAGTAAATTCTCTAAAAAGAGAGCGTCCCCCTCCGGGTCGATATCATCAACACCCGGTGGTATCGAATCATTAGAAGAAAGAAAAGTGTCAATCTCCTCCACAAGCGGATCACTATCCTCAACGGGAATAGGAGATGGAGAGAAAGACTTTCTAATAGGCTTAGAATTCAAAGCCTCGATCCTAGAAATGAGAAGATAGACGTTTGATAACTTCTCACGAAGAATCACGTCTTCCACATCTAAATGAGTAAGTTCATCGGTGAACTTCTCAAGGATCGGAATAGTCAAATCAACCTCATCTCCCGGTGGAAATGGGTCTAAAGGAGGAAGTTCAAAAGTGAACCTCTCAAAAATCGGATCACTATCATCCTCATTTCCCGGTGGAAATGGGTGAAGAAGAGTAGGTTCATCGGTAAACCCCTCAAAATCCGAGTCGTGAATATCATCTTTATAAGAAAGTTCATCGGAGAACTCCTCATTAGAATATTCACTAGAAGTAGAATCAACCTCAAAATCTTCATTTACATCACAATTTTCATCATTAGAATTAAAGAGAATATCAAAGTGAATGGAAGAAGTCGAGTCACCACAATGTGGCAAATCACACATCTCATTGGAAATACCGTCAAACTCTCTTGGGTTTTGGACAAGTATAGTGCTAATATGCTCGTCCCCCTTGCTTAGAGAATTTTCGGGTTCCACGATGGAAGAATCATGAATAAGAGTGGTGATGTCATGAGAGATTTCCTCATCATCTAGGATGGGAGAATCCTCAGGCTCAATAGCCGGCAAGATACGAATAGGAAATACGATAGCACTAGACGAAGGATGAAGAGCCATAAGATCTCGCAAAGAAATAGTACTATCCTCGTCATCATCCAAAAGAAGAGAACGCTTGAGTTCACGATTAGCAAGATATCTTTCTTCCTCTTGAATTTTTTCTTTCTTTCGAATCTCAATGCTTAATCCATTATAATCTTGCGAAAGTTGTCTAATCTTAAGTTCACAATCTCGTCTAAATCCCTCATCAATCATTTCTCCATGAAATCGTCGACTTCCTAATTCATTGTTAATGTCATTAATCTCTTGATTAATTTGTCTCTTTTCAAGCAACAATCTTCAATACTTTTTTCAACAACTTCAACATTTCTTTGATTCATTGTTTCAAATCGTTTAATATCGAAAGAATATTGTGGAGATTGGTCAAAACCGGATGGAATCGAATTATAGCAAGGATTAGGCTCATATAAATTTTGATCTCTCGGTTGACAACAAAAACTCTCGTGAGGACCTCCACAATACTCACAACAAAGATATTGTTGTGATAAACTCGGTAAATCTTGTGGATAACAATTATCATTAAAGTTTAGATTGTAGCTCGGTTCTTGCTTGTAATTAAGCGAGAATCGATGCGAACAATCATTACCAAAATGAGAATCATTTCCACAAAACTCACTCGAGGGTGTCTCGTATGTAGGGTGTGGAGGTGGATTGAAATCGAGAGAATTATTCGAAAAATTCGGGTTTCCATATGAAGTAATCTCATTACAATAAGGACAAAATCCAACACGTATATCGTTTCGTAAGTCATTTCCACAACGCTCACACGTGCACCACCGACATGGTGAAAAACCATATAACGGTTCTCCACACCCAACACAATCGACGAAGGAAGAATTAAAATTTAGAGGGTGAGGAGAAAAAGAATTAAACATAAAAGAGATTAAGAAGATTATTTTTGGTATTTTTCATAAAAACGAGAATTTAGAGGATTGAAGAAAAGAAATTAGACAAGAAGAAGATTATTTTTGGTATTTTTGGTATTGCTCAATCAAAAATGATCGATAAAAAAAACAAGGAATAAGGATAACTACTATGGAAGTAAATTACCCTCGGTCGACTTTGAAACGATAGGTGAAAACCTAAACGTCTCGAGGTTCAATAAGTAAACAACAAAAAAAATAAGATTTATTACTACTTGAGTCGGTAAACCAATAATAGGTTGTCCCTCTCAATATACGCACAAGCAAGCGGGGAAACGAGGTGGCACAAAGCACTTAAAAACCTTTTTCCTTAGACGGATTTTTATAGCACGTCGCCTTATACCCACCTTATAGTTTGTATAAATCGAGTTCAAACTTCTTATTAGTATTTATCTATTTTTCCTTTATTTTTGTTTTGGATTCGAATACAATAGCTAGGTGATGAAATCCCAACTAAGGCCTTATTTGAAAGATATGTAAATTTATTGTTCTACGTAATACAATATATTATTCACAAAAAACCGAGAAAAATGATACATACTATATAATAGAAAAATAACAAACTTTCCGAGGATGGAAAGGGTCTTCAAATCCACGATCAACAAATCTCCACAAAAGTGAATCGTACACAAGATCCCCGGCAGCGGCGCCAAAATTCTTGATGTGCGTATATATGTATAGTGATTTATTTGAGATTACGTTATAGGGTAAATTAGAAAATTACCTTTAGGAAAAAGTAATAGACTAATAATACCAATGACGAATTCAATTAAACACGTTGGTGACTCAAGTTCGTTGTACACAAAGATCTTATAAATTTGAGACGTTTTGTTTTGATTTGGACAATCGATTTAAATTGGTTTTCGGTTTTTAAAATACAATTAAAATCTACCAATTTTAAACTATTTAATATAAGCCTAAAGTGCATGAATCGTTAACCCCGCTATTTTAAAAATCTACAAGCAATTAATTATTTAAAATTAAAACTATTTAAAAAATAAACTATTTAATAATCTATTAAAATAAATTTACTTAATAACTTTAAAACTATTTAAAAATCTAATCAAACCTTTTTAAAACTAATTTACTTTATTTAAAAATACTTTAAACAAATCTATTTAAAATCTATATTTATTTAAATCTAAAGTTATAAAAATTTAATTAATTAAATTTTAAACTAATTAAACTTTTTAAATAAAATTTTTTTTTTTAATTTTATTTATTTATTTTCTAAACTACTTTTTATTAAGAATTTACTTTAATTAAAATTAAAAGTAATATATAAAATAAAACGTGACTAAGATAAATAAACTCAAACAAATACTGCCAATATGATAAACACTATATTAATGACATTAAGGGAACTAAAATCAAAAGGTTGCCTAGCACAGACGGGTAACACGCTAGGCATTCATCCGTGAGGTCACGGGTTCGATTCCAGGAGGAGACATATTTTTTTAGAATAAATTCTTTTTGACAGCTAAATAAAAAGGAGTCTTAGGAAAGACTTTTTGGACAGCTTAATAGCTTTAAGCCGAGAGGTCACAACTTATGGGCTTATCAGATTTATGAATCTGATAAGCAGATACTAAGAACAATTATGCAGAAAATATGGCAGAAGTAAATCACCAAAAATCAATACAGTTAACACATCAAAAGCATTATCAAACCAAACTATAAAAAAATAGTAACAATCAAAACCAAATGAATCTAAATTCAGCAAAGTTAAACGGAGTGGACAAATTAACCAGCAAAAATCAGTACAACTGAACAAATTTAACAGTAACACAAAACTATATGAATAACGTACTCAACGAAAATTTAAGCAACTATTCATATATCAAGAACAAATTAATCATCTACTTATAATCACTCGATTCAATGATTTTGTAAATATCAAGCAATCCAGTTAGAAGTGCAGTCTCACTAAAATTCTATTAAATCGCTTATGGTTCAACAACCTTTTAATCATACAGTATAAGTAAACAATCCTATATTACTAGCAGCTCTAAACTAATTCTGAAATCTCAAAGCAAACAATAGTTCAGCAGTTGCAGATAACAAACTATCAAATTAAATACTCAGTTAAGTCCAAATTAAGCTGGTAAACAAAAACAGATGACACAAAATAACCTAACAGTTAAAAATTACAACTCCTAAACAAAATCAACCCTCAATCCATACCGTTTACTTTAACTTGTTAAAACTCAGCAATAGTATTCATGGCAGTCCAACAGCGTTCAGTTTCATAAACAGATAAACGTATAATCATAAAAACAAATATCATATAATCAACATCGCAATAACATCAAGAAACAGATTCAGATCATGTTTACCTAAACATTAAAACATTTTAACTTCTAATAAACTAAAATCAAACAATAACAAAAACACACGAAACAATCAGTCATCTAAAGCATATTATTATTCGACTACAATTAAATCTAATAGACATGTAAAATAAAATGAATTAGCACCTTTTGTCGAAACCTTTGAGACGTAGACCTGCGCTGAGCAGTCTATGAACCAAGATTAGAACCACCATTCACCATTACCACCTTAACTCGAACCATCAATATCAAACACCATTCAAACGCCATCGAATCTCTATCCAGTTTTTATTATCTTTCCAGTAGGGAAAGATAATTTAAATCCTTTTTACTTTCAATGTTAAAATACAAGCTATTAATTAGCTTGAATCCAACATTACAAATATTATTTTGTTGAAACAGTAAATAAGTTTAATTCGTATATCAATTTTAAAGTAGTAAAGGAATTTAAAGCAGACACGAATGAAATTTAATATGACTAAACTTTCATTAATATTCAGAAATTTTACAATACTTTATAAAATAAAATACAAATTAACCTAAAGCTATTTCTACAGAATAACATTAAATAAAAGTAAAGGATGGAAAAATACAATAGAAATTGGGGGTTTTATAGCCATCCCCAGGGCTTTGTGATGCGAATATCCGAATATTCTTGGGAATATTCTTCTTGATTTCCAGCCCTGGGATGTCATTCTCTTTCTCTTTCTTCTATTTACCTTTGATCGGATAGTGGATAATACACAATCTAGCACACGGATTGCCAACGTGGCATCCGTGTGCTAGTTGTGTTTCTTTTAAGGCTTGTGATTGGTGGATTAGGTAAGATGAGGTGTTTCTTCAAATCAAAATCGGCCACGTAGCACCTTCTTGCCTCTCATTCTCTTCCTATAACTATGGGGGTTTTATTTCCCACACACTTGAATAAAGCATGTAAACAAAAGCCCTATGATTAATTCACTTTTTACCCATCTAGGGTTTGGAGTGAACAGTGACAGTTTACTGGTAATTTTGGGGAAGAAAGGGTGAAGAGGAGCATAGGAACTATCGAAATTAATTTATTATGTGTGAGTGGGAATGAAAAACGAGTGGGTTTATTTATTGAATGAAAGTGGGTGAATGGGATAAAAACAAAGCGTGTGAAAGATACGTTTGGTGAGTGGTTGATATACACGGTTTTATTTATTGTAAAAAGTGAAATGTGTGTATTAAATATAAATGGAAGTGATGCGTTTTGACTGATAAAAACCCTAAGCCCAACATTTGTTTCATTTTTATTTCAGTCACAAACTTAATGGGTTTTAAGCCCAAGACTCAATCTGTGAATATTAAATAGACAATTGGGCCATCCGTTTAGTATTTCCACTTTTGGGCTTTTAATGGACTTTCAAATCAAATCCTTATATTAACTTGAACTTTAAATGGGCCTTTGAGCCCATTTACCCCATTGTGGGACCCACTAAGACCGTTTACTCGACAAATGATTAAATCCTCTAAAGTCGAGCTCAATTTTGGCTTCTTTGATCTTTACCTTCAAACTCGTGTCGATAATTGTCGGTTTTCGTGAACTTGGTACCTACACACATTCAAACAAGAAAACAACATATCCAAGGCATATTTGATACATTTTGTGCAATATTTCATTGTTTTAAGCTATAAATGATATGAGTATATACACTCATATCAATCCTTTAGCTCCTTCAGCTCTATGGGAGCCATGCGATAAGGAGCCTTGGAGATTGGTTCAGCTCCTGGAATAAGCTCGATACTGAATTCCACTTCCCGTGCAGGTGGTATGCCCGGAAGTTCTGCTGGAAATACATCTTGAAATTCCGACACTATTGGTTGATCCTGAATTGATGGAGATTCAGCATCCATGTCGTGAACCGTAGCTAGATAACCCTCGCAGCCATGTGACAGTAGTGCACGCGCTTGCAGGGTAGATATGATTTGTACAGACCGTCCGTGTAAAACCCGCATGCTTTTACCATGAATAGTGCCCTTAAGATCGTACGTCCTAGATTAAAACTTACCCTATTTAGTATTGATCACATTCATGTGCTAATAATCAAGCAAGTGCATACGTGTATGACATGATAAGTATCGATTACGTACAAACTCATGATAAGCAGTTAATAAGTATTTACTATGCACGATCACGTAATAATTATTTAAACAATAATTAATCATGAACATGTGATCATGAAATCATGAACATAATTAAATCACGAGCTAATATTAATTACTTATATATATATTTATTACGAACACGAATAAATATATTAGGTCACGGTAATTATTTAACGAGAACACACAAAACGCGAACACAAATAAACACGAACAAACACGTAAAACACGAACACGAGAACACACTTATTTTAGACACGGAAAACATTTGGGTTACCCCATGTGGGCCCCATTAACCACGAAATAAGGAAGGGAGAATGGGCCTAGCCCATCATTTTTACTAAACAAGAAAAAGGAGAAATCTTGTGTCATTTTTACAAAAACAAGAAAAATAATAAAACCCTAAAAGAGTTTTTCTCCTTCTCCTCCTTGTTCTTTTGTAGCCGCCACCCATCAACACACCAAGAGGGGTGTTCTTGTTTATTTTGATCTTGAATATTGTACAAGTGTTCGTGTTTGTTCATCCTCTATTGATCAACACATTCGGTATACCTTTTTAACCTTTCTTTTTAATTATTTCTTTTGATTTGATCTAGTAAGATTAATGAAGAACATGATGTTTTTAAAACCTAATTAAAAACATAAAATAAACATGTTTATGATTATGTGGTAGATCAAAACAAGGGTTTTTAAGGGTGTTTGTCTAGCCGACACCTAAACCGAACCCCTAAGGGGTCACGGCTTGGCCAAGGAACCACCACCGAGACCATAAGGTCCCGGTTTGGTGGTGTGGGTCCCACGGCAGCAGTAAACCAAGGGGAACCCCGATTTGGTTCGGGGTAGGGTGTCGATTTCATGACCGGTTCATGGTTCTTAGTCAAAACCCGGTTCATGGTTCATGTTAAGATTATTATTTTGTATAAACTTATGTTATAATTAAATTAATAAAATGACATGATTAATTTAATATACATGACTTAGGTTATAATTAAGTTAATGATTAAAACCATGGAATTACTAACCTAAGTATTTTATATTTATAGACTTTATAATTAATTAATTAATAAAAACCATAGTCATAATTAATTAATTAGCATGACTTAGGTTATATTATTAATACATAATAATACATGTTTTAACCTAAGTATTTAACCTTATTTAATTAAAAACATGATATATTTAATTAAATACTTTTAACCTATAGTTTATTTAAATTACATGAGATAACTATTAAACTATGCACTATATCATATGACTTAAGAAATAAGCATATAAACACTTAGACTTATATTTTTTAGCTTATGTAACCAGTTTAATTCTAATTATAGAAACTTCTATTTATAGAAACTTAATTAAATAAGGCAACTAATCTATTAATGGAAACCTTCTATATATGGAAATCTATCTAATTCAGGCAGCTAATCTAATCATGGAAACCTTCTATATATGGAAACTTATTTAATTAAGGCAGCTGATCTATTTTTGGAAACTTTCTATTTTTAGAAACTAATCTATTTTAAGCAGTAAATTCTATTTTAGGAAACTTTCTATTTTTGGAAACTTTCTATTTTTGGAAACTTTCTATTTTTTGGAAACTTTCTATTTTTGGAAACTTTCTATTTTTGGAAACTTTCTATGAACTTTCTATTTTTGGAAACTTTCTATTTTTGGTAACTTTCTATTTTTGGAAACTTTCTATTTTTGGAAACTTTCTATTTTTGGAAACCTGCTATTTTTGGAAAGTTACTTATTATTACACAGTAAGTATAATAATACATGAAATACCAGTAATACTTAATCAGATTAATCAGAATACAAGATAAACACAGTTTAAGGCTTTAAACAGTAAACCATGACTTAAAACATATAAAGTAAGCTAAGATGAGACATAAAACCCAGTACGTAATCAGTGATTCGATACTTATACACGTGTGTATTCATGTAGCGTTAGTGATCCAGAAGTAGGAGTCTTTCTTCCGTTCATTCACTGGACTTGAGGTACGGATTCCCGTCCTTTCAGTATGGACATTCTTTCCTTATTAGGATTTCCCCGTATGCAGCCAACTGTTTTCCCAGTATTTGTTTTATTGTTTTGAACTGCTTATGTTTAATTAGCATAATCTATAGCCATATACAAGCATGACCAGTTTCACCTAGTTATGGAGGTACCATAACCATAACATTGTAGGCACCAATGTTATGACTTCCCCACGGCGGAGTGATTGCTCGTGGCGTCCCTTTTCAGTTTTGGCCATATTATTATATCATGTGGGGCGTATGGGTGCATCCTAGTTACATGTTTTATTCAGTATTTCATGGTGAATGTGGTGTGTGCCTTGCATCCTTCACAAGGAGCTGATCCCTCCTACCCAAACCAGTATATAATTAGAGGCATCCCCTCTAATCAGCATGATGAGGTCACCCCTCCAAGTATTCATGCACGTGACCTTTTCATGACCTATATGGGCTATGGTATATTTATGTTAAAACAGTTTTCATAAGATGAACATAAGGCTTTTCAAACTATAAAACCAGTTTTCTTGATACTTAACCAGTTTACTCAGAACTTAGTCTTCCGCTGTTATATGTTACATGCCTATCCTATTTCATGCTATATTGTATATCTGTGCACTGAGCGTTTTGCTCAGCCGTTACTTTCCTTTCCATGTCCCAAAACGGCAGGTACCCAAGACTCGAGCATTTGGAGGACATGCATAGGATGGAAGCTGCCATAGACTTCTTCTCCTGTTTCCTTCATATATTTATGCTTGTTTAGTCTTTCTTTCAGTTCATTTACTTTGTTATGTTTTGGGCTTTTGTTTGGGAACCGATGTTTGATTCCGGTTTTCCCTATGGTCATGTATGTTTTACTACATATTACCTTGCATGCTTTGATGACACGCCATAATCACGCGTGACATTCCATTTATCAAAATGGGGTGTTACAATTATGGTATCAGAGCCCAAGGCTTCGACCTGTAGGCTCTAAAACTCGACCTGTGACTAGTGGGTAGTCACCAGGAGCTTCCTAAGCCAACGTTTGTTATTCCACGTATTGATGTTTCAGCGCGTTGTTGTTTTAACCATTATGTTTTCAGCACCTTTTTATTTTAGCCATGACGTTTTCAGCACCTTGTTGTTTTCACCATGCTGTTTTCACCAGTATCGTCTTACTAATATGGAATGAACAACCGTCATCCATACTTAGTTATGTGTCATTGTCTATGCATGATGTTCCTAGTGAACTGTGACGATGTGGACTGACCCCAGTAGTTCATAATTTTCACATAAAAATTTTTCTGTTAAGTTTTGACAATGACTTTTAATTATTATGTTCCATGCATTCATGCATTTATATCATATGTCATCTGTTGCAGAAATTTTGACTAAGTAATGGTTGGTACAGGACTGGCCCTATTTAGTCGCATGTGCTTTTATCGAAACTTTTAACTTTGGGACCGACCCATAGGCGTCCCCTCGCCATGTCTTTTGTTTTGGAACCGACCCATAGGCGTTCCCTCGCACATATAAAGGTTTTATAAACTACATTACGCATTCATGCACTGTTTTCTTGCATAAAATTTTTCTCATGATTTAAAATTGGCATAAAAATTTTTTTTTCATGTCCCATCATAAGTTATTATGTCTTTATGTCAAGTATGCCTTCATACTGTCATGGTTAACTTCAGTTTCATGCTGATTATGTTATACACTTTTTCGTAATAGATGGTTTCATGTTTCCTCATGATAATTCCGTCTTCATGTTGATTATGTTTCACGCCTCTTTTGTTATTTACGTTGTTCTGCAAGACATTGTTAGATTTCTTGAATCATGCTTTCATGATAGTCATGGTTGGTTTCCATTGATCATGCTGTCAGGCAAGTCATCGTTGAATTTTGTGTAACCACACTTTAGCGTTTCTCTATGCAACCAGAATGATGTCTATGCTAATACTGCCAGGTTATCATGATGGTTTTCCTAACCGTTTAACCGGGTTACTTTCCTTAAATCATGACAAATGATCGAGGCCATACCGATCATTTCATGTGCATTCCATGTGTACTCCACGTACCGTATTTCATGTGTATTACATGTACCTTAATCCATATGTATTCCACTTGCAATACTTCACGAGTATTCGCTAGTCGATTCTAAATCATCTCAGGCGTATGGTCACTTGCTGATATTCTACAAGATTGTCGATGCCGCTCATAGCTTGGAGATGTTACTGAAGGTTGATGCTGCTGATGTTGGGAGACGCTACGAGATGTTGATGCTGATGCTGTTCACAACCTGGAGATCCTAAAAGACGAAGACAAAGGCGTCGGAACAAAGCAATTGGACGAGAAGATGCTTCACCATCAGACAATTCCCATCAATCATTGTCCCAAATTCATAGTTACATGTCACACGTCGTTCGGCTGTCATTTCAGCCATATGAGTGCAAACCAGTACCAGCCGGCCACTCAGCTAAATAGTTACATGAGTCACGGTCATGAGAATGATCATCATGGAACCGACAGACAAGATGATAGTAACCACTACTATGACAGCAACTATCCTAGATATCGCAACTGAGGCTCCGGCCACGGACGTGATCAGACATACAAATGATCAGTAGTCCAACCGATCCGTCAATTCTGGCCTATTAACCTAATATTTGTAGTTCTAATTGTTTCACATCTCGAGACACATGTCAAGACATCAGTCAAGACACATGTCTCACGTATACTTTCTGAGGACACATGTCAAGATACCAGTCAAGACATATGTCACGCTTACATTTCTCAAGACACGAGTCAAGACACATGACTCACGTCTAATTATGGAACATTTCTAAGAAATTCAGGGTACCCTCCAAGGGTATATCTATGTTGTTGTGCCATGTATTAATCAGGCCACAAGAATTTCAATACCATTATCGGCGCATCAGTGAGAACTGTCACGTTGCCGATGTCACTTTCATTTCTTTCACCATAGTTCATATATTCATAACCATGAAGGACGCCTTTCGTATTCCCACGCATACGAAGGTTTTCCTTCAGCTTAATGATAAGATCCAAGCTGCTAACGCATTTCCTCGGACAGACACGAGATGAATTTTATCCTAATTATGTACTATGAACACAACACCATGCTATGATTCATAATTATGTACAGTAATGTTCAGGCTCCTGAATACATTCAGCTTGATTTTCCATCAGGAAAATCTGTACAAATTATCTATGCTTTTCAAGCACGTGCTTTGTTAGCCATATTGCTAAAATTTTCTAGCTGTCAGTAACACACGACTACTAAGGTCCTTTTACGCATAACCAACGGATTATTCCAAAAGTGTTCCTTACACTCCAGAAGAACCTTCGAGGAGAAGGATGGTACCATGAGATTTTGTGTCGACTACCGTCGACTTAAACAAATCACCATTCATGACAGTTATTCTCCTCCACATATTGACAACATGTTCATTCAACCGTATGGTGTTAATCACTTTTCCAAGATCGAACTCACGATCATGCTGCCAACAGTGACGAGTGAAAAAGCAGGACATGTCCATGACTGCTATTCGTACACGACTCGGTCATGCTAGATTTATGATTTTGAATTAGTCTCATCAATGCTCCAACCGCATTATGGACTTAATAAATTGAGTTTCCATGAACTCCTAAACAAATTCATCAGCGTTTTCATTGAGGATAACCTGATTTCCTCTAAGCCTAGAGAAGAACAGGAAGACCATATCGGCACTATGTTGCAAATTCTATGACAAGAGAAATTTCACCCTGGAAATTTTCCAATATCAATTCTGTTTGATTACAGTTACACGCTGGATCACATGGATTTGCATGGTTCATCTTACCATGACTCTGCTTATGACGTAAAGGAGAGAACCCTACACTAAATTAGGTGTTCTAGAAAATCATACCCTAGGAGAAGTCTAGATTCAGAGACTCAGAGTTTCGCAAACTCCTAGGTATCAAGTTCTACGAAGCAAGATACAGTTACGTTCATATCTAGGTACCTGACATACCAACAGGTTAAGATAGGACACCAACAAACTGGGATGTTTTCATCATATGAAATTGTGAATCGAAAAAAAAGACAAGATCTCCATGGATTTTAGTTACCAGATTTCAGCAAACTCAGAAGAAGCATGATGCTATCTGGGTTATTGTCAACAGTTTGATCAAGTCTGCAGAATCCCTACATCCGTACGGATTTCAGAACCAACAGATTGAACGAACATGTTCCAGCCAAGGCTCATCCGATCACTTGGCAATCCCTCAGCTATCGGGTCAGACAAAGATTCGTAATTGTACTCCTAACTTACTTCACGTCTTCATTCTAATTCCACGACTTGCTTTCGCGCTCACGTTCATGACACTATTCACGTTCATGATCGTATTTTTGGCTTACGACTCTTCGTTCATTTCTTTTCTCATTCTGGGAAGTTGCAAGAACTTGTGAGACCAGACCCAAGTTTAGTATAACTCTCCATCATCAGATAGACGTTTCACGTCATATTCCACGTCTCACCTTGTAGCGTTTGGCGTCACCGCCATTATATTATATGATCACGATATGTCTCACATGTCATGTTCATTCCACGTTCCTCATATCATGATCAAAATAGGTTACACGTATCATGGATCACGATATGTTTACTTATACTACACTCGCCATTTTTCCACGTAGCACGTTCAAAATTTTTCACGTTTCACGTTCAAAATTTTTCACGTACTACGTTTCTTTATGTCTCGCGCATCGTTTCTAATTATCAGTTAAGTCAGATTGTCTTGCATCGTAACGTTTCAGTTACCCTTGCACGTTAACTCTTATTTTCCTCGATCGAATTTCGGGGATCTACCTTCCGTTGATAACCAAGAATTTCTTCGTATTCCAAGTCAAGGTCAGGAGGACCAAGATTTATCATTAGTGTCGGGATCTTCTGAAGGAACCGTTCCAAGAGGGAGGCCACTTGGAAACAGACAAGTTCATCCGGACTTCTTATCTATTTTTCTCGTATCGATTAGATATGTCCTTTCAGTCACGTCATGTTCCATGTCTTTTCAAGACAGGTCACGTTCCACGTTCCCTTCTACCATGTCACCTTCATTTCCGTTATTTGGCATACCTTTCCAGTTTGATTCGGGTATGTTTCGCTTCCAGTTACTTTATCTATAATTCGGGGACGAATTATTCTTTTTAGGGGGGAAGAATTGTAAAACCCGCATGCTTTTACCATGAATAGTGCCCTTAAGATCGTACGTCCTAGATTAAAACTTACCCTATTTAGTATTGATCACATTCATGTGCTAATAATCAAGCAAGTGCATACGTGTATGACATGATAAGTATCGATTACGTACAAACTCATGATAAGCAGTTAATAAGTATTTACTATGCACGATCACGTAATAATTATTTAAACAATAATTAATCATGAACATGTGATCATGAAATCATGAACATAATTAAATCACGAGCTAATATTAATTACTTATATATATATTTATTACGAACACGAATAAATATATTAGGTCACGGTAATTATTTAACGAGAACACACAAAACGCGAACACAAATAAACACGAACAAACACGTAAAACACGAACACGAGAACACACTTATTTTAGACACGGAAAACATTTGGGTTACCCCATGTGGGCCCCATTAACCACGAAATAAGGAAGGGAGAATGGGCCTAGCCCATCATTTTTACTAAACAAGAAAAAGGAGAAATCTTGTGTCATTTTTACAAAAACAAGAAAAATAATAAAACCCTAAAAGAGTTTTTCTCCTTCTCCTCCTTGTTCTTTTGTAGCCGCCACCCATCAACACACCAAGAGGGGTGTTCTTGTTTATTTTGATCTTGAATATTGTACAAGTGTTCGTGTTTGTTCATCCTCTATTGATCAACACATTCGGTATACCTTTTTAACCTTTCTTTTTAATTATTTCTTTTGATTTGATCTAGTAAGATTAATGAAGAACATGATGTTTTTAAAACCTAATTAAAAACATAAAATAAACATGTTTATGATTATGTGGTAGATCAAAACAAGGGTTTTTAAGGGTGTTTGTCTAGCCGACACCTAAACCGAACCCCTAAGGGGTCACGGCTTGGCCAAGGAACCACCACCGAGACCATAAGGTCCCGGTTTGGTGGTGTGGGTCCCACGGCAGCAGTAAACCAAGGGGAACCCCGATTTGGTTCGGGGTAGGGTGTCGATTTCATGACCGGTTCATGGTTCTTAGTCAAAACCCGGTTCATGGTTCATGTTAAGATTATTATTTTGTATAAACTTATGTTATAATTAAATTAATAAAATGACATGATTAATTTAATATACATGACTTAGGTTATAATTAAGTTAATGATTAAAACCATGGAATTACTAACCTAAGTATTTTATATTTATAGACTTTATAATTAATTAATTAATAAAAACCATAGTCATAATTAATTAATTAGCATGACTTAGGTTATATTATTAATACATAATAATACATGTTTTAACCTAAGTATTTAACCTTATTTAATTAAAAACATGATATATTTAATTAAATACTTTTAACCTATAGTTTATTTAAATTACATGAGATAACTATTAAACTATGCACTATATCATATGACTTAAGAAATAAGCATATAAACACTTAGACTTATATTTTTTAGCTTATGTAACCAGTTTAATTCTAATTATAGAAACTTCTATTTATAGAAACTTAATTAAATAAGGCAACTAATCTATTAATGGAAACCTTCTATATATGGAAATCTATCTAATTCAGGCAGCTAATCTAATCATGGAAACCTTCTATATATGGAAACTTATTTAATTAAGGCAGCTGATCTATTTTTGGAAACTTTCTATTTTTAGAAACTAATCTATTTTAAGCAGTAAATTCTATTTTAGGAAACTTTCTATTTTTGGAAACTTTCTATTTTTGGAAACTTTCTATTTTTTGGAAACTTTCTATTTTTGGAAACTTTCTATTTTTGGAAACTTTCTATGAACTTTCTATTTTTGAAAACTTTCTATTTTTGGTAACTTTCTATTTTTGGAAACTTTCTATTTTTGGAAACTTTCTATTTTTGGAAACCTGCTATTTTTGGAAAGTTACTTATTATTACACAGTAAGTATAATAATACATGAAATACCAGTAATACTTAATCAGATTAATCAGAATACAAGATAAACACAGTTTAAGGCTTTAAACAGTAAACCATGACTTAAAACATATAAAGTAAGCTAAGATGAGACATAAAACCCAGTACGTAATCAGTGATTCGATACTTATACACGTGTGTATTCATGTAGCGTTAGTGATCCAGAAGTAGGAGTCTTTCTTCCGTTCATTCACTGGACTTGAGGTACGGATTCCCGTCCTTTCAGTATGGACATTCTTTCCTTATTAGGATTTCCCCGTATGCAGCCAACTGTTTTCCCAGTATTTGTTTTATTGTTTTGAACTGCTTATGTTTAATTAGCATAATCTATAGCCATATACAAGCATGACCAGTTTCACCTAGTTATGGAGGTACCATAACCATAACATTGGAGGCACCAATGTTATGACTTCCCCACGGCGGAGTGATTGCTCGTGGCGTCCCTTTTCAGTTTTGGCCATATTATTATATCATGTGGGGCGTATGGGTGCATCCTAGTTACATGTTTTATTCAGTATTTCATGGTGAATGTGGTGTGTGCCTTGCATCCTTCACAAGGAGCTGATCCCTCCTACCCAAACCAGTATATAATTAGAGGCATCCCCTCTAATCAGCATGATGAGGTCACCCCTCCAAGTATTCATGCACGTGACCTTTTCATGACCTATATGGGCTATGGTATATTTATGTTAAAACAGTTTTCATAAGATGAACATAAGGCTTTTCAAACTATAAAACCAGTTTTCTTGATACTTAACCAGTTTACTCAGAACTTAGTCTTCCGCTGTTATATGTTACATGCCTATCCTATTTCATGCTATATTGTATATCTGTGCACTGAGCGTTTTGCTCAGCCGTTACTTTCCTTTCCATGTCCCAAAACGGCAGGTACCCAAGACTCGAGCATTTGGAGGACATGCATAGGATGGAAGCTGCCATAGACTTCTTCTCCTGTTTCCTTCATATATTTATGCTTGTTTAGTCTTTCTTTCAGTTCATTTACTTTGTTATGTTTTGGGCTTTTGTTTGGGAACCGATGTTTGATTCCGGTTTTCCCTATGGTCATGTATGTTTTACTACATATTACCTTGCATGCTTTGATGACACGCCATAATCACGCGTGACATTCCATTTATCAAAATGGGGTGTTACAATTATGGTATCAGAGCCCAAGGCTTCGACCTGTAGGCTCTAAAACTCGACCTGTGACTAGTGGGTAGTCACCAGGAGCTTCCTAAGCCAACGTTTGTTATTCCACGTATTGATGTTTCAGCGCGTTGTTGTTTTAACCATTATGTTTTCAGCACCTTTTTATTTTAGCCATGACGTTTTCAGCACCTTGTTGTTTTCACCATGCTGTTTTCACCAGTATCGTCTTACTAATATGGAATGAACAACCGTCATCCATACTTAGTTATGTGTCATTGTCTATGCATGATGTTCCTAGTGAACTGTGACGATGTGGACTGACCCCAGTAGTTCATAATTTTCACATAAAAATTTTTCTGTTAAGTTTTGACAATGACTTTTAATTATTATGTTCCATGCATTCATGCATTTATATCATATGTCATCTGTTGCAGAAATTTTGACTAAGTAATGGTTGGTACAGGACTGGCCCTATTTAGTCGCATGTGCTTTTATCGAAACTTTTAACTTTGGGACCGACCCATAGGCGTCCCCTCGCCATGTCTTTTGTTTTGGAACCGACCCATAGGCGTTCCCTCGCACATATAAAGGTTTTATAAACTACATTACGCATTCATGCACTGTTTTCTTGCATAAAATTTTTCTCATGATTTAAAATTGGCATAAAAATTTTTTTTTCATGTCCCATCATAAGTTATTATGTCTTTATGTCAAGTATGCCTTCATACTGTCATGGTTAACTTCAGTTTCATGCTGATTATGTTATACACTTTTTCGTAATAGATGGTTTCATGTTTCCTCATGATAATTCCGTCTTCATGTTGATTATGTTTCACGCCTCTTTTGTTATTTACGTTGTTCTGCAAGACATTGTTAGATTTCTTGAATCATGCTTTCATGATAGTCATGGTTGGTTTCCATTGATCATGCTGTCAGGCAAGTCATCGTTGAATTTTGTGTAACCACACTTTAGCGTTTCTCTATGCAACCAGAATGATGTCTATGCTAATACTGCCAGGTTATCATGATGGTTTTCCTAACCGTTTAACCGGGTTACTTTCCTTAAATCATGACAAATGATTGAGGCCATACCGATCATTTCATGTGCATTCCATGTGTACTCCACGTACCGTATTTCATGTGTATTACATGTACCTTAATCCATATGTATTCCACTTGCAATACTTCACGAGTATTCGCTAGTCGATTCTAAATCATCTCAGGCGTATGGTCACTTGCTGATATTCTACAAGATTGTCGATGCCGCTCATAGCTTGGAGATGTTACTGAAGGTTGATGCTGCTGATGTTGGGAGACGCTACGAGATGTTGATGCTGATGCTGTTCACAACCTGGAGATCCTAAAAGACGAAGACAAAGGCGTCGGAACAAAGCAATTGGACGAGAAGATGCTTCACCATCAGACAATTCCCATCAATCATTGTCCCAAATTCATAGTTACATGTCACACGTCGTTCGGCTGTCATTTCAGCCATATGAGTGCAAACCAGTACCAGCCGGCCACTCAGCTAAATAGTTACATGAGTCACGGTCATGAGAATGATCATCATGGAACCGACAGACAAGATGATAGTAACCACTACTATGACAGCAACTATCCTAGATATCGCAACTGAGGCTCCGGCCACGGACGTGATCAGACATACAAATGATCAGTAGTCCAACCGATCCGTCAATTCTGGCCTATTAACCTAATATTTGTAGTTCTAATTGTTTCACATCTCGAGACACATGTCAAGACATCAGTCAAGACACATGTCTCACGTATACTTTCTGAGGACACATGTCAAGATACCAGTCAAGACATATGTCACGCTTACATTTCTCAAGACACGAGTCAAGACACATGACTCACGTCTAATTATGGAACATTTCTAAGAAATTCAGGGTACCCTCCAAGGGTATATCTATGTTGTTGTGCCATGTATTAATCAGGCCACAAGAATTTCAATACCATTATCGGCGCATCAGTGAGAACTGTCACGTTGCCGATGTCACTTTCATTTCTTTCACCATAGTTCATATATTCATAACCATGAAGGACGCCTTTCGTATTCCCACGCATACGAAGGTTTTCCTTCAGCTTAATGATAAGATCCAAGCTGCTAACGCATTTCCTCGGACAGACACGAGATGAATTTTATCCTAATTATGTACTATGAACACAACACCATGCTATGATTCATAATTATGTACAGTAATGTTCAGGCTCCTGAATACATTCAGCTTGATTTTCCATCAGGAAAATCTGTACAAATTATCTATGCTTTTCAAGCACGTGCTTTGTTAGCCATATTGCTAAAATTTTCTAGCTGTCAGTAACACACGACTACTAAGGTCCTTTTACGCATAACCAACGGATTATTCCAAAAGTGTTCCTTACACTCCAGAAGAACCTTCGAGGAGAAGGATGGTACCATGAGATTTTGTGTCGACTACCGTCGACTTAAACAAATCACCATTCATGACAGTTATTCTCCTCCACATATTGACAACATGTTCATTCAACCGTATGGTGTTAATCACTTTTCCAAGATCGAACTCACGATCATGCTGCCAACAGTGACGAGTGAAAAAGCAGGACATGTCCATGACTGCTATTCGTACACGACTCGGTCATGCTAGATTTATGATTTTGAATTAGTCTCATCAATGCTCCAACCGCATTATGGACTTAATAAATTGAGTTTCCATGAACTCCTAAACAAATTCATCAGCGTTTTCATTGAGGATAACCTGATTTCCTCTAAGCCTAGAGAAGAACAGGAAGACCATATCGGCACTATGTTGCAAATTCTATGACAAGAGAAATTTCACCCTGGAAATTTTCCAATATCAATTCTGTTTGATTACAGTTACACGCTGGATCACATGGATTTGCATGGTTCATCTTACCATGACTCTGCTTATGACGTAAAGGAGAGAACCCTACACTAAATTAGGTGTTCTAGAAAATCATACCCTAGGAGAAGTCTAGATTCAGAGACTCAGAGTTTCGCAAACTCCTAGGTATCAAGTTCTACGAAGCAAGATACAGTTACGTTCATATCTAGGTACCTGACATACCAACAGGTTAAGATAGGACACCAACAAACTGGGATGTTTTCATCATATGAAATTGTGAATCGAAAAAAAAGACAAGATCTCCATGGATTTTAGTTACCAGATTTCAGCAAACTCAGAAGAAGCATGATGCTATCTGGGTTATTGTCAACAGTTTGATCAAGTCTGCAGAATCCCTACATCCGTACGGATTTCAGAACCAACAGATTGAACGAACATGTTCCAGCCAAGGCTCATCCGATCACTTGGCAATCCCTCAGCTATCGGGTCAGACAAAGATTCGTAATTGTACTCCTAACTTACTTCACGTCTTCATTCTAATTCCACGACTTGCTTTCGCGCTCACGTTCATGACACTATTTACGTTCATGATCGTATTTTTGGCTTACGACTCTTCGTTCATTTCTTTTCTCATTCTGGGAAGTTGCAAGAACTTGTGAGACCAGACCCAAGTTTAGTATAACTCTCCATCATCAGATAGACGTTTCACGTCATATTCCACGTCTCACCTTGTAGCGTTTGGCGTCACCGCCATTATATTATATGATCACGATATGTCTCACATGTCATGTTCATTCCACGTTCCTCATATCATGATCAAAATAGGTTACACGTATCATGGATCACGATATGTTTACTTATACTACACTCGCCATTTTTCCACGTAGCACGTTCAAAATTTTTCACGTTTCACGTTCAAAATTTTTCACGTACTACGTTTCTTTATGTCTCGCGCATCGTTTCTAATTATCAGTTAAGTCAGATTGTCTTGCATCGTAACGTTTCAGTTACCCTTGCACGTTAACTCTTATTTTCCTCGATCGAATTTCGGGGATCTACCTTCCGTTGATAACCAAGAATTTCTTCGTATTCCAAGTCAAGGTCAGGAGGACCAAGATTTATCATTAGTGTCGGGATCTTCTGAAGGAACCGTTCCAAGAGGGAGGCCACTTGGAAACGGACAAGTTCATCCGGACTTCTTATCTATTTTTCTCGTATCGATTAGATATGTCCTTTCAGTCACGTCATGTTCCATGTCTTTTCAAGACAGGTCACGTTCCACGTTCCCTTCTACCATGTCACCTTCATTTCCGTTATTTGGCATACCTTTCCAGTTTGATTCGGGTATGTTTCGCTTCCAGTTACTTTATCTATAATTCGGGGACGAATTATTCTTTTTAGGGGGGAAGAATTGTAAAACCCGCATGCTTTTACCATGAATAGTGCCCTTAAGATCGTACGTCCTAGATTAAAACTTACCCTATTTAGTATTGATCACATTCATGTGCTAATAATCAAGCAAGTGCATACGTGTATGACATGATAAGTATCGATTACGTACAAACTCATGATAAGCAGTTAATAAGTATTTACTATGCACGATCACGTAATAATTATTTAAACAATAATTAATCATGAACATGTGATCATGAAATCATGAACATAATTAAATCACGAGCTAATATTAATTACGTATATATATATATTTATTACGAACACGAATAAATATATTAGGTCACGGTAATTATTTAACGAGAACACACAAAACGCGAACACAAATAAACACGAACAAACACGTAAAACACGAACACGAGAACACACTTATTTTAGACACGGAAAACATTTGGGTTACCCCATGTGGGCCCCATTAACCACGAAATAAGGAAGGGAGAATGGGCCTAGCCCATCATTTTTACTAAACAAGAAAAAGGAGAAATCTTGTGTCATTTTTACAAAAACAAGAAAAATAATAAAACCCTAAAAGAGTTTTTCTCCTTCTCCTCCTTGTTCTTTTGTAGCCGCCACCCATCAACACACCAAGAGGGGTGTTCTTGTTGATTTTGATCTTGAATATTGTACAAGTGTTCGTGTTTGTTCATCCTCTATTGATCAACACATTCGGTATACCTTTTTAACCTTTCTTTTTAATTATTTCTTTTGATTTGATCTAGTAAGATTAATGAAGAACATGATGTTTTTAAAACCTAATTAAAAACATAAAATAAACATGTTTATGATTATGTGGTAGATCAAAACAAGGGTTTTTAAGGGTGTTTGTCTAGCCGACACCTAAACCGAACCCCTAAGGGGTCACGGCTTGGCCAAGGAACCACCACCGAGACCATAAGGTCCCGGTTTGGTGGTGTGGGTCCCACGGCAGCAGTAAACCAAGGGGAACCCCGATTTGGTTCGGGGTAGGGTGTCGATTTCATGACCGGTTCATGGTTCTTAGTCAAAACCCGGTTCATGGTTCATGTTAAGATTATTATTTTGTATAAACTTATGTTATAATTAAATTAATAAAATGACATGATTAATTTAATATACATGACTTAGGTTATAATTAAGTTAATGATTAAAACCATAGAATTACTAACCTAAGTATTTTATATTTATAGACTTTATAATTAATTAATTAATAAAAACCATAGTCATAATTAATTAATTAGCATAACTTAGGTTATATTATTAATACATAATAATACATGTTTTAACCTAAGTATTTAACCTTATTTAATTAAAAACATGATATATTTAATTAAATACTTTTAACCTATAGTTTATTTAAATTACATGAGATAATTATTAAACTATGCACTATATCATATGACTTAAGAAATAAGCATATAAATACTTAGACTTATATTTTTTAGCTTATGTAACCAGTTTAATTCTAATTATGGAAACTTCTATTTATAGAAACTTAATTAAATAAGGCAACTAATCTATTAATGGAAACCTTCTATATATGGAAATCTATCTAATTCAGGCAGCTAATCTAATCATGGAAACCTTCTATATATGGAAACTTATTTAATTAAGGCAGCTGATCTATTTTTGGAAACTTTCTATTTTTAGAAACTAATCCATTTTAAGCAGTAAATTCTATTTTAGGAAACTTTCTATTTTTGGAAACTTTCTATTTTTTGGAAACTTTCTATTTTTGGAAACTTTCTATTTTTGGAAACTTTCTATTTTTGGAAACTTTCTATTTTTGGAAACTTTCTATTTTTGGTAACTTTCTATTTTTGGAAACTTTCTATTTTTGGAAACTTTCTATTTTTGGAAACCTGCTATTTTTGGAAAGTTACTTATTATTACACAGTAAGTATAATAATACAGAAATACCAGTAATACTTAATCAGATTAATCAGAATACAAGATAAACACAGTTTAAGGCTTTAAACAGTAAACCATGACTTAAAACATATAAAGTAAGCTAAGATGAGACATAAAACCCAGTACGTAATCAGTGATTCGATACTTATACACGTGTGTATTCATGTAGCGTTAGTGATCCAGAAGTAGGAGTCTTTCTTCCGTTCATTCACTGGACTTGAGGTACGGATTCCCGTCCTTTCAGTATGGACATTCTTTCCTTATTAGGATTTCCCCGTATGCAGCCAACTGTTTTCCCAGTATTTGTTTTATTGTTTTGAACTGCTTATGTTTAATTAGCATAATCTATAGCCATATACAAGCATGACCAGTTTCACCTAGTTATGGAGGTACCATAACCATAACATTGGAGGCACCAATGTTATGACTTCCCCACGGCGGAGTGATTGCTCGTGGCGTCCCTTTTCAGTTTTGGCCATATTATTATATCATGTGGGGCGTATGGGTGCATCCTAGTTACATGTTTTATTCAGTATTTCATGGTGAATGTGGTGTGTGCCTTGCATCCTTCACAAGGAGCTGATCCCTCCTACCCAAACCAGTATATAATTAGAGGCATCCCCTCTAATCAGCATGATGAGGTCACCCCTCCAAGTATTCATGCACGTGACCTTTTCATGACCTATATGGGCTATGGTATATTTATGTTAAAACAGTTTTCATAAGATGAACATAAGGCTTTTCAAACTATAAAACCAGTTTTCTTGATACTTAACCAGTTTACTCAGAACTTAGTCTTCCGCTGTTATATGTTACATGCCTATCCTATTTCATGCTATATTGTATATCTGTGCACTGAGCGTTTTGCTCAGCCGTTACTTTCCTTTCCATGTCCCAAAACGGCAGGTACCCAAGACTCGAGCATTTGGAGGACATGCATAGGATGGAAGCTGCCATAGACTTCTTCTCCTGTTTCCTTCATATATTTATGCTTGTTTAGTCTTTCTTTCAGTTCATTTACTTTGTTATGTTTTGGGCTTTTGTTTGGGAACCGATGTTTGATTCCGGTTTTCCCTATGGTCATGTATGTTTTACTACATATTACCTTGCATGCTTTGATGACACGCCATAATCACGCGTGACATTCCATTTATCAAAATGGGGTGTTACAGTCCGGGTACGAACCCGTTATGAATATAATCTGGTGCATTGACATCACCGAAGATAACTCGATATGAATGGCAGTCTATGGTAGCATGATACTTGGATAGCCAATCCATGCCTAAAATCATGTCAAAGTCATTCATGTCCAGCGGAAGTGCGTCAACAGGTCGAATCTTATCATCAAATTCTAGGGGAAGACTCTTGTATACATTTGTGATTAAAATAGAGTCCCTCAAAGGCGTGGAAATAGTAAGCCTATTCTCTAGTGGCATGGGGAGCATCCTAATGTTCTTAGCATAAGCAGTAGAAATAACCAAGTGAGTAGCACCCGTATCGAAAAGAACACATGAAGCTTGACCATACATATACAAGATTCCAGTGATGGTACCTGTAGACTTGTTGGCCTGGTCTCGAGATGTCGTGTAGACACGCCTAGTGGTAGGAGGTGGCTTAGAATCAGCATGTCCCGATGTGCCCTCCATCTCGCCCTTTCGGCAATCCTTCATGATATGGCCAGGAAGACCACACTTGAAGCATGCGTCAGTGTTACGACGACACGGCCCTAGGTGCCTACGGTGGCAAGTAGAGCAAAGAGGATGAGTAAATCCTCCAGCAGGTGCTCTGGCTGGCTGGGAACCTGATAAAACATTTTACATAAGACTTGATAATATAGTACAAGGACAATGCGGATAATCGTAAGATTGAATACCAGTGATAGCTGGACGGCTAGGCTGTGAACCTCTCTGGTTCTGGTCCCTACCGTTTCCATGGTTCCTGGTAGAAGTTTTGCTAAAGTGTCAGAATATGAGTTATAACATGAAATCATAAGAAAATTGCGTAAGTATTAGGACCTGCTGCTGTTGGAGTGTCCAGCGTTGTTACGGTAATCATCATTACCGCCACGCCTATCCGTAGCAGAACGGTCGTTAGTCTAACCGTTTCCCTTGGGCTGATGAGGCTGCTGCTGAGTAGCCGGCTGAGACCGGTCCCCAGTTTTCTGCCTGGAAGATACATTTAAAGAGATGAATATTTGACATATATGGAAAGAATACGGATTGATCACCGCTTGAATACGAATGTTTACCTCTTGTCGGGTCTCTCAGCTTCCCCGAACTCATCTCTCTCCTGTAGCATCTCCAGCTTATGTGCTGCATCGGCCACTTGTGATAGAGTGTTGAACGTAGCACACACCAGATTGTTTGCGACCGATGTGCGAAGAGCCCACCTAAAGTGGTGTGCCTGCTCTTCAGGAGTACATGCTGCCGCACCAAGGAAACCAGCTAAGCGAAGAAAGCGCTGCATAAACTAGTTGCTATTCTCCCCAGCTCTCTGTCGGATCCCATGGTACTCCCTCTTGAGCTTGTCTTGCTCAGCCTTGGGAAAGAACTGCTCCATCACCCTGTCCTTGAACTGAGCCCAAGTCAAACCAGCAACCCACTCGTCACCTCCCTCAGACTGCATCAACGCTAACCACCAATTTAACACATCGCCTTCGAACCGATAGCATGTCAACCTCGCCTTGTACGCGGGGTCACAACCCATAGCATTGAAAATCTTCTCGATGTGAGCCAACCAGCTTTTAGCATCACTGGGGCTATCTGTTTTCTCAAAAGCTCGAGGACGGAGCTTGTTGAATCTCTCCAGCCATACTGCCAATGTCACTGGAGGAGGAGGAGGAGGTGCCTGATTATGCTGCTGATTGTTGGCAGCTTGAACCTCAGCCCTGATGTCGTTCCTCAGTTGAGGAAGTAAAGCATGCATTGCAGCTTGGATTGCAGCATTGAGCTGTTCCTGTTCGCGTGTGAGAACCATCTGACAGCATAACATAAAACATATGATTAAACAGATCAAAACATAAAATATATATATATACATGAAAAAAAATTTATACCAAAATTTCAAGAGAAAAATTTTATGCAAGAAAATTTTGTGTATGAATGCATGATGCAGTTTTATGAAAACTTTTCTATGCTCGAGAGTGAACGCCTATGGTCAGTTCACCCAAAATAAAAGACATGGCGAGGGACGCCTATGGGTCGGTCCCAAATTTAAAAGTTTCGATAAAACACATGCGACTAAATAGGGCCAGTCCTGTACCAACCATTACTTAGTCATAAACCTGCGACAATGACATGTATATGTATGCATAAAAATGATGAATGCATGAAAAAAACGACTGTCAGTTCTAGGGAGACCGTAGTGACTACCCACTAATCATAGGTCATATTTGAGAGCCTACAGGTCGAAGCTGTGGCTCTGATACCATAATTGTAACACCCCATTTTGATAATGGAATGTCACGCGTAATTATGGCGTGTCATCAAAGCATACAAGGAAAAATGTCTAAACATTACATGAACATAAAAGGAAAATACCGGAATCAAACATCTGTAGTCCAAAAGTAAAGCTCATCACACACAAACACAAGTACTGTAAAGGAAAGGACTAAACAATGTCCATAGCAAGTGTATCAAAGGAAAGATAATGCATAAAGTAAAGAAAGGCTAGAAAGCTTCCAGTCCATATGCACATACGCTTAAAGTCTACGAGCGTCCCTGAGTACCTGCCGTTTTGGGAACATAGAAAAGGAAAACGGCTGAGCAGTACGCTCAGTGCACGGATGTACAATAAAGCATGAAAAGGATAAGCAAATAACATATAACAGCGGAAGAAAGTAAGTCCCGAGTAACCTGGTTAAGTCTTGGTAAAACTGGTTTTATAGTTTGAAAAGCCTTATGTTTATCTTATAAAAACTGTTTAGCATGTTCTACCATTAGCCAATATAGGTCATGAAAATCCACCGTGCATGAATACTTGGAGGGGTGACCTCATCATGCAAATTAGAGGGGCTGCCTCTAATTTAATATACTCGTTTGGGTAGGAGGGATCAGCTCCTTGTGAAGGATGCAAGGCACACACCACATTCACACTGAGTAATCTGCTGAAAAACATGTAACTAGGATGCACCCATACGCCCCACATGATAAATATGATAATATGGCCAAAAGCTGAAGGGACGCCACGAGCAATCACTCCGCCCTGGTGAAGTCATAACATCAGTGCCTCTAATGTTATGGTTATGGTACCTCCATAACTAGGTGAAACTGGTCATGCATGTATATGGCTATAGGTATTCTAAATTAAACATAAGCAAGTCAAACATATAAACTTATACTATGGGAAAAAATTTGGCTACATACGGGGAATCCTAATAAGGAAAGAATGTCCATACTGAAAGGACGGGAATTCGTACCTTATGTCCAGTGAACGAAGAAGATGAACTGAGGTGAATCCTACTTCGGTATCACTAATGCTACATAAATACATACATGAATAAGTATCTGCTTACTAAATACGTAACTGGTTTTATGTCATGTCTTAGCTTATTTTATATGTTCATATCATGTTTTACTGTTTTAAGCCTTAAACTGTGTTTATCTTATATTCTGTCTATTCTGATTAAGTATTTCTGGTATTTCATGTATTATTATACTTACTGTGTAATAATAAGTAACTTTCCAAAAATAGCAGGTTTCCTAAAATAGAAAGTTTCCAAAAATAGAAAGTTTCCAAAAATAGAAAGTTACCAAAAATAGAAAGTTTCCAAAAATAGAATTACTGCTTAAAATAGATAAGTTTCTAAAAATAGAAAGTTTCCATAAATAGATCAGCTGTCTTAATTAAATAAGTTTCTAAAAATAGAAAGTTTCCATAAATAGATTAGATGCCTTAATTAAATAAGTTTCTAAAAATAGAAAGTTTCCATAATTAGATATAAGCTGGTTAAATAAGCTAAGTATATAAGCCTAAGTGTTTTTCTGATTATTTTCTAGGTCATAATGACATAATGTATAGTTTATTAATTATTTCATGTAATTTAAATAAACTATAGGTTAAAAGTATTTAATTAAAATATATCATGTTTTTAATTAAATATAGTTAAATACTTAGGTTAAAACATGTATTATTATTTATTAATAATATAACCTAAGTCATGTTAATTAATTAATTATAACCATGATTTTTAAATAAATAATTAATTATAAGTCTAGAAAATATAAAATACTTAGGTTAATAATTTCATGATCTAATAATTAAATATAACCTAAGTATGTTTTATTAAATTAATCATGTCATATTTATTAATTTAATTTTAACATATGATTATAAAAAAAATAATCTTAACATAAACCGTGAACCGGATCTTGACTAGAAACCATGAACCGGACATGAAATCGACACCATACCCCGAACCACTTCGGGGTTCCCTTTGGTTTGCTGCTGCCGTGGGACCCACACCACCAAACTGGGACCATATGGTCTCGGTGGTGGTTTATTAGCCAAACCGAGACCCCTTGGGGTTCGGTTTAGGCGCCGGCCAAACAAACACCCCTAAAAACAACCTTTTTTATTTTCCCAAAAACCATTTACATGTTTGATCTATGTTTTTAATTAGGTTTTTAAAAACATCATGTTCTTAATTATTTTATTAGATCAAATCAAAAAGAAAAGGATTAAAAGAATATACCGAATGCGTGGATCTAACGAGGATGAACAAACACGAACACTTGCACCAAAAACCAAGATCAAAAATCAAACAAACACCCCCCCCCCCCCTTGGTGTGTTTATATGCGGCGGCCAAAAAAAAAGAAAAGAGGAGAAGGAGAAAACTTTTTAGGTTTTTGTTTAATTTCCTGTAAAGTGAAAAAATGACTAGCAAAATTTACCTTAACCCCTTCTTAGTAAGTTTTGAGATGGGCTTGACCTATCTCCTTAATGTTTCCGCGGGTAGGGGGCCCCATATGGGGTACCCGTACCGTTTTCCGTGTCTCGTTGTTTAATTGTTCGTTCGTGTTTATTTGTGTTCGCGTTTTGTGTGTTCTCGTTAAATAACTACCGTGAACTCATATATTTATTCACGCTCGTAATAAATATATATACGTAATTAATAATAGTTCGTGATTTAATTACGTTCATGATTTCATGATCGCATGCTCGTGATTAATTATTGTTAAATAATTATTGCGTGTTCGTGCGTAATAAATACTTATCGTGTTCTAACACGTACGTAATACGTAAAATCCTAACATGTAAACGTAATCATACTATAAAAGGAAAGTTTTAATCTAGTACGTACAATCTTAAGGGTACTATTCATAGTAAAAGCATGCGGGTTTTACATGACATGAAGATGCATCTTATGAGTAACTTGCGGGACAGAGAGCTTATGTAAATTGTCATGTACAAGGTTATTATGATCAGGTATTTAAAGCCTTGAATTAAGAAACTTAAAAGGAACAAGGCCAAAATCAAGCTTCTTTACGAATAATAGGAGCAGATTATGGTATGACCATAATTTTTCCAACGCTAAAATCTTGATATTCTGATAGGTATCTAAGATGTTACTGGAGAATAAAACCCAGTTCAAATTTACTCATCTTTGTACCCTCCTTATTCATCCACATGAAAAATATGCCACCCGTAGGTAAATCGATCAAACTTGTATCATCAATAAAAAGGTTAAAGACCTGGGCTTCACTTCCTGAGAAAATAGATCCATGCCGCTCCCACTCCTCTCTCAATTCATTTAAATCCCCAAAAACTATGGACTTCCCGCTATGATGATGTATAAAATTACTAAGTTTAGACCATAAAGATGCTTTTGCAACAGGATCTTAGGGACTATAAATGTTAACCATGGAGCAAATATCATCCAAGGTATTCCACTTATCTTACACAATAATGTAAGATTCATCACACAAAACATTGGATTTATGAAAGTAACTGGGATCCCACATAGAGATCAAACCACCGGATCTACCCCGAGCCAAACTAAAAGCGTAGTCAAATATATAGTTTCCCCACAATAGACTTCAAACGAATAGTTCAAGTCTAGTCATCTTAGATTCAAGAACTCCTAGAAATTGAACATTGTTTTATAAGCATAGCTCTTTATCCACATGTGTTTCGTCCTTTTTAGTGCCACAAATATTTATTGTAAGAACATTTATTTATCAATTATAGACACGCTTATACTATTAATCATTTTTAGAGTAAACGACGACATCCTGTATCATCATACCTCAAAGTTCCCCCCCCCCCCCCCCACCTTAGTCATTCTTGACATTTCATGAATTAACAAGAAACCCTGTTGTGTTTCCGCCTAGATTCGACAAAAGAGGTTGAACATTTGCTTGATTTGAAAGAGTTACTAGGGGCATCTTGACATCGATTCTTAAAGTGTTCAAAACCAAGAGGACGACTTGGATCTGATTCCTCTTCGTACATAGATAAATCCTAATGCTTAGATGTTTCCGCGATTGATGAGTGAGAAACCTCATTCTTCTCATTTATAGTACTGAAGTGTTCCTTGAATTCTCCTCCATATCATTATCCACTTGTTTCAATTGGTCTTTCTAACACTCCTCTGGAGTTCCATCATCGTGATCGCGAATGTTATCTTCCTTGTTACACTCACATTCTGATGAATAAATCTCTTGATCATCTTCCATGTTGATATTCCATGTACCTAGTTCGTGAACGTGAACTGGAAAACTTTCACCACTAATAACAACCTCTAATGTTTCTAATATGAAGCTTTTTCATTTTCTGGATATGCATATTCATCCTGAACTCATGTTGGTAGATTGATCCACATCCAAGAACATGAATTTTCCTAAAGCCCTCACCACTTATTTAATGGCGCTTGACCGCCATGCACAAAGAGGAAGACTGTTAATCTTCACCCATGTCATTCGTTCCCGACACAAAAGTTAGGAGATAACGCCTTACACAATGCAAACAATTTCTTCATGGTTGTGTTATTCTTGAATTTAGTGCATGAATCGGTGTTACTAAAATTGACCAATAACCATCACCCACCAATGTGATGAATCTTAAGGTTAATAAAACCTTTGTTTCTACAAAACTTATGAATGTTACTCATGGAATTTACATTCTTCACCTTCACCAAAACCACTTTTGTAGTATCTTTAAACTTTATTAGATCATGCTCAAACAGAACATATACTACCTTATCACCCGATTAAGATTTTGGATTTGGAGTCTCTTTTCCAAGGGCAACCGATGCATAAGATGGCTTCTGATGTGGATTTATTGTTCGAAAGTTCCTGTTACTGCTAATGTTGTGTACTTATGCTACATCTTTACTAGCCACATGCCAAACATTGGATAAATGGTATCTTCCAATTACTGCATACACGTGATGGTTTCCATTCCAAATGCTTGCTAGGGTAATAGCAAACAATTCCTTATTCTCGACACCCATAAAACGAACAAAACCGAATAGCTTTCCCATCTTTTATGGTTTCTTCAGGATATAAGAATCGACAATACGACCATATGGTTCACATATTTTCCATAAACCTCGAGCATCAATGTAATCCAGGAAAATAGTTATAAAGAACGCTGATGCGATGCTCTCCAAATTCTTACGTAAGTGTTGTTGATACATTTTCCCATTCGTTTGTTGTTACCACGAAATAATTATAATTGAGGAGTAAAATTGAGACTATTTAGATGAAAATTGGGGAGAAGTGTTGAAGACCGAAATTGAGATGATTTAGAAAGAGAGTTTGGGTTTAATTGGAAATTGATTGGTTAATTTGATGTTACTGGTAGTGAAAGGGGTTCATTTGGTGATGGAGAAGAAGACACGATCTTCTTGAAACTAGAATCTATATTAGTTACACTTAAATTATTAAGGTACTTTGGTTTTAGGTCTTCACTTATATGCATATCTTATTAGTTACATTGAAAATATTAATGTACTTTGAATTTAGGTCTTTACTTATATGTATATTTACTACCTCTTTGCTTGGTTGTATTGATTTTCGACTCAACGGTTTACCTTAAAATTGTGTCTTTTTGTGTGACAACTTATTATCTTGGTCCACTAAACGTCAATACACTCTTTCTCTCTCTAGTGTCGAAGCTTAATATCGGGGTGTTGCAAACGTTGTAGCGAAGACAGCATGGCTTCACAACTTTCTTCATGAGGTACACTCTCCTTTATCAATTGTCATTGTTGTATATTGTGATAATGTTAGCATTACATGTCAACTAACCCTACTCAACAGCAATGGACGAAACACATTAGATTGACATTCATTCCATCTTTAATGGTTACTGCGGGTCTTGTTAGAGTTTTTCATGTGCCCTCACGTTTTCAATATGTTGGTATCTTCACTAAAGGATTGCATTCCATTTTGTTGAGTGTTCGATCCCCCTCGCTTCAACTTGAGACGTAATAGTTGATATATTTGTAATTATTTTATAATGACCATGTTCATATATTTGGCTTAGCTCATTCTTAAGAATGTTTTTTTTTTTCTATAAACTACGTACTAGAGAAAATATTATCCTTCAATATACGTAGTGGCTTCGTGTCTAGTATTGTTCTATATGTGTTTTATACCATATAGATTGAGAGTTAAGTTTTTCCAAACAAGTCAGGTTTAAAATTAATAGAAGCATCTTTAGATTTTTACGGTCTTCTTCATGTTTCATAGTAACATTTTTCAAAATTATTATTGTTATTTACTTTTTATATCGAGAATGATGAAAGTAGAGACAAAGTCTAATCATAATCATCGTTACATTCCATTGATTACAAGAAATTAGTAAATGTCTTTTCCCAGCTTAATGATTTTGGGTTGGGAAAACTTTAAATCCCTATATTCTTTATGTTTTAAACATGTTCTCCTTTCTAGTCTACATATCCTTTATCTTTGGAGTCGGTTGTCTGCATTTCAAGATTAAAATGTTACATGCAGGTTCAATATCAAAGTTTGTAATTGTATATGTCATATAATTGTCTTTAACAACCTGCTAGTTTCATAAACAGGTATAACAATGAGTAAAATATAACGAGCTAGAGATGAGAACACCAGACTGGAATGCCTACTAATTCCATATCTTCACGTTCAATCACTACAACAAATTAGGCCATTGTTCACGCTTTTTTCTTCGCACTTTATAAATTGTGAACATTTTTTTTATAATGTCCACGCTTATAAGTGTGCAAATAATGTTCACACTAATAAGTGTGATAAACATTAAGTGCTACAAAAAACTTCACACTTTTTGTTGTAAAAATAAAAGCTCACATTTAAAAGTGTGAAGTATACAAATTTTTTATAATAAAATAAACTTCACACTTTAGAATGCGAAAAAAGTCATAGTTTAAAATGTAAAAATTAGTGTTACTTAGGCGTGGGCAAAAAAATCGGTTTATGATCAATTTGAGAAAAAAAAAACCGAAACCGGTTTTAAAAAAGGCGTCTTTTTAAAACCGATTTTTCTCAATCTGATTCAACGATTCATAACTTGTTTAATAACATAGTTGGACCTGTTTAAAAACGGGAAAAAACAATTTCAAATTGATTTGATTAATTAATTGATTGACTTAATTCGAACCGGTTTAAAAACGATCTAATTTTGAAAAAATATCAGATTTATTTACTATAATGATATTAATTAAAAAAAGAAACACATTTTTTTATACACATACTTTCAAAAAAGATGATAAACGGTACCCACCCATACTTTATAACCGGTACCCCCATTTATTCGGATATGAAAGAAATCCAACCGATACCCACCCATAACAAATCCAAAAATGAGATACTCATTTATTCGGATATGAAACAAATCCATCTCTATCCATAAATTCATAAATCGACCTATAAACTCAAAAATCAGATACTCATTTATTCTCGATCCATAAATTCACAGTCATCAAATCCAATTCGATCTGTAGGTGCGGTTGTTTTGCGGTAGGTATGGGTAGTTAGGTGCGGTTGTGGTGGTGGTGGTGGTTGGTGTGGGTAGTTAGGTGCGGTTGTGGTGGTGGTGGTGGTTGGTGTGGGTAGTTAGGTGCGGTTGTTGAGGAGGTTATTTTATGGTAGCTAGGTGCGGTTATTTGACGGCAGTTGCGGTTGTTTTACGGCCAGTTTCGATTGTTTTGATCATCGCACAGGTAAATTAGTTTCTGATTCTTATGTGATTTTAGTTGATTATGTGATTTTAGTTGCGATGAATGGATTTGTGATTTTAGTCAGCGATTAATGGAGTTGATTTTAGTCAGCGATTAATCGGTTATTTTAGCGATTAATGGAGTTGATTATGTGATTTTAGACACAAGTAAATAGATGTCCACAATTTGATTAGATAAACCGATTATACAGAGAAATGGGATTTAGTTATTCAGCATATAGTGCGAGATTGTTAGTTTGTTTGTTTATATGTTTTGGTATGTTTGAGTGTAGATATAGTTATTGAAGTAAACTGATTAAAATGATAGATAATTCTCCACTGAGTAATGTTGCGTAATGTTTAGATGCCTTCAGTGTTGAACACTGATCTGAGGTAAATATTTTCCACCAACGTACGCTGCCATAAGCTTGGTCTGTTGCGGAACCATTGCGGACATGACAGTGTAAAAGTCATGACCAGTGATCATTTTTGGTTTTGGTTTTGGTTTAGGGGTGTTTGGATATGGGGTGGGATATAAGGAAGGGTGAGGAGGGTAAAAATGGAAAGTGGAAATCCGTTATACTAGTAATATATTTTGACAGATTTTGTTTACTGAAACTGTGGGCGTGATCATGTTTGTAAAATATCCATAACATATAAGATTGTCCGTAATAAGTACAACTATCAGAACGACCGTGATCATGCTTGGTCTGTTTATATTTGTGGTACTTTTGTGAGCCCAATAATAACTAAACGAAATACATTTTTATGTCTTTTGTTAAATATATTGGTGTTATTACAACCGGCTAATCTGTCTGACCTCAACTAAATAATGCAGTAGTATGGAAGGCATTTATGTTTCAGACTGCTTAACAAGGTAACAGTGTGATAACTAGTAAATATTTATAAATATCGTCCATATATGTAAAATGACTATATTATAAACAAGCTGAAACTACATAAGTTCATAAGCCTACATATAAGCTTAAACAAACACCCCCGGGGTCGCTTTAGAAACCAATTCACATACGCTTGGGAGGTAGTTAAAAATGAACGAAAAAGGAGATGGTGAAGATTAATTAAAAATGAACACGAAAGTGTACGGTGGTAATGAAAAGTAGAGATTCTAATTCAGTGTATAGTGTGATTATTGCTAGTTAGAAGCTGTTATCTGTTTACACCATCGTTAGTTTAGTTAACTGATATTATAATGAACCTGATAATATACCACTGTTAGATGTAGATATACAATATAAATTAGCCACTTAAATGTGAATGTATTTTGAATATATACTTTTAAGACATCGAGCAAATTCTGTTTCGTCACACTTCTAATATACCACTGTTAGTTGTATTGTTTTACTTTTTTGAGTAGATTTATATGGTTGTTTAGGTGTTATATAGAAATGATGGACAAAAGTTGGATGAAAGCTAATATCAGAACCAAGACTTTTAAAGATGGAGTGAATTCGTTTATCGAATTTGCTCGTATTGGAGCTATTAGAGAGGGAATTTCATGTCCGTGTAATAAATGTGCTCATTGTGAGTGGTTTCTTGTGGATGTTCATGGCCATCTATTACGACATGGTTTTTTATCGGGTTACACACATTGGACATTCCATGGAGAATGAAGAGGAAATATAATGGTTAACTTATTTCTGTATATGATGCTAGGTAAGTAGTTTGAATAAGTAATCCAAGCACTTAAAGTTCATATCAAGTTTGTGTTACTTGAAGTACTAGTTTGCTATAGAACTAGTGTTTCTTTCGTATGTTGTTGGGTCATGCATGTTGTGATTCTGTTTATAAATTGATATTCACTCAAGTTCTGGTAATGTAGTCGTACATTAATCTGAATTTGGTGTCATACTCTTATTTAAGATTCTGTTATGGTGTTCGGTGATTGCAGATCCATATTTGAATACAGATGCCAGAACTATGTCTCCGTTTGAGCATGGAGAGGTTTCTGTTCTCGACGATGGTGGAGAGGTGATATTTCATGACGCCTTTTAATCGTTAAACCAGTTTATTTACGGCACTTAAAAAAACAATAAATGATAATTACTATAACTGTTTGACTGCGTTCTCTATCACTTTTTGTGAAATTTGTTTGATCCGTCACTGCCTAGGGGCAATGTAGTTCTGCTATTCCTGTGTATGGCAAAGAGGGCCCTGCAGATGTGTGCGTGATAGAACTAGGAGGGACAGTTGGTAATTTTATTATGAATAATTTCTTTAATTTCAGTGATATTTTTATTTTTATGTGGTTATCTAATACCTTTGTAATCATTCTAGGTGACATCGAGTCTATGCCCTTCATCGAGGCTTTACGACAATTATTTTTCTCAACAAGTAAGTTCACCATTAATATTTATTATATGCCACAGAGATCCATTAGTTCCTTCTTACTCGTATCATACTTAGCCAGATATCTGCCTACTCTTGACACTTGTGGCCCAATATGTTTTAGTTATAACTTAAAATCCTAGGTTATTGTTTTTTTTTAAAGGCGGTCCTAGGTTATTGTTAAAGAGAAGTTATCTACCAATGCCACATTTGACACTGCCAATTCGAATTCTAAGTTTTATGCTCTTCATGAAATCATATTTAGCTCCACCCATTTATATATAGTGTTCGGTGCCCATGAAGTTACTGGTTGAGGTCTTATAATCTTGTTTTGTTCTGTGTAATATACTAATATGTATAATGTATAATTGGAACTAACTGTATTGTTTTTTTTGTTCTTTCCTCAGGACCGGATAATTTCTGCCTCATTCATGTTAGCCTTGTACCAGTGCTTGGTGTTGTTGGTGAACAGGTAATAACCAGTGGGTAAAGTGTTAGATTTAGCTTAGTTTTGATGTTAGAGAATGGGAAAGTTTTATGTTTTTTATGGCCTTTTTTTCTTCAGAAAACAAAGCCTACACAACATAGTGTTAGGGAATTGCGAGCACTGGCCTGACCCCTAACTTTTTAGCATGTCGCTCTACTCAGGTACGTTGTTCTTTTATCTATGCATACATGAATCACAATGTCGTTCGCAAGTAAATATATTACGGCACCTCCGTATAAGTCATCCTTGTCATTTATGGCTCCCTAATTATAATGTTGGCCCGTCATACTCTTTTGCGACTTTCTAATAAATTTTTTGAATGAGCGAGTTGCTGGACTATAATACATAAAATATTGAGATTGTATCAAGATTTAAATCGAACCAAAACCGTCACTTGTCAGATAAAGGTCACTCAACCACTTTCTGAGTTGCTGTTTATGTTGGTTTTTATTTACCCTTCAGTTCCTATTTTCCTACTTTGCTACTCACTCTCACCTGTAGTTTACTTTCTCAGAAACACAAATAGTTCTCTTTAATTATGGTTGACTGACATAAACCTGCTCCTCACGTGCCAATGGTTACTACCAGTTATACTGTTCGTCGCTACCAGTTATAATATTCGTCATTACCAGTTATACTGTTTGTCACTACCTCGAGTAAAACTAGTCAAATACTCAAGTGGTTAATAGGTTTTAGCTTTCTGAGAGGTTTCTCAGTTTTTACGCGGTATCTGTATAAATGTAGCTATATGGTTGTACTGTATCTGTGGCTTTGTGCAATACTTCGTCAACAAACATGACAGATAATCATAAATATAAGCATATTAAATTATTCCAGTGAACATTAAACTTTATGATTATATTTCTCTTTTAGCCTGTTCTCTGTGTATCTCTTTTGCTTATATAAGTAACTGAATATTAAAGATCTGCTTTATTCCTCTTACAGCCATTGTTGGAAAACACAAAGTAGAAACTCTCACAATTTTGCCATGTACCTGTAAGTGATGTTTACTCTTTGCACATTTGTGATCTATCATGCAGGAAATGCTGTTTAACTCGTGTTTGATTTTCTGATTTGGTTACCTTTGAACAGGGTGCTAACATTCTTAATATACACGATGTTCCGAACATCTGGCACGTCCCTCTTTTACTCCGAGTACGTTACCTTCAACCTTTTTTGCATCTTTATTAAATATTTTCGTACAATTCCTAAATTTTCAATTACTTCGTTCCAGAACCAAAATGCTCATGAGGCAGTTTTGAAGCAGCTAGCACTTTTCAAGTGAGTATATGTACATTGCTGGACCTCTCTTGTAATAAATGAATCTGTTATCATTTTGCATCTCATTAGAATGCATACTATTTAAGAGTAACTGGTTACGATTCTTTTGCTATGCTATAGTATCCTGGTTTACTTTGCTATGTGTATGATATTAGAATGCAAGGACTGCAAGAAACATGATATTATTGTTTGTTTCAGTGTAGCCACTCCTCCAAATCTACAAGAGTGGACAACCAGAGCATAAACCTTTGACAACCTCACCAATTCTATTAGTATCATGCCTTATATTCTCTTCCCTGATAGTGTTTAGTTTCTGAAACAATAATTACTCTCTGCAGGTCAAAATTGCAATGGTGGGGAAATATGTTGGCCTAACAGACTCATATTTGTCCGTTGTTAAGGTATGGTTAGTGTGTGGTTTCAGATAAAGAATATTTTGTGTAGCCATGGTTTCTTACGTTTTGACCGACTAATCTATGGGGCTTAAACCCACCACCACACATTTCAAAAGCAGATAAAGGCCTCCCCTGCGGGGAGGTTGGAGTGGTCACTTCATGGTTATTTGCACCAAGCAGGATTTGAACTTGAGCCCTATATAACATATTAGTGATGATAGTCGATGATAGTCACAAGTTTTTACCACCTTGGCCACCCCTGGGCGGTTAAGGATTAAGATTAAGAATATAAGCTTCAGTGAAATGCTAATGGGACTGAGGATGTATATTCAGAATTCAAAAGATATTCCCATATAGATTTACACTGTGTGCCTGGTGCTAATGTAGTATTTGAGATGTGCTCTAGAAACTGATTTAAACTGAAACACACGAAAAAAAAAAGAACATCTAGCATCGTTTGGTAATTGCAATGCACACTCTAGTCGGACTGAAAATGACTAAATGATTTGTTTTCGTCTGTTTAGATTTTAGTCATGTTAAAATTATCTTAGCATTTTCATTAGATGTTGCTTCCCTTGTGCCTAATTAAGGTTTACACATTTGTTTTTTAGCAGTGAGAATCAAATTCACGCTTACATATTTATCTATTAGTAACATTGCATTGTTACAAGATATATGTGAGAATGATTTTGATCTGCAAGCTTTCTCATTTATCTCTTAGTAATTCTTGGTTTAGATCGTTGTGGGCATTATACTGGATTTCACTTATGATCTACTTAACTTGAAATGCAGGCCCTTCTACATGCCTGCATTGCATGTTCATTGAAACCATCTATTCAATGGATTGCAGCTTCTGATCTTGAAGATGAAAGTGCCAAATCGGTATGGGGCCTCTATAGTCTAAACGAGGCTTAATGCTATTATCTAATACACCCCTAAAATCTAGTATCAAATCCATGCTAAAGTATTTAACTCTTAATCATGTATCCTTTTGCAGGCACCAGAAGCTCATACAAAGTCTTGGGAGACGCTAAGGGTGAGTTTTATATTTCAAGTATTTTTCGTATGAATACTCACTGTTTATATTAACAATCATTTCCCTCGTGTGGACTTAAATACTTAATGTATATGAGTTTGTTCGTGGACTTGTGCTAATATGCATATCATGATATGCCTCGATGCTCGAGCTTTTTAAATTCCAGTGCTTGACCTTGAGCTTTATAGAACTAGTTAAACATTTGTGAGCCAGTGATGGGTTGCAAATTCTGTATAGCTCTCTAACACTAAACATGAATATGTTCAGAGTTGTTCATGTGTTTTGGTTCCTGGTGGATTTGGAGATCGTGGTGTGAAGGGAATGATACCAGCTGCCAAATATGCCCGAGAGAATAAAGTTCCATACCTTGGCATTTGCTTAGGAATGCAAATATCTGTGCTTGAAATTGCTAGATCTGTAATTTATCTCACCGGTTTACAATTATGTGTCCTCTAATTTAAGTTCAGACATTGTATTATTTAAATTGGTCAATTTATACAGATCTTGGGGTGGAAAGACGCAAACAGTACCGAGTTTGACGAGCATGCACCCAATCCTGTTGTAATCTTCATGCCAGAGGTATTTCGTCTCCCTTATATTGTGACAAGTTTTGTGTTCTAATCGAGAATGAAGAGGAAATTACATGCTCTCTTACTACAAATTACATGCTCTCTTGCTACAAATTATATGGCCAATCTTACACATAGTTCCCTAAAATCAGCAGATATATACAGGTACTTCTTACTCCACATGCATAATTTCTTTATAAGTTCATACTTTCAACATCTTTTTTAACCCGTGTGCGATTATTGTTTCCTAATACTTCTGTAGTTTTTTGCAGGTCGAGATTGGTTCACAGAACACTCCTGAGCTTTGGATTCCCAAGCCAGAAAAATATTTGTTCTTTGTTAATCTGAACTAGAAGTATGTGAAAACACGAATAGTGTCATAAGCTGCACAGAATTATTTATCGTGTGGATTAAATGTAACTTTAAATTTGAATGTAATCACTTTCTGATAATCAAATTTAAACATGTATGCATAATTCATTTTACTGATTTGCCTTGTGTATGCATGGGGTGACGACATTTGGGTTGTTAACGACGAGCCTGGGCGTCACTAAACACAATTTTTTTTTGTACTATTGGTTCAAAAACTTCACGCTTAAAAGTGTGAAAAAATAAAAGTTCACACTTAAAAGTGTGAAGATTTTCTTTTAAATTATAAAGAATTGTTTCAAAATCTTCGCACTTAAAAGTGTGAAGATTTAAAACCTCACATTTATGAGTGTGAAGAAATGTATTAAAATTATCACACTTTAAAGTGCGAAGAATTCTTTTAAAAATCTTCGCACTCAAAAGTGTGAAGTTTTTTATAAATCTTCACAGTTAAGTGTGTGAAATTATTTGTTACACCACTATTGTTCACACATAAGTAAGTGTGAACTTTTAAATTTTTCACATTTTAATATGTGAAAAAAAGCTAAAATAAGTGTGAACAATCACATATTTTGTTGTAGTGAATATTCTTACTCGGAGTCTACATTGTGAAATGTACGTGTATATTTTTGCTAAATTTGACTAACAATTGACGTCAAGCTTCTAGAATGATTATATTTATAATCATTATCCTTATCATACTTTATTCTAGATCGACCATGAATATCGCTAGCTAAACATTCTGATGTTATATCACTGTAGACATGATGGATTTAGAGTGTTAGAGCCATCATATCTTGTAAATTGATTAGAGAATATCTCTGAAATGGCCACATTATGATCATTTGCACTCCACTTCACCCACGTTTATAGGCTTTCCTTTTATGAGTTAAATCATCGACATTTCCTCGTAAAGTTCCATTCACATAATGTTATATAATTAAATAAACATATATATTTTTACATTTTGTTTATTAAACTAGCAAGCAAAAGATTATGTGTATATGTTCGTACAAGCATTGATTGGTTCATGCAACCGATCATACCAATAAACCATGCACAATTAGGTCTTAACTTCATATTCCTATGGAAAATCCAAGAGTAAGAGAGCTCCAAACCCAAGAAGAGTGTCGTTCCTTGGTGGTCTGCTGCACTACAAGAAAAGGAAGAACTGGCGGAGCTGGTTTCTCCGGCGATGCATGTCGCTAGGAAAGCCCAATAAACAATAAAATAATGTCCAACGTGGCACAAAGTCCACCAAAGAATCCCTGACGATATGTCATCGAGGAAAATTCATCAAACTTTGACTAAATAATCTAACAAAAAAAATTAGAGAAATTTTCTCGTCAAAGTTTCCCCAAAGACATGTCGTTGGGATATTTGGTGAGAGCAATTAACATGGATTAGTCTTAACCTCATGTTTTGATAAATGCACGAATGTAAGGCTAGCGAGTTTGTTAAGACCTTATAAGACTTATAAGGTTTTAACAAACTCGCAACTTATAAGGTCTTAACAAACTCGCAAGCCTTACGTTCGTGCATTTATCATAAAACTTTTGCTTGAAGATTAGGGGTCGTGCAGTATTCATAGAACATGTTAAAGTATTGTTCTCTAAGATACATTCTATCTTACTGTCATTTCGTGATCCTTCCATCTAAAAAACTCTGAACGTTGACTTGGTTAAGTTGTGTTCCTTCAAATGTGTGAATGTGTGAATATCAAGATTGACACTCAAGTTTACAGCTATGTTAACTTAACGTATTAATCAGTTGCAATATGTATATGATTGATGAAAAGTGTATAGGGTACACCTTTTTTGGATAAACCGCATGATGTGTATTATAGTAGTGTGGGATTTTCGAGTTAGTTGATAATAAATAAAATGATAACTTAAGGATGTTTCTTGTTGGAGGGTCAGATATTTTTAATGGTTAAATTGTAATGTTTAACTTGCTTACTTTTATTTCAGAGAAGTGTAACAATGAAGAATCATAAACATCCAAGAAAATCCAATCATCTTATAATGACATCTTTGATAGCCGCTTGTCGTTAAATTACGACCAAGGTTCATGCTAACTTAAACCTTCTTTATTACTCCCTCCGTCCCAAAATTATAGTCCCTCTTTCCTTTTTGGGTTGTCCCAAATTAATTGTCCACTTATAAAACTTCTAAAAATAGGTAGGAATTTTAGAACGAGATTACTAGATTACCCTTAATTGAATTCATAATTACGAACTTTTGAAAGGTTTTAAATTAATTGGTTAAGGGTAAAACTGTATTTTTGTAAAAAGTAAGAGAGAGAAAGCTGAAAATGTGGTACTTTTCTTAAACTGTGTGTTTTTTGTCTGGGGACAATAATTTTGGGACGGAGGGAGTAGTTTTGTATCATTTTCATGAAAATAGATGCTTCCTACACACAATACAGTATAATACAACAATATTATGCAACACAATCGTTTTAATTGCATATGCAAACGAACGAGATTTTTCTTTAAAAAAATTATAGAAAATAAAACAAGTATTTGACTCAAATGTACGTGGCTGTAACGTTTCTGGCCTTTCTGATTCTCGGCTATCTCCAAATGTGTACTCAACGATGATGTCTTGAACCTCTTATTAAGTCGATCATTTGGTGATGGTTCTTCTGGTCTTAAATTCTATGCTAGACTAAAAATATGTGCACTTTTTAAGTTTACGTTGCTATCATTTTGACTATTTGTTGGTTGTCTCATAACTATTACTCCGTAGCTTGTTTCAGTGCCGTATTTTATCGTTCTATGTAGTATATCATTTGTGGCGTTTGCTTTGGCTAATGTGTTTTATGCATTTCAAAATAGAAATCTTAGAGCTTAAGAGAAATTAATTTCTGATTCTGATTTAGTAACTACTTTAAATCAAAATCATCAAACTTTTTTCTAAAAAAGTAGCCAAATCAACTTTGTTGTCTAAGCACCAGTAAAAGAGAACTTTCTGAATTACCCTAGCACTATCTGATTGTGTCTAAACACCAGTACAAGAGAACTATCTAAATTACCTTAGCACTTTCTGATTGTGGTATTCGAAAATAGTCATTTTGTGGCTAAAACAACAATATATTTTTGTATTATGACTACTAGGATTCTGAATACTAAAGTATATTTGATAAAAATGAAAGGCTAATTATGTGCAAAAATATAATGATAACTTGATCGGGAAAACTTTGGTACCATAAAATAGTAAAAAAGTTACATTATCGATTGTACGTGCTTGTTATCGAATAAGCAATCATAACCCTAAACCTAATAGAATTTCAAGCTTGAACGTTAACCTATAATATATCTAACACTAATTTCCAGCTTCAATCAGTTAGTTATCATATTTCGTTATCCTAATCATATTTTTTTACAGTCACCTCGTATAGTCCAATAGGCTATATCATGCATGGAATGGAATCATAGTATGTAACACCGTTAGAAACATATACATGTTCAATGTAGGGCCACTAATATCTACTAGCTGATTCAAATATTTGACGTACACTTCATCTACTACTAAAATAACAAATATTTGGACAAAACATACTTTACTACTTTTCCAAGAATAAAAATAAAGGCAATCTAATATGGCCAAAAAAGTTTTGATTTATATAATTTTTTTATTAACAGAAGTAAACATCTTAACAATATATATATATAATATATAGTGACACATACATTAGCTATTTCTATGAAGGAGATTTTTATTTGTTGAGATGGGCCATCATTGTTGCAGCAAACAGAAAGTTAAGAGAGGGTTATGGTCTCCTGAAGAAGATGATAAACTCATCAAGCACATCACTAACCATGGCCATGGTTGTTGGAGTTCAGTCCCGAAACTTGCAGGCTAGTACTTAGATTCATGTTTCTTAGGAAGATTGAAATCCATGCTGTTTCACTGTATAGCTATTAGGGTTTCATTTCCTTCCCCCGTTTAATTATATAAGTTATTTTCTTGTAGCTCTAAAGATTGTGTTTTTCGAATTTGTGTTTGTATTCAGGGCTGCAACGATGTGGAAAGAGTTGTAGATTGAGGTGGATAAACTACTTGAGGCCTGATCTGAGGCGTGGTTCGTTTACTGACCAAGAAGAGCGAACAATCATTGATGTTCATAGGATACTCGGGAACCGATGGGCTCAGATTGCGAAACATCTACCTGGTAGAACTGATAATGAGGTTAAGAACTTTTGGAATTCTTGCATCAAGAAGAAACTTATTTCTCAGGGTTTAGATCCAAACACTCATAACCTTCTTTCTCCACATCAAATCCCTATCATTCATGCTAATAATAGTAAAAACATTGATCCCACAAAGCCGGTTTTCTCCATAATAAACAACACCTCGCCACAAACAAAAGATGCAAAAAAGGTTCAAGCTTATCGACCTCATTTGTCCACAGATGTTAATAATGATCATGTCACGAGTCAAAAGTTGTACGAAAATCCCTCAACCCTAAAAAGTTCCACCTTTAATTACCATGATTACAATATTCTTATGAAGAATGATGTTAGCCATCAAACTACAATGGGGTTTACAAGCCAGCCTTTTGTTGAAAGTGCTAAGATGCCTATCTTGTTGCCATTATCTTCTTCACCGAATCAACTTGATTTTGGGACACTGATGCAATCTTGGGGTGGGAACGTTAACGTCGCCAATGTTGGAGCGGCTTTCGTAAACACAAGAAGACCAGAAGCATACCAAGAAATGGTGCAACCACATATGGTAGTAGGTCAAGAGTTTGTGAACAAGGGTTTGGATCTTAGCAATGGTGGCGATGTTCAGGGTCAGACCAATGTCGATATGAGTTCATTTGATGGGTGTAACATTGACTTAGAGTTCATGGAAGCTGCACTTATGCCTTGTGGAATATACTCTAATGTGGGAACATTGGATCATCTTGCATGGGATTGTAATTAACTAGCTAGCTTATTGCTTTTCTTAAGTTCTTTTTTATATATTCTTTCTATTGTTAGAGTCTAAAGGTTTAATTAGTCTTTCTTGAGTGTATTTTGTTTATAGATTGTTTGCTTTAACTACTGATTTATAAACCTTCTTTGTCATTTCATGTCATTTGCAAAGAGAATGTTGATCAAACATGTTTCCGCGCCTATCAAACATGTGCTGCATTACAGTTATATCGTAACTGGTTTCCTCGCCTATCAAACACGTTTCAAAGCTAAAAAAAAGTCAGGCGTCATTTAGATTCGTGACTCGTAACAATCAATTAGGTTCACACTCCTCAAGAGTTTGTTGTGTACGTTTGACGTATGGAATAGTGGCTTCATAAAAACAGTTATGCGAAATTTTTCAATTTCAAAAACCAGGAGAAACATTACATATGTCACTGTCTTAATATTCTTCGACTAAAACTCATTAACTTGAACTTACTTTGGACAATTACTACTGCATACAACATTCTCGACCTCCTTTCTTAAGCCTTAGAAGATCGTATAATGTTTTTCTCGCAAGACGAATATATATTTTGCAGCCTCAAGCCCTTGCAAGTAGTTGTTTCTAAGATACTAAAAATTTATTAACATTGACTCTTGAAGCTAATTTTGACAATGTATTTCCCTAAAACAAACTGGCTAGGATCGAGCGCCAGCTTTTAGCATAGTATATGCTTTGCTTTCTTTAGGCAATTTGATTTTGCACATAATTTGTTTGCCAACATAAAATGGACAAATAGACGCCTCTCGTCGATTAACAATTACATATCGTGATTCAACTATGTGTCTTTCTGATCTTGCTGCTTTTAATTGTGAGGGTTATAGGCTTGTGATTTATCACTCCCTATATCTTCAATGATCAATTAATTTACCGAAGGTTGGGTTAGATCTTTGATTTGATTTCCGTATGTGTTTTTAATTGACTGATGTGTTTTTTTAGGTTTTGTGTTTAGATGATTTTAGGGTTCACTCCTTAGCCAGATCCCCTTTTTCTTTTTCCCCTGTTTTTGGTTGTGATCTCCCTTCAATCCAAATTCCTTTTCTCTTTAGCCTTGTCGGTCACGGACTTGCTTATTTGATTCTGTATCGTTTGTTATTCAGTTCCATCTGAAGATCCGATAAATTTAGATCCAGTTGAATTAACGATTGTTTTGGGTTTTTTGGGGGTTTTGTAATTCTATAATTTAGGGTTTCATTATGGTGGTTAAGGCACAAACTAACGTGAATCTCACCCAGTCGATTTCCAAATCGATTTTTGTTACTAATTTTCCTCAGGATACTACCAAAAAAGATTTGTGGAATGTTTGCAATACTTATGGAACAGTGGTGGATGTCTTCATTCCCAATCGGGTGTCTAAAGCGGGGAAACGGTTTGCTTTCGTTCGGTTTATTAAGGTGGTTAATACTGATAGATTGGTTGGGAATCTCTGCACGTTATGGATCGGTCGTATGCATCTGCATGCCAATGTCGCTCGGTTCGAGCGTACCACGAGTCCCACACGGAACATACGTGCTGCTCAGACTCCTGCTCAGCCCCCTAAGCATGTTCAAGGGCATACATTTGCTTCTGCAGTCCAAGGGCATGTTCGTCCTCCACCCTTGGTTGTTCCTACGCAACCTGTTTTGGTTTTGGATGATGATTGTCTGGTGGAGCGTGAACTATCTACTTTTGCTATGGGCGAACTCAAGGTTATTTCGTCTATTCCTAATCTTCGTTCCATCTTACTGAAGGAGGGTTTTCAGAATGTGCAGTTATCATATTTGGGAGGGTTATGGGTCCCTATTGGACTGGAATCTCTCAGCGCTAAAAAGAAATTTATGGAACACGTGGGTGTCGCGTCTTGGTTTTCTTGCGTGTGTAATGCTCAACCGGATTTTGTAGCTAAAGAACGTATTGTCTGGGTTGACATCGAAGGCGTTCCCCTACGTGCTTGGTCGCATGCAACTTTTGTTAAGATCTGCTCTAAATGGGGTGAGGTTATGGACTTAGAGGAGGGTAAAAACAACTTTTTCGCCCGTAAACGTATATGTGTCAAAACCAAACAAGAAGATCTCATTTTGGAAAAATTCAAGGTCATTATTAAAGGAAAGACGTTTGTGCTCAGAGCCAAGGAGTTGTTTGTGTGGTCTCCGAAATTTAAAGAAATTGAAGAGTGTGCCTACTGTTCTGATGATGAAGGTATTACAAGCGGAGAGGCTTCAAAAGGAGTGTTCGAAAAGAACATGTTTGTTAATGATAGCGATGATGATGCGGTATCTGATACTATTTTTGGAGAGACTAATGACAAAAATGAAGGTGATCAGGTGGTAGAACAACCATCGATGGATAAGGCGAAGTCTAGTGATCCGTTTGAAATCTATGATTTGTTGACGAAAAAAGGCCCAGAGGACGTTCCCGAAGTGGATAAAAGTTCTTCACACCCTCCTGGATATACACCACCGAATTCTAAGGATGATAACCCTGAGAATGAAGTCTGTGAGGGAGAGGCCGATGTGTCGCTTAGTCACTCAGTCTGTTCGCGTGTAGTGAAAGAATGTGAGGTGTTGGATTCTGATTTGGGTTCGGGCGTACACAAACCTGATGATATTTTGAATAAGGGAGGATCTATGTTGGAGCTCCTAGATAATATGATTAAGGTTGGGCAAGCTATGGGGTACTCTATGGAAGGGTGTGAGAAGGACATCGAAGGTATTATCAATATACAAGGGGTTAACGATGTTAATCAATGAATTGCTTGTCTTTAAACGTTCAAGGCCTAGGTTCTAAGGCCAAAAAAGATTGGACCAGGGAGTTAGGTACTAAATATAAGGTAAATTTATTGTCTCTTCAAGAGACTAAGAAGGCTATTATTTCGGATATGGAGGTAAAATCGCTTTGGGTAATTCTTGTTTTAACTATGTTATTAGTGAAGCGCATGGTAACTCAGGTGGTATTTTGTGTGTGTGAGATTCTATGTTATTTCAAGTTGAGAATCATAGTATTTCGGATAATTTTGTTGCTCTCTATGATGTGTGGAAGCCGTCTAAGACCAAGTTGCTAGTTATCTCTGTTTATGCTCCTCAATCTCTTTTCGATAAGAAGCAGTTGTGGAGTTATATTTCCTTAATCATCAGTAGATGGAATGGTGAATGCATTGTATTGGGAGATTTTAATGAAGTTCGTTGTGTGGAAGAACGTATGGGGTCTATATTTAATGTTCAAGGGGCAGCAACTTTCAATGATTTCATTATGAGATCTAATCTTCATGACGTTAGGCTGGAAGGGTTTTCGTTTACTTGGTCTCATCCTTCAGCCTCCAAGATGATCAAGTTGGATAGATTTCTGGTGTCAGATGGGTTTCTTTCTCTTTTTCCTCATATGTCTGCTCTTTGTTTGGATAGACACTTGTCTGATCATCGCACTATTCTGATGAGGGACGTGTATATTGATTATGGTGCTACACCTTTTCGATTGTTTCATTCTTGGATGAAGTGGAACAGGTTCGATCTTTTGGTTTCTAGTGTGTGGGGTTCATTTGCTCTTGATGATAGTAACGGTATGGTTCGGTTCAAGAAGAAGTTACAACTGTTGAAAAAAGAAATTAAGGCGTGGGTTTTAATCCAAAAACAGCAGAAGTCTGACTTGGTAAATGATATTAATGCCAAGCTTCATGATATCGATGTTAAGCTTGACCAAGGTGGTGTTTCTGATGACCTTCTTCTTTCTCGGTTGAATCTATTGAAACATCTTCATGAATATAAGTCTTATGTTAATCATGATTATATTCAAATAGCTAAGATCCGATGGGCGATTGAGGGAGATGAAAATTCTAAATACTTTCATGGCATTATTAATAGGAAACGGGCCTCCCTTTCTATAAGAGGTATTATGGCCGATGGAGAATGGGTTGTGGATCCGAATCGTGTTAAGGATGAGTTTCGTTCTCACTTTGTTATTCGGTTTAATGATCCTGTCAGTAATCGTCGTAAACTCTCCTTTCAATTCCCGAACCGTCTTGATTCGGTTCAGGCCGAGGAGTTGGATCGATGTGTATCTAATGATGAAATTCGTCGTGCAGTTTGGAGTTGTGGGGTCGATAAATCGCCTTGCCCAGATGGTTTCACATTCAATTTTTTCGTAAATTTTGGGAGATTATTGGTCCGGATTTTTGTTCGGTGGTTTCCTGGTTCTTTGATCACGGTTCTTTTGTGCGAGGCTGTAATTCTTCTTTTATTTCCCTTATTCCTAAAGTATTGGACCCGAAGTTTGTATCTGATTATCGGCCTATAAGTTTGATCGAATGCATATACAAAGTCGTGACTAAAATCCTTGCTATGCGTTTGTCGGTAGTAATTTCTGATTTGGTTTCGGATGTCCAGAGTGCTTTTGTTCCGGATCGCCAAATTCTTGACGGGCCGTTCATTGTTAATGAGCTGCTTGCTAGGTGTAAAAAACTTAGGCAGCACGCCATGGTGTTTAAAGTGGATTTCGCTAAGGCTTATGATTCCATACGTTGAGATTATCTTATCGATGTGTTAAGAGCTTTCGGTTTTGGTGATAAGTGGTGTTCGTGGATTAGGGGTACTCTATCGTCCAGTATGGCTTCTGTTCTTGTTAACTGCAGTCCCACGGCTGAATATGAGATTTGTCGAGGGTTAAAGCAAGGGGATCCTTTAGCCCCCTATCTATTTATTCTTGTCATGGAATCCTTGCATCTTTCATTTGTTAGAGTTGTTGAAGATGGGATCTTCAAAGGTATTCAAATTGATAATGACTTCACTTTATCTCACTTGTTTTATGCGGACGACGCCATCTTTTTTGGGGAGTGGTCGGCTGATAACCTTAATCGAATAATGCATGTTCTTCTCTGTTTTTCGTTAGCGCCTGGCTTGAACATTAATGTCAAGAAGAGTCAGTTGTTAGGTGTTGGTATTTCTCATGAGGGGACTATTGCCGCGGCTACGGGTCTTGGTTGTTCTGTTATGACAACTCCATTTAAGTACCTTGGTGTTATGGTAGGGGGAAACATGTCTAGAATCAATGCTTGGGATGAGGTTGTATCTAATATGAAGTCTCGGTTGTCGAAATGGAAGCTTAAGACTCTTTCTATTGGTGGTCGACTTACGCTCCTCAAATCAGTGTTAGGTTCTTCTCCCATTTATTGTATGTCTTTATTCAAAGTTCCGAAGGCTGTTTTACATACCTTGAAATCTATCTGTAGGAGATTCTTTTACGGGTCTCAAGGTAATGATGAGAAGATTACTTGGGTGAAATGGAGTAAAGTTCTTTCTGCGAAAGAAAATGGTGGGTTAGGGGTTGCTAGTTTTTTCGCTCTTAATAGAGCTCTTCTGTTTAAATGGGTTTGGCGTTTCATCTCTCGAGATAATTCTTTGTGGCGTCGTTTCATTACTGTTGTGCACGGTCCTCTTTCGGAGCCTCGCTCTGCTTGTCCGTCGTCGTTATGGTGTAATATTCTCCGTGAAATGAGTCTTCTGAAGACTCAAGGTATTGATATGGTTTCTCATTGTATTCTAAAAGTGGGTAATGGTGTACATACTCGTTTTTTGAAGGACAATTGGCTAGGGGACATGCAACTTTGTTGTCGTTTTCCACGACTTTTTTCCTAGAGTTGAACAAGGACATCTGTGTGGCGGATAAGATGAAGGTTGCGGTAGTGTCCTCTTTTCGTCGACCCGTGAGGGGAGGTATTGAGTCCACTTAATTGCAGCTTCTGTTGGAGTCGTTAGGTGACATAGTTTTATCAAACTCCCTTGATCGGTGGGTTTGGGATATGAACGGGGATGGGGTTTTTCGTGTTAAAGATGCTCGACGCACGCTGGATGATTTCTTTCTTCCTAATTCTGATACAAGCACCCGTTGGGTTAAATTTTGTCCGATCAAAGTCAATGTATTTGCCTGGAGAGTGTCTAGACCGTTTAGCTTCAAAGGCTAATTTGTTGCATAGGGGTATTCAGGTGGACTCCCTCATTTGTCCAAGTTGTAGCTCCTGTGTTGAAGACGTTTCTCATTCCTTTTTTAGTTGTTCAATGGCGGTGGATGTTTCTCGGCTGATATGTCGTTGGTGGGATGTTGATTGGGAGTCGTTAGGGTGCTATTCTGAGTGGCTTGGTTGGTTACAATCTCTTCGGATGTCGTCTAAGCTCAAGCAGTTGTTTGAAGGAGTCTGGTATGTGGCTTGGTGATGCATTTGGTGTTTCAGAAACCAATCTATTTTCTCGGCGTCTACTCTTAGAAAGACGGTTATTTTTGACGACATAGTCGAGCGTTCTTTTCTTTGGTTTCCTGCTAGATGTAATGTCCTTAATAGTTGGGATCTTTGGTATTTGAACCCTTCTTTGATTTTTTTATAGTTTTCTAGCGCCTTGCTAGTTTCTTTATAAAATGTTGCCGTTCAAAAAAAAAACATAAAATGGACACAGTAGGTTGTAATTACTACCTAAAAGATTTAATAGTTTGAAATGATTCACCACATAATGACCAACAAGATTTTATGTGGTTTACACGAATCAATTTCGAGTTACCTTCAGCATCTATCTAAGGGATATTTGTAAATGAGATTGTTTGTGGGCTGATCAATTAGTCAAGTAGTGGAATTGCACATTGACAGGACTCACCAACTAGGCCAGTACATTGGGCCCAAGTTATGTTAATTACTGTAGGATATTAAATGATCAAAGTTATATTGTTATTTGTTTGTAGCAACTAAAACATACTCCGTATTATTTGTACTTGTCAACTTATTAGGATAACTTTATAATTTCGTTTCAAAAGTATTAGTTGCCACTGCCTCCTGCTGGAGTTTGGGAGGGGGTTTGTAAGCGACAAAAATTTAAGAATTTTCTTTTTAGAGTTCTAAGGGTTTCTTTTTGCGGGTTTTTTCTATTGGTTCTGGTCCGGGGTTTGCCCATTATATATGGTATAATTCAGGGTCTGCCGTTCTTAAAACTTTTTTTACAATAATATATAAAAATTATGATATAGTTAACAAAATCATAAATTATGAAATCATATTTGCTCTTTTAATGAGCATCAAGTACAAGCCAAGAGTACATATAAAGTTGGTAGGGAATGACCAAGTGAGCAAAAATCGAACATATCATCTCATTTAATCTTGTGACATATATTCAAGATTATCAATGGTTAACATATTTGCAATCAGTACGAATTTCTCCATCATCTTGAGAAACTACATCGAGAATGCTTGAAAGCTTCACCATTGACACGCCAAACTGGTTCTTGAAGAGTGAGGATTGAAATGACAATCCATCAGCAATGGGTTTAGTCCTCGAGTCCGAGTAGAGCATTTGGTCAGTCGACAAGAGTCCCATGTTCTTCTTGAGGTTGTGGTAGTATTGTGTGTCGAATGTGTTTGGAGTTTCACCATCAAGATTCACGTTTTCGGATGCCCATCTACATTTTCTCCTCAAGTAGTTCAAATACTTTGGGTCCAAGGATGGATCGGGTTTCTTAGTACCTTTGTAATCGTATAAACGATGTTGCACTGACTCGCATGTAGTCTTTCCAATAGTATGAGCACCTGATAACCAAATGCAACACGTGTTATAATCGGCTGTGCAGAGTTAAACAAACAAGCTTTTACACTTTGTAAAGTTTTTACCTGAGAGAATTACTAAATCTAGCACATTGAGTCCTTTAGACTGGAAAAACTCGATAAGATTGGTAATGCTTTCAGAACCCTTGGGAACAATTGAGGCTTCTTTGGCAAGCGAAATTCGGCCATCTTTCCTACCATATGGGATCGTCCAGTAAGGTCCACCAGCTAAAACGGTGGCATCTCGAGCCACAGTTGTCAGGATATCTGCACAGGAGACAGTTTTTGGGCATTTCTTCTCGATCTCAGCTTTTATGTCGTCGATCACTTCAAACCCTCTTAATGACTTGCTCATATTAGATGTTTTTTCGCTCCCTTCATGGTCCAAAAGAATGGATGCATCACATCCCTATAACAAAAAGATATTGTCATTATATATAAAGAAACACGTTTTGAATATTTAAATTTTGAGCAAGAAAAATATATACCCGAACGACACAATCATGGTATTGGAGCCTTAAGAGACTAGGAGCAAGGGTAGGATCCTTGGTAACCCATTCCTTGACCTTTCTATAGATAATGCCCTCTAGGTCATAACAACTTTCACGGTACAAAGAGTAGGAGAGATCGTCTTCAAGTGACGAAAGATCTGCCAGACTCGGTACCTTAAGGGTCATTGATGAGTAGTCATCGGGTTCGTAGGCTAAAACCGACATGGAAAACGAGATTATGAGGATGGTTGTGATGAAGCTAGACATCTTCATGTTCTATAATTAAGTTGTGATTTAAGTTGATTATGAATATTACGTGAGTATGTGTATTTATATGGGAATAGACATTGACATAATGATTGGTTTATAATTAATTTAACTAAGTTGGTCAAATGGTATAGTTCTATACGTGAGGCGCACTTTCATCATATACGACGTGCAACACTGTATTTTAAGATTCTATTGGTCCCAATTCCTTGCAACAAATGCTGATAAATATAAATAAAAACTCCATACAAGGTTAACTACAGAAATTTATAAATTACAATAAATTTGTCTTAATAAGCTGAGATATATATAATCACATTTCTATCTTGGATAGCAAAAACCATAAACATATACTTGAATTTGTAGAAATGGCGATCACAATAGGCCATCGAACATTGCAGCCCGATGTATATACAAATTACATCCGAACTCAACGTAGTAGTATATGTTACGATGTACATATAAATGATTATTGTACCATGTCTCAAAGCATTGTCTCTCACACAAACCATTATCATAAATTTTTTTTTTCTTTTGTGAAGATCCTTACCTTCACTCGTCAGTATACGTGTTTTTGAGTTTATATGGACATGTGTTTCCCACTTCCAACCTGCGGTATAAAAACCTGCTCTTTTTTTCATTATTTTTCACTTCTAGATCTAAAAAAAAAAGGTAAGATAACACGCAATGCCGTCTTTCACGGGTTATGGGTCCCAATATTGTCTAAGACAGTGTATGGGGGAGGTTGAGACGTAGACAGTCATACCCCTACCTAAGGTAGAGAGTCTGGTTCTGGTTCTACCAAGGTAGAAAAGAACCCCCTGCCTTGCAAGGAATGAGGATTGAACCCCTGGCCTCCCTTTCAGGAGGCAAGAGTGATAACCACTGATCCAACCTTGTTGTTTTAATTAAGTTTGTTCGTTTTAATCCGTGTTTTTTCTTTCGATTCGGGTTGCTTTTGAGTTTATATGTTTTTGTGTATGTGTTTTTCCTTAATTGCATGCGATGACTGTGGTAAGTTGATTAGTCAGTTACTTTGTAGATTTCTTTTTAATTGTTAGTATTCGTTTAATGTTAATTATAAGAGAAGAGTTATTTTGGATACTATATTTATCTTGGATACTAAGGAACTCATTTTCACCATTCATCTCTACCCTAATCTAATGGATAAGATTAAAAGTATTTAATTTTTCACCTATTTTTATAATTTAAATATCTCTTAAACTGTTAAGTGTTAAACGAAAAAAATATACTATCGCGCCGAGCATTTAGTTATTTTTCTACCAATATGCACTATGATATACTTTTGAAGCAAAAAAAAATCGTTTTTCTTCTTGTTGTTAAAATTTACGCAAAATATCATATATGCTAATAGTGTTTCATCATATATGATAACAGTGTTAGATCATAAATTATTGTTAAATCATATATGATACTGGTTTATATCATATGTGATAAGTTATATCATAAATGACAAGTTATATCATATATGATAATAGTGTTTCATCATATATGATACTAGTGTTAAATCATAAAGTAATATTAAATCTTTTATGATATTGGTTTATACCAGATATGATAAGTTATATCATATAAGATACTGGTGTTACATCATATATGATATTAGTATCATATATGATAATTTTCGACAATGAAAAAAACGTGAAAAAAACGAAAAAAAATTATCGAAAGTGTATCATATAGCATATCTATAGAAAGATAATTAAATGTTCTTCGTAACGGTAGATTTTTTTTCGTATAACGATAAACGGTTTAAAAGATATTAATGTTTGAAAAAAGATGGTGAAAATAGATTTTGTGTTAAATCTCATCCATTGGATTAAAGTTGATATGGAAGGTGGGGATTTGTCCATTGGTATCCAAATGAACTTAAATCTTATAATTATTGATAATTTAATTAGGTATCTTAGTTGTTGCAACCTATGTGTTAATTGATGTTCTATAATTTAGGTTTTTTGCAATCTTCTTTTGATCGAACTAATAGTTGTGGCCGTTGATTATATCTCTCATTGTTTTATCTATTGGATGATATATAATTTGGGGGTTTTGGAACCTCCGTTTGATTGAGTTGATAAAATAGTATAATTAGGTTTTTTAGTTGTTGCTTTCCTTTGATCGAAGTAGCGCCATGTGCTGCTAACCAGTCCATACTCGAAATCATATCGAACTCGCACATGTCCAAGGGAAGTGCGTTAGCAAAATGGATCTTGTCGTCAAACTAAAAGGAAAGCCTTTATACACATGGGTGATACGAACGGAGTCCTTCATGGGCGTGGATATATGTACTACATGATCAAGAATGAAGGTGCCATATGAATACATGTAGTAAACGTGGCAGATCTCACTGAATGTGTTTAGCCCGTATCAAACAGAGCGAACACTACGTGTCCAAAGATGAACAATACGCTAATGATGGTACCTGAAATTTTAGTGGCATGATCCACATGTGGCACAACAGGATGGGTATACCCCTTGGAGGGTACCCTGAATTACTGAGGGCCTGGTTCAGAAGATATACGTGAGTCATGTGTCTTGACTCGTTTCTTGAGAAAATATACGTATGACATATGTCTTGACTGGTGTCTTGACATGTGTCTTCAGAAAATATATGTGAGACATGTGTCTTGACTGGTGTCTTGACATGTGAAAACGAATAAGGTTGGAAATTTTTTGTTATAATACCAGAATTGGCGGATCGGTTGGACTGCTGACCCTTTGTATTTCTGGGCACGTCCATTACCGGAGTTTTTGTTGTTATTGCTAGAGTAGTTGTTGTCACGGTGTTTGTCACTATCGACTTGACTGTAAGCTCCATGATGGTCATTATTCTGACCGTGATTCATGTAACTATTCTGCTGAGTGGCCGGCTGGTACCGGTTCCCATTCTTATGCCTGAAAAGACAACTGAGTGACGCGTGACATGTAATTGAGAAGGTAAGGACATGGGGTGGGATGAAAACGTCTGGTGGATGAAGTATATTTCTCGTCTCTCGCTCCGTTCCATCGTACTCATCTATATTTTATAGAATCTCCAAGGTGCGAGCAGCATCATCAACTTGAGCAACATTGGTAAGTGGAATACACCTGAGATGATCGAGGATCGGCTAGCGATTACACATGGAATACCGTAACTGGACTACACGTGGAATACGGTACATGGAGTACACTTGGTATACAAATGAGATGATCGGTACGGCTGTCAACCATCTGACATGATCAAAGGAAGGTAAATGATTAAACGGTTAAAAGACTACACTAAAGGGAACAACATTATAGCCTAGCTAATCTAGCGTAGACATAACTCCACTTGCATAGAGAAGCACGAAAGCATATTTAAACGAAATCGAACAATGACTAGTGTGAAAGCATGATTAAATGAAATCCATCAATGACCAGCATGGAAGCATGAATAATGGAATTCAACAATGACAATCATGAGAGCATGATTAAATGAAATTCATCAATGACCATCATGAAAGCATAATCAACATGAAGAAGAATGAACGCAAAAATCAACACAAGGAAACATGAAAACATAAACAGCGTGAAAACATAATCAATATGAAACGTTGAAAGCATAATCGACATATGGAACATGAAAACATAATCAACTGAGATCTAACAATGACTGGTGCGGACGACTATGTTTCAACCCGCACTAAAAATTTCAAAAGACATAAACATGTGACTAAGTATGGTTTAATCCATACCAGTCTAAATGTGAAAAGAAGAAACATGTGACTAAGTATGAATGACTATGGTTCAATTCATACTAGTCAAAATTCAAGAGAAAACATCATGAATAAAAACAACGACATGTGATTAAGTATGGATGACTATGGTTCAATCCATACTAGTAAAAAAAATTCAAGAGAAAACATCATGATTAAGAATCCAACAAAGTCTGAAAAGACTCAATACATGGAAGATAACAAACGTCTGTTTAGAAAGATCCTGGTGACTACCCACTAGTCACATGTCAAGTTTTAGAGCCTACATGTCGAAGCCTTGGCTCTGATACCATAATTGTAACGACCTACTTTGACAAGGTGGCCGTTATGTCATAATCATGGTGATAGGTGTGTAAACACCCATCCTTTTTACCACTTAATTACAATAATAACCGGACCAAAACGTGTATTTTATGTCTTTTATGTCAGAATTATACGTGGTTTGTGTTTTTGTTGTAATTTAGGACGAAAAGGTGAAAAGTGGAGAAAACACGGGCATTCACGGGCTTTTATCGAAGAAAAGACGAAAGACGAAGTCAAGAAGTCAAGAGTGCAAAAAGAACGGAAGTCCAAGACCAATTCTGAAGATTTATCAAAGAAAAAGTCAAAAGACGAAAGTTTACTAAAAGCCGAAGAACTCAAGTCTTATTTATTGAAGAATTAAAAGACGAGTCCAAAGAAATCCCGAGCCAAAAGTCATTAAAGTCCAAGATTTAAGAAGATTAAAAGGCTTAAGGACTAATGGTGCAATTAACAAAAGATTAAGAAGAGAAGGACTAAGCATGCAATTAAGGAGAAAGGAAAGAGGGGAGGAAGCTTCCTAAGCACTCCTTAATCCTCCCCTATAAATAGATTAGGAAGTTAATCATTTTTTTTTGTTGGCTAATAGTCACAATTAGTTCTTCCACTTTTAATTACCTTTTCATTTAATTACTTGTCAAATTTAAATACTTGTCTTGCACCTTAATTACCATTTAATTTCAAGTAAGTGTTCTTTTAATTCTTGTTAATCTTTATTTTTATTGTTTGATCTCATCCTACCTTTCTTTAATCTTTGATTTTTATGTTCATGTTCATGTTCTTATTTTGATCAAAGTGGGTTTTGATTATTGTGGTTAGTTTTGTTAGTTTTATTGATTTGGATTGTTTGTTTATGATTATTAGATGTTTTGTTATTAGTTTGGTTTAATCTTTTGTTTGATTTGGTTAAATTGTGATTAGATTCGTGTGTTCCTGTGTTTCCTTGTTCTTCGGTTTGTTGTTGTTACTGATCTTTTCCCAGGTAAGTTCCAGATCAAGACAAAGTACTCCGGATCAACACCTTCAGTCGGTACTTCTTCCGAACCAATAAAGTTCCGAACAAAGGAGTTTAACTCGGAAGATTTCAAAGTTCCGAATCAAGTTTTTTTCATTCGTAACATTCAAAGTTCCGAACCAGAAAGTTCCGAACCAAGGCTAGAAGTTCCGAACCAAGGATAGAAGTTCCGAACAAAGCAGGTTAACTCGGAAGATTTAAAAGTTCCGAATCAATCTTTTTTTTTCATTCGGAACATTCAAAGTTCCGAACCAGAAAGTTCCGAACCAAGGCTAGAAGTTCCGAACCAAGGCTAGAAGTTCCGAATCAGCAAAAGTTCCGAACGAAGGATTTATTCCGGATAAGTGACATATTCCGAATAGAGAATTTGTTCCGGATCAAGGATTTTGGTAATATTCCGAGTGAAGAAGAATCATTCCGAACGAAGGTGACATTCCGGATGAGTGATTATTCCGAACGAAGGATTATTCCGAATGAGCTGTATTCAGGTTCTTTTTAGTTTCTGTTTTTAATTTTTAATTTTCAAGCTTTATTTTTCCCGCCTTTTTTCGTAGTCGCACTTTAAGATTACTTGCCTTAGATTTATTTTAGCCTTGCCTTAGTTTAAGTTTTAGTTGCGTTTTAAGTTTGCCTTAGATAGTTTTAAGTTTGCGTTATTTACTTTAAGTGCCTTTTAATTTCTCGTCACACTTTTAAATACTCGCCCTTTATTTTTAAAATAGAGTTAGATTAAAATTAACGTCATTTACTTTTAAGATTTTCATTTTTAATATACTACAACGACATAACTATTTTTTCACCAAAGAACGACTGAGTCGCATAGTTAACCCAGTTTTCAATTCGAAGAGATTGGTTCAACGATATTGTTAACTAGGTAAAATCTTAGTTATCAAATGGCGCCGCTGCCGGCTCTTTTCGTAAAGATTAACGGTTTTCTGTGAGAGACGCGTTGCTTTTTGGGATCCGTTCACTTGTGAGCGTTATTTTCTTGCCTAAAACTTCAAAAAAATCAAAAAAGAATAAAATTGATAAAACACCATAAAAATTAAAAATTTCAAAAATCCAAAAAGATTTTATTTTTATTGTGTATATATATTGTCTTTGCGTTTGGTATTGTTTTCTTTTGCCTTTGTAGGTGTATGCGTACTAGATCTTCTAATTATCAAGAGCCCGAGACTCGAGAAGATTTAAGTATGGCAGGTGTTAACAATAACAATAATCCACCGCACCTCAATAATAACAACAATGTTCTTCCACAGCCCGATCTTCGGACCATGGAAGAGCTTTGTCAACCTACCATGTTTGGACGAGGAGGACCGATTGCGCCGATGCAAATCACGGCTCCGGAGTTTTCGTTGAAGCACCACATGATTCAGCAAGTGCAAACAAATCCTTTCCGTGGATTGCCTGATGATGATGCCAACAAACACCTCGACAAGTTCATTACAATCACTCAAAGCATGAAGTTGCCCGGTGCCACAATGGATGTTCTTCGCCTTCAACTATTTCCACATACTTTATCACATCATGCCGAGAAATGGTTTGATCGTCTCCCGAAGAATTCTATTCACACTTGGGATGACATGACTCAACGCTTTTTGTCGCGCTACTTTCCACCATCCATGGTCACGAGCCTTCGCAATCAAATCAGCGGTTTCTTGCAAGAACCCGATGAATCTCTTTTTGATGCTTGGGAAAGATATAATGTCTTGATTGATCGTTGTCCAAACCACAACATGCTTCCCGTAACTTTAATTGATACTTTCTACAACGGTTTGACTTTTTGAGATCGTGATACGATTAATGCAGCCGTCGGTGGCACATTTATGAAAAGGAGACCCGAGGAGTGTAGAGAGCTTATTGAAAACATGACTACTCATCATAAAAACTGGGATTCCTCCGCTTCTTCAAGGAACAACCCGAGAGTCAATGTTTCTTCCACCTCAGCAAACCCCGACATGACCGAATTCACCCGCATGATGACCGAAATGAACAAAAATATCTTGCTTCTCGCTTCAAACTAACAACAACAACAAGTTAAAGCGGTTGCTAATCCTTGTGAAACATGCGGCGGTCCTCACCCAAACACTGATTGTCCTTCTACACAAGGAAATCCGGAAAATGTGTATGCAGCTTATGGTAATTATTCACCGGAAAATTACCAAGCTCGACCTCAAGGGGATAGAAATTTGCTGAGTTACCGGTCCAACAACTACCTTTCACCCGGTTTTTCTCCTCAAAACCAAATTCCCGCCAACAACTACAATAGAAGCAACCAAACCCACCAAGAGCTTCTAATCCTTATCACCCACCCGCTCAACAAGCCCCACCCATTAACCCCGATGTTTAAGCCATCATGAGAACCCAAGGTGAGCAAATCAAGAATCTACAAAGCCAAATTATCAATTTGAAAGGAGATATCACCAAGCAAGGAAATGAAATTAGATTCGAGCTTCGAGATAATATTCAATCCTCCTTCAGCACTCAAACGAATGACATAAAGAATATGTTGGCTAGTTTCTTGCCCGCCGCTCAACCTTCTACTTCAAGTTCTCTACCTTCAAACACCGTCACCAATCCGCGAGCGAATGTGAGTGCTATTACTACTCGAAGTGGAGTTACCATAGTAGGACCACCTATCCCGCCCCCATCATCTACACCTCTTCCACCACCATTTATCCCTACTCCTCCTACACCTAGTATTAGTGCACCATTACCGTCTCCGCCTCGTCATGACGATGTACCTAGGAAGGAACCTTCAACATCTCAACCTTTACCTGCTACACCTTCACCTTCACCACCCAAACCCAATATCCCTTATCCTTCTCGCTTAGGCAAGACCAACGAGCTAACCAAGAATGACTGTCAAGTGTCGAGCTATGTGAAGATGCTCTCTCAAATGAACATCAACATGAGCCTTGTTGAAGCACTTGTCCACATGCCGAAATTTGTGAAAGCATTCAAGGAATTGCTTAACAAGAAGGAGAAGCTGATTGAGCTCGCCAACATACGCCTAAATGAAAACTGCTCTGCAGTTATTCTTAAAGAACTTCCGGAAAAGCTTGGAGATCCCGGTCGTTTTGTGTTGCCTTGCATCTTCAACAAAACTGAAGAATTTACTGCCCTAGCTGATCTCGGGGCCAGTATTAATCTTATGCCTTTGATTGTTTGGAAAACACTATCATTACCCGACCTTACTCCAACAAAGATGACTCTTGAACTTGCAAATCGCACTCTCGCTTACCCCGTTGGTATAGCCGAAGATGTGTTCATTAAAGTTGGCACATTTACTTTCCCGGTCGACTTTGTCGTTGTTGGTTATGAAATGGACCCTCGTATTCCTTTAATACTTGGTCGGCCATTCTTGAGAACCGGACGAGCTCTAGTTGATGTTGCCGAAGGTGAGTTAATCTTAAGAGTCGGGAATGATTCACAAGTTTTTAAAATGAGGAAGCTCACAAGCAAATCCTTTGGACGAGAATCTGCGAATATGATTAATGTGCTCGATGATTTTGTCATCTACAACAATCCTCTATTCGAGTCTTGCATTGATAATCCACTTTTTCATGATGATGTGGATGATTCTCTCTCCAATTTGGATCCTTCTCCCATTTATGATTCTACACCGATCTTTGACGCTTATGATGATGATTCTAGCTCAGATTCGGATGATTTTGATGATTGTACCTCCGAGTATCCCGACCTGCCCACGTATGATGATTTTGATGAGGCCGTTACTATTTCGAGTGATTCTTCACATGATGAAGATCCTCCGCCATCACTTGACCCTACTTTGGATGATTACTCATTTGAGGAAGACTTCTCTACGTTTCTCAACACGTACTTCCCTCATGAGAGTGATGCTCCTACTTTAGATTTTGAAGATTATCGTCTTGATCCTACTTTGGATTTGAAGAAAATTCTTTCAAAGGAGAAGAAACCGGTCGACACCAATATCCGCAGCACATATGATTTAACACCTCTTTGTCCACCTTCTAAGGACGAGGTTGTGTATCTTCTTCGCGGATCCTCTTCACACTCTACTGAGCCTGAGTGCTATTTTCCCCTAAAGGAAAAGGTGTTCGACCACGGTATCGATATTCTGCAGCCATCTCAGTATCCTTCTGATGAAATAAAAGGAAATATATTTGGAAATTATGGAATTCTGCTTCCACCACTTCACCCTTGCTTCCACCGTGCTCCATCTTTGCTTAAGGGAACCTTGCCTACTCTTCTTTGGCTTGCCTTATTCGCCTTAAGCTCGTGCTATTTGATGGACGAAAACTATGTCTTTGATCCTGGTGGATATGTTTCATGCTTCTTCCTATGATGATCAAGGTCGAGTCAGGCTCACGACTCGGTAATCAAAAATCAAGCGCTTCTTGGGAGGCAACCCATGTATCTATCTTTTCTCTTTGTTTATCCTAAGTGTAGGGGAGACCCGTTGGTGTTTGCTATTTCCTCTTCTCTCTTAATCATGGATTCGAGCTCAATGATCCACTCTTGATGATTCTTGACGACCCGTGATTCCGTGTTCCATTTTCCCGGTTCTATCCTAAACTCTTTTCGATTCACTATTTTATATTTTCTCAATATTAAAATAGGAATCTCTTTAGTTGTCTCTTCCTTAGCGAGATTTAAACAAAGTGCACAATTTCCTAAGTGTAGGGGAGTTTACTCCCACATGCTTAAACATTGAGGACAATGTTTATATTAAGTGTAGGGGGGACTTCTATCGAAGTTAAGTGGTCTTTTCCTTGTATTTGTCCACATTATAACCGGAAAATAAATTTTTCGACATTTTTCAAAATTTTTGATCTATTTTGGCCTATTAGTTTTTACTTTTGTATAGTCATTTTCTTTCTTTGCTAGAATAAATGTTTAATAAAGTGGTTTTAATTTTCAAACGTTGTGAATCTTTTGACTCAACCCGAGTTTACTTATCTAAGTTACTCTAGCTAGTATCCTTAATGTGTTTAAGTCAAGTTTTGCTAGGCTTTTATATAGGGAGCTATAAAACGTGAAAGTCTTAACTCTCACGGGTTAAGAACAAGAACTTTTTGCAAGTTCCTATAATTGATCCTAGAGAGTCGTTTATCAAGGGAACTTTAAATGCGATTTCTAAACTTGAAAAAGTCTAAGAATTTGCAAGATCCTATAGGCGACTCAAAAACCCAAAACTTTGATTTAATAGGCTAAGCTTCCACGAGTCTCATTCCTTGAGATTTTAAACTGTGGAGAACGAGAGATGATAGAGCCATATATAAGTTCGGTATTCTTTCGTGAATTTATGTGAGTTAATTATGAGTCTATTCTCCCATCGCTTGCTAATAAATTTATCTGCAATAAATAAGGTTGTACGATTTGAAAAGTTACTTAGCTTCTAGCCCAAGATCGTTTAAAAGTTGCTCGGTATGGATTAGAGTTCATAGCCAAGGCATAACTTATTGAAGCGGGATGCGAAGATTGGCGAGTCCAAAAAGGTCCTAACAAGACATGAGGGCTATATTTTGTTGCTAAAGATCCAAGTGATGTGAAGAATCATTTGTCGAAAATCAATATGAAGGATCGAGACACACGACGAAAAGCAAAAAATCCCAAAAAGTCATGGAGAAGTCTATCCGAAAAGGCCCTAACAAGGTATGAGGATAAATGAAGCCAAGTCCAAAAAGGAGGCGGATCGTTGTATATCAAAGTCCAAAATAAAGATTGGAGAAAAATGAAGAAGTCGTGGTCCAAGTATAAAGAATCTCTCAAAATTTCAAGTGAAGAAATTCCAATTATGAAGAGAAGACCATTATTTCATGAACGTCTCTCAAGGTTTGAAGTATGAAGTCGCTGCCAAATATCGGTCCGAGAAAGGTCTCAAATCTCGAAGCGAGTTATGCCAAGATATGAACTTTATGAGGTCCCGAGAAGCAGTTTTAAATGATTTTGTCCTTTAGCTAACTATTGATTAAATCGTTCACTTTATTTTCGGCCTAATAAACTATCGAAATAAGTCAACAATGCATCCTCGTGATCATTCAAGACAACAATAAAATATGAGAGATACACCTAGGAATAAGGGATTCTAAGTGAATAATTGGCCCACATGAGTTCGTGTTAGTTTGCTAACTTATAATAACAATGATCTCGTTTCTAAGCTTGGTTTGGAGAAAGTGAAAACTTGAGGATGATGATTATTCGTGACATTTCCAAAACCCAAGGTATGCTTTTTGATTTCTTTACTTTGAATGTTTGTAATTATCTATCTCTTTAATAAAGGCCAACGTGGATTGATTATGATGAAAAATATAAACGTGCTTTGTAACTAATGCATTAAATGAGGACATTGCAATGGTCAAGTGTAGGGGATTTGATAGGTGTGTAAACACCCATCCTTTTTACCACTTAATTACAATAATAACCGGACCAAAACGTGTATTTTATGTCTTTTAGGAATTATGCGTGGTTTGTGTTTTTGTTGTAATTTAGGACGAAAAGGTGAAAAGTGGAGAAAACACGGGCATTCACGGGCTTTTATCGAAGAAAAGATGAAAGACGAAGTCAAGAAGTCAAGAGTGCAAAAAGAACGGAAGTCCAAGACCAATTCTGAAGATTTATCAAAGAAAAAGTCAAAAGACGGAAGTTTACTAAAAGCCGAAGAACTCAAGTCTTATTTATTGAAGAATTAAAAGACGAGTCCAAAGAAATCCCGAGCCAAAAGTCATTAAAGTCCAAGATTTAAGAAGATTAAAAGGCTTAAGGACCAATGGTGCAATTAACAAAAGATTAAGAAGAGAAGGACTAAGCATGCAATTAAGGAGAAAGGAAAGAGGGGAGGAAGCTTCCTAAGCACTCCTTAATCCTCCCCTATAAATAGATTAGGAAGTTAATCATTTTTCTTTGTTGGCTAATAGTGACAATTAGTTCTTCCACTTTTAATTACCTTGTCATTTAATTACTTGTCAAATTTAAATACTTGTTTTGCACCTTAATTACCATTTAATTTCAAGTAAGTGTTCTTTTAATTCTTGTTAATCTTTATTTTTATTGTTTGATCTCATCCTACCTTTCTTTAATCTTTGATTTTTATGTTCATGTTCATGTTCTTATTTTGATCAAAGTAGGTTTTGATTATTGTGGTTAGTTTTGTTAGTTTTATTGATTTGGATTGTTTGTTTATGATTATTAGATGTTTTGTTATTAGTTTGGTTTAATCTTTTGTTTGATTTGGTTAAAATGTGATTAGATTCGTGTGTTCCTGTGTTTCCTTGTTCTTCGGTTTGTTGTTGTTACTGATCTTTTCCCAGGTAAGTTCCGGATCAACACCTTCAGTGGGAACTTCTTCCGAACCAATAAAGTTCCGAACAAAGGAGTTTAACTCGGAAGATTTCAAAGTTCCGAATCAAGTTTTTTTCATTCGGAACATTCAAAGTTCCGAACCAGAAAGTTCCGAACCAAGGCTAGAAGTTCCGAACAAAGGAGGTTAACTCGGAAGATTCAAAAGTTCCGAATCAAGCTTTTTTTTCATTCGGAACATTCAAAGTTCCGAACCAGAAAGTTCTGAACCAAGGCTAGAAGTTCCGAACCAAGGCTAGAAGTTCCGAATCAGCAAAAGTTCCGAACGAAGGATTTATTCCGGATAAGTGACATATTCCGAATAGAGAATTTGTTCCGGATCAAGGATTTTGGTAATATTCCGAGTGAAGTAGAATCATTCCGAACGAAGGTGACATTCCGGATGAGTGATTATTCCGAACGAAGGATTATTCCGAATGAGCTGTATTCAGGTTCTTTTTAGTTTCTGTTTTTAATTTTTAATTTTCAAGCTTTATTTTTCCCGCCTTTTTCCGTAGTCGCACTTTAAGATTACTTGCCTTAGATTTATTTTAGCCTTGCCTTAGTTTAAGTTTTAGTTGCGTTTTAAGTTTGCCTTAGATAGTTTTAAGTTTGCGTTATTTACTTTAAGTGCCTTTTAATTTCTCGTCACCCTTTTAAATACTCGCCCTTTATTTTTAAAATAGAGTTAGATTTAAATTAATTGCCCTTTACTTTAATAGTTTTGCACTTTTTAATACTACAACGACACAACTATTTTTTCCACCAAAGAACGACTGAGTCGCATAGTTAAACCAGATCAATTCGATTAGACACACGAGAAACAATCTTTTTAATTAGGCAAAAACCTAGTTATCACATGGCGTGTCATCAAAGCATAATAAAGGGATAACATCATAAAGACATAAGAGACCAAAGTAAAGCCGGAATCAAACATCGGCTCCCAACATAAGCTTAACATAAATGAAAATAAAGGAAGCTAAAGGACACAACATGTGTCCAAACAAAGCATAGGTAATAAAATGCATAAAGGAAAGGAGTCTAAGGTAGATCTCATCCTATGCACGTACTCTCCATGCTCAAGTCTGTCCTTGGGTACCTGTTGCATGGGACATGAAAGAAAATACGGCTGAGCAATACGCTCAGTGAACGGATATAATGACATGATAAGAATAACTGAAAACGCGTAATGAACAATGAAAGCAGCGGAAATGAATATCTATGTCCTGAGGGAAACTTGGAAGGTAATTTATGAATATGAAAGATAATTGAAATGTCATAGGTTTTACATGCAATATAATTAAATGCCCACGAGCTCGTATAAATTATAACATATTATCAACGTGTGCATGAATACTTAGAGGGGTGACCTCATCATGCTATTAGAGGGATGACCTCTAATAATAATAATAATCTGGGTTGAGGGATCAGCTCCAATGTGATGGGGTGTAGAGCACACACCAAACCAATCACCATGTACGTGTAAACATGTAAACATGTAACTAGGATGCACCTATTCGCCCCAAAATAATAATAATGACCTATGTAACGTGAAGGGACACCGCGAGAAATCACTCTCGTCGCGGAAGAGTCATGACACAGGTGCCTCATATGTCATGGTTATGGTACCTCCATAACTAGGTGGTCATGTAAGTCATGGTCATGCATGTATATATAGCTCGGGCAATTAAAATGATAGCATGGCAAACAATAAAAAGTTTTATAAATCCGAAAACTAGGGAAAACAGATGGCATAGCAAATGGGAAATCCTAATCATGCATTGAAAAGATGTCCTTACTGAAGGACGGAATATCCGTACCTTATGTCCAGTAATCGATGAAAAGATGAACAACGGAAAGTATTACTCCGACTTCACGTAAGCTACATAATAAAGGACGTGTATGAGTTGCTTGTGCATTAATAAGTTACTTGTTATTAGTTTTTAGTTACTTGTTCAGGACTTGAGTTACTTGTTCATGGTTTATCGTGTATTTCCTTAATATTGTATGCTTCATGTGTTCTTGATTAATGTATTACATGTTTCTTGTGTTATTATACTTGGTATTTCTTTAATTAGTACATCCAAAAATAGAAGGTTTCTATATAGAGTAACTTTCTAAAAATAGCAGGTTTCCATATATAGTAAGTTTCCAAAAATAGTAAGTCTCCATAAATAGTAAGTTTCCAAAAATAGTAATAAGCTCGTTTAATATACTCAAATAATTTACCTTGTTCATTGAATAAGCTGATTATATAAGTCATGGTTTAATAAGCATATTAAATAAGCAAATTCTTATAAGTCACGATTAATTATAAATATTATATTAATAAGTCATGGTTTATTAGTGAAGTCCATTTTAATAATAGCTCTCATATGTCATGCAATTAATAATTAATTATTAACTAATATTGTCTTGGTTTAATTAAATTATTAAATAATATTATGTCATGAATCATAATTAATTATAAATAATATTATTTCATGGATTATAATTAATTATAACTTAAGCCTTGAATCCTAATAAATAATCTTTAATTAATTTAAATAAAATAAGCCCGTGTTAATTAAGTTAAATAAGTCGTAAATTAAGCCGGTTTAATAAGTATATTAAATAAGCCGTGATTTAATAAGTTCATGTTTAATTAATCCAATTTATATTAATGAACCCGAATTAATAATTAAATCGGTAAACATAAAATAACAATCCAAACAGTCACTTTTGTCTTTTCGGTTTACCCGAGCCCCAAAACAAGCACCACCGAGACCCCTTGGTCTCGGCTGCTCGAACCACAAAGCACCAAGGTAGCCCTGCTGCTGCGGGTTCCCACTGCCCCAACCAAGGTACCCCCCGACCCTTTTCTGTTGCGGCTGCCAGCATAAAAACACCCACCGGCTGCTTTACCACCGTGGCCTCAAATTTACCACTGACCCACTATAATTTCCCACCGAGACCCACCATGAACCATACCCACTAGTTTGTGGGTGGTGGCTGCCACACCAATATTTCCCACCGAGAGTCTTGGACACTCGGCTGCCCACACAGAATGCCCACCGAGCACCCCCATGAGGGTCTCGGTTTGGTCCGAACCCAAAACCATCGAGCCTAAAATATGATATGTTCTTAGTTCGATTATCAATAACATGTAAATATTCATTTTAACTTATAATCATTCATGATTTCTTGAAGTAAAGATATAGGATTAAAGTTTGAGATACACCAACTGATGATGGATTAAGAAATAGAGAACACGAACACTACACGCAAGGATCAAAGCCAAAATTTAACTCTCTCCTATTTTCTTGTTTTTATGATTGGCGGCATACAGTGAACCCACTAGGGTTTCATCTTAATTTTCTGTTTTGTAAAAGTGAAAAAGAAACATGCGTGTTTTTGTGGTTATTCTTTTAGTGGACCGGGCCTTGGTCCCTTTTTAGTCTTTTTAGGTTGATTGGTTAACATGGAGCACATTTAATATATTTCTTTCGTAGTTTACTTGTATTCTCGTGTATTTGTAAATTCGTGATTAATACTTTCGTAATTTAACTTGTCATATCGTATTCATTATACGTATTTATTTATTGTGAATTAATCATATACTCATCGTATTATATCTTGTCGTGTCGTATTAAATATATGTAGTTACTTATATCTTGTCTTGTCGTATTTATAATATACGTATTTACTTGTATCTTGTCATGTCGTATTTATTATACGTAGTTACTTGTCATGAATAACTTAAATTATACGATCGTAATAATGACCGTCATGAAACTGACAGACAAAGCGGTAATGACAACCACCGTGCTTAAAATTAATCAGTCAGCAACCATCAGAATTCCAGAACGGACGTGACCAGAAATACAGAGGTCAACAGTCTAACCAGTCCGCCAATATTAGCAATTACTAAATTTCAACCTTGTTCAGGTCCACTTACTAAAACACATGTCAAGACATCAGTCAAGCTATCAGTCAAGACATCAATCAAGACACAAGTCTCAAGTATCATTTCTGAAGACACATGTCAGGACACCAGTCATGATACATGTCATACGAATATCTTATCGAAGCACGAGTCAAGACTCATAATTTATGTGTTGTCTTCTAAATCAGGCCATCAGAAATTCAGGGTACCCTCCAAGGGGGTATACCCGTTCTATTCTGCCGCGCGTGAATAAGATCATTAAAAATTCAGTCACCACCACTGAAGTATTATTCAGGTTAAAAACGCAGTATTCGTTCTGTGAGGTTACAAACGAACACATTCAGTGAAATGTCGCCACGGTTGCTTCACTTATTCACATGTCAGCTTTATCTAAATCAGGTATTACCTACCTCCCAGCCAGAAAAGACTCCACAGTATCACCCATATTTATTAAGGTTTTCTTTCAGTTAACGACGAGGTCCGACTTACTAAATCCCAAATATATTCATTATATTTTCTACCAGAAAAATCAATACAAATTTTCTGCCTTACAAGCGCGTAACTTATCAGTCCATAGCTACGAAGACTTTTAGCCACCAGCTATAGTTTCACTTATGAAATTCTTTAAATTCATGACCAACAGATTATCCCAAAGTTTCCGTAGGTCATTCTAGAAGGTTTTCCAGAAATTCCTTCCTAACCACGAGACAAAGTTTAACATAGAGCTTGTCTCAAGGACAAAACCTGTTTTCAGAACTCTTTATCGCAGGATTTCAGCTGATTTAAAAGAGTTGCAGTCTTAGCTACAAGAGTTACCGGAACGAGGATTTATTCGCCCTAGCGCACCACCAGAAGGTGCACCATCTTCTGTCTATCAGGAAGAAGGCCGGTAGCATGAGATCATGGATCGACCACCAAAAGTTTGACAAGATCACCATTCTTTATCTGAGCTGTTATAAAGTCTTAAATCTCTTTTCAGAATAATTCACGATCATACTACCATCAGTGGCGAGAGAAAGAACGTGATGTTTTCCAGACTACTGTTGCACATATTATAGTCTCTCTAAAATTTTGATTTATACTTCTGAGCTCCCTAATGCTCTAGCTATATTATGAAATTTATGAATAAAATTTTTCCCATGAATTCTCAGACAAAATCGTCAGTATATTCGTTGATCACATTCTGATCTGCTAAATTCTAGAGAAGAACACGAGAATCATCTTCTCACAGTTGTACAGAATCTTCGATAGGAGAAAATTTTATACACAGCTTTCCAGATACGAATTCCAATTGAGCAAAGTGGCATTTCTGGGCCACATTATTTCAGCAGGAAGACATTTCAGACAATCCTGCGAAGGTGAAGGCCATCACCAGATGGTCAAGATCGACGTCTGTAACTAGAGTACAAAATTTTCTAGAACTCAGTTGACTGCTACCGCAGAAATTGCTGACAGTTCTCACTAAAAATTCTTCCATGACTATTCATCAAGATTCCTCCAGAATGTACCAAAATCCCAGACAGAATTTTGATAGAAGCAGTATAACACAGGGATGCAGCTATGTTCATATCAAAATACATGACACACCACAAGTTCAAGATAGAACGTCGTCATACTAGTAAGTTACTACAACCCTTAGAAATTTCTGAGCAGAAATGGGACAAGACTCCATGAGGCTGTTATCAGGCTGTCGCAGGCTCAGAAGAAGTATGATACTATCTAAGTCATTTTCGACCACTTAACCCAACCTACACGCTTTCTTTAATCCGAAAGGATTTCGTAGTAGCAGATCTGCAGGAAATTCAGCAATAGATCGTACAACTTCAAGGTATTCCATCAACAATCAGGTCAGATATAAATTCACGTTCGCGAATCACGCTCACATTCATGTTCACATTTACGTTCACTTTCACGTTTACATCTCACGTTCACATTATGATGTTGTTTCAGTCCATGTTTGTGCTATCTCATGATGTAAGTTCATACTCGCATTCATGATATTGTTCACGTTCAGATTCGTGTTCCATTTCACGATACACGTTTCACAGCCTGTTACTGAATACAGTCATAGAAAGTGTAAGAAACCAGACTCAAGTTTAGCATAAATTTTCCATACCCAGGCAGACGTTTCACGTCCCAGGCCATACCATTTGGCATTCTTTTCCTCAGTCAACAAATATTTATAATATGTCCTAGTATCACGTTCACAGTATGTTTCACGTATCACGTTCACAATATATTCCATGCCCATCGTTCCTTATATAATCGCGAACCACGTTCACAATTTCTCACGTAGCACGTTCACAATTGTTCACGTAGTTCGTCCCTATACATTTTCAGCAACCTGCTCAGAGATATAGATGTTATCTTGCAGGATAATTGTACGTACCGTTTCATGTATCCTACATGCTATGGCTTTTTCATTCTATCAGATTCAGAAGATCCATCTTAAGTATGGAACCAGAAACTATTCAGCATCGTCAGGACCAAGATTTTTCATTGGGATTAGATCTTTGAAGGAACTGTTTCGAGCAGGAAGCCACTCGGAACGGAGGAGTCCATCCGGACCTCTCATCCTTTTCCTTCAATAATTCAGTTAAGTTCTTTCAGACATGTTACGTTCCAGGTTCTCTTCAGCCATGTCACGTTCCATGTCCACTTCAGTCATGTCACGTTTATACTGTTCAGTAGAAGTATGTTCTAAATCAAGGACGAATGATCTTTCAGCTTATATGTCTTTTCAGCCTTAATACTCTTTCAGCATATGTGTTCTTTCAACTTTTATAACTTCATCAGCTTATTACCTTTAATTTGAGGACGAATTTTCCTTTTTAGAGGGGAAAATTGTAAAACCACAGCATTATCGTGTCTCTAATTCGAGGACGCATTATTTTTTTAAAGGGGAAGAGTTGTAAAACCCGCTTTAAAAGTCCAAGAACATTAATTACGTATAATCATAGCTTTAATTTAAACGTTACGTAACTAATTTTTCAGATAATAAATAACAGTATTAATTCAAATATTACGCAATTATTAATTATTCAGGAAACAAATAATCCAGGAAAAAATATATCACGAGGATTAATATACGAACACGTGTGCAAGTGTTTTAAACCAACAAATATTAATGTCACGCAGTCCCAGTTTTATTTAAAAATGTTACGTAATTAATTATTCAGTATAATAATTAATTTTAAATATACAAGTATCACGTAAGTACTAGTAATTCAGGGAAAAATAAATAAGTATATAACGGGATTTAAAACACGAACACGCAAGTTATATGATTTTAAACAAGCGAAACGAAAACGAAATCTTATAGATGGTTTTGGGCTGCGTTTGTTAAAAGAAAGAACAAAAAGGAAATTTTGGGCCTTGGATCCCGGTCCACTCACAAAACAGAAATAACGGGGGGAGTAAACCACCCCTTTTGTCACAACAGTAAAAAAAACAATTAGGGTTGGAGGTTTTCTTATGGCTGCCGATAGAAAAAGACAAAGAAGAAAGGGAGTTCGACCTTTTAGTAAATGAGTTCGTGTTCTTTCATTCACCCTCAATCACGAGTAACGGTAACCATGTCCTCATTGTTTTCTTTGAATCTCGAAATCCATGGTAGGAGTACTAGGAACAAATGAATTATAACATCAAACAAATTTGTCCATTTCTTTGTGTCGGGTTTTATGTGAAATCAGGAAAACCGAGACCAATAGGTCTCGATATGCTCACTGTTGGCCAGTCGTGACCCTTACATGGGACGGTGGTGGTTGTGTTGTTAGGCCGCAGCCATAAAACCCCCAAACGGGGTGTATATTGTTCAAACAGCAGGTGGCAATAACCAACAAGGGGTGTTTGGATTTGTAAACAGTATATACAGACAGTAAGGGGGTGTTTGGGTTTGACAACAGTGGAACAGTGGGAACTACATAACAGTCGGTGGATCTTAGTCAGAAGCAGTGGGAACCACTGCATTAGTAGTGGGAACCACTGCATTAACAGTGGGATCGTTTAACACAAAAATAGTGGGAACAAGTGAGGGCAGTGGGAACTTCATACAAGCAGTAGCAACTGGGACTAGGCCAGTAGCTACTGCTAGGTGACGTCAGCAGCCAAGGGAGGCCACAACGTGTCGTGGTGGGCCTGGTTTGGTTAACCCGAGACATGGGTGTTTTGGGGAGGGTTTTTAGCACGAGTTTTCGGGATCGCTAATAATAATTACACGGGATTATTTAAATTCAATAGATCATTTTATAAAGGAGTTTATATAAAAATAAATTTAATTGTTGATTTTATTAATTTAATTAATAAAATTATATCGATATTGTTTTATCATGTTAAGTATTTTAAAACATATGATTTATTAAGGATTTAATTTTAAAGGAACTATTTTTGGAAACCTTTTAATTTTTTGAAGCTTCTATTTATAGCAGGTTACTACTTATAGTAATATCGTAAATATCAGAACACATTATAATATACAGTAACCAGAAATACAGGATATACACTAATTAGTAAACATTTAAAGAACAGTCAGATTTATCAGAAATACACCAGACAATGAGATTTATCAGTTATAGCAACCAGTAAAATAATACGAGAGCACGCTAAATGAATTAAGAACAATAATAAATAGTAAACAGTAAACAGTAATTAGACAACTCATATCACGTCCCTTATTTATGTAGTAACCGTGAAGTCGGAGCAGATCTTTCAGCTTTTATCCTTATCTCATTACTGGACACGAGGTATGGATTTCCCGTCCTTCAGTAAGGACTCCCTTTCTATGCATTCTTAGGATTTCCGTCTGCAGCCAAATGTCTTCCCCAGTATATGTTCTAAGTTTTATCAGTAATCATTTTATTAAATAAGTTAAATTTTCCTGAGCTTTATATACAAGCATGACCAGTTCAGTACTAGTTACGGATGTACCGTAACCATGACACTTGAGGCACCGGAGTCGTGACTCCTCTGCGGGGGAGTGATTTCTCGCAGCGTCCCTTTATTTCAGCTTGGCCATTTATCAGTATTATCAGCGGGGCGTATGGATGCATCCTAGGTTATCAGTTTACAGCTTATCAGGTGAATGTGGTGTGTGCTCTACATCCTTCACATTCGAGTTGATCCCTCCACCCAACACATTATTTAGAGGTCACCCCTCTACAGCATGACGAGGTCACCCCTCTATGTATTCATGTAGACGTTGTTACAGCACATGACCTATATAAGCTCTTGGCAATTAAAATACAATAAATGCATGTTTTCAGATTTAACAGATAACAGTTCAACTTTACTATTTATAAATCAGACTTTTCAAATTATACACAGATTTCCGTTGCATTTTACTTATCAGTCTTACAGCTTCAATATTTTATCATCTACTTCATTACAGTATTTTCTTATCATGCTTTATATCCGTTCACTGGGTGTTATGCTCAGCCATAGTTCCTTTCATGTGCTAACGGCAGGTACATCAGGACGCTCTTAGGATTCTGAGAGTACGTGCATTGGATGGAATCTATCCAGACTTCTTTACTTTATGAACTTCATTCATTTATTTGCCTGTTTGGACATTGTTCAGTCCTTTCTTTCAGTATTTTACTTTCATGTTTTGAGCTTATGTTTATATTACTGATGTTTGATTCCGGTATTTCCTTTATGGTCAGTTAATGTGTAGAAACTAGAAGGTGGGGTTGAATATTTCTAGTTCATTTTGCAAAACATTTCGTTTGTTCCACTGGTCGCGGTTCCTTAAATATCACCGTGGTTCCTTATCAATAAAGAACTGCGGGTTCAATAAAGAACCGCCTACAGTGGATGCCAAATATTGATACGTTGTAAACCTTGACAATCCTTTGTATCAAGTTCTCGATCAAGCTTTACTAGATATGAGATGTGTTTGTAATAGATAATAACAATAAGTAAGGAAACACACAAACACATTAAATCAAGAGTACATCAAGCAATGGTCTAAACATTAAGCACACACGTACTAAGCATAAGCTTTTCCGCAACTAGGATGTTTAGACTAAGTGATGTACACTTGATCATAATCTAAACATGAAGCACACACGTACTAGGCCTTAGCTTTTCCGCAACTTAGATGTTTTGACTATGAGATGCACACAACACACAACAACAATCATGCAACTATAAATACATCTAAAGAGGTAAAGACATAAATGTAAATGAAAGTACCGACGCGATGATTTATAGTGGTTCGGTCACGAAGCTCCTCTTCGCCCTACTCCACTCCTCGAGTACACCTTACTCGAGAGTTACTTCAATAGTCAACAAAACTCCTTTCAAGGCGGAGAAAACCATACACGTCGCTTACACAATTTTCGACACTAAGCTAGATGTCGAGTCCTAATCTTAGGTAGGACCAATTTACATAACACCACTTCACCATTTTACGACACAAGGCTAGATGTCGAGTTCTAATCGAAAGGTAGAACCAATCTTCACAACGTTGCCTACTTCACCATTTTATGACACAAGGCTAGATGTCGAGTTCTAATCGAAAGGTAGAACCAATCTTCACGACTCTTCACTTTGAAGCTAAGTGAGAACTTCACTAGACACAACTACATCACTTTATAGTTTAGTGAGAACTCACTAGACACAACCACGTCACTTTATAGTTTAGTGAGAACTCACAACTCTTACCTATTACAACTCAATAAAACACATATCCAAGTGTACACATGTAACTTGGATCTTGATACAAGGCTTTTGGCCAGGTAAAAAGATTCGTTGATGTGTGTCTAATCGAATTGATCCTGGTTAACTATGCGACACATTCGTTCTTTGGTGAAACAAATAGTTGTGTCGTTGTAGTAATTAAAATGTGCAAGACGTAAAAGTAAATGACGTTAATTTAAATCTAAAACTAATTTAAAATAAATGGCGAGTATTTAAAAGCATGACAAAAAATAAAAGGGACTAAAAGTAAATAACGCAAACTTAAAACTATCTAAGGCAAACTTAAAACGCAACTAAAACTTAAACTAAGGCAAAGCTAAAATAAATCTAAGGCAATTAAACTTAAAGTGCAACTAAGTAAAAAGGCGGGAAAAATAAAGCTTGAAAATTAAAAACAGAAAGTTAAAAACTGAAACTAAAAATAACCTGAAAACAGCTCATCCGGAATAAACCTTCGTTCGGAATAATCACTCATCCGGAATGTCACCTTCGTTCGGAATGATTCTTCTTCACTCGGAATATTTACCAAAACCCTAGATCCGGAATAAATCCTTTATCCGGAATATGTCACTTATCCGGAATAAAGTCTTGATTCGGAATACTTAAGCTTGATCCGAAATGTTACTGATCCGGAATAATTCTTCAATCCTTGATCCGGAATATATTTTGATCCGGAATATATTTTGATCCGGAATATCTTCCTTGATTCGGAATGTTGGATATTCCGGATGAACACTTTGGCTAAACCCTTGATCCGGAATGTTTTAATATTCCGAATAAAGCACTTTGATCCGGAATAATAAATTATTCCGGATGAACTTGCTGATCAGGAATATAATCTGATTCGGAATGTGTGGTTGATCCAGAATAGGGACTTGATCCGGAATATGTCACTTATTCCGGATGGAGGCCTTGACTCGGAACTTTTTCAACAAACACTTTGATTCAGACAAACTTTCTTTGATCCGGAATAAACCTGGAGAACAGTAAGAACAGCGAAGAACACGGAACAAGAGAAATAACACGAATCTAATCTAGATCAATCAAAAGCAAACAAAAGATTAAATCAAACTAAACAAATAAGATCTACTAATCATAAACAAACAATCCAAATCAATCAAACTAACAAATATAACCAAAATAATCAAAACCTACTTTAATTAAATCAATAAAATAAGAACATGAACATGAACAATAAACATAAAGATTAAAGATCAAATAAAGAAAGGTAGATAGGAGATGACAAGAAAAGTAAAGATTGACAAGAATTAAATGGAAACTTACTTGAAATTAAATGAATTTAAGGTGCAAGACAATGTATTTAAACGACATGAAATTAAATGACAAGGTAATTAAAAGGTGGAAGAACTAATTGACACTATTAGCCAACAAGAGAAAATGAATGAAATCCTAAACTATTTATAGGGGAGGATTAGGGAGTGCTTAGGAAGCTTCCTCCCCTCTTTCTTCTTTTCCTTAATTGCAAGATTAAGTCCTTAATCTTCTTAAATCTTGGACTTTAATGACTTTGTCTTGGGATTTCTTTGAACTCGTCTTGTAATTCTTCAATAAATTAGACTTGAGTTCTTCGGCTTTTAGTAAACTTCCGTCTTTTGACTTTTTCTTCGATAAATCTTCAGAATTGGTCTTGGACTTCGTTCTTTTTGCACTCTTGACTTCTTGACTTCGTCTTTCGTCTTTTTCTTCGATAAAAGCCCGTGAATGCCCGTGTTTTCTCCACTTTTCACCTTTTCGTCCTAAATCACAACAAAAACACAAACCACGCATAATTCTGATATAAATGACATAAAATACACGTTTTGGCTCGGTTATTATTGTAATTAAGTGGTAAAAAGGATGGGTGTTTACACACCTATCAAATCCCCTACACTTGACCATTGCAATGTCCTCATGCAATGCATTGGTTACAAAGCACGTTTATATTTTTCATCAAAATCAATCCACCTTGGCCTTTATTAAAGAGATAGAAAACTATAAACATTCAAAGTAAAGAAATCAAAAACATACCTTGGGTTTGGGAAATGTCATGAATGATCATCATCCTCAAGTTTTCACTTTCTCCAAACCAAGCTTAAAAACGAGATCATTGTTATTATAAGTTAGCAAACTAACACGAACTCATGTGGGCCAATTATTCACTTAGACTCCCTTATTCCTAGGTGTATCTCTTATATTTTATTGTTGTCTTGAATGATCACGAGGATGCATTGTTGACTTATTTTGATAGTTTATTAGGCTGAAAATAAAGTGAACGATTTAATCAATAGTTAGCTAAAGGACAAAATCTTTTAAAACTGCTTCTCGGGACCTCATAAAGTTCATATCTTGGCATAACTCGCTTCACGATTTGAGACCTTTCACGGACCGATATTTGGCAACGACTTCATACTTCAAACCTTGAGAGACGTTCATGAAATAATGGCCTTCTCTTCATAATAGGAATTTCTTCACTTGAAGTTTTGAGAGATTCTTCATATTTGGACCACGACTTCTTCATTTTTCTCCAATCTTTATTTGGGATTTTGATATACAACGATCCGCCTCCTTTTTGGACTTGGATCTATTTATCCTCATACCTTGCTAGGGCCTTTTTGGATAGACTTCTCCATGATCTTTACGGGAGTATTTTCTTTTCATCGTGTGTCTCGATCCTTCATATTGATCTTTGATAAATGATTCTTCACATCACTTTGGATCTATAGCAACAAAATGTAGCCCTCATGCCTTGTTAGGACCTTTTTGGACTCGCCAATCTTCGCATCCCGCTTCAATAAGTTATGCCTTGGCTATGAACTCTAATCCATACCGAGCAACTTTTAAACAATCTTGGACTAGAAGCTAAGTAACTTTTAAAATCGTACAACCTTATTTATTGCAGATAAATTTATTAGCAAGCGATGGGAGAATAGGCTTATAATTAACTCACATAAATTCACGAAAGAATACCAAACTTATAATTGACTCTATCATCTCTCGTTCTCCACAGTTTAAAATCTCAAGGAATAAGACTCGTGGATGCTTAGCCTATTAAATCAAAGTTTTGGGTTTTCGAGTACCCTATAGGATCTTGCAAATTCTTAGACTCTTTCAAGTTTAGAAATTGCATTTTAAAGTTCCCTTGATTAACGACTCTCTAGGATCAATTATAGGAACTTGCGAAAAGTTCTTGTTCTTAACCCGTGAGAGTGAAGACTTTCGCGTTTTATAGCTCCCTATATAAAAGCCTAGCAAAACTCGACTTAAACACGTTAAGGATACTAGCTAGAGTAAACTTAGATAAGTAAACTCGGGTTGAGTCAAAAGATTCACAACGTTTAAAAATAAAACCACTTTATTAAAAATTTATTCTAGCAAAAAAAGAAAATAACTATACAAAGGGAAAAACTAATGGGCCAAAATAGATCAAAAATTTTGAAAAATGTCGAAAAATTGATTTTCCGGTTACAATGAGGACAAATACAAGGAAAAGACCACTTAACTTCGATAGAAGTCCCCCCCTACACTTGAGATAAACATTGTCCTCAATGTTTAAGCATGTGGGAGTAAACTCCCCTACACTTAGGACATTGTGCACTTTGTTTAAATCTCGCTAAGGAAAAGACAACTAACGAGATTCCTATTTTAATATTGAGAAAATATAAAATAGTGAATCGAAAAGAGTTTAGGATAGAACCGGGAAGAAGGGAACACGGAATCACGGGTCGTCAAAAATCATCAAGAGTGGATCATTGAGCGCTCAAATCCCTGAATAGTAGAAGAGAGGAAATAGCAAACACCAACGGGTCTCCCCTACACTTAGGATAAAGAAAGCTAAAAGATAGATACACGGGTTGCCTCCCAAGAAGCGCTTGATTTTTGTTCATCGAGTCGTGAGCCTGACTCGACCTTGATTAGCATAGGAAGAAGCATGAAACATATCCACCGGGATCAAATACATAGTTTTCGTCCATCAAATAGCACAAGCTTAAGGCGAACAAGGCAAGCTAAAGAAAAATAGGCAAGGTTCCCTTAAGCAAAGATGGATCACGGTGGAAGCAAGTATGGTGAGGTGCAAGCATATCTTCATAAGTTCCAAAAATCTTTCCTTTTATTTCATCAGACGGATACTGAGATGGCTTAAGAATATTGATACCGGGGTCGAACACCTTTTCCTTTAGGGGAAAATAGCACTCAGGCTCGGCAGAATTTGAAGATGATCCGCGAAGAAGATGCACAACCTCGTCCTCAGAAGGTGGACAAAGAGGTGTCAAATCATACGTGCTTCGGATGTTGGTGTCGACCGGTTTCTTCTCCTTTGAAATAATTTTCTTCAAATCCAAAGTAGGATCAAGACCATAATTATCAAAGTCCAAAGGAGGAGCATCACTCTCATGAGGGAAGTAAGTATTGAGAAAAGTAGAGAAGTCTTCCTCAAAAGAGTAATCATCCAAAGTAGGATTAAGCATGGATGACGGAGGATCTTCATCATGAGAAGAATCACTCGAGAGAGTATCGGCCTCATCAAAATCATCATAAATGGGCAGGTCGGGATACTCGGAAGTAAAATCATCATAATCCTCCGTATCTGAGCTAGAATCATCATCATAAGCATCAAAGATCGATGGAGAATCATATATGGGAGAAGGTTCCAAATTGGATAGAGAATCATCCACATCATCTTGAAAAAGTAGATTATCAATGCAAGACTCGAATAGAGGATTATTGTAGATGACAAAATCATCAAGCACATTAATCATATTTGCTGATTCTCGTCCTCCAAAGGATTTGCTTGTAAGCTTCCCTATTTCAAAAACTTGGGCATCATCCCCGACTCTTAAGATGAGCTCACCTTCGGCAACATCAACTAGAGCTCGTCCGGTTCTTAAGAATGGCCGACCAAGTATTAAAGGAATACGAGGGTCCATTTCATAATCAACAACAACAAAGTCGACCGGAAAAGTGAAAGTGCCAACTTTAATGAACACATCTTCGGCTATACCAACGGGGTAAGCGAGAGTGCGATTTGCAAGTTCAAGAGTCATCTTTGTTGGAGTAAGGTCGGGTAATGATAGTGTTTTCCAAACACTTAATGGCATCAAATTAATACTGGCCCCGAGATCAGCTAGGGCAGTAAATTCTTCAGTTTTGTTAAAAATGCAAGGCAACACAAAACGACCGGGATCTCCATGTTTTTCCGGAAGTTCTTTAAGAATAACTGCAGAACAGTTTTCATTTAAGCGTGTGTTGGCGAGCTCAATCAGCTTCTCCTTCTTGTTCAGCAATTCCTTAAATGCTTTCACAAATTTCGGCATGTGGACAAGTGCTTCAACAAGGCTAATGTTGAAATTCATTTGAGAGATCATCTTCACATAGCTCGACACTTGAGAGTCATCCTTGGTTAGCATTTTGGTCTTGCCTAAGCGAGAAGGGTATGGGATATTGGGTTTGGGTGGTGAAGGTGTAGGTGTAGCAGGTAAAGGTTGAGATGTTGAAGGGTTCGTCTTGGGTACATCGTCATGACGAGGAGGAGACGGTAATGGTGTACTACTACTAGGTGTAGGAGGAGTAGGGATAAATGGTGGTGGAGGAGGTGTAGATGATGGGGGCGGGATAGGTGGTCCTACTATGGTAACTCCACTACGGGTAGTAATAGCACTCACATTTGCTCGCGGATTGGTGACGGTGTTTGAAGGTAGAGAACTCGAGGTAGAGGGTTGAGTTGTGGACAAGAAACTAGCCAGCATATTTTTCAAGTCATTCGTTTGATTGCTGAAGGAGGATTGTATATTATCTCGAAGCTCGGATCTGATGTCATTCCCTTGCTTGGTGATATCTCCTTTCAAATTGATAATTTGGCTCTGCAGATTCTTGATTTGCTCACCTTGGGTTCTCATCAAAGCTTCAACATCTTGATTCATGGGTGGGGCTTGTTGAGTGGGTGGGTGATAAGGATCAGAAGCTCTTGGTGGGATTTGATTGCTTTTATTGTAGTTGTTGTTGAGGTTTTGGTTTTGAGGAGAAAAACCGGGTGAAAGGTAGTTGTTGGACCGGTAACTCAGCAAATTTGGATCCCCTTGAGGTCGAGCTTGGTAATTTTCCGGTGAATAATTACTATAAGCTGCATACACATTTTCCGGATTTCCCTGAGTAGAAGGACAATCAGTGTATGAGTGTAGACCGCCGCATGTTTCACAAGGATTGGCAACCACTTTTACTTGTTGTTGGTTTGTAGCGAGAAGCAAGATATTTTTGTTCATTTCGGTCATCATGTGGGTGAATTCGGTCATATCGGGGTTTGCTGAAGTTGAAGAAACATTGACTCTCTGGTTGTTCCTTGAAGAAGCGGAGGAATCCCAGTTATTGTGATGAGTAGTCATGTTTTCAATAAGCTCTCTACACTCCTCAGGTCTCCATTTCATAAATGTGCCACCGGCGGCTGCATTAATCGTATCACGATCACGAAAAGTCAATCCGTTGTAGAAAGTATCAATTAAGGTCACAGGGAGCATGTTGTGGTTTGGACAACGATCAATCAAAACATTATATCTTTCCCAAGCATCAAAAAGAGATTCATCGGGTTCTTGCATGAAACCGCTGATTTGATTGTGAAGGCTCGTGACCATGGATGGTGGAAAGTAGCGCGACAAAAAGCGTTGAGTCATGTCATCCCAAGTATGAATTGAATTCTTCGGGAGACGATCAAACCATTTCTCGGCGTGGTGTGATAAAGTATGTGGAAAGAGTTGTAGGCGAAGAACATCCATTGTGGCACCGGGCAACTTCATGCTTTGAGTGATTGTAATGAACTTGTCGAGGTGTTTGTTGGCATCATCATCAGGCATTCCGGCGAATGGATTAGTTTGCACTTGCTAAATCATGTGGTGCTTCAACGAAAACTCCAGAGCCGTGATTTGCATCGGCGCAATCGGTCCTCCTCGTCCAAACATGGTAGGTTGACAAAGCTCCTCCATTGTCCGAAGATCGGGCTGTGGATGAACATTGTTGTTATTATTATTGAGGTACGGTGGATTATTATTGTTGTTTACACCTGCCATAGCTAAATCTTCAGGAGTCTCGGGCTCTTGATAAGTAGAAGATCTAGTACGCATACACCTACAAAGGCAAAAGAAAACAAAACCAAACGCAAAGAGAATATATATACACAATAAAAATAAAATCTTTTTGGATTTTTGAAATTTTTAATTTTTATGGATTTTTAACAATTTTTTAATTTTTATGGTTTTTTGAAATTTTTAAACAAGAAAATAACGCTCACGAATGAACGGATCCCAAAAAGCAACGCCTCTCTCACAGAAAACCGTTAATCTTTACGAAAAGAGTCGGCAGCGGCGCCATTTGATACAAGGCTTTTGGCCAGGTAAAAAGATTCGTTGATGTGTGTCTAATCGAATTGATCCTGGTTAACTATGCGACTTAGTCGTTCTTTGGTGAAACAAATAGTTGTGTCGTTGTAGTAATTAAAATGTGCAAGACGTAAAAGTAAATGACATTAATTTAAATCTAAAACTAATTTAAAATAAATGGCGAGTATTTAAAAGCATGACAATAAAATAAAAGGGACTAAAAGTAAATAACGCAAACTTAAAACTAGCTAAGGCAAACTTAAAACGCAACTAAAACTTAAACTAAGGCAAAGCTAAAATAAATCTAAGGCAATTAAACTTAAAGTGCAACTAAGTAAAAAGGCGGGAAAAATAAAGCTTGAAAATTAAAAACAGAAAGTTAAAAACTGAAACTAAAAATAACCCGAAAACAGCTCATCCGGAATAAACCTTCGTTCGGAATAATCACTCATCCGGAATGTCACCTTTGTTCGGAATGATTCTTCTTCACTCGGAATATGTACCAAAACCCTAGATCCGGAATAAATCCTTTATCCGGAATATGTCACTTATCCGGAATAAAGTCTTGATTCGGAATAATTAAGCTTGATCCGGAATGTTACTGATCCGGAATAATTCTTCAATCCTTGATCCGGAATATATTTTGATCCGGAATATATTTTGATCCAGAATATCTTCCTTGATCCGGAATGTTGGATATTCCGGATGAGCACTTTGGCTAAACCCTTGATCCGGAATGTTTTAATATTCCGAATAAAGCATTTTGATCCGGAATAATAAATTATTCCGGATGAACTTGCTGATTCGGAATATAATCTGATTCGGAATGTGTGGTTGATCCGGAATAGGGACTTGATCCGGAATATGTCACTTATTCCGGATGGAGGCCTTGACTCGGAAATTTTTCAACAAACACTTTGATTCAGACAAACTTTCTTTGATCCGGAATAAACCTGGAGAACAGTAAGAACAGCGAAGAACACGGAACAAGAGAAATAACACGAATCTAATCTATATCAATCAAAATCAAACAAAAGATTAAATCAAACTAAACAAATAAGATCTACTAATCATAAACAAACAATCCAAATCAATCAAACTAACAAATATAACCAAAATAATCAAAACCCACTTTAATCAAATTAATAAAATAAGAACATGAACATGAACAATAAACATAAAGATTAAAGATCAAATAAAGAAAGGTAGATAGGAGATGACAAGAAAAGTAAACATTGACAAGAATTAATGGAAACTTACTTGAAATTAAATGAATTTAAGGTGAAAGACAATGTATTTAAATGACATGAAATTAAATGACAAGGTAATTAAAAGGTGGAAGAACTAACTGTCACTATTATCCAACAAGATAAAATGAATGAAATCCTAAACTATTTATAGGGGAGGATTAGGGAGTGCTTAGGAAGCTTCCTCCCCTCTTTCTTCTTTTCCTTAATTGCAAGATTAAGTCCTTAATCTTCTTAATCTTCTTAAATCTTGGACGTTAATGACTTTGTCTTGGGATTTCTTTGAACTCGTCTTGTAATTCTTCAATAAATTAGACTTGAGTTCTTCGGCTTTTAGTAAACTTCCGTCTTTTGACCTTTTCTTCGATAAATCTTCAGAATTGGTCTTGGACTTCCGTTCTTTTTGCACTCTTGACTTCTTGACTTCGTCTTTCGTCTTTTTCTTCGATAAAAGCCCGTGAATGCCCGTGTTTTCTCCACTTTTCACCTTTTCGTCCTAAATCACAACAAAAACACAAAGCACGCATAATTCCGACATAAATGACATAAAATACACGTTTTGGCTCGGTTATTATTGTAATTAAATGGTAAAAAGGATGGGTGTTTACACACCTATCAAATCCCCTACACTTGACCTTTGCAATGTCCTCATGCAATGCATTAGTTACAAAGCACGTTTACATTTTTCATCAAAATCAATCCACCTTGGCCTTTATTAAAGAGATAGAAAACTATAAACATTCAAAGTAAAGAAATCAAAAACATACCTTGGGTTTTGGAAATGTCATGAATGATCATCATCCTCAAGTTTTCACTTTCTCCAAACCAAGCTTAAAAACGAGATCATTGTTATTATAAGTTAGCAAACTAACACGAACTCATGTGGGCCAATTATTCACTTAGACTCCCTTATTCCTAGGTGTATCTCTTATATTTTATTGTTGTCTTGAATGATCACGAGGATGCATTGTTGACTTATTTCGATAGTTTATTAGGCTGAAAATAAAGTGAACGATTTAATCAATAGTTAGCTAAAGGACAAAATCTTTTAAAATTGCTTCTCGGGAACCACTCAAGGTGGTAGGTCAAGAGCAAGTGTAGGACGGTGATTAAACGAAAATAAATAAAAGAATAAGGGTGCGAGGTGTTACACAACCAACAAAATCTAACAAAACAAACAGCGGAAAAGCAATAAAGGGTTATTCTAGATTCAAGTCTAGAAGTAACCCTAAACAGAACACCACCACCACCAGCAAGAGTTATTCTAGATTCAAGTCTAGAAGTAACCCTAACCAGTAAATCAAGAAAACAACCCAACTTAGCTTCCAATTGAGTACCTGAAGGACTAGAATCAACAGAAAAACACTAGAAACACCAAAGCCCTAAATTTAAAAAAATTAGGGTTTTCACCAAAATTTTATATTTTCAAAAATTGGATACCCATAAACAAAAGACACCTTATAAACCAAAAAAACTTTAATAATAGATGAAGATGAGCAAAAAAACTTTGAAAAAAAACCCCAAAAACAGATTTTCTTTAAAAAGTATAAAGATTTATTACTTATTAACTTAAGTAATAACTCTTTACTTTGACTCAAGTGTGTTTTTTTAACAATAGATAAGAACTAAGAATAATTAAAACAACAATACCAATATACTTTTCAACGTATAGAATTTTATTAGAATCAAATAAAGAATCTATAACCCACTTTTTTTGCGGAATAACAAAGTGGTTGAATGATAATCGGTTGTGATCTCCTCTACTTAAACGTCTAACCAAAGTTAAAGTCTAAGCTCCAATCTAAACGTTCATATACATCTTGGCTATATGGTTTAGTTGGTATCGAGAGAGAAAGGTTTTCTAGAGTTTAAGCTCTTGTATTGGTTAATCCTTTCTCTCCCAATGTACACTCCTTATATAGGCAGTGTAAACTAGGGTTTGCTTTTTGCATGTTTTAATGCATGGGTTTATCCAGTAGGTGGTTGATGCCCATGCTGGATAAACAGTACAAAGTACATATTAAACTATTCTAGAAAAGATAAAGGTTGTATTTATATCTAAGTATACAAGCAACCTACTTTGACTTAAAGTTATCTTTTCCCGCCTAATGCAAACCATCAGAATACTGAAGAGTCTTCAGTATCCTAGAGGAGATCGACATCATTCAGTTTGGTAAACCAACCTGAACTGAAAGCCCTTCTTCAGTCCTTGTTCTTCAGCAACTAGACCGCCTAGTATTTGAAGCGAAGACTCCTTAGTCTTCTAAGTTCACTGGAAGGGGAGTGCTGAACTTTCTTCAGCTATAAAGTCTTCAGTAGGAACTTTGTTCCTCTGGTCATCCTTCAGCAGACTGGCCTTACTGCTGAGCATGAAACACTTAGGGGGATTTTATATTCAAATCCTAGAGTTGCTTCAGGGTCAGTAAATGCTGACCTAACAATATCCCCCTATTTGGATATACAAATAGCCTAAGTCTAATGTTAGTAGTAAGTGAGCATAACAACTTCTTCTTACTTGCACTGAACAATTAAATACTTATAAACATCTGATAATCATTAATTCATGAAACATTACAAATTACAACAAAAATTTTACAAATGATTATTCAGTTTTCCTTTGGCCTAAGTTCTTTAATGACAGGGGTCTGTACTGATGGATCAGAGTTTCTGATGTCCAGTATTGATAGTAAGCACATGCGGAAGGTTTTTGCAGCTTCAGTGAGTCCTGGACCACCATGGTGAGCAAAGAAGATTTTCTGAGTGTTTCCAAGAAATTCATTGTTTAGATCATCAAGATCACTAATACCCATAAAATCTTGTCGTTCACGATGGTTGAACATAATCATTCCCAATTCCGGTTCTTCTAACACATGTCCAGGGAGATGATTTTCAAACTGAACAAGATCTTTGTATTTCTTGGTGGTGACAAAGATGTCACCCACACCAGGTTAAACTAGATTGGCTCTCTTGTTCAGTTCCAAAATTGGATCTTGATCTTCCAGTGAGATTTGGTTGCTGATGTTCAGATGCTGACCAAGCCTTTCATGATTTCTCACAAAGTGTTCAATTCTTGTGCGAACCTCATCCCATCTCTTGGATTTTCTCTTTTCAATGTTTCTGCTCATCTCTAGCCATTCAGTATAGGAGAGCTCCTTCCCTTGGAAGTCATCTATGATCTCATCAGACCCATCAACCCTATAGAACTTCATATTGATATCTCCCTTATAAGTCATCATGTCAACGTTTGTGATTTCTAAGAGACATCTTCTGTTCAACCTTGCTATACAAAACTTTTCGTATAACATCTTTTTCTTGAAGAGGCCTTCAACCTCATATTTTCCAATTCTTTCATATAAGCTCATCTTCAGATCTCTGAGCTTTTCTTCATTTTGAAGCTTGTGAATTTTATCAAGTTCTTCTTGAGTGGACAACCCAGACTTGATAATTCTTTCATCCAGTGTGAATTCACCTTTGCTTTTGGGTTTGATAGGAGGTGACCCATTCTTAGATGACTCATTGCTTGTGGTAAGGCCATCAACATGAGTGTCCTTAGCTGAAGACTCCCCTTAGTCTTAGCTGTACTTTCTTCACTAAAGGGTGATACATACACAAAAGGTTGTTTTTTAGCCTTCTTCTGTGAATGTTTCTTAAAGAGCTGCTGAATAGTAACTTTCTCCCCCTCAGCAGAAGAGTACCCTACAACTTCTGATGAACCCCTAGTAGGTAAACATGCACATAGGGAGTCTAAGGTAGATGAGACATTGGCCAGCATTGCTGGAAAATTTGTAAGAGCATTTAGTTTCTGCTGAACTTCATCTGATAAGTTCAGTTTTTGTTGTTCCAGCAGACCCACCCTATCCTTGATCTTTGATACTGAATCACATAACTCATTAAGCTGATTAGGAATCGGCTTGAATTCAACAGGGAGCTCAAAAGATGTAGTATTAATGGAGTACATGAGTGAGGTGATCTCTTGCTTGACAGAAGTGGTAGTGGCCACATCCTTCACTAACGGCTTCAGAGCTGTGAGAATTGCGTCTTTGATTTGTTCAGCAGTGGGAGGAACTGTCCTTGCTTTAAGAGTAACTAGTTAAGCATCAGAAATAGCCTTTTCTTCCTTGAGCTTGGTTACCTGTGATTGTAGAACCAACATCTGATTTGTCAGTTCATTTACCTTAATGGTTCTGGGGGATGGAGGCTTGGAAGTTTGATCAGCAATGTCATCTTCAGATTCACTATCATCCAGATTTACTGGAGCTCTTTCACTCAGCCCCAACTCCTTCTCCAAGTCATCAGCAAACATGCTGAATATTAATGTAAGCAAGTGTCCCCCCTTGGCGCCAGTGGAGGGAGGCCCTTTCTTTGGTTGTTTGTTGATCGCCACCTTCAGTGTGTTGGTCAGTTTCAAGTCCTTCACCACCAGGGTTGGTTTTACCTGATGGATCCTAAGAAAGAGTCACTGATGAGTTAAGATTAATGATAATGTTTTTGGTTCCTTCAGTAGGACCCTGTTGCGAGGGAACTACATCATGAGGAACAGAAGGGTCAGGGGTCAGCGTCAGCTGTTGTATTTGTTGACGCCTCATGCCCTGATGTAGACTCAGAGTGACAAATGATAGAAATTGGTAATGAAATTTGAGATGTATTCAGATTTAAATTGCTTACCAATGTTGAATCCATTATATTGAGCTGAGGGTGCGCTCTATCTTCACCCTTATCTCCTAAAGATGTTGAGAGATGGGTTGCCTGCAGGGCCTCTTGATGCATGCCACCTTCAGCAGAGACTGAAGGTGGCGGCTGGCTTGGGTTCTGGTCCTTGGCCAAGGACTTTTGTTTCTTCTAAGCTTGGCCTTTGGGATCATTAGAACACTTCTTTGATGAAGATTCTGTGGGGTGCCTCCTTTTCTTAGACTCACGTCTACACTTAATAGTATTTATATATGTGCTCTTTTGACGTGGTCCAGAAGAAGCTCCAGACTTTGTGCCTGTCAGATCCCCTTCTCCAGTTGGAGGAGTGTCTTGTGGAGCTTTGAACACTACTGGAGCATTCGTTGAGCAAATTTCCAGCATGGACTGTGGGAAAGGAGGGTCAGTTATGCTAACTGGAATGTTCCAGTGATTAGTATCAAAGATTTGAAAAACTAGTTTAACTCCTTGGTTCTTTGAATACTCTTCACCAAAGTGGTCAGCAATAATGAGGGATAAAAATTTGGTGTAGACCACATTCTTTTCCCTAGTTTTCTTCTCCATTTTTCCATGGAGATCCTCAGAGATTAATTTTCCAAAATCAGCTTTTATGCCCTTTGCCAGAAAATATAAAATCAGGGCATCCTTTTGGCTGATTTGATCAAGCCCACCAGTTTTCCCACCCAGACACTCAATTAAGATTGACATCAAAAGTTTCCACTTAGGTGGTAAGCAGCTTCTCTTCAACCCACCTTTATCACCATTCTCTTGAGTGTATCCAATTTCTTTAAAAAATGATTTGACAACAGAGAAATCATTGGGTACAGCCTTATATTCACTAGAGTCCTCCAAATAGTTTAACCCTAAAACCCTTCTAAACAACTTTAAACTTATTTTCCCATGAATACCTAAAGTTGTAGAATCAAACTCAATAGATTTCTTGTTCTTTGGCCCTTATACCGTGAACCAAAATTCATTTAATACATTTTCAAACATAACCCCTGGATCCTTGAACAAGGAATCACGAATCACACATTTGGATAAAAAGTTTAGTACTTGCTTTCCAGGTTCAGATGTTAAGGTTTCTGGTTTGATCAAGGTGAGGTTATTGGGTTTAAAGAATATGCCCTCAATGGGATAGTTAACATGGATGGAAGGATTGAGGGTGATCTCAACCTCTTGTGGTTGTGAAGAAGATTTAACAGCCATTGATGTTTGTTGTGTGTGTTTTCTTTTGAAAGAGAGAGAGTTGTGTGCGTGTTTTTTGGAAGCTTTTGCAAATGATATGAATCTTCAATCTTCAAAAGATATATGTAAACACTTTTTAAACTGATTTGTCAAAGTTTGTAAAACATTTGAAAAGATAATGAAACTTTTAGGGTTTCTTTTGAAGAAATGACACAAACTCTCATTAATATTCTAAAAAAGGTGATGATTTTCTGTTGCTTTAAATAGTGAAACGCCTCTTTGTGTTAGAAAGTTGTTGACTGTGATATGGACGCTTGATATTTCCTAGATAAACAATTGACACCTTTTGAAAGAATGTTTTGTATTTATTCTCAAGAAATTTAATGCCATTAACTCCATTGAGTCACATGATTGATTTGTTTTAAATGTTGTTGCTCAGATATGCTGAAACTGATGGCAATACTTGTGAGATTCAGTGCATCAGATGAGGCGAAAAAACCCCATATACATGTTCACATAAGTGAACAAGACATATGACATTGCACGCTCCTCTACTCAGGCCTAGCTACTAAGTTGTATTAAAAAAAATTCAGCATTGCTGAAGGAACTTTTGATGACTGGTGATTATTTGTTCAGCTTCAGTGCATCAGGTAAGGCGACAAAACATCATATATACAATCACATAAAGTGAAATAGACACATGACATTGCACACTCCTTTACTCATACAATGCTACTTAACATCAATCAAAATCTTTTATGAAATGTTGAACCTTCAAGCTTCTTCAGTGAATGTTGAAGGTTCAGGTTTTGTATCATCAATGTTCAGCATACCAAGCTCCATTATCAATCTTTTGAAAGTTGGTTCATCCAATGGTTTGGTGAAGATATCAGCCAATTGGTATTGAGTGGGGATGAAATGTAATTCAATGTCCCCTTTCACAATGTGATCTCTGATAAAGTGATATCTGATATCAATGTGTTTTGTTCTTGAGTGGAGGACTGGATTGTTGGATATTGCAATAGCATTAGTGTTATCACAAAAGATTGGTACCTTTTCATATTGTATGTCATAATAAGCCAGTTGGCTTTTCATCCAAAGAACATTGGCACAACATCTAGCAGCTGCCACATATTCAGCTTCTGCTAAAGACATGGTAACAGTTTGTTGCTTTTTAGCACTCCAACACATAAGTTTGCCACCTAGCAATTGGCAGGCACCAGAAGTGCTTTTTCTGTCCAAATTACATCCAGCATAGTCAGAATCTGAATACCCCTTTAGATCAAAACCTGAGGATTTGGGGTACCAAAGACCTAGACTTGGTGTACCTTTTCGGTATCTGAAGATTCTCTTTACAGCAGTAAGGTGTGATTCCTTAGGATCTGCTTGGTATCTTGCACAAAGGCATGTAGAGAATTAAATGTCAGGTCTGGTTGCAGTTAAGTACATGAGTGACCCAATCATACCTCTATACTGAGTCTCATTGACTGATTGTCCATTGAGATCAGGTCCTAAGTTGTTAGGGGGTACCATTGGAGTCTCCACTGAAGCACAATTGATATCATACTTCTTTAGCAGATCCTTGACATATTTTTCTTGATTGATGGAGATGCCTTGGTCAGATTGTTTAATCTGAAGACCAAGGAAGTATGTGAGTTCTCCCATCATACTCATCTCAAACTTGCTGGTCATAAGCTTGGCAAACTGTTTGCAAAGTTTCAAGCTTGTTGAACCAAAGATGATGTCATCCACATAAATTTTTACCAGAATGGTGTCAGTTTTAGATTTATAGATAAACAAGGTGCTATCTATTTTTCCTCTGACAAATTTATGTTTAATGAGAAATGTTTAGAGAGTTTCATACCATGCTCTTGGAGCTTGCTTCAGTCCATACAAATCTTTGTAAATCTTGTAGACATGATTTGGGTATTTACTACTCTCAAAGCCAGGAGGCTGAGTAACATAAACTTCTTCTATTAGGTCACCATTTAGGAATGCTCTTTTGACATCCATTTGGTAGATGATGAAGTTCATGTAAGTGGCATAAGTAAGGAAGATTCGTATGGCTTCCATACGTGCAACTGGAGCAAAGGTTTGATCAAAATCAACACCAGTCTCTTGATTGAATCATTGGGCCACCAGCCTAGCTTTATTTTTGGTCACTGCATTGGTTTCATCTCTTTTGAGCTTGTAACCCATTTGGTGCCAGTGGTTGATTTACCATATGGAAGAGGAACCAATTTTCAGACTTCGTTTCTTTCAAATTGATTGAGTTCCTCTTGCATGGCATCCACCAATCCAGGGTGTGTGAGTGCTTCATAAACCTTTGTAGGTTCAATTTCTAAGAGAGAGTTTGCATAGAGGCATTCTCCAGATGAGCAGCACTCAGTTTCTTTGCCATAGATCTAGTGACTCTACCTTCACCAGGAATGCCTATTATGTTCACCAGCTGTATGTGACTATTTTTAGTCCAAGATTTTTGTGGAGCTGGAGAATAGGCATTGGTATCATGATTAGAGCTAGAGCTTGGAAGTCCATGACATGGACTTGGACTTGGATTATCTCTAGTGTCTATTGAAGGATATTCAGTGGACAAAGGTTCAATCAATTGAGGGCTTCCTTCTTGGTCAGAAGCAACACATCCAAGACCTAATTCCCTAGAGATGGTAGGAGAGTTTTGATCAAGGGGCTCAGATTGTTCATCAGCAGCTTCATATGGTTGATCATTTTGATCATGTGTGTAAGCATGCTGATTGTTTTGAGACTGACCATTTTGGTCATTTGTGTTGCCTTGCTGATCATTTTTATCATTTTGAGACTGATCATTATTTGATTGACAGCCATCAGTATGTGATACTAAAGGATTTCCTTTTGTAGGACTTGTCATATCTTCAAATGGATCAATATGAGGAACTGAGTTGCTTGTTTGATATCTTTGAGAAGGCTCATAATGTTGAAGACTTGTGTTGAAGACTCTATATGCTTTTAGATACTAGAGAGTATCCAAGGAGGTAACCATCATCAGATTTTTCATCAAACTTTCCAAGGTGATCCTTGTGATTGTGAATGAATATTGGACACCCAAACACATGTAAGAATGAAATGTTTGGAATTCTCCCCCTGAAGACTTCATAGGGAGTCTTCATGTGTCTCTTCACAATGATGGATCTATTTTGAGTGTAGCAAGCAGTGGCTACAACATCAGTCCAAAAATGCTTAGAGAGAGCAGATCCAGCAAGCATTGTCCTTGCTGCTTCAATCAAAGTTTTGTCCCTTCTTTCAGCCACACCATTTTGTTCAGGTGTGTAAGGAGATAACAAATTTTGGGAAATTCCATTGTCATCACAGAATTTGATCAGTGTGTGATTTCTGAATTCAGTGGCATTGTCAGTTCTGAGTTGTTTGACATGAGTGTCATTTTGATTTTCAACTCTTTTGATGAAAGACATAATGGCATCTGGTGCATGGATTTTCTTTGTCAGAAAATATACCTAGGTGTACCTAGAGTACTCATCAACAATGACAAGTGTATACTTTTCATGAAAAATGGCCCTAGGTGATACTGGGCCAAATAAGTCCATGTGAAGCAAATGAAGACTTTCTTTGATTAAGAAAGTTTGCTTTGTTTTGAAACTGGCCCTATGGTGCTTCCTTTTTTCACATGCTGAGCATGGTTTGTCCTTGGAATAGACAAGTGAAGGAAGACCAATAACAAGATTTTGTTTTGCCAGCAGAGTTATTGTTTTGAAATTGAGATGTGAGACCCTCTTATGCCAAATCCAATTGGTAATATTGGAAGCTTTAGCAAAGAAGCATGTCTCCTGAGTAGAGTTCATGTTCATAACATAAACATCTTTGACTCTGGGAGCAATCATCACAATTTCATGATTGGAGTTGAAGATTGTACATTTTTTGTCATCAAACAGCACAAGATACTTTGCATCACAAAGTTGACTTATGCTGATGAGGTTGTGCTTAAATCCATTGACATATGCTACCCTTGCGAAAACTATACCATTTCATTTTACTGAACCAAATCCTTAAGTAGTAGCTGATGAGTTATCACCAAAAACAACTTTAGGACCTTGTTCCTCCTTATACTTGTGCAGATAACTTTTGGTGCCATTCATATGCCTTGAGCAGCCACTATCTAGGTACCAAATAGGCTTCCTGAGATCACAATACACAAGTTAAGGAAATGGTCAGTTTTGCTTTGAAACCCACCTTTGTTGGGTGGGGGTTTTAGATCTAGAAGGTGTTCTAGATCTGTAGGGTCCTCTTGTAGAGGGTATGTGTGATTGCTCAGAAGAAGAAGAAGAGGTCTGAATAGCTTTTGCTTTCTTAGCCTGGAGGGCTTCACCTCTTCTGAACCACTCTATATGGTTGTGATCAGATGTAGTGTGGACATCGCTTCCACAAGTTTCACAACATTTGGTAATAGAGTTTGGGTTTCTTGGTTTAATACCTCTTCTGAGTGAGATGATTCGATTATGTCCATGAGTGTCATGGTCATAACTTCCACAAATATTACAAACAAGGTAATAGTGGCAGTCATCTGAGTGATGATTGCCCATACCACAATGAATGCATGGTGGGAAAGGCATATTTCGCCTGGAATGAGATGCTTCAGTTTTGTGCGCATCAGCACTAGTTATGGCCAGCATATACTGAGTGTGTTCACAAGTGCGATGATCAGTCCTCTCACATTTAGTACAATAAATCACTCTTAGGCAAGTTTTAGTGGGATGGTTGTTTAGACTACATAAATCACAAGCCTTTTTAAATTGTGTCTTGTACTTGAAATGAGGAGAGTCTGAAGGTTCATCTCTGAACCGTGTTGGTGTTTGCTGCTTCCTGAGTTGCAATTTGAGATCATTGATCTCTTGCATGACAAGAGACATTCTCTCATCTTCCTCAGATCTAGCATTCTTTAGTTTATTTGTTGAAACTGAAGAGGTAGTTCCCATATGTGAACCTTCAGCAGGTGCTGAAGAGTTCTTTGAAGTGTCAATTTTGACATGTTTGGAAGAACTACCTTTGTGTGTGGTGTGTGACTTGATGATAGACTGGATTGATTTGGGTCCAGTAGAGGGTTCAGCACCAGCCAGCTTCTCCAAAGGAGGAAGTGGGGTACTTACTTCATTCTCTATATCATCATCTGAGTCATCCACAGTAACTGAGGACTCAAACGGTGCTGAAGTGTCATCACTTGCTTGAAGCTCATGAAGAAGAATTCGTCTAGTGTCATGATTGGGTAAATTCTCTTCACCTGACCTTTCAATGTTAGGGATCCAGCTACCATCCTCATTTGAGGCTTTGACAAAGACAATAGATTTGGTGCTGGAGGATCCTTCAGCACCAAGCATTTTCCTCTTTTGAGCAGGAATTTGTTCATTTATGCATTGATTTACCCTATCAGAGTTTCTAAGCCAAGATTTAACAATATATTTTGCTTCTTTTAGTTCAACTCTTAGGGAGTTATTTTCCTCCAAAATTTCTTTGTTCAATTGTTGAAAAGTAAGAATATCAAGTTTGGCTTCTTTTAGCTCTATTTGCTTATTTTCAAAATCTTCAAGTTTTAGAACAAGTTTGTTAAATTTTTCAAGCAAGTTATTTCTTTGTTCTTCAACAAGTTTTAGATCAATACACAGGTAATGAAAGACAAATTTAATGTCATCTTTATCTTCTAATTCAAGAAGAGTTTGTACCTTTTTTATTGTGATATTGACCCATTCACCATTTCTGGCACTTTCTCTGGCCACTACATTGGAGTTAGCCCCTTCATCATCAGCACGTGCCATTAGCACTTTAACATTAACCATTTCATCATCATCTGAAGAAACATCTTCTTTATCCCATTCATAAGCTTCAGCAATAAGCCCTTTGTTCTTGTCTTGCTTGGGGGCCTTGGAAAAAGAACTTTCGATACTCATGAGGGCCAATATAGCCTTGATTTCTCTATATTTGGCCTCCAAGTCTTTTGTTGGTCTAAGTTCAATCTTGTTTTGCTGAAATAAAGTAGAAGCAATTTGTTTTGGTTGAAATGATGATTGACCAGATGGTCTTGATTGAGCTGGTGAGGAATATGAAGGGATAGATGTTTTTGAATAACAATCCCTAGCATAGTGATCAGTCTTCCCACATTTGTAGCAGTCAGTGTTAACTAAAGCTTTTGTGGAGCTGGAGAACTTGCCTCCTTTCTTAAAGAACCTTCTAGACTTGGCCAGAAGTGCTCTTTCATGAAATTCTTCTTTGAGGTCATTCAGATATTCCTCACTAGATCTAGTGTCTTCCTCATCATCAGGACTATCTTGGTAGTCTTGAATGATAGCTTCACTAAAGAAAGCTGTGGACAAGGGTGTAGCAATGGTTAATGCTTTACTCTTGCTTGAGCCTTCATAAATCCTATCAACTAGGTTTTCTTCATATTTTAGTTTCCCAAAAAACGAGGCCAGATCACAATCTTTAATGTGATTAGCATTTCTCAAGCTTTGGCAGAAACTGAGCCACTTCTTTGGCAATGCATTAACAAAAACTGTGTGGATTTCAAGTTTTGAAAGCCCAACACCATCATTCACAAGTTCATTCATCGGTGTTTTGTATCTGGTGAATGTCTATGTGAGGGTTTCCCCTTCTTTGTGCTTGAAGGTGTTGTATTGAAGCTTTAAATCCATGATTCTGGTTTCTTTTACATCAGAGGGTCCCTCATGGTAAAGAATAAGGTCCTCCCATGTAGCTTTGACTATTTTGCAATTTACAACAAAATTCATTTGGTCATCTGGAAGCACGGACATGATGAGACTTTTGAGGCGTTGATCAAGGTTAGCAGCTTTTCTCTCATCACCAGTCCACTGTGCTTCAGGTTTTCTATTGTCCCCAACCATGGAAACAAAAGGACCATTTTCAATGATTCTAAGGAATTGAGGTTCAATTCCAACCAAGTGGACAAGAAACCTCTTCTTCCAATTTGTAAAATTGGCTACCTCTAGTACAGGAGCAACATTGAGTTGGCAACCTCTATATTCTAGGGTTTGTGCTATAACTTGAGCCATTTTTGGATCTTGATTTGAAAACTTTTACATGAGCAGTTTAATGAAATAAGAGTTTAGCTAATCAAACTGCTCTGATACCACTTGTTGGTCCCTTGTAATTCGTTATTACTTATTAACTTAAGTAATAGCTCTTTACTTTGACTCAAGTGTGTTGTTTTAACAATAGATAAGAACTAAGAACAATTAAAACAACAATACCAATATACTTTTCAACGTATAGACTTTTATTAGAATCAAATAAAGTGTCTATAACCTACTTTGTTTGTGGAATAACAAAGTGGTTGAATGACAATGGGTTGTGATCCTCTACTTAAACGTCTAACCAAAGTTAAAGTCTAAGCTCCAATCTAAATGTTCATATGCATCTTGGCTATATGGTTTAGTTGGTATCGAGAGAGAAAGGTTTTCTAGAGTTTAAGCTCTTGTATTGGTTAACACTTTCTCTCCCACTGTACACTCCTTATATAGGCAGTGTAAACTAAGGTTTGCTTTTTGCATGTTTCAATGCATGGGTTTATCCAATGGGTGGTTGGCATGGGTTTATCCAGTGGGTGGTTGATGCCCATGCTGGATAAACAGTATAAAGTACATATTAAACTATTCTAGAAAAGATAAAGGTTGTACTTATATCTAAGTATACAAGCAACCTACTTTGACTTAAAGTTATCTTTTCCCGCCTAATGCAAACCATAATAATACTGAAGAGTCTTCAGTATCCTAGAGGAGATCGACATCATTCAGTTTGGTATTGTCAAACCAAACTGAACAGAAAGCCCTGCTTCAGTCCTTGTTCTTCAGCGACTAGACCGCCTAGTATTTGAAGTGAAGACTCCTTAGTCTTCTAAGTTCACTGGAAGGGGAGTGCTGAACTTTCTCCAGCTATAAAGTCTTCAGTAGGAACTTTGTTCCTCTGGTCATCCTTCAGCAGACTGGCCTTACTGCTGAGCATAAAACACTTAGGATGATTTTATATTCAAATCCTACAGTTGCTTCAGGGTCAGTAAATGCTGACCCAACAAGATACAGTAATAATTAGACTAGATAAACAAGAAACTTTTAAAACCGCCAAAAATAATTTTCTTATCAAAAAAACTTTAAATCGGAGATCCAACGTGGCTCTCTGATACCATTTAAAAATCAACACCACCACAACGATATTGCACTCGACCAACCACCCCACGTGCTTTATTAACTTAAGATTCAAAACATATAGTCCCCAACTGGGTGCTACCAACATACAAATGAAAAGGATTGTCCCCAAAACGGATGCAATCCAAGAATACAATGACCAGTAACAACCTAAACTACTAAACTACTAAACTACTAAACTGAATCAATAATCAAACGTTTTACATCTTGAGTTTTAGTGAAAGAAAGGGAGAGAGAAAAGATGTGATAAACGGCTGACTTGAAACCCTAGCAATGAGATATGATATGAATATATACTCGAACATGATTAAACGGTTGGCAAGAATAGTCCCTACACATACACAATAAACAAAAAAGGTTAGGACTTGAGGAGTTACAAAAGTAACCCCTCAATAGGAAAAAGATTGCAAGTAAAGTCCAAATATCCAACACTTAATTTTTATTAAAATAATTACTTAATATAAAATACATCTAATTATACATTTTTACGCACTCACAAAACCAATAAAATACCCCTAACCTACAAAACATAAACACACCATTCCATAGTTTCGAACGAAATTTGTCGGATGAAAAAAGAAGTTACGTGTGGCTTTATGCCACATAACAACCAACCTAAAAACCCGTCTTTTTGTACGTGTATTTGATTTTGCTTTTATTTTTTTTAGCACTCATAAATTTTTTGAACGAATTTTAGCACTCATAATGATTGGTATACTTAAACAACATCACAAAATCATCTATTTTTTAATTTCAATTTCATATTTTAACTCTTCAAATTATCACGCATAAATAAGGCACCAAACTTTATAAACTTACTTTCGCTTCACTAAAGTTAGTTTCTTTATTATTTTAACACTTACGTGTTGTTTGATTCAAAATTTTAAAATTCAAAATTTTAAAATTCTAAATTTTAGTAAATTAAAATGCGACGGCGGGTACCCTGTGACTAAATTTTCATGAGAGTGAATGTTATTCGATTATTCGTCTTTCATAGCAATAATTTATGGATGACGATAGTTTTCACTTAAAAACATGTCTCAAAAACGTAATTTTGATATACGTATATTATTACTTGTGGCGTATATGTAATATTTAATATGTGTATCTTTATTTTCGGAACTTAATTAAACGCGAGAATTGACATAACCTCTTTTGAACATTTGAATGAGAAGATCAACCTAAAATTGGTTTGTACATATTATCGCAAGGAAAAAAGAAGAAAATATGATAGAGGAAATTTGTACAATGTGTTGTTTTGCTTGTAAATTATGGTGATGGGGTGTTTTAAGTATATTATTAATTATGGTTTAATTAAGTATGATTAAATTCTTTGCATTAAAATATTGTATTACTTAAATTTCATTTTCTTGGCTGCACTAATATGTTGTACATTATGTTATATTTGTTGTACTTCTTAATTTTTTGGTATTAAATGAAGAGAGATGGTCTAATCTCTTTTATAAGATAGTATGATTCTTAAGAATTAAAAATTTAAAATTTAAAATGTTTACGCATTTTTGGTTGGCAGAAATTTATAATGTTTTGAAATCTTAGTTATGGGTCAACCTAATTAACACGAATAAATATCTTTTTATATAAAAAATTTATTTAAAAGAGTAAAAATCGAATTTGCATTTTTTATGTAAGTTTTATAAAAAAATATATATATTTTATAAAAAAACTTATATAAATTTTATTAAAAAATTATATATTTTTATTTGTTTTATACGAATTTTTTAATGAAATTTTCTTAAACTTTTTAAAATTTCTATTTTAAATGAATTTTACATTTTTTATATAAATTTTATAAAAAAAGTTTATATAAATTTTTTTTATATAAATTTTATTTATTCTACTTAAACGAGTAAAACTCAATAAATATTTTTCTATAATTTTTTTTACATTTATAAATTTTCTATTTAACCAATTAAAAACAAAAAATTTCACGTTTTATATAAAATTCATATAAAAAATTTATATAAATTATTTTTTTCTATTTAAATTAGTAAAAACCAAATAAACAATTTTATATAAAAAAGTTAATTTTATAAATTGTTATTTAAACGAGTAAAAACTCGAAGAAAAACCAATACAAGAAAATATTATAAAAAATAGATCTAAGTTCTTTTGGATACAAAAGTTTTCTAGGATACAAGGGGACTCATCTCCACCTACCATCTCCATCTAATCCAAGGGCTGAGATTAAATTCCCAATTTATCAAACATAGTTCATTATTCGTTCTTCTTCCCCGATCAAACTGGTACTTTCTCTCTCTAGATATTGTTTGTTAATAGTGCTTATTAATAAGCTTATTAGTAAGCTTATAAATAAGCGATTCCCATCTATTTATAAGCTTCTTAATAGATCGGATTATTAAATACACTTATTTATAAGCTTATTAACTGTCCGATTGATTAATAAGCTTATTAATCGTTCGGATTGATTAATAAGCTTATAAATAAGCGTATTTAATCAAGAGGATTGATTAATAAGCTTATTAATCAGCTTATTAATCGATCGGGAACGATTAATATGCTTATTTATAAGCTTATTTTATGCGTCTGTTCGATTTTTATGGATATCGTTTATAAGCTTATTTAATAAGCTGTGATTCTTTTAGGTTTTATATAAGCTTTTTATGAATTGTGTGTTTTTTCGAGTTGCTTAGGTTTTAATGATGGGTTCGAGCGATTCTAGTGGTCGTAGTGGTGTTGTTGATCCTTCTACGTTGGTTGATTTGACTAGTGATCAGACTAGTGTCGATCAAGGTTTGGATCTGCCATCCGAAAGCGTTCTTCATAGTCTTGCGGATGAGATTTCAGCGTATGAACAAGACGGTGAAGAAGCGGAAGCTATTAAGAGTAAGTTTTCTAGTTTTTGTTTAGCTTAGTATATGTTCCCAATGTATCATATATGTTAGCGACATATCATATATGATGTTTGTATTTTTATATAGATATGATAGCCATGTATCATATACTATCATATATGTTCTCTAATTTAAGATATATTATATATGGTACATCATATATGATAGATGTCTATCATATATGATGTTTACATGATATGCGATATGTTTTTCTAGTATTTGTAATCATATATGTTTTTTTGTAGAGTTGAATGTTGTGCGGACTCCTGTATATCACTCATTCCAACTTTGATTCTCCTGGTGGTACTGTTTACTACATTCCAAAAGTGCCTGCCGAGTTTTTACTTGTTAAAGGGAACGAGTACGATTCAGTTGAGCATTGTATTGCTGCTTACAGGAAGTATGCGGTAAAAGCTGGTTTTGTTGTTAGGAAATCGTGTCAGAAAAGGTTACGGAGCAGGATTGTAAAGCAAAAGTATTTAGTTTGCAATAGGAAGGGTTCCCCCAAGGATATATATGTAGACACCCTAGATTTGGAGAATGGTTACAACCAAATGAGGCATTCAAATCTACATATCACCGGTTGTAAAGCTCGTGTTGTGTTTGACTTGATCCCTAGTACGACGAAGTTCAAGTTGAGTGTATCTGATACTATCCACAATCATGAGCTTGAACGCGAGGAGTACAAGCATCTGTCTAAGAATCAGAGGCAGTTAACATACGCGGAGCAAGTGTTTATTGTTAAGGCTGCGAGTATGAATATCGGTGCTACAAGAGCTCATCACCTTCTGACCGGGATCAAGGGTTCTTATCTGCTCGTTCACGGTACTACCGTTGACTTCAAGAACTTCTTCCGTAGCGTCAACTATTACATGAGGGAATATGACGCGCAGATGTTGATAAACAAGATGGAGAAGAGGAAGGAGTACGTTGCTGATTTTTCTTTTGATTATTTGTTAACAAGGATGAGCTTATTGGCTTATTCTGGGCTGATGAAGTGTCTAAGTACAACTACAAGGAGTTCTATGATGTTGTCTCTTTTGATGCTACGTTTAAAACAAACAAGTACAAAATGGTATTTGTTCCTTTTACGGCGATTGACAACCATAGGAAGTGTGTTACGGTTGCTGCTGGTTTGCTCAAGTTCGAGACCACGGAATCCTATGTTTGGTTACTTAAGGATTTCATCAAAGCGTTTGGTAAAGCACCTAGTATAGTAGTGACTGATCAAGATAAGGCGATGAGGAATGCCATTGAAGCCGAGTTTGTTGGTACAAAGCATAGGCTGCGTATGTGGCATATCATGCAGAAGCTTCCAGCGAAGGTACTTTTTTTTAAGACTGGTATCATATATGATGAAGTAGCATCATATATGTTGTTTGAGTAGTATCATATATGTTGAAGTAGCATCATATATGATGTGAGAACAAAATTTGTTTCAAAGCATTTGGTTTTTGTTTTTTTTTGTGGTCTTGTTATCATACTTTATAGTTTTGATTCACTTTACCTTTGTTGCAGATATGTGAGAAAGTATACTGTAAAACGCGCAAAAATAAGGTCATTACTTAATTCTATCTTTCAAGTATTTTTGAAACATTTAATGACATCAAATACTATTATGTTTAACGGTTTAAGTTAAAACCGATATTTAATATTTTATTTTTATGTTTTGACAAGTAACGAGGACTATTAGTAATCGCGATACCGACGGATGTCCAAAATTTTACATTTTATTATCGATAGTTTCGATATTTAATATTTTCTATTGTTTTCGTTTAATTTTTATTTTATTTTAAAAATATTTTTCGTAATTTACGTTAAACCTTTATGTGTCATTCGTTCATTCGACACGTTAAATATTTTAGTCATTTAATTATCAAAATATAAATGTCCTCCGAATATCGACGTTTTTATTTTATATTAAGCGTTTATTTTCCGTGTTTTACGTATAACTTTTTAATCGCGTAATTTTTAAAATATCGGACTTCAATAATACCCGCTTTATTAATTATGAGTATAAAGTATGGCACAATGCAAATTACTTGTTTAAATAATATATATGACGCCTCCTCATTCATATATGAATTCATACACTATTGCTACGTTATAATTCATTAATATATTATATTATATTATTCTTTCCATTTAAGTGCTATGTAGATTAATACGTAGTATATGTTAGATGTAGAAAAGCATTAAGTGGTACATGTACTGGTGACTAACAAAGCCAATATCAAGACACGTGTTATATATATGTGGTATTTGTGACTAGTTGAGCTAACGAATGACACATAGAATTATATACTTCCTAAACAAGAAACGCATTAGTATATAGGGATAAAGACGGATACAAGCATAACAGTGTACGAAAATCTTAGCAAAAGGATTTCATGAATTCGTTTCTTTTATTGGTGAAGATATGACATCTAAGTTTTGTTTTTAGCACTATTAAAGCTAAAACATTATTTTGAGTATATGTCTTAAATGTTGGAGGGTTAGCAAACTAAAACATAGAAAGGTGGTATAAAAGAAAGAATTTGATAACGAGGTTGCTTTAGGAAGGCGTCAATTTGCGGGTTGCTTTTGGTGATACTTGTTGTGCCCGATTTTTATATTCACTTTTTACTCGATTAAGGTGAGTTTATAGCCTCGCTTTTATTAAACTTTAAATATTTTATTAAACCCGCGAGGGGGATACATGTTGTTTTATAAAATGAACACAAGTTGTTTTCGGTATGCTGGACCCGAATGAGATGATAAATGCATAAGTACCATTGTCTTATGAAGTCCATGAATTTCATGCACTGTTAATTACTCGAAGGGGTAAATGCTAATACATATGATATATCTATTTGGTTTGACAGCCTTATCCTAGGGTTTGTATCCTTGTGAACACCTGAGAGGGATATTATATATAAGAGGTCGTTGGTATATGACAATATTACCTGTTAGTAGGGGCACCGTAAGTGACTCGGTTTGACATGTTGGTTAACGTTCAGTGGCGTGAGCTTAATGCATTTATCTATATATATGACTTGTCTGTGTGATAAGTTTGAGATGATTAAAAATTCTTGTGTTCACTTATTATTCTTATAAACTCTATAAATTCACTCGGCTTTTTAGCTGACTTTTTAGCATGTTTATCTCAGGTAATTAAAGATGAATGCTGGAGGTTTGGAAGGGACGAGGAGGCAAGCGCTAATGTTTTGGAAAACATGTTTTCGTTCCATTCAGTTATCTTTTACTTTTAAAATGTTTGTGTACTTTTAAAACACTTGTATAAATGTTGGTAACGGTTTGTGGGACCAGTACTCTGATCTTTATGAATGGAACCTTTTATCTAAAAACGTCTCTTATAGAGTCGTTCTTTATATTCTTTTTTAATTGTGCTATTTCTTAACACCCAAATGGCTGGTTTCCGTTGCGAGTAAATTTGGGGGTGTTAAAGATTGGTATCAAGAGCTTAAGGTTATAGAGAACTAGGTCTCTCATTTTCAAAAACCTAAACTATAACCGTGTTTTGTGCGCTAAGTCTTCTCGTGTTCCTAGTCCAAGCCTTCAGGTAACTTTTATGTTATTGTTAATGCATATGAGAAGCATTATTGTTATGTATTTTAATAATAAATACTTTGAATTACTTTGAGATATTCGAGATTTTTGAGATATATTGAGATATAAATTAAATATGTCGACCTTGAACGATATTTTGATGTAAATGCATCTATTCGTATTTTTCATAACTTTTGAAACTATATAATGACCTTATAAAATTTATTTTACGGGATTTACTATGATATGCAAATTGACAAATCTACCTTCTCGTGGCCATTGATCATGAAGAGGATGATGCTAGTAACTAACACACATATGAGCCACGTGGATCCCCACGTGACCCATATAATAGTAATTACTTTTGTGTTGTGATTTTTGTATGACATATTGATTCATTCATGTTGTGATCAAAAATTTGTACATGTTATGACCATATCATTGTATGAACACTCATGAGTTTTTCTTTGTGTTGTGACAGAATCATACCGCCACGTAGGATGAATCAGGCTGAGGTGAACAGAATTGTTGTTGCAGCTCTTGCAGAAGATCGTGCTGCAAGGAACCAAGCCGGTGGGGCTGGTGGAGCAGGAGGATACGTTGGTCCAATTGGTGTGCCACCTGTTAGAGAATGTACTATCTCTAGTTTCAAGAAATGTGGGCCGATTAACTTCCATGTTACTGAAGGAGCCGTGGGATTGACTCGTTGGTTTGAAAAGACGGAAAGTGTGTTTAGTATCAGTGACTGTGTGGAAAGGAACAAGGTGAAGTTTGCTACTGCTACACTTCAAGGTCTAGCTTTAACTTGGTGGAATGCTCAAGTAGCTACCTTAGGACTAGAAGTAGCACATGGGAGGTCCTGGACACAGTTGAGAACTATGATGACTGAGGAGTTTTGTCCTGCTGAGGAAATTCAGTAAATAGAAGTAGAGCTGTGGAACTTGAGGGTGAAGGACTGCAACATTGCTGCTTATACTCAAAGGTTTAATGAGTTGATTTTGTTGTGTCCTGAAACCGTTCCGTCTGAGAAAAAGAAAATTGATGCGTATCTGAGGGGTCTGCCAAAGAACATCAAAGGGGAAACCACATCCTCAAGGCCTACTGTGTTGAATGAAGCTGTTCGAATGGCACATACTTTGATGGAGTAGAAGTTGACTGCTAAGGCTGAAAGGATTACAGAAAGCAATAAGAGAAAATGGGAGAACAATAACCAAGGTGGTAGTAGTGGTAACTACAGAAACAACAACAGGGGAAACAACCAAGGTAACAACCGCCATAATCAGTACAACAATCAGAGGCAAGGAAATACAAGAGCCATGACCAACACACAGAATGCAAGAGGTGATCAAGGTGGCAATGCTCCTAATTGAAATAATTGTGGGATTCGACACTTTAAAAACTGTCCACCGAAATGCAACAAGTGTGGAAAGCCTGGCCACAAGGCTAAAGATTGCTGGTGCGGGGGTGTTGCCACTGGTGCAAACACTCAACCTGTTATAACTTGTTATGATTGTGGAGAGAAAGGCCATGTGAGATGGAACTGCCCGAAGAAGAACAATAAAAAAGGAAATGCTGCAGGAAAAGTGTATGCTGTTGGAGGTGTTGAGCAGAACGATGGACCCAATGTCGTGGCGGGTACGTTTTTACTCAATCACTGATATGCTAGAGTACTATTTGATTCTGGATCGGATAAGAGCTTTATCAACATAAGTTTTAGTATTTTATTCGATACTAAACCGGATGAATTAGATACAAAGTATGAGGTTGAATTGGCTGATGGTAGGATAACTAGTACTAGTTCTATTCTAAGGAATTGTACATTGAACATAGTGAATCACTTATTCAAAATTGATCTTATGCCTATTGAGCTCGGTACTTTTGACGTGATTATTGGGATGGATTGGCTAGTTAAGCATGATGCTACCATTTTTTGTGGGAAGAAAGTAGTGCATGTACCTGTTAAGGGTGGGTAAGACTTTGGTAGTAAAGGGAGATAGTGGTACGTCTCACTTGAAGGTGATCTCTTGTATAAAAGTGAGGAAGTACATAGAAAGAGGATGCCAATTGTTCTTAGCCCATGTGAGTGGGGCAGAACCTAAGGAGAAGCATTTAGAAGATGTGCCGGTGATTTGTGACTATCCAGAGGTGTTTCCTGCCGACTTGCCAAGACTTCCACCACCTCGACCAGTCGAATTTAAAATTGAACTTGTGCCTGGAGCTGCACCTGTCGCACGTGCACCTTATCATCTAGCGCCATCAGAAATGAAGGAGTTGGCTGATCAATTGAAGGAATTATCGGAGAATGGATTTATTCGTCCGAGTTCATCGCCTTGGGGAGCTCCGGTATTGTTTGTTAAAAAGAAGGACGAATCGTTTCGTATGTGTATTGATTACCGCGAGCTGAACAAGTTGACGATCAAGAACAGATATCCGCTTCCGAGGATTGACGATCTATTTGATCAACTTCAAGGTTCGAATGTGTACTCAAAGATCGACCTACGATCGGGTTATCATCAACTTCGCATTAGGGAGGAAGATATACCAATTACTGCATTTAGGACTCGGTATGGTCATTTCGAGTTCCAAGTGATGCCCTTTGGTCTAACTAATGCACCCGCAATTTTTATGGACTTAATGAATCGAGTGTGCAAGCCATACCTTGATAAGTTCGTGATTGTATTCATTGATGATATACTTATCTATTCTAAGAGCAAGGAAGAGCATGGAGAGCATCTGAAGATTATTTTGGAGTTGCTTGAGAAGGAACAATTGTATGCCAAATTTTCGAAATGCGCTTTCTGGCTAGAATATGTACAGTTTCTTGGTCATGTAATCGATTGTAATGGTATTCATGTTGATCCAGCAAAGATTGAGGCTATTCATGATTGGCCTACCCCAACAACACCGACCGAAGTAAGGCAATTCTTGGGTTTGGCTGGGTATTACCGAAGATTCATAGAGGGATTCTCTTTGATTTCTAAACCACTTACCAAACTAACCCAAAAGAGCAAGACGTATGAATGGGGAAAGGAAGAAGAGGAAGTGTTCCAAATGTTAAAACAAAAGTTGTGTTTCGCACCTATTTTGGCATTGCCTGAGGGAGCTGAAGACTTTGTGGTATATTGTGACGCATCACATAAAGGTTATGGAGTTGTACTGATGCAGCGGGAGAAAGTCATCGCTTATGCTTCAAGGCAACTGAGAAAGCATGAAGAGAACTACACGACTCATGACTTAGAACTTGGTGTTGTTGTCTTTGCACTTAGACTCTGGAGACATTATCTGTATGGTACAAAATGTGTAGTATATACGGATCATAAGAGCCTACAACATATCCTGGACCAAAAGGAGCTTAATATGAGACAACATCGCTGGGTTGAACTCTTGAGTGACTACGCCTGTGAAATCCGTTATCATCCCGGCAAGGCGAATGTAGTTGCCGATGCTCTTAGTAGGAAAGAAAGAGAAATGACGAAAAGGGTTAGAGCTTTAGCCATGAGAACTTATTCCGATTTATCTAATCGAATAATTAAAGCTCAAACAAAAGCAATGAAAGAAGAGAATGTAAGAGATGAAGATTTGGGTAGAAGGATGACACCCATATTCGAGATTCGTGATGATGGGATTCGGTATTTTGAGAATCGTGTATGGTTACCGGTGTATGGGGGACTGAGAGATTTAATTATGCACGAGTCACATAAGTCTAAATATTCGATTCACCCAGGATCAGATAAAATGTACCAAGACTTAAAGAAATGCTACTGGTGGCCGAATATGAAGGCTGACATAGCCACTTATGTTAGTAAATGCTTGACGTGTGCCAAGGTGAAATTTGAGCACAAAAGACCTTTTGGTTTACAACAACAACCTGAAATTCCAGAATGGAAATGGGAGAAGATCACTATGGACTTTGTTTTGGGACTTCCGAGAACTTCTAGTGGTCATGATACGATTTGGGTGATTGTTGATCGGTTGACTAAGTCGGCTCATTTCTTACCGATAAAGAAAACCGATGACTTAGACAAACTTACTCGGTTGTATTTGAAGGAAGTTGTTTGTAGACATGGAGTTCCTTTGTCAATTATTTCAGATCGAGATAGCCGTTTCACATCTGAATTTTGGAAGTCGCTTCAGCGAGCTTTGGGGACTCAGTTGGACATGAGCACTGCTTATCATCCGGAAACGGACGGTCAAAGTGAAAGGACTATTCAGACTTTGGAGGATATGCTACGAGCGTGTGTAATAGACTTTGGAGGTAGTTGGGATCGACACTTACCATTGGTGGAGTTCTCATACAACAATAGTTATCACGCAAGTATCAAGGCAGCGCCTTTTGAGGAGGCACTTTACAGGCGAAAGTGTAGATAACCAGTTGGTTGGTGTGAGGTTGGAGAAAGTCAATTTACGGGTCCTGAATTGATTAGAGATACGACCGAGAATATCGTGCAAATTAAGAATCGTTTATTGACTGCCCGTAGTAGGCAAAAGAGCTATGCGAATAAGAGACGAAAACCATTTGGAGTTTGATATTGGCGATATGGTTATGTTAAAAGTATCACCTTGGAAATGCGTAATCCGATTTGGCAAGCGAGGAAAGCTTAGTCCACGCTATATTGGTCCATTCAAGATTATTGATCGAGTTGGTCCCGTGGCGTATCAGTTGGAATTGCCAGACAAGTTAAGTGTTATTCACAACACTTTTCATGTTTCTAATCTTAAGAGGTGTTTGGCGGACGATAATTTAATAATTCCACTTGAGGAGGTTCAATTGGACGACAAACTGCATTTCATTAAAGAACTGATGGAGATCATGGATCGAGAGGTGAAACGGCTTAAGCAAAGTCGGATTCCGATAGTTAAAGTGCGATGGAATTCCCGACGTGGACCCGAATACACTTGGGAACGTGAGGACTACTTCAAGAGCAAGTATCCGCATCTATTCGTAGACGGACATAAGGAGAAGTAAGCCCCGGGACGGTGCTTCCCTAAGGGGGTGAGGATGTAAAACCCGCAAAAATAAGGTCATTACTTAATTCTATCTTTCAAGTATTTTTGAAACATTTAATGACATCAAATACTATTATGTTTAACGGTTTAAGTTAAAATCGATATTTAATATTTTATTTTTATGTTTTGACAAGTAACGAGGACTATCAGTAATCGCGATACCGAGGATGTCCAAAATTTTACATTTTATTATCGATAGTTTCGATATTTAATATTTTCTATTGTTGTCGTTTAATTTTTATTTTATTTTAAAAATATTTTTCGTATTTGCGTTAAACCTTTATGTGTCATTCGTTCATTCGACACATTAAATATTTTAGTCATTTAATTTTCAAAATATAAATGTCCTTCGAATATCGACGTTTTTATTTTATATTGAGCGTTTATTTTTCGTGTTTTACGTATAACTTTTTAATCGCGTAATTTTTAAAATATCGGACTTCAATAATACCTGCTTTAATAATTATGAGTATAAAGTATGGCACAATGCAAATTACTTGTTTAAATAATATATATGACGCCTCCTCATTCATATATGAATTCATACACTATTGCTACGTTATAACTCATTAATATATTATATTATATTATTCTTTCCATTTAAGTGCTATGTAGATTAATACGTAGTATATGTTAGATGTAGAAAAGCATTAAGTGGTACATGTACTGGTGACTAACAAAGCCAATATCAAGACACGTGTTATATATATGTGGTATTTGTGACTAGTTGAGCTAACGAATGACACATAGAATTATATACTTCCTAAACAAGGAAACGCATTAGTATATAGGGATAAAGACGGATACAAGCATAACAGTGTACGAAAATCTTAGCAAAAGGAGTTCATGAATTCGTTTCTTTTATTGGTGAAGATATGACATCTAAGTTTTGTTTTTAGCACTATTAAAGCTAAAATATTATTTTGAGTATATGTCTTAAATGTTGGAGGGTTAGCAAACTAAAACATAGAAAGGTGGTATAAAAGAAAGAATTTGATAACGAGGTTGCTTTAGGAAGGCGTCAATTTGCGGGTTGCTTTTGGTGATACTTGTTGTGCCCGATTTTTATATTCACTCTTTACTCGATTAAGGTGAGTTTATAGCCTCGCTTTTATTAAACTTTAAATATTTTATTAAACCCGCGAGGGGGATACATGTTGTTTTATAAAATGAACACAAGTTGTTTTCGGTATGCTGGACCCGAATGAGATGATAAATACATAAGTACCATTGTCTTATGAAGTCCCTGAATTTCATGCACTGTTAATTACTCGAAGGGGCAAACGCTAATACATATGATAGATCTATTTGGTTTGACAGCCTTATCTTAGGGTTTGTATCCTTGTGAACACCTGAGAGGGATATTATGTATAAGAGGTCGTTGGTATATGACAATATTACCTGTTAGTAGGGGCGCCGTAAGTGACTCGGTTTGACATGTTGGTTAACGTTCAGTGGCGTGAGCTTAATGCATTTATCTATATATATGACTTGTCTGTGTGATAAGTTTGAGATGATTAAAAATTCTTGTGTTCACTTATTATTCTTATAAACTCTATAAATTCACTCGGCTTTTTAGCTGACATTTTAGCATGTTTATCTCAGGTAATTAAAGATGAATGCTGGAGGTTTGGAAGGGACGAGGAGGCAAGCGCTAATGTTTTGGAAAACATATTTTCGTTCCATTCAGTTATCTTTTACTTTTAAAATGTGTGTGTACTTTTAAAAGACTTGTATAAATGTTGGTAACGATTTGTGGGACCAGTACTCTGATCTTTATGAATGGAACCTTTTATCTAAAAACATCTCTTATAGAGTCGTTCTTTACATTCTTTTGCAATTGTGCTATTTCTTAACACCCAAATGGCTGGTTTCCGCTGCGAGTAAATTTAGGGGTGTTAAATATACAACGAGACGAATTTTAGAGAGAAGTTGAACCAGATTGTGTGGAACATGTACATTGGTCCCGAGGAGTTTGATACCAGATGGGGTGATCTGATGACAAGGTTTAATTTGAAGGAACACAAGTGGTTGACGAAGATGTATAATATGCGTTCAACTTGGATCCCTGCTTACTTTTCGGACTCGCTGTTGTGTGGATTGATGAGGACTACGTCTAGATCAGAGAGCGAGAATTGTTTCTTCTCCCACTTTACCAATTCTAGCTCGACGCTTATGAACTTTATGAATTGCTTTGAGACGGCGATGGAGAAGCAAAGGAGCGTTCAAGAGAGAATGGACCATAATACATTGGAGACTGTTCCAAAGTTCAAGACTCTACTCAAGATTGACAAACATGCTGCCATGGTTTACACTCGTACTCTGTTTGAATTAGTTCAGAAAGATATTTTTGTTGGATTGTGGTATTGCCAGATAGATGCTAAGAGTGTGGCCGAGGGATCCGAGGTTTCTGTTATCAGAGTGAGGCGTTTTGTTTATGAAGAGCCTGGTAAGAAGAACAAGAAGAAGACGAAGAATAAGGTTTCTGATAAGGCTAAAGTTGGCGATTCTTCTAAGAATGTGAAAGATAATGAAAATTACAATGATAAGGAGAAGGAGAACGAAGATGATGAGGTTGATATGTTTACCAGAGAAGATGGTTTGTACAAGGTAATGTGATTTATTGGTTGATATAACTTTTTTACTTTTTTTTATATATCATATATGTAAAATACATGTTATCATATATGATATTGTTCTTGTATTTCTTTATCATATATGATATTCACTTCTTTGTTTTTTTATAGGTCTTGCGCAACGTAGATGATGGTTCAGTTATTTGTACATGCCAGTTGTTTATGAGGGTTGGGATATTATGCAGGCATATTTTTTGTGTGTTCAAGAACGCCAACATCGAGATGATCCCTCAGCAATACATTCTTAGGCGTTGGACCAAGAACCTCATCCCTGATGCGTTGAAGAACAAGAGGAATAGGTATGGGGAGAAGAATGTTGTTGTCGATAATTATGCGAGCGTGGAGACATATATTGTTGATCACTATGTGCATTTGTTGAGCAAAGACGAGCCTAGGTTGGGTGCTTTTGTTGAGAATTTGAAGCAGTTGAAGATAGGTGTTGAAGCGCATTGCCAGAATACCCCATCTAAGAGGAAGGTTGACTGTTTGGAGCAGCTTGTCGGTGTCTCTCATCCGCCGGTACGTTTGGTTGATAATCCAGGTGTTGCAAGCCCTAGAGGCCGTCAAAGACGTCTAAAGCGGCGTATTAAAGGTGGAAAAGAGAAAGCTATTGAGAAAAGCAAGAAGAACAAGAATTCATGCTCGGTGTGCAAAGGTACTGATCTTAAGAAGAGGACTTGCACTGGTAAGCGATTGGAGGAAGTCGTTGTCGAGGATCCACCTGTTTAATATGCAAGTACGAGTGGATGAAGTTGAATAGAAGAAGATTTGTTTGTTTTAGGATTTTTTTTCGTTTTATTTTACTGTTTGCAGTTTCTGAACATGTCATTATGATGTATGATGCTATTTCGTCTTGATCACTTTGATTCATGAGAAGTTGTTTTTGATACTCTATTTTTTTTGGATAATCATATGTCAATGAGTCGTGAGAAGTTGTGTTTAATCCCTTAGTTTTTTTAGTTTGTTTGCTTTTGTCAGTTTACAAGTTTTTTTTGGACTATCAGATATGATACTAATGTATCATATATGTTAAGTTTTCAACACATCATATATGATATGTATGTATCAAATATGATAGTTTTTATGACACTAATGTTACTTCTTTCTAGAATTTCGTTTCCAGAGCAACTGTGCTCTTACAGTTTTTTTTGGACTATCATATATGAAACTAATTTTTCATATATGATAGTTTTGTTTGTAACGGTTTACATGTTTTTCAATATGCTTCTATTCTCTAGAAATTGAATACAAGACATTACATATGAAACAAAAGATTCATCTTACTTCCATTTCATAATATAAAATTCGACGGGTTACAAGTTAAAACAAGTTGAATCCACAAAATGCGGTACATCCTACTTTACCGCCAGCAACTTGTCTTCCCTACGATTCTATCCAAGTGTTTCCAATGGTACGTCAGGTGTAGGCGGCATGACTCAGGGGTAGTCGGACTAATGGATTCCTATTAAACGATCCACGATCTACGACTAGTTGACCCCAAGCTTAGAGCAACCCATCATGGGTTCTCTTGCATGCCGCGTACTCCTTTTCCTAGTGGATAAGTCATCTAACTGCTTCTAATCTAAATCACTTCACTAATCTTTTTGCCTAGCCTAATGTTCCAGTGGGTTAAGCGTTAAAGCTTATTAAGGTAGGCGTCATAACTCGGGGGTAGTCGGACTAATGGATGCCTATTAACCGATCCATGATCTACGACTAGTTGACCCCAAGTTTGGAGCAATACACCATGGGTTCTCCTGCATGTCGCTTACCCTTTCCCAGCGGATAGGCTAAGCAAAGCGAAAGTCTTAAACAGGAATCTAAATTATTACAGACGAAATTAAAAATAAAAGTTTTAAACTGTATTGTCTTTTTGCTTTTCTTCTTTAGATGGCACTCTTGGCGACATCCCTGCCTTGTTCCTCCTTTCTTGTTTTGATTGCCTCTTTGATAACCTTGGTCTTGGCTGGTTGCATATGGTGGGTTCTTGCAAATTCATAAGCTTCCTCGGTTATCTGCTGCCTCTTAGTGTTCTTCTCATGTGATAGTATCTTCGCATCGATCCTAAACCTTAGCTTTAGTATTACCTTTCTTTGTTCAGCTGAATCACTCGGGAAGTCTAACACCCATCCTTTTGCAGTTTCTCCCTCATAGTGCTCCATGTGCATCATGACAAACACACCACAGTCGACGTCGTTGTCTATCGTTCCCCACTTTGGTCTAATGATTGTATGCTTCTTGAGTTTTTTCGTCATCTTGTGTTAGACGCTCTCTAGATACATCATAAACATTTTAATCTGCAAAACAAGCCCCAAGTTTATCATATTCTTTGGTGTGTTATTTTTTTAAATGCTTCTGAGATGCACGGATGTTCATGTTTTTTTAGTTTATTTATGTATTTAGTGACTTACTAGTAGGTCACAATACGTCTGGTACTTTCTTTCATAGGTGCTGGCGACTTTTGAATTATCGATGATTGACATAGCGCCGTTGTTGAGGTTAAAGACAACCAAGTAGTAGTGCTGGTGAGAGATGACAGGGAAGAATATCTGCAGAGTTTTTATAAGTTATATTTTTTTGAATCTATTGTAAACTGTAATATCATACTCCCTCCGTCGCATATTAAATGTCCACTTTGAATTTTTTCGGTTTTTCTTTTACAACTTTGACCATAGATATTTTTATTTGTGTTGTATAATAATTGGTGCAAAATATATGCATAGATGAAGTTTATAAATATTTTTCCATTGGTATAATTTTTTAACAAGTAATATATAACATAAATAAAATTATTTATAGTCAAAGTTTGAAAAACATGACCGAAAAATGTCAACGTGGACATTTAATATGGGACGGAGGTAGTATATGTTCTAATCCTACTGCTTTTGATTGCATGTCACTCATCATATATGATAAGGTTTTATCATATATGTTATACTTTTTTTTATCATATATGTTTTATCAGTCTAGGAAACCATTTTATGTAATCAAGTGTTTACCAGATCTACACTCTTCAACTTCAGCAAATCGTCATCTTCTCCCATGGAGGTTCTCATGTTTTCTTCAAATTTTTGAAACTGCTTGTGGACGTCATAATGTCCGTTTGGCAGCTTCCAATCAAACATGTTTACAGTCTGTATTGCATAATCAACAAGATATTTTTTTTGTTTCTGGACGTAATTTTGTTTTAAAAAACATATATGATGTAAGATGTACTTACAATCATAGTTGACATGAAATACTCTTTCTTCTTTCTCCCTCATGTGTGTGTGTGTTATTCAAAGTTAAGAACTTTTGAGTAGGTGTCGATGACAGGTGCATCTACCTTGAGACCCGGAGCCAGTGTCTGCATGTTGTCCCTCATGCAAGCATGATTATGGTCTGCTGACTCGAATATGAAATCCCTACAAACATAGTTCAGTTACTTTTTATCATATATATATATGATCCTACTTTAATGATAATTAGTTTGTTAGTGTTTTAGATTTTACTTACAGGCCCTCATAAGTCATCGAGAACAAACTCTCGCCTATCATTAACTCTGCTACAGTGAGCTTTCCCTGTGTTGGTGCTTTCTTATTTATGTAGTTTGAAAGGAGCAAGCGGGATGGCCTCTTTTGTACTTTGGCAGCCTTATCTTCTTCCACCATCATCAGTATATGCTTAGGTGTTGTCTCAGGAGTTTTTGTGATTTGGGAGAAAGATGGTGTTGTTTTGAGAGATTTTGGTTTCCTCGTCCCTCTTGTTTTCCTTTTCGCCATCTCGTCTTCCTCCAGCTTCTTCTTTTGGCTTTCAATTGCCTGGCGTTCCAACTCCATGCAATACCGGTCCAGGTATTCATCAAATTCTAGGTCGTTTTCAAACTCCCCTGACAATGGCTCGTCGGTGTAAACAGTTTTATGAGCCTCTGCTAACATCGCTGCTTCTTTAGCTGATTTTGGTTGGTTAACCAACCCTGCTTCATTGACCAGTTGCTCATTTGCAGTTTGCTTTTCTTTATCTTTTCCTTTTGAGCAGATTCCTCTTCCTCTGTTTGTATACTTTCAAGCGCAACCGGCTGTTTTTCTGAAATATGAGCATCTTTTCTTTTGCCATCATCGGTAGAGGTTTGCTCCCACTCCATGAAATCCACATCAAGCCCATCGTCCTTGCTTATCTTTAATACCACCTGGTATTCTTTGCATAGACCAAGCAATGTGTCGACATCTTCAAACTTTCTCAGGGCTTCTCCAAGTGTTTCAGCAAGCACTCTCCTTGCATCATATATCGCTTCAAATCGATCGATACTTTTATCAACGAACTCCTACATAGAAATAAGTATGTCGTTAGTGTATTAGTATCTTTCATATATGATACTTTATCATATCATATATGATAGTTCATACTATCATATATGAAAATCATAGTTTTTTGTTTTACCTCTAGTGTTTATGGTTTCCTGACTTTTATTGGTACTAGATAGAAGTCGTTGTGTTTGTGGTCGATTCCCATATGGACATCTTTGTTGGGCTAAAAGTTGATGAGTCAAATCACCATGGAAACTAGAAGGACCACATAAGACATTATGTGAAACTTCAAGCTGGTGGACAAAATACTACAAAGTTTCCCCTGCTAAAGAAACTTTCCCCTGCTGTAAGTTTCCCCTGCCATATGTGATAAGAAGAAAAGATTTGGTCAAAGTAGTGATAAGAGTGAATAAGTCTGTTTTGATTTATTCATTAATATATTATTTAGTTTCCATGTATCATGGTTTCCTTATGTTATAAAAGGAACCATACGTAGGTTTTGTTTATCACTTTCATATTCACAATGTAACCTACTGAAAACATTGATCTCTAGGTGTGGGATTCAATGTACACACACCTAGAGTAGTTTGTGTTAATCAAATAATACAAACTCTTTGGGAATCTTTCATCTTGTTAAACATCTTGTTCTAGTTAATTGTATTATTCCGCTGTGTTCATCACATATACAATTAACTACCTAGATAGACGGTTTAGACTGTTTGAGTCTAAAGATCTTGGATTCAACAAGTGGTATCAGAGCTTGTTGAGAAACTTTGTCTAAATCAAGAACAAAATCCTCATAGCAAACATGTCTTCAGATTCATCCACAAATAGCAACAACCACAATAACCTCAAGTTACCCATGTTGGATCCTGAAAACTTTGAATTATGGGAATTCAGAATCCAACAATACCTGAAAATGGAACACTATGTTCTCTGGGAGATCATAGAGTTTGGTGATCAATTCAACAAAATGGTGGCAGTTGAAGAAGGCAAGGATGAAGGTGAAAGTTCCAAAGGTAAGGACAAGAAGAAATCTGCTGCTCTATGTGATAAGGAAATACTGGCTAGAAGGCATGATGTCAGGGCTCACAGCTCATTGCTGTTGGCCCTACCTGATAGACATCAACTCAGATTCAGGAAATACAAAACAGCTAAGGAACTATGGGAAGCCATAGGCACAACCTTTGGAGGAAATGAAGCCACAAAGAAGAAGAAGAAGAAGAACCAAATGCTGGATGATTTTGCTTCTTTCAAAGCAATTGGTGATGAATCAATTGGAGCTATTTACAATAGGCTTCAAGACATGGTGGCCCACTTGGAATTCTTTGATATTGAGGTGTCAAGAGAGCAGGTGAATACCAGGTTTCTTAACAGCCTCCAGAAAGAATGGTTTGTCTATAAGGCAATCTGGCAGAATAAGGATGATTTGGACAACAAGAACATTGATGATATATACAATAACTTAAAAGTTTTTGAACCTATTGTCAATGAAATGAAGTCAAAAGGGACAATTCCCACCAACTCAAGTGGAATCGTTGATTCCCCTGCTAATATGGCATTCATATCACAAAGCAGTGGAATCTCCAAGAACAGTGGAATAGAAGTAGCCCCTGCTACTTATTCCCCTGCTACCAGGTCTGGACCTTCCTATGATGAAGAAAGACCAGCCACATTCAGCCTTGACACTGCATGTGCCTTTATAGCATCTCAAGGGCCACAAGGATCTACAGTGTTACATGAAGATCTGAGTCAAATCAGTAAACAAGCGCTAGAAGAATTGGATATCAAGTGGAATATGGCTTTGCTCAGCATGAGAGCAAACAGGTTCCACAAGAAGTATGGGAAGAAGATCACAATTAATCCATCTGATGTGGCTGGGTTTGATAAAGCAAAAGTTGAATGCTACAACTGTGGCAAGAAGGGTCATTTTGCCAGGGAATGCAGAGGACCTAAGTCTGGAAATAGCCATAGAAAGGAAACAAGAGATGAGGATTCTGGTGCTAAAGCCATGGTAGCAATGCAGGGGATAGATGGAGCAAATGGATGGGACTGGAGTGCTATGACAGAAAGTGTGGAAAGAAATCAAGCTTTGATGGCTGAGGAAAAGGAAGAAGACTTTGCACTTATGGCCATGTCAAGCTCCAGCTCTGACAATGAGGTATATGATGACTCATACTGTACTAAAGCTTGTAGAAAAAATACTGAATCTTTAAATGATCAAATCAGAAAGGTAAAAGCTGACTATATCAATTGTGATAATGATCTTGATAATTACAAACGTGCTTTAGAACAACTAGAGTCCACCATAAGAGAGTATAGGCAAAGAGAAAGTGAGTATAGGGATCACATTGTGATTCTAGAAAGAGATGCCAAGGAGAATAACCAATCTATAAATGTTTTAACTGCTGAACTTGAAATTTTCAAAGCTAACCAAAAGATAGATGAGGAAACTGTTGAAAAATTTGGAAAGCTTCAAAAGATTTAACCAAGGCATTTGAAATTGGTCAATCTCCTAAGGACAAAACAGGGTTTGGAATTAAGAACATGAATGCTACTATACCTCCACCCCCTGCTAACATCCATGCTGCCTATCCTAGAAAAGACTTGTCATGGACTGGTCTCCCTTGTTTTGAAAAACAGGATGACATTGAGTTTGACTTGAGTGCTTATATACCTAATAACCTTGATACAGAAGAGTCTCTAGTTAAAACTAGTGTCATTAGGGATGTTAAACAAGAACAGGTTGGCTTAAAGCAAATTGACAACCCTGTTAGATTTTCAAAAGAAGGAATTTCTAGCGGCAATCCAAACTCTAAGAGCATCTCTTCCAAATCTAAGGCTAAGCCACAGTCTCCTAAACCTACCATTAAATATGCTGGTATGTACAGGAATGTCAAAGGTAATCAAAGAAATTGGAATGACCAAAAGTCTCATCAATTAGGAAAAGACTTTGTGATCAATACCAAGCCCTGCTTCACATGTGGCAGTTTTGAACACACTTATCAAGAGTGTAAGGCACCAATGGAGATGGTGGCTGCAAATCCCTTAAAGGATATGCAACCTAAAGCCATTTTTCTAAATGCAGGGGCAAAATCCTTTTCCCCTGCCAAGTATGTTGCCCCTGCCTTGAGAAATAGAGTAGCTGAGAAATATGTTGTTCCAGCCCTTAGAAAGGAAAATGATGTTCACCCAAAGCCCAACACTTCTGTGACCACCCCAACACCTTATACTGCATATAGATCTGGCCCTAGACCTTACCAACACATGAACAGAGGCCAAAACAAAAGGTGGGTTCCCTCTGCTAAGCATAAGGATTCCCCTGCTAAAACTGGGGTATCCCCTGCTAGAAAAGTTGTACATTCTAGGAACATGGGAAGATGGGGAAAAGCTGTGAAAGCCTCAGCTCGTTGGGTTTGGGCACCCAAAAGGGGTACTCAATCTAATGGTGTATCTCTAGTTTTCGATAAGCTATCCTACATTGATACACGAGGTAGATCCAAGTCTGTAATGGCTTGGGTCCCCAAGAAAAACTAATTTGTTTTTCCTTTTGCAGGTGACAAAGAAGACAAGGGATGATAGAGCATATTGGGATAGTGGATGCTCAAGAAGTATGACTGGACACAAAGCTTACTTGTCTAACTTTGTACCCCTGCATGACAATGATGGTGTTTCTTTTGGAGATGGACATGGAACTATAACAGGAAAAGGAACTATTGTCACAAATGGGATGACTTTTGACAATGTGTACTTGGTGAAAGAACTCAAGTATAATCTCTTCAGTGTGTCACAAATGACTGATAACAAGAATTTTGTCTTGTTTACTGACACTGAATGCTTGGTATTAGGAAAGGAGTTTGTCTTGCCAAAAGACACTCCAATTGTTCTCAGAACACCAAGACAGAAGAACATGTACACAATTGATCTCAAGGACATCTCTCTCCAAGACAATGAAACATGTTTCATTGCCAAAGCTTCAGCAGATGAATGTAAGAAATGGCATAGAAGACTTGGTCATCTTAATTTTAAGAACATGAACAAACTAGTAAAGCATAATCTGGTTCATGGTCTTCCTTCCAAGTCTTTTGCCACTGAACATACTTGTGCAGCATGTCTGAAAGGGAAGCAACACAGAGCATCTTGCAAGTCAAAAACAAGTATGTCCACCACCAAGCCATTGGAACTACTACATATGGATCTTTTTGGTCCTACTTCTGTGGCAAGTATAATGAAGAAATGGTACTGCTTAGTGATTACTGATGATTTTTCAAGATTTACATGGACATTCTTTCTATTTGAAAAGAGTGACACTGCTGATGTACTCATTGGGTTCATCAATCAAATTGAACTGTCAAAAAGCATGAAGGTAGTTACCATAAGATCAGACAATGGTGGTGAGTTCAGAAATCAGAAGCTGGATTCTTTCTGCATAAACAAAGGCATCAAGAGGCAATTTAGCATTGCTAGAACACCTCAACAGAATGGAGTGGCAGAAAGAAGGAATAGGACACTCATTGAAGCTGCAAGAACTATGTTGTCTGATTCCAAACTTCCAGTTATCTTTTGGGCTGAAGCTGTATCCACTACTTGCTATGTGCAAAACAGGGCCTTGGTTGTCAAGGCACACAACAAGACCCCTTATCAGCTGTTTAATGGAAGACCTCCCTTAATTGACTTTTTCAGACCTTTTGGGTGTCATGTTATCATCTTGAACACCATTGACAATCTTGGTAAGTTTAGTGAAAAGGGTGATGATGGATACTTTGTGGGTTATTCCTTAAACAGCAAGGGATATAGGGTCTTCAACAAGAAGACAAGCAAAATCACAGAAAATCTTCATGTGAACTTTCTTGAAGACAAACCTGAAGATGTTCAAACAGGTCCTGACTGGTTCTTTGATATAGATTTACTTTCCAAGTCCATGAATTATGTACCTGTTGTTTTGCAGAACACTAACATTTCAGGTACTCAAGAAACAATTGATGCTGAGAAGTCACCTCTGAGGTACATGAATGTACCCTCATTGTTTCCTAGTGAAGCTGATAAACAAGAAGATAATTCTGCTTCAGGAAAAGAACAGCCAATCTCATCCCCTGCTATAACTGAAGGCAGTGGAATGGCTGAAAGCAGTGGAATCCTGGATTCCCCTGCTAGAGGAATTGATTCCTCTTTCACAAAGGATCATGATGCTAATGAGACTACTGATGCAGAAAGAGAATCCCACTCATCTCATCATCTACACCCATAAATGATGGTCCTAACATATCCAGCAGTGGAAGCAGAATCATCAGGAGTGGAGGCCCTAGTTATTCAGAGCTTCATTCTGCTCACAAGCACCCATCTTTAGGTCATGTTGTCTCATTTGGAAGTTCCTTTGAGGACTTCTTTCCTAATCAAAATAGCCCCATCAATTCTGATTTGGAAGAAGATGAAACAGAAGTCATCATGCAGCCTACCTATAGAATCAATAAGGATCATCCTATCTCTCAGATCATTGGTGATCCTGAAGCTCCCAGACATACAAGGTATACAGCAAAGGAGCACAGCTTCATTGCTAACATCACCATGAAGTTCAATCATGACAACATGCAATGTTGTATGTTTACTACATTTTTGTCACAAGAAGAGCCAAAGAAGATTTTTCAGGCTTTAAATGACCCAAGCTGGGTTGAAGCTATGCAAGAGGAGCTCTTACAATTTGACATACAAGAGGCTTAGATTCTGGTTGATTGTCCCAAATGGGCAAGGCCTATTGGGACCAAGTGGGTACTCAGAAACAAAAAGGATGAAAGGGGAATAGTTGTCAGGAACAAGGCAAGGTTAGTAGCACAAGGGTATACTCAGGAAGAAGGGATTGATTATGAAGAGGTGTTTGCTCCAGTAGCAAGGATTGAAGCTATTAGATTATTCCTTGCTTATGCCTCATTCATGGACTTCACTGTTTTCCAGATGGATGTGAAAAGTGCCTTCTTATATGGAACCATTGATGAAGAAGTCTATGTCATGCAACCACCAGGGTTTGAAGATCCAGAACATCCTGACAAAGTATACAAAGTGAAAAAGGCCATGTATGGCCTTCACCAAGCTCCCAGAGCCTGGTATGGTACTCTTTCCAAATATCTCCTAGACAATGGATTCAACAGGGGGAAGATTGATCAGACCCTGTTTACCAAGAAACAAAAGGGTGACCTTCTGCTAGTACAAGTCTATGTGGATGACATCATTTTTGGATCAACTAACTCCATGCTTAGCAAAGAGTTTGCCAAATTGATGCAGGATAAATTTCAAATGAGTGCTATGGGAGAACTAAACTTCTTTTTGGGGTTACAAGTTCAGCAGCGGAAAGATGGGATATTTATCTCACAAGACAAATATGTAGCTGAGATTGTAAAGAAGTTTGGCATGTCTGATGGGAAGAAGGTGTCCACTCCCATGGACAAGGATCATCCATGGGGCAAGGATGGTCCTGGAAAGCCTATAGATGTCAGGAATTACAGGTCTATGATTGGGTCTCTTATGTATCTCACTGCTTCAAGACCTGACATCATGTTTGCAGTCTGCTTATGTGCAAGATACCAGGTGTCACCAACAGAGTGTCACTTATTTGCTGTGAAAAGGATTTTTAGGTATCTAAAATGTCATCCTACCTTAGGACTCTGGTATCCAAAGGAGTCACCATTTGAGCTGATAGCCTATTCTGATAGTGATTATGCTGGTGACAACAATGATAGGAAGTCTACAACAGGGGGATGCCAATTTTTGGGGAGCAGGCTTATATCTTGGCAATGTAAGAAGCAGACTATCATGGCAACATCCACAACTGAAGCTGAGTATGTAGCAGCTGCTGCATGCTGTGGTCAAGTTCTTTGGGTGCAAAATCAATTGCTTGATTATGGTTACAACTTTCTTAAAACCAAGATATTTATTGACAACAACAGCACTATTTGCATCATAAAGAACCATGTTTTTCATAGCAAAACCAAACACATTGAAATTAGACATCACTTTATCAGAGATTGTTTTGAAAAAGGACTGATTGTCCCTGAGAAAATTGATACAGAACTTAATGTTTCTGATCTTTTAACAAAAGCTTTTGAGGTAGGGAGGTTTCAGTATCTGGTTGTAGGTATTGGAATGGTTACTCCTTAAAATCTGATGTCTATTTTGTCATGTGTAATCAGGGTTACTTCACTGCTGTTGTTGTATAATTGTTAGTCAATTTTACCATTTCTTTCATTCCACTGCTTTTTAACACTGATTCCCCTGCTTGGGGTTCATTCTCCTGCCATGAGGATTTTTCTCTTAAGCTGGGTGTGTTCTTTTTACAAAAGTGGTTTTATGTGGTTTTAGACTAACAATGCAGAGGTTCATATGGTGCATACTATTCTTGTTGGTGAATCAGGTATATACTCTATGTTTCAGGGGAGGTTAGGTCACACCTTTAGTACTCAGGGTATCCTTAGGATACTCATATATGATCTTACATCATATCCACTGGTGAGTGAGGGTTCAGGTTAATGATGACTTGCTGCAAAGCTTGTCAGAACTCTGAAACCTTGAGGCACTGTAGTGTGTACTTACATTTCTTTATTATAAACAGCTTGCTGTTCAAATACAGACCTGTGGCACACACTGCCAAGACTAACTGACCATAAGTAAGGGACAAGGTTGGGATGGTGACTGGGGTATGCATGATTTCTTGGGATTACCTGGTGTAGGGGGACTTATGTATTAACTTTTTGTATTGGGACAATTGCTGAATAGAGGACTCTTGAGTTTCTATGTATCTATCTTGTGTATACAAGTGTGTGCATTAGAGCAGAGCTAGTTAGCATTAGTCTCTTCATGACTAGTTCAATATCTCTAGGAAAGTTTCCCCTGCTTTTGACTTTTATTCCCCTGCTTTCTCAACATTCCCCTGTTTGACCGTTGACCGACAATACCGTTACCCTGTTCATAGCCGTTGGTCCTGCTTGCTTACATTTTGGTTAGGGAATATTTTATTCTTTTTAAAAGATATTTAAGGCGCTTTCTTAGCTGATTGGTAATCTTTTCCTTCTATTTCAAATATATTAATTTTTTATCAAGATTTATCCTTGATATTTTTGCAATTTGAAAATTTTGGTCCAATCACAGCCCTTCAATTTGTCTATATAAACTTAATACCCTTTACCAGCAGGTCCATACATCTCTCTCGACCTAATCCCACTTACCTCCCATCCCTATAAACCTCTAAACTATTTTACAAATTCATCATGACCCTTAAAATTGCTCCTAATCATAACCAAATTGCTTTGCTTCATGATGAACCAGCCGAGTTTGCTGAGGCTGTGGCCTTTCTAAAGTCTTCGTACTTCAGAGTGGCCCTTCTCATCAATCCTCGCATTTATACCTCACACATTCAACAGTTCTGGTCTAAAGCCATGACCAAAACAGTGAATGGAGAGGTCATAATTCAAAGCACAGTTGATGGTCATTCCAAGGTAATCACACTTGCCTCCATCAGGGAGAATCTTCTCCTTGATGATGAGGATGGAATAACCAACTTTTCTGAGGCTGGAATTTTTGAAGGTCTTGATAAATTGGGGTATAAACTTTCTGAAAATCAAAAATTAAAGTTTGCTAAAGGCCAGTTTGCCCCTCATTGGAAATTTTTGATTCATACTATTATGCAATGTTTGTCACCCAAAACCACTGCTTTTAATGAGGTTGGTAGTGAGATAGCTTCTGCCCTGATCTGCTTTGCAACAGGAAGGAAGTATTGTTTTTCTCAAATGATTTTTAAAGGCATGGTTAAAAATGTTTCAAGCACCTCAAAGTTTTGTATGTATCCAAGGTTTATAGAAGTTTTGCTGAATATGAGTGATCATGGTCCTATTACACACAGAAACTATTTTTCAGCAACCAAACACACAACCAAACTTTTCACTACATTACTCGCACCATCACCTTTGTTCTCTGGCAGAAACATTCCATTCACTTCAATTATGCTAGACCAAATCAGACGGGAAGAAGCCAAAAATCAAACAGCCATAAATCAACCTGCTGAATCCCCTGCCAGGAACCTACCACCTGCTGATCCACAACAAGAAAGGCGTTCAAAATCCAGGTTTGCCAGGTCTCCCTTGCCTGGTAAATCTTCACAAGCAGCAGAAAGGAGAGTCTCCAAAAGTTTGGAGCAACCTGGGGGTTTGGCTGCCACTACTGTCTCATCCTCAAGGGGTGAGCAGGATAGTAACACCATCAATAAGTCCTCTCCCCCACTCCATGATATCCAACAAGGGGAGCAATTCCCTTCTAGGATTGAGAGCAGTATGAAACCTTTGACAAATCTGGAATTGACGAAAATGTGCATGAGTCTGAAAAGGCAGAATGCACAACTAGTACAAGATGTCAAAAAGCAAGGTCTAGTTATCTCTCACCTGGAAACCAGACTTGCTACTCTTGAGGGGAGGAGAAAGCCCAGACTGATTCTTTCCACAGATGAGGATGCTTCCAAAGGGGAGGAAATTCCACACAAAGAAGGATCTACTGAGTATTATTCATATCCTGGTGGGGAGCATGGAAAGATAACAAGTGCTAAGAAAGGAATGGAGAGAGAAAGTGCTGATAAGGGAAGTGACAAGGGGAGTGCAACCAAAGATATTGCTCAAACATTGCTCACTATGGGCAATCAAGAAGAAGCCCCTGCTTCAAAAGTTTCCCCTGCCATTGCTGATCCCACTGCTGTAAGTTTATCCCCTGCTAAGAACATTACTCAAACATTTGTTAGGAAGAACAGAAAGCAACCAGCTCAGAAGGGGATAACAATCAAAGAACCTGCATCTAAAGCAAAACCAGCACCAGCAGTGGATCCAAAAGACAAAGGAAAAGGAATCATGGTGCAACAGCCCAAGAGAAAATACAAGCATCTGACTCCTGAACAGCAGAAGGTCCAAGAAGCTCATGATGCAGAAGTAGCTCTCAGGCTACAACAAGAGGAAATGGATATGCAGGATCAAAGGATGGAGAAAATGAGGCCCAAAGATATGCTAAAACAGGTTGAGATTATGCATAGGGAACTAGATGACAGGGTACCTCATGTTGGAGAGTTTCTTGATCAATGGGAGAAGGAGTTGAAAAATGCTCCTTTGGAAGACATGTATGAGTTGACTTGCCTTGTTTACAAATATCAAACTGAATATCTGGAAAGAAGGGCAATGCAAATTCAGAGTGAGAAGTATAGAACGTCAGAGAAAGGGCAACTTGATCACTACAAAGTTCTGCTTAAAAGGCATAGAAAGTGGAAGGATGGTGACTTCAGAGATATGAGCTTTGAAGCCATAAAGAGAGCAGTCAGACCAGTTCTAAAGTTGTATGATGTGGAGGATTGGATGACCATCAACACTCCTGAGGAAGCTGAGTATCTTAGGAGACAAAGTGAAGTGCTACAGAAAGCTAGAGCAACAAAGAAAAGAAAAGCTGGAGAGACTACACAAGCAGGTGCATCATCCCAAGCAGGGGAATCACACCAAGCAGGTGAAAGTTTTCCAGAAGTACTTGAGAAGTCGGTACTTAATGCACAAAGAGCAGCAAAGAGACTCAAGAGAATGGAGCAAGTGGGCATAATCACTAAAGAGTCTCAAGGGCCATCAAATGATGAAATTGATAAACAACTGATTTTGCAGGAAAATAATGAAATCTCACCTAGTGAACTTGGAAAGAAGTTTGCTATTATAGAGTATGCTGTTTATGAACACAAAGGGAGAACTTGGTGGAAGCTTACAAGGGCTGACAATACAGCACAGACATTTCTAAGCCTAGATGTCATGTTTCAAATTTTGGATAGTGAAGACTTAGAAGATCTGTGGAAAATATTGAAGAAAACATTTGCTGCAAAACCTCCTACCATGGATGGTGTGGAGAAGGATTGGGTAATCTGGGAGTGCATGCATAGAATGTATGAACATGAATTATTTGATCCTCTATTTGATGCAGTGAATAAAGGAGATTTGGTGTATTGGAAGCTATTTACAAATTCTGGGGTCTATGAGGTAGTAATGGAAGGTGTGAGTGTTTATTTACTCAATCATAGGTATTATCCCTTCTCTCAGGAAACCTTCAAGAAGTTAGCACAGGCTAAGTTAATTGTTGATGCCAAAAAGCCTGTTGCTTATGATCTGGTAAGAATGATTCATAGTCAGATTTGGCCAGAGAGTTTGTAAGCATCCTCATCAACTAGCATTTATTCAGAAACTTGTCTTTTTGGGGAAAGCACAAGTTTAGGGGAGGATTGTTGGGAATAAATCTATGCTTACTTGTTTCCCCTGCTAGTTGATTATTCATACCCCTGCTAGAGTAAGTTCCCCCTGCTTAATAACAAAGGCAGGGGGATCCGTTCCCCTGCTGGAGTCAAAGGCCCTGCCGTCAAGATAAACATGGAATAGATTTTTACGCGTTTCAGTTATTATTCCTTAATACTTTCCATAGTTTGTTAGTAGTGATCTTGTACGTGGGTCCTTGTATCTATAAAAGGACTCACTAGGTTAGCATGCAAAGTGTGTCTTTCTCATTTCGTTTTTCATTATTATTACTTTAAGGTTTTGTAAACCCTAATACCACTTTGGGTATTCGTATATCTTTGATATATTAAAGTTCAACGTTTGAATCTCATTTGTTCTTGTGCTAAACATTACATTCCGCATCTTGTTTAGTTACTTTGCTTTGCAAAGTTTCTCTAGTGTTAGATTGAATTCTTTCTCTCTATCACAACCCTTAAACAAGCTATTAAGGTTTAAGATCTGACTTTGGGATCAACAAGTGGTATCAGAGCGGGTGGCTCTTGATCTAGGAGATACAAGATGTTTTTGTTGCTGTGAAGAATATTTAGGGTTTATTGAGAGGGTTAATTCCTCAAAGCCCTAAAATTATTTTTGAATAAATAAAGCTGTGATAAATATAAGATACGTTTGTGTGATTTTACTTTGGCTGTGGTCGTCATTGTTTAAACTAGATGATAGTTTATTTATTGACGTGATTTGTCAAAGACGAAGGTACATATATTGTTTATCAAAGCTGCGGACAAAAGCACAAACAGAAGGTACATATATGCGTTCGTCCAATAAATAGTACATGTGGGTCCCAGTTTCATATTCACGTGAGGCAAGCCTATGGACTAATTTTGTATCCATGTGATTCGGTTGTGGTCCCAAGAGTTACTATTGTTTTATTGTGTGGACTGTTTTATGCGTACACACCAAAATTGCTTCGCAAGTACAAGTATGATAAGAGACATCGTGGGTCCCAGCAGTCAAACTAATTGGTTATGTGTATGGGATCCCACTTGATACAATAATCATGAGAATGGTGGTTGTTGTATTGTGAATGGGATCAATATACAATTGATGAAAGTGACTTGGGTTAGTCACTGTTGACTCAGACGAGAGAATGGAGGGGGTCCCACTGTGTATGATTGACTTTAGCCAGGTTTTGTGTTCACATGGTACTTTTACAAATTCAGTTGAGATGCATCGAAATCACAGAGGAGTAATGGGTATAGCAGTTGAGATGGGTTGTTTGCACAAAACATGGTACGTTTTTATAGTAGGTAATTTTTTTATTCTTCTGTTTTTATTATTTCCCTCCTGTTACAAATTCATTCTCAATGTTTGGGTTTGTCACAGTTAGTTAATAATAAAAACAGTGGCATTAAAAGTTCCCCCTGCTTTTGAAAAAGTTTACCCTGCTTTCATTAAAATTCCCCCCTGCTACGATCCCCCTTCCTTCATTAATCCCCCTGCTGCCAGAAAAGTTCCCCCTGCTGTCAGATTTGGTTTTTGGGACAGCAATGTTTTGGAGTATGGGTTATTCACAGCAACTGGTCTTAAAGGTATAAAAGGCTTTCATATTGATTGTTTACATAGTCATGAAGGTAATTGACTATTAGCTATTTGAAGATGAAGTAGAATGGTTCGAGTACGTGTTTTATTCGTGCTTTATTATATGACGAAGAATTGACAATAAATACTGGCAAGTGTATGAGATTTTTCTTATGGTGCTTTAAGCTCATACTTGCTATCACCGTGGTCGTGTCTCCAAGAAGATGAGGTATTTGTCAAGGGCATGGTGACCCCCTATACATCAATGGTTGGTATACGTTCGACGTCATATGGATAGTGCACATTATAACTCATGGATTCAGGTTTTTCTACTACTACATCAAATAGGTGATACTGAATTTTCTTCGCTTATGATTATTACTTTCAAAGCTTATAGAATTGGAGATTTATAAATGACTAGCACAATTTAAGGGGAAGCTAAATTGTTGAAGTGCTAGTCATTCACATATAACATTGAGGTGAAGGTTTTCGCTACTGCTCATTAGTATTACTACAACTAATGTAAGTTTCTGCTTCTCAAGTTCATTTTTAGACGCGGAAAACTTCATGGAGGGTAATTTGGGGCGCAGAATACTTGGGTTTGATGTATAATATTGGTTAAGTAGTAGTTGAAAATCAAGGTTGTTCACATAGAAGACTCCTATTTGATCATGTCAAAAAGGGGAAGATGTTTACAAAGAATGTGCAACCTGTTGATTCTTGATGTTGTATGCTTAAGGGGAAGTGTTTTGACATCATCAACTAGGGGAAGATTGTTGGGCTAAAAGTTGATGAGTCAAATCACCATGGAAACTAGAAGGACCAAATAAGACATTATGTGAAACTTCAAGCTGGTGGACAAAATACTACAAAGTTTCCCCTGCTAAAGAAACTTTCCCCTGCTGTAAGTTTCCCCTGCCATATGTGATAAGAAGAAAAGATTTGGTCAAAGTAGTGATAAGAGTGAATAAGTCTGTTTTGATTTATTCATTAATATATTATTTAGTTTCCATGTATCATGGTTTCCTTATGTTATAAAAGGAACCATACGTAGGTTTTGTTTATCACTTTCATATTCACAATGTAACCTACTGAAAACATTGATCTCTAGGTGTGGGATTCAATGTACACACACCTAGAGTAGTTTGTGTTAATCAAATAATACAAACTCTTTGGGAATCTTTCATCTTGTTAAACATCTTGTTCTAGTTAATTGTATTATTCCGCTGTGTTCATCACATATACAATTAACTACCTAGATAGACGGTTTAGACTGTTTGAGTCTAAAGATCTTGGATTCAACAATCTTCTTCCTTGTACTCTTGATGATGCTCTAGCTTTCCCAAGCACTCATTGATCATTTCATCATGGATTCTATTCTTGATCAGCCGAGAGTTCCAGCTTCTTATTGTTGGTCTTCGACGCATCACGGCTACATCTGGGAAGTATGTTGAGTCCAAGTAAAGCAGCTGGAAAATGAAACAGAATTTGTTGTCAAGGCAATGAAAACAAAGAAATTAAGTTTTTTATATAAAAAAAGAAGTAAAACGAAAGTTGTACTTACATACAAGAATGTAGTTGGGCCGTAGTACCAACTTTTTCCACCTGGTTCACTCCATCTGTTCTTACTTTTCTTCAGGCATTCAATCACGTAGGAGGACCAGTCTATATCTATTATGGTGTCCTCCTCTCTTATCCTTTTCAGTATCTTGTAGGAAAGCTTGCCGCCATTGTCTACTCCACCCATTGTGCATCCAAAGAGAATTAGAAAGTTCATGATAAACGTGAAATCTGCCTCACTAGTCGTCTGTATCTTTTTCGAGATGGCTGCTGCTGTTGGTTTTCCATTGAACTGATTCATCCACTGTTTTATGAAATGATCATCTTTTTCTCGTTCTTGCAGTTCATCAAGTGAGATTGTTCCATCTTGAACACCAATCATATCCTGCAACTTCTCTCTTGTTATTTTAATTGATCCTTTTTGAAGTCTTAGTTCCATACTCTGAGGATGGAATTTCTCGACAACAAAGTACAGTAGATGTGAAGATAGTTCCTCTATGGGGAACTCGATGTATCTTTCGAAACCGATATCCTTAAGAACCTTTTTTCTTTCATTTGACAATCCCATAGTGGTTTCATACATTGATTTGGGCGAGCATCTTGTCATCACAGTTTTGTATACCTTTTCTTGCTTTTTTTCGCCGGCCCTCTACCCTTTTTTCCTTTTACCATAACCATCTGGTACTCTTCATCACCTCCTTCTGTTTCATTTTTTTTACTTGATGCCTTTTATCGGAGAACCTTTATGAACTACCATTTTTGATGTACCAACTTGAGGTTCATGAACCTCCTCCTCTTCATCTTCAGTCTCATTCCTATCGTCAATCAGCTCATCTTCTTCGTTTGATTCCTCCATTGGAGGTGTTTCTTTTTTCCCTATTTTCTTTATACCTCCACTGTAGGTCTTTTCTGTCTTTTTGTCCCTTTGTTTGGACGTTTTGCTTCCTCTCTTTCTTCCAATTTTCTCTTTACATCCTTTTTATGCTTCTTTTTTGTTTCAGAAGGGTTGATGAAGCTCATCTTTGTTATTTTCTTCGTAACATCTTTCACCGTCTTTTCTTTCTCAGATTCTTGTTCTTCATCTTCATTATCTTCATCATTCTCCTCGTTACTTTCGTCTTCACCCTCTGGCTCTTCTTCCCCCTCCGTCTCTTCTTCATCTTTTGCATCTTCGGGTTGTTGAGAGTCGCTTTCTTCTTTGTAAGTTTGTGTTTCGATGTATTCTTCCCCGCTGCTAATTCTCTCGTCTTCTGAAACATCATCTTCCTCCGTACCACTTTCTTCTACATTTTTTACAAAGCAAAGAGATGTTTATTAGTGTATGTTTTTTCCTAATGAAATAATATGATACGTAGTATATTTTTCTTACCTTGTGTACTCTCTATTGGTTTGTCAACTTTCTTCTGTCTGGTAGCTGTTTTTGCTTTGCCCTTTGGTTCAACATCTTTTCCATTGGCCTTCGTTTGAGAGATAGCTTCAGTGACACCTTTGCCCTTGTCCTTGCTTTGTTTTGCTCTTTCAAGCGCTGTAACTTTTTCTTTCATCATCTTTATAGTAGCTGCTAATAAAAAAAAACTTATCAAATATGATACTTATTTTTACTTTTCTGTTTTTTTTTTGCTTTTTTTGAGTCACATCAGTTTTACCTAAGTTTCTTTTAGGTGGTTGTTCTATCTCCTTATCCTTGTTTTTTGTAGGCTGTTCATCTGCAATAAAAGTGCAAAGTTAGACAAAATTACATCTGTTTAAAGCTTTATATGTTGCATAACTTATAAAATATGATGAATCATACATGATAAGGTTCTATCAAATATGATGTCTCATTTTTTAACTATCAAATTTGATGTATCATATATGTTAAGATAATATCATATATGTTCTAATCCTACTGCTTTTTATTGTATTTTCACTCATCATATATGATAAGTTTTATCATATATGATAAAGTTTTATCATATATGTTTTATCAGTCTAGGAAACCATTTTTGCTCAACCGAGATGTTTATATTCACATACAAGCAATATTTAAACACAAAACTCGCTTGAAACTATCAAATGATGCAAGCAATATAATATCATATATGTTCTAATCCTACTGCTTTTGATTGTATTTTCACTCATCATATATGATAAGGTTTTATCATATATGTTATATTTTTTTTATCATATATGTTTTATCAGTCTAGGAAACCATTTTTGCTTAACCTTTTTAAATCAATTATGTTTACTTTTTTAATCTACCGAGATGCTTATATTCACATGCAAGCTATATTTAAACACAAAACTCGCTTAAAAGTATCAAATGATGTTTCTTTTCCTAGATCTACTATATTCATCATACATTTAGAGAAAAAGCATAGAAGAATCATGGATATAGCTTAAAAGTATAAAAAAGCACAGAAAAAGCTTAAAAAGCATTTAAAAAGCTAAAAAGGCATAGAAAAAGGATGGATATTTGATTTTATACCTCTTTGCCTTTGTTTTTATCGTCCTTTGATCTGGTTTTTTGGAAGATGACTCGTTTTTTCGGCTTCCCTTTCATCTTATTTGTTGATTATTTGATCGGATGTGTGTTTTGAAGATGAAATCGTCGGTGGAAGATGGTGGTTTATGTGTGTGTGTGTGTGTGTGTTTCAGTGTGTGTTTTGTGTGCGTGTGAGTTTTTGTTAGAAATGAAAAATGACGGTTGAAGGTAGCGAAAAGAGTGATTTAAGGTTTGGGCGGGGTAGTGAAATGACGAAACTACCCCTCCGTTTTTTTAAACGTAGATCATTAGATTTATTTAGATGAGTGGCCCAGATTTGTCCCCTTATATCCAAAGGATACAAGGTATCGAGCAATTTCGGTCCGGTCCTCGGTTCGAGGTTTTGGACGAATTCGGTCCTCGGTCCGGTCGGTCCGGTCCGGTCCGGTTCGGTCTTACCAAAATCTCGTCAAATATGTCTAAAAAGACCGGACCAGACCGAGGACCGAACCGGACCGGACCAACCCGGACCGGACCGGACTATTTCGGTCCGGTCTCGGTCCGGGGTTTCGGACCATTTCGGTCCTCGATCTAGTCCGGTCTTAGCCGGTCCGGTCTTGGCCTGTCCGGTCTTGGCCGGTCCGGTCTTGGCCGGTCCAGTCTGGTCCCGGACCGATGCTCAGCCCTATGCAGAAGTAGATCTTCCAAGTTTACATGTATGTGTGAAATATTGACTTTATGACAATAACATAAACATGAAGTTTTCAGACCTTGTTAAGTTACGTTGATTCCTACCATACACAACTACTACCCTCACTTCAGTCCAGTTTTACCAAGTGGATGATGATGTATCTAAATTTTCAGCTCTCCTTTTCTAACACTTGCATCGCAGAATTCAAGTTTCTTGGTCCGTCACGTATATTTGGTTCGACTAGGTCATAAAGTTTATGCAAAAGGATTCCTTAAGAAGTTTAACACATATAGTCAAATCTTAAATCTTTTGCTTCACCATAACTCTTAGCTAGGGAGTTGATACTTGATGGTACTCATTTGAAGTGGTTAGGACCATATATGCAAGGGGACCATGGTGATGCATGCGTGTGAACTATAAGATGACTATGAGGGTCGCATGCACATACTCTTTGAGTAGCAAGATCAACCCTTTTCTATCTACTCTGATTCTCATTACTACTTATGATCCAACTTCTTTCGGGTTCTGTTTCTAGTCACTTAGTACTGTGGATATCGAATCTACAATTGCGTAAGCAAAACTCGTAGCTGTTGAGGTAGGTCAAGTTGTGTAGAGTCAAGAAGGTTAAGCAACACATTTAAACATTTAGATCATGAGATTTTTATAATGACAGCCAAATTATTTGAATGTACGTAGTTGTTTGACAAATTGGTTTCACCCCTAGACATTCTGTCCCATAAATTGGAGCTATCTGACTTCAATTATCATATGCAAACAACCCAATCCGTATTATATGGTTTTGTATTTGTTTCATACCAAATTACTTGGTTGAAGAATATTGAACAAGATCTTTTTATAGGAAAGGATTAAATACAATATACACTAATTCTTGGGGCTGGATTAGTATAAAAAAAATGGTAGGTAATTGTCATATCCATTTGGAGTGTGGCTAACGGTATCCTATTTGTTAATTATTTAATCATTTCCAATAAATGCTATTCGTATTTTAAAAATTGAAAGAATAATTGCGATGTCGAATTTTAACATTTTGTGGTATATATCAAATTTTTAATACTTGAAACGTGTATAGTCACAAGTGCTTGAGAATTTTTAACTGTTAAAACCGATAGAAACAAAAATCTGTGACTGTTGGTCTTTCTTTGTGTATACGAAGTAATTGTTTTCATATATGAATACTGTTATATTCGTCGATCATAAAGTTACAAGTTTAAGTCTCACTTAAAACATATCCGAAGTATATATAAATCTAACTTGTTGATCGTAAGAGTTCAGACTATGGTAGTCTCATACCTGGTGCAATAGTTTAACTAGCGTATTACACCAAAGGTGACGTTTCTAACGTCGTGATTATCAGCCTAAAAAAAGTAATATTTTAAATAAATTTTTTAATTAATAAAAATAAGGTATACGTAAACTCAAACAATATCACTTTTTATTTATATAACATTATTTTTTATACGGCTCACTGTAACCTCATAAAATATAATGTTATGACATTATGGTATCATAGCTTACATAACAACACTTTTTAATTATAGTACCATTTTTAATTATGGCACCACATTACCATACACTGTGTTTTAAACGTTTAAAAACTCAAATATAATGGAACGAAATATCAAATAATTGTATCAAAGAAGCTAACACCATCGTCAAATGGCCCAAAATGAGACATTTGACAAAATCACTAGCAATACTTTTATGTGATACACATATAAAAATAAGATAGATACTATTTCTTAGAACAATCGGCTTCAAAATCGTTTGATTCATTCTGTTTTATTATTTCTTTTATTTTTTCAATACCTTTTGTTGAATTTTTTTAATAAAATTTCGTTATTAAAAAAAAACATGCTAATGAGTCAGGATAAAAGTAGCTTAGAGGGCTGGGTACGGCTATTGGTGGGCTGGTTGGTCACTATGGCGCGAAGCCATGGCGTCGCCAACCATACCGTGCCTAGCATTATGGGTTTTGGGCTGGCTATGGCCAGCCGACGTTATGGGCCACGGCGCGACACCATGGCGCAGCCAACCATACCGTGGCTCGCGCTATGGGGTGCGTCATGGTTTTTTTTTTGTTTTTTTAACTTTTTTTTCGAAAATTTAAAAAAACTAGCCGTTATGTAACGGCTCTTTTTTTACCTATTTTTGACCGTTTGGAAGGGTATCACATATTTTCACTATAATTCACACAAATACATACCATTTCTACAATTCACACACTATTTCCGCAATGGGCTTCGTTTGTTAAGTCGTATACAATTGCAACGGACGAAAAGATATTCGAAGATGACCTTCGACGTGATCTAGTTGAGCATTTGTGGAACTTTAATCATTGATGTTTTTAAATTATTGTTATTTTTTTAAGTTAGTAATTTTTTTTTTCGTGTATTCTTTCAAAAAAAATGAATTTTTATTTTTACTATGAATAAAATATGTTTTAGTTTAAAATAAATAGTTAAATTTAAAAATAAAAAATAAAAAGTAGTGGGTCACGATAAACCGAGAATGTTAGCATTAACCAGAACCAGAGAGAGGGTTATGGGGTTATAGGGAGTTTTAGTGTTATGAGAAAAAAAGCTAACGTGGTAGTACTTTTTGCCCACGAGTTGACCGTACGATAAAAGAAGCAATAGATGATGAAAGCATGAGATTTTGGAATTTAGGGAACGAGTCAATGAAGTTTAAAAAGGAAAAGGGGATTTGTTGGCTCAACCCCAATAACGTACCAAATGGAATATAACACACTTTCTTTTCTTCTTTTTTCTTGTAAACTAATCACTATCTAATCAACTAATCATTTATCATAAAGCACCCCAAAACCACAACACACAATTTGTACTCAATTGACTATGTGATGATACTCCTTTTAAAGTAACACAGTGAAATCGATTTTGAATGCTTGCTGTTGTTTTATTTCATCTTTATTAGTAGTAATAACTACTACAGTATTACTATTAGGGATAACTAATAATCAGTGAGTTAGTATATTCTATTTGAATATGCATGATTTTTGAAAATATTCAATACTGTATTGTATCATATAGAAGTGCCACCATCCTTAGTAGTAGTTAGTACGCTGTTATTATGTTATCTCTTGTTTGTTTGTTTGTTTTTAATCATAATTTTCACCAGGATTCGATTCTTAGCATTGTTTGACATGAAACAGCATTGGAGAATCGGAACCGAACTAGGACAACAGTTAATAGTATACACCAATCTGAATTTGTGACCAACGTCTACACTCTATAGGCAGGAAAGAATCCTTTACTGAATTACGAGTGCTTAACCACGGCCCTTAGTGTACTCGAAACACTTCTCATCATTTCGAGTTCCATCTTTTATCATATAACCAGTCACAAAGGTCCATTCATCTCGTTAGAACAATTTCAAATAACACTTAACATGTCGTCCTATAAACAACCGTGGTGATCTAGTGAATAGACACTCTGATATCATTACACGAACTCTCGGATTCAAACCTCACTAGGTTGCAGCTAAAAAAATGGTCGAAATTAGCACAAATATGCACTACTAAACAGCACACATCAGAATCAAAGATTCACCCTCCTGCCTGTTTAGTTAACATGTCATTCCATAATGTTAAAACTAGTCAAATCATATGCTACTCCATTGGGTGATTAGTATGTAAAAGTGGACCCAGTTTTGACTTTGCAAAAGTAGCATGCAGATTTATATATATTGAAACTCAACCAATCACTTTCAAAAGCTTTCTTTCTAACCATAAAACTTTACTCACTCCTCTTACTTAAACACCTTTCTTCATCTTCTCCCATGAATTCAACTACTGCAACATTAGTTGACTTTTTTTTTTCTCTAAATAGCCCAATTTAATTTCAACCATTTTTTGCAGTGTTATGTGAATGGTCAGTCTCTACGGTGACTATTAATGCAATTTTCTGACACACCATTTATACCTCTCCTATTACCCATAAAATCTCACTCGTAAAACCATAGCTTCATTTCATGCACCCAAAACACACCCTTTATTTATCCTCCTCATACATGAACCCAAACTATTTTAACCCATAACATAAAACCTTTTACTAATGGCAAAACAAATGTTTAAAGTTCTTACTTTGTTCCTGATGTTCATTGGTTTCGTGTTCTTTTCGCATGTGGAGTGTGCTAACTTGGATGCTGGAGCTAATGTTAAGATTCTTTTGGAGGTGAAAAACTCATTTACTGATGACCCACAAAATGTTTTGAAACATTGGTCAGTGAAAAACACAAGTTTTTGTAGTTGGCATGGTGTTACTTGTGCAGGAAAGATGGCGCAAGTAGTTGGTCTTAATCTTGCTAATGCGTCGTTAAGTGGCTCCATCTCACCGTCGATTTCGCTTTTGAAGAACCTAACTATTCTTGATCTTTCAGATAATCAGCTTACTGGTCCCATCCCACCTAATATATCAACTCTGGGTTCTTTGTCAACTTTACTGCTTTTTTCAAACCAACTTTCCGGTCATATTCCGCCTGAGCTCAGTTCATTAACCAGTCTTGAAGTACTTCGTATCGGAAATAACCTTCTCACAGGTCCTATTCCGAGTTCGTTAGGTGGTTTGAAGAACTTGATAACTCTTGGTTTGGCTTCTTGCTATCTCTCCGGGCCTATACCTGGAGAGATAGGGAGATTGGTGAAGCTCGAGAATTTGCTTCTGCAGACTAATGAGTTGGAAGGACCTTTTCCTAAGGCAATTGGGAATTGTTCAAGTTTGGTGCAGATTTCAGCTGCGGAAAATAAGTTAAACGGCTCGATACCGGACGAGTTGTGTGGTTTGAAGAATTTGCAGCTGTTGAATTTGGCGAATAATAGTTTATCCGGGGTGATACCAAGTAAGATAGGTGAGCTGAGTCAGCTCGGCTATCTGAATCTTCTTGGGAATCAGCTCGAGGGGCAGATTCCCAAGTCGGTGACGGAGTTAGGAAATCTATATAATTTTGACGTGTCAGCAAATAAATTAAGCGGTGAAATACCTAGTGAGTTGGGGAACATGGGTCAGTTGGTGTTTGTGGTGCTGTCGTACAATAGTCTTTCTGGTACTATTCCTAGAAACATATGTTCTAAGGCAAACAAAACTTTGGAACATCTTATGATTGCTGAGAATAGGATTTCGGGTGAAATACCAAAAGATTTGGGAGAATGTGTGTCGTTGAAGCAGCTTGATTTGTCGAATAATACGCTTAATGGGTCAATACCGATGGAGATTTTCGGGTTGGTTAATTTAACGGATATTTCGCTCAATAACAATACGTTAACGGGGTCTATTCCATCAGCTATAGCGAATCTCACCAATCTGGAAACCTTGACATTGTACCAGAACAGGTTGTCTGGTGAGTTACCAAAAGAAATCGGGATGCCTCAGAAGCTTCAGGTTCTGTTTCTGTACGAGAATCAGTTTACCGGAAGGATCCCAATGGAGATAGGGAACTGTTCAAGTTTACAAATGGTTGATTTTTATGGGAATCATTTCAACGGTGAAATTCCCGTTACTTTCGGGAGGCTCAGCCAGTTGAATTTCGTTCACCTGAGGCAGAACGATCTCTCTGGTGAGATTCCAGCAACTTTTGGGAATTGTCATCAGCTTACAATTATAGACTTGGCTGACAACAGTCTTACCGGTGGAATTCCAGCAACGTTTGGATACTTAAGATCGTTAGAACAGCTCATGCTTTATAATAACTCTTTACAAGGTAATCTCCCCATGGAACTAAAGAATATGGCGAATTTGACTAGGGTGAACCTTTCAAACAACAAGTTGAATGGTAGCATTGCTCCATTGTGCAGTTCGCGTTCGTTTCTCTCGTTTGATGTTGTTAATAACGAGTTCGATGGTGAGATTCCATCTGCGTTCGGGAATTCGCTGACTCTTGAGAGGCTAAGGCTAGGGAAGAACCGGTTTACGGGAAGAATTCCATCTGAACTGGGGAAGATACGAGACTTGTCGCTTGTTGACTTGTCGAGCAATTTGCTTACGGGTTCTTTACCCAATGAGCTTTCGATGTGTAAAGATTTAACACACATTGATCTCAATAACAACCATCTCTCTGGTTCGCTCCCATCATGGCTCGGGACCTTACCTCAATTGGGTGAGTTAAAGCTCTCATCTAACAACTTTACAGGTTCTCTTCCGCTCAGCATGTTCAACTGTTCACAGCTGCTAGTGCTGTCACTTGATGGCAATTCCCTCAACGGAGTCATCCCGAAAGATATCAGCAAACTTTCGTCTTTAAATGTCCTTAAGTTGAACAAGAATCAACTTTCGGGACATATCCCACAAACTATCGGGAATCTAAGCAAGCTGTATGAGATTCAGCTCTCAAGTAACAAATTTACCGGTGAAATACCAGAGGAAATTGGACAGCTTAAGAACCTACAGAGTATACTAGACCTCAGTTACAATAACCTTACTGGCAGCATCCCGGTGTCACTTGGGACACTAACGAAACTTGAGGTGGTAGACCTTTCTCACAACGTATTGACGGGACCAGTTCCACGAGAACTCAGTCAAATGAGTAGTTTGATCCGGCTTAACCTCTCTTACAACAATCTTGAAGGCAAGTTGGATGACGGCTACTCTGATTTACCGGTCAATTCATTTGTTGGGAACCTTGGTCTTTGCGGAACTCCACTTGATGATTGTAAAGCCTCCAGAAACCAACAACAAAACGGGCTGAGTGAAACAACTGTTATAGCAATCTCAGCTGTATCTACTGTGGCTGCTATTGCATTGATGTTTTTTACAGCTCTGTTATATTTCAGAAACAGGAGATCGGGATTTGTTAGAGCCGGAGACGGGACCAGCACTTATTATTCTTCCTCATTTTCTTCACGAGGACAGAGAAGGCCACTCTTTTTTAAATGGGGTTCAACACGAAATGACTTCAGATGGGAAGACATCATGGAAGCTACAAACAATTTGAGCGACGAGTTTATAATTGGGGCAGGAGGGTCTGGAACAATCTACAGAGCCGAACTTATAACCGGCGAGGTAGTAGCCATCAAGAGAATACCATGGAAAGACGACGCGTTTCTGGATAAAAGTTTTGCAAGAGAAGTGAATACAATTGGTCGGATAAAACACAGGCGGTTGGTTAAGTTATTAGGATACTGCAGCAACAGAACGGCGGGATCGAACCTGCTGATATACGACTATATGGAGAATGGTAGTGTTTATGACTGGCTGCACCAGGAACCAGAAAACATCAAGAAAAGGAAGAGCCTTGATTGGGAAACGAGATTGAAGATTGCGGTTGGGTTAGCTCAGGGTGTGGAGTACCTTCACCATGATTGCGTGCCTAAAATCATTCACAGGGATATCAAATCGGCGAATATTCTGCTAGACGTGAACATGAACGCCCATTTGGGTGATTTTGGACTTGCCAAAGCAATTACCGAGAACCTCGACTCCTTGACTAGCAACTCTAATATGTGGTTCGCAGGGTCTTATGGTTACATAGCACCAGGTACATAGAATATTCACAATTACACACAAACCTATAGTGTCTTTAGCTTTTTATATTATTTTTATGTTAATGTCTAGGAACTAATTAAAATTTGTGTTTTGTCAACAGAATATGCTTACTCATTCAAGGCCACGGAAAAAAGTGACATTTACAGTATGGGAATCGTTCTGATGGAATTGGTGACTGGGAGAATGCCGACTGGTGGCACATTTGGTGAAAATGTGGATATGGTCAGATGGATTGAATCTCGCATCGAGATGCAAGGACCAGAACGTGATGAGCTAATAGATCCAAAAATGAAGCCGCTATTACCTCATGAAGAATGTGCTGCTTTCCAAGTTCTTGAGATTGGACTTCAATGCACCAAAACTGCTCCTGCTGAGAGACCGTCTTCTAGGCATGCTTGTGATATTCTTCTACATGTACTCAAGGATGGGGCATCCAATGCTGAAAAGTTAAGTCGAGATCAATATGCATAGATCAGAAGCAAATATTAATGAACATGTGTTAAATACCAAGTGTGTTGACTAATTATAGATGTATCTAAGTCCATTTTGTTGACTTAATAGGTTCTACTGTAAATCATTTTTCATCTATATAATTTTGTTGAGCGTCCAATAAAATCTGCACTAGTTGATAGATTTCAAAATATTTAAAAATAATCATAATCTATATAAAAAGCCCATATCCAGATAATAGATTCATCAAGTTCCGAAAGCAATTACTGCAAGACATGACGACTAATGACTTGTATAATATGCATCAACAGCAAAGTGTGCAAAGGTACAACAATTATTCTTATTACACGAGATTGATTGCATGTATTAAAACTGTGACATTCAATCACATAACCAACATCAAAGTCACAGGCTTCAAAGAGCCTTACAAACACAAAAGCATACAATTAAGTTGAGAAGAAACTGCACTTGGGTTCCTTGAGATCTCTATCTGGCTACTCGTCATCTTCATCTGCATTTCAAAATTTAGGACAATTTAGAAGGTCGCAGACATAACAATCAAAAAGATCAGATTAGCTTCATGGACTAAAGATTTGAGCAAAGACATCAGAAATGGAAAGCAATAGATCAAATATAAACATTGTATAGTTCATAGTTTTACAAATATCCATTTATTTTTCATCAAATTATTCACCACAATAACTCAGAATCCCTGCACGTGTAAGAACTTAACACCAAAAATAACTGTTGAAATACAAATAAGATTATAAGATTATTAAATGCACAATTTTACAGTGATGCTACATTCTTTGTTCTGGAGTGAATACTAGGTAAACATCAAGGTATCATGTGACCTAGAACTCAAAAGTTTATAACCATATTAAATCCTAAATTGAAATAAATCTGAAATGAAATTTGACAGTACCAGCTAAGCCAAGTAACAAAATTATTCAATTGAACTAAAGCTACAAGTTTGTTACGATCCCACATCGGGCGAGTATGGGATTGCCTGATGGTTTATGGTTTATACTTTATAATGTCCCCTCCTCTTACAAGCTAGCTTTTGGAGTGAGTTCTACACTTGGACTTGTAAAACGTACGAGCCTATTATGGGATAGGTTCGTATCAAAGTTATATCAAAAGGTTTTCTTTATAGACTAAGAGTGAGTTCCTTACAAACCCATTGTTGACAACCCGTATCTTATTTCACACATATACAGTATAATATAGTCCCATACTTGCATTCTAATGTATAATAATAAAGATACATAAAATTAGAGGTGGCAAATCATGTCCATATGCTTAAATTTGGGCTATTTGGACCATTTTTTGAACTAATTGACTAAATGGGTATTACTTTTATTTTAGTTGGACTATTTGGACAACATAAAAAGCATTTTGTTAAAAAAATGGGTATTATGGACTATTTGGACAACATAAAAGCATTTGGTTAAATTAATCTTGAGTCTATTCATTTCTCCTTTAATATTGTCCATTTAACCCATGTCCATTTGGTCCAATGTCCATTTAGTCCAAGTCCATTTAGTCCAAATATTAAAAATTGCCCATTTAGTCCGCGTCCATGGACCAACGTCCATTTAACCCACTGCCATACCTGTCGAGTCCACCCATTTAGCCAGCCCTACATAAAATATAGTAAAACTTTATGTTTCAAGCTTATAGTCCATTAGTTTTCAGCAATACTGATATGATTGTTCTGACACCATGTAGGAAGCGATAGTAATTATCAAATAGAAAATTGTTGCAGTGTTCCCATTACAGTCAGATCTAACTGGTTAATGGTGGTGTCATAAACTAGGAAAACGGTTTGATCAGGGAGACAGGGACGATACCAATGAATTAGATCGAGTTCAAGGGCTAGAAAATGTTGGTGAATTGGAAGTTTCTAACAGATTTTGGTAAGGAGCCAGGCCTGATTTAAGTCTAGCCTTTGGTCGGTTAAAGAAAGCGTGAGCTGGGCTTCATTTTGAAGATCATATACAGGACACTATCACTAGCGAACTGGACAATTAGACATTCTACACATAATTAAAACGACAGTATCGCAAAAAGTGATGGCTTTGCTTAATGAGACTTACTATTAATCATAGAAAGTTTAACCCTTCATTTCGTATTTTTAGGTGACTGAAAAATTTCTTAGGCATTAATTTTCGGGTTTAAAATTGGTACAATTTGTAATCTATAGTTTTACGTATTACATCTTACAATATGAAAGAAGTGAAGAAGATGAAAACCTGAACGAGGGAAGAACAAAATTTGTGACTTGGAAAGAAGTCATTATATTAAAGAACGGTCATCATGATTTACTCCTAGAATAACAACTAATGCTCTCTTATGCTACGAGATCTAACTAGCAACCTCACTGTCTATGAAATGTGATGTATTCAATTTTGAACTGTCCCATAGAAATGCAACGATCTCTTTTCTTAAAGATTAATTCCCGGACTATGTGCAGTTGTGAAATAATCTTCACGAAATACTAGTGAAACTTATAATGGTTCACAAATTCTCTAAACTTTGTCGTATAATTATATAAAAGAGCATTTAGGTGCTAATGAGTAGTTAAGAACTCTTAATCATTCTCTGAGCCTTACATTACACTTTTAGTTCAATGACTGAGGGTAAGAGGGAATAGTCAGGATTGTTGGCACATTATTTGTAAATTTAACATCTCAGAAGTAAAAACCTATATATCTACCAAGCTTCCAGTTAGTATTGATGCTAGTGCTCTTTGCCATTTTTTAGTTTCAGTAGCTTTAAGAAGCTGCTTATTAAGTTTATCAAACACCCAACTACTCAAGTGCTTGTGAGATGTGATCATGCTCATATTTGCTTCTAAAGCTGTTGCTACAATTTTAAATTATACATGGTAAAAAGTAGAACACATGCGTTGCTTCAATCCATATATCATGAGAATCATAAAGAAACAACTAAACCCGTCATTTAACACTTCTAAGTTACCATGTATAAGCAACCATACTTTTCCTATAACCTCATCAGCAAACAATAACTAAACATAATATGTACAGGTATATTCAACAAAGATAACCACAAAAAACACATTACATCATTTCAATCAAGCTCCTAGCTAAAAATCTACTACCTGTTTAAGCTTATATGCAGGCTTATGAAATGAGCTTATTTAATTACGGCTTATATTTCATTAGCCTCAAATTTCCAGCTTACTTAGAGACTTATGGGCATAGATAAGTTGACCATATTGAAATACACTTATATAAGCACACAAGTCTCAAAATAAGCTGGAAAATTGGGGTTTATGCAATATAAGCTGAAAAATAAATAAGCACATCAGCCACATATAAGCTCAAACAAACATCCCTTAAATTAGCTTATTTTATTCCGGGCTTATTTTATTTTTGAAAAACTCACAAGCTCACTATTATCTCTTATAAACTTGAGCTTATGGCACACCATAAGCTCAATTCAATAACCCCATAAACCAAAAAAGTGAGGGGGTGTTTGTTTAAGCTTATGAACCAATTTTGTGGCTTATATTGAGACTTATGGAGTTATGGGCTTATATAAGTTTATTATGATATGATAAACTCATATAAGCCAATAAGTCTCAAGATAAGCCACAAATTTGAGGCTTATGAAACATAAGCTGAAATTTGGCTTATATTTCATAAGTTATAATTTTGTGGCTTATTTTGAGACTTATGGGTTTATATAGGTTTAATATATCATAATAAACGTATATAAACCCATAAGTCTCAGAATAAGCCACAAAATTAGGGTTTATGAAACATAAACCCATTTTGGTTTGTGTTTCATAAGCTTAAACAAACATCCCCTGAGCTTATGAGTTTTCCAAAAATCAAATAAGCCCGGAGTAAAATAAGCTAATCCAAAACACCCTCTATCATCTATTTTCCAAGACGGTCAATTATCGCAGAAAAATAAAAGAAGCAAATTAGGGTTAGGGTCTACCAAGCTCCTAGCTAAAAACCTACCACAATTAGCCTATTTTTCCCAAAACTTCTTTGATTTTTGAAAAGCTCACAAGCTCACTTTTTTAGGACTTGTGAACCTGAGCTTATGGCATGCCATAAGCTCAAATCAACAACCTCATAAGCCGCAAAAAAATGAGCTTATAAGCATTTCAAAAATCAAATAAGCCCGGAAAAATAAGCTAATCCAAAACACTCCCTGTCGAGATGCAATTCCTTTCCAGGCTTATCTGATTTTTAAAAAGCTCACTTTTCAGGGCTTATTTTTTCCAGGCTTGTTTGATTTTTAAAAAGCTCATAAGCTCAATTTAACAACCTCATAAGCCAAAAAAAGTGAGCTTATAAGCTTTTAAAAAACCAAACAAGCCCGAAAAAACAACCCAATCCAAACACCACCTATCATCTATCTACCAAATAAGAGAAAGTTATAAAAAAGAATAGTACCAAAATAACGGCGCTCATTAGCAGCTTTAGCTTTCTCAAGCATGATATCAAGATCAACTTGAAGCTTAGCATCCCATTTGACCAACTGATTAGCAAAAACAGCTCCTAGTCCCATCCCCAATACATGCTCCCATGGATCTGTTTCCAACAAAACATTTCATTTCATTTCATTTCGTTTTATAAAATCATAAGATTCTTCAACTTTTATAAAAAATATAAATAAAAAAACTTACGGCGCATGTAAGGGAGTTTGCGAAGAGCGTTGGAGTACATCTGGGTGCCCAGTCCCAGGACGGCTCCGATCATTGTCACTGTCGCCGGCATTTTTCTCAATCCCCTTTCTTTTCTTGTTTGTTTGGTTGGTTTGCTACTTGGGTTTTGTTGTGTGTGATACTCTCTCTTCTCACAAATAGTCCCTTTGCTGTTTCCAACTAGGGCCGACCATTTCTCATTGTTGACCGGACCGGACCGGACCAAACTAAACCAAACCGGATCGACTGACTGACTGGTTTTGATCCGATTCTCGGTCTATTGTTTGCGTTCGGTCATCATCGATTCAGTCGGCCTGGTTTGATATGGTTCGGTCTTATGAAAGACGTGACGATTATGTTTTATAAGATCAGACTGGACTGGCCTGGCCTGGCCTGGATCAGAACAGACCATTTTGGTTTGATCTCGGTTTTTATAATTTGGTATTCTCGGGTCGGATTTAATCGGTCAGATCTCTACCAGATTGCTAAGCCTTATATTAAACAACATAAGAAGATAGGAAGCGTGTAAACGAGCTGAATTGTTGGTGAGTTACTCAAGCTTTACGAGGCTCGTTTATTACGCAGCTTAAGTTTTGAGCATTAAGCTCGGTTTGGTTTAAACGAGTTTTAACATAATGAAAATAGTGCAATGAAAGAATTATTCATATGGTTCGATTAAATTGTAGACACGGTTGCTGCAAGTTTGAAGATGTACTCATTTTCTTTGTAAGGAACTTTTTTGAGTTCATTTTTTTGTCTATGCTCGAATTGAAATGATTTGATTTTTACAAATTAGGTTAGACATTAATTGGACTTGAGCTTGAGCTTATCTAATTGTTAAACAAGTTGAGCTCGTCTTGTCATGTTTACTCCCTTAGTGAATAATAAAGTCCAATTTAAACATGTTAAACAAGTTGACAGAAAATGGAAAAATGGTTTAACGAGAATACTTGAGTTGAGTCTAAGTCAAAACTTAGCCTAATCTTGTCATAAGTTCCTTATCACATTTTTGGACTTATTATACACTAGAATAAGCATAAGTGATCTTATGACCCTTGTTGGTTGATCTACTACAACAGATCAAACGGTACAATGAAAGATATTTGAAATGAGAATATCTTGAACTTTGAAACCTGAAATAAAACAAGTAAAGTAACACAAAAAGCCACTGAATAAGCTTCATTGTCAGATAGCTTATTCATTGTGCTTATTGCTACAGGACAAATAAGCTAAAACATGGATTTTTTGGAAAAACTCTTGAAATAAAAACTTCGCAAGTAAATATAAAAGGACTGAATAAATAACACTAGTACAAAAAAACAACGCATAAGCTCACTTCTCAGGTCAGCTTATGTGTAGCTTAAGCTACAGTGGGTCTCAAAGGAAATTTAATTTCTTAAAAATCTTTGATAAACAGCAAATTTAAATGTTTGCAAATAAAGAAAAAGCTGAAAATCTAAACTGCAAGTGAATTAAATAAGCTGTAAAGTAAATGGAACACAAATTTAACTTTTCATTCACAATGTATGAGATTACAAGAGAAATTCAAGAAAATTTGGAACAAAAATCTACTTTGCTACTTCTAATCCTATATATACAAGATGTGAGGTGAACAACTATAAACCCTAAGTCGAATTCAAAACCCTAAACTACCCTTGGCATCTTGAAGCATATTCTTCTCTTCATTCAATCTTCTAGAGAATTCTGATGAAGCCCATATGTTGTAACATAGGATAAGTCAATCTTGTGCGTTCAAATTGTTGTGGAGAACAAGTAATATACATTTATCCATCAAATGGTATGCAGGGTCACTATCCATGGTGGAAACCATGACAAATGTGAACTGTGGGGGACCTTGAGCTGATGTGGCACTAAACAATACATATGGGTGTGTTTCTGCTATGTTAAATTACTCAAATTAAGTGGTGATTTGAATTTACCCTTTGTTTTTAAGTGAAATCGAATATGGGTTATTAGCTAGGGTTTATGTGATGTTAAAGTTGTGTTTAGTCCCAAAAGGGGAAAATTATGTTTCACTCGTTGGTTTAATATTTAAACTTTCGAAAATTACCAAACTAGTCCTTGTCTTTTGGGAAAAACAAACCAGCCCAATCTCTTATATATATTTTACATTGGGAAATGACATTATAAGCCCTGGTGGTTGGTGTAAACTTGGAAAAGGACTTCATTTGCCATTTCTTTAAACTTCAAGGACTTTAGTTGTATATCTTCGTACTTTAGGGACCTTTATCGTATAAAATGAATTCTCAAGGGTATAAAGTGTCAACTTAGGAAACTTGAGGAGCCTTTCTTGTAATTTGTTCAATCTTCAAGGGTATTTTGATAATTTTGACATTCGGCTTCATTTTTCTTGCACGTTCATTTCTCATGTCCGTTTTGTCTTGTTTTTGGTTCTTTTATGTGATTTCTCGATATTCGTGCATGCACATACACAAACAAAGAAAACAAGGGTATGTGGCACACTTTTGACGATATTTTACGCATTTTAAGTCCGATTTGAGGTACGAAATGATGTATAATTAGAATATCATCAATGTCCAATGATGACGTATAGTCCCTAGTCGGGCTGGATAGTCCGACTCGAGGGTACTACCCGTATCCATCAGGAATGGACTAATACTTATGTGATGTGCGCGCAGCCCAGGAGGCCTACTAAATCGATGTCGCGCATACGGTTTATTACTTAACTGCGTCCTCGTCGCACTGCGACAAGATCAGACAAGAATATAATCTATCATATAGATATATTCGCCTAAAGAGAAGAGATATACATGCATTGGTTATGCGATAAGGATCAAGCTATTTTGGGTCATTATCTCTTCCTTTGGCCGCAAGAGTATGAGAACCTAGCCAGGAATCTCTCGTGTATAAAAGGAACCCCATAGGTTCCATAAAGGTATGATACACACAATACCCTAAACCCTAACATACTAAAATCGATTACTTACTCTCACGCTGGAGTCTAATCGTAGGTCACAAAGCCACGGTAAGCCTAACAGTGTCTGTTTTTAGTGCGCAGGGTTCTCAAACAAGTTTCACTTGGTGCATGAGCCAGAGTCCACAAGACTCCGAATTAAGCCTAATTCGGGTCAAACTCGGTCCATCCAACTTTTGTATCAATAAGTTGACGCCATCCGTGGGACCCTACACTAAACTCTAAGCAATGACGAAAAATGGTGTGAACGAAGGCCATCGAAGATCTTCAACGATAGATGGCCACATTGCATCCACGAATGCTACTCCTGGATCCGCCAGCGAGCCAAACAGTCGGGATGTGACAAATCCACCTTTCAGAGGAACAAGTATACTATTCTCAACTCCCCTACCTGCTGTTGGGGAAAGAAATGTAGGGCAGGAGTCAGCTCAGCCTCCTCCTAATAAAGACAAAAGAAGGATACCCCCCGCATCAGAAGAAAGCGGGGAAGTAATCGTTACTAATGCACGTGCGATGGAAGAATACGTAGCGAACAATCTGCAAGCCCTCATCCCACTGGTTTCTGAACACATAAAAAATCAGAAGGGAATAGACGGAGAGGAGCACACAGAACGTGGTCAGTCCTATGAAAGCGGTCCATCAAGATCGGATGATAACCGTCCTGCAAAGCGCAGACGTGAATATCACCCCTCAGATGACCTAGACTTCTCACAACCTTGGAGAAGAGCTAGAAAAAATGCTTTCATAAGACGCATACAGTATTAATCGGATACAAAATAAGGCGTCGCATGCCAGCAAACGTAAAAACATACAATGGCACCTCAGACCCAAAGGATCACCTAAAAGTATTTGAATCTCAAGCAGGTATCGAGCAATGGCCAGAACCCGTATGGTGTAATATGTTCAATTCTACACTTGTAGGAAACACGCGGATCTGGTTCGATAGGCTTCCACTACGAACGATCAATGGATTTGAAGTATTGCGAAAGGCATTCAAAAGAAATTATGTGCAATAAAAAAGACATGATGCCGTGTCACTCACAAGAATTAAGCAGAACCAGGGAGAATATCTGGAAGACTTTGTGGAGTGCTTCAAAAGCGAATGTCTTCAAAGAAAGGAATGCCCAGAAATTCTGAAAGTATCTTGCTTTGTGGCAGGTATACGCAACAGTGATCTAATACGAAAAATGAATGAAAAAACCCCAGAAACATTCGATGGAGTACTACGACGAGTGAGATCCTTCATACAGGGGGAATCGGCTGCTTAAGAATTCATGCAAAACACCTATGGTTATAGATCCCGTGACGCGCCTAATAAAGGACCTAGTAGTCAAAGCAGGTCTGAAGATTTCAACTACCAAGGAAATAAAAGAAAGGGACGAGCCAGTAACTTCAGGTTCACTCCCCTTAAGTTAACTCCAAAGGACATCCTTATATCAGAAGGCGCACACTTCCCAAGACCATTTCCAATGACCACTCCGGTAGAAAGGCACATTGGCAATAGATATTGTGAATAACATGATGAGAAGGGAAACGCTGCGAATGAATGTATTCAGCTACAGAAACATATCGAGAATATGGTAAAAGAAGGCAAGCTAAAACACCTTGTCAAAGAAACCGCGGAGGATGGGAAACCAAAAACCGCTAACGCAAATGTTTACATGGTACAAGCGTGGCAGCGAAGGACAAAGCAAAAGGAGAGCCAAAAATTCTCGAAAGGAAGAGACATCTCCCCCCCCCCCCCAGCGCGAAGAATGTGGCAGAAGGCCCGTTAGTGTTAGAAATAAACATCAGTGAACACATTATACATCGTATGTATGTCGATGGAGGCTCATCAACAGAAATAATGTATGAACACTGTTTCCTGAAACTCAACGCAGAAGTAAGGAGCCAGATGGTACCTGCGACCTCACCGCTCATCGGATTCAATAGAGAAGCGATGTGGCCTTTGGGCCAACTAAAGCTAGTAGTGAAAGTGGGAAGCGACGAACATTCAACGAAGGTCTTAATGAATTTCTTGATAATACGATCACCATCGTAGTATAACGGAATCATTGGGCGACCTTCCATACTAGCAATGCGAGCAGTACCTTCTACGGCCCATGGCATGATGAAGTTCCCAGTGAAGGGAGGAATCGTAACGATCTTTAACACAGCCATCACACTCCCAGAGTGTAACACGATCGCGGAACCCCCTCGTGTTACAACAGAACCCACGATAGAGTCACCACCGAACCTAAAAGTGGCAGTCCATCCACAATATCTTGATCAAGAGATAACGATTGGAGGGACATTGTCCAACAAAGGAAAGGCTGACATGTGCCACCTCTTAAAGGATAACCTAGACATCTTCGCGTGGGAACCTAAAGACATGACGGGGGTACCAAGGTCAATAGCCGAACACAAGCTGCAAATCCGCGAAGGATATCCCCCAGTCAGGCAAAAGAAAAGAGGACAGGCTCCAGAGCGCAGCAAGGTGATACTCGATGAAGTGAAGAAGCTGGTGGACGCAAGAATCATGCTATAAGTCTACTACCATGACTGGCTTGCTAACCCAGTGATGGTTAAAAACATGATGGCAACTGGCGCATGTGTGTTGACTCCACAGACCTCAATAAAGCTTGTCCCCAAGACTGCTATCTACTCCCAGAGATAGATTGGAAGGTACAATCGCTATGCCGATATCCTTTTAAAATGCTTCCTATACACATACAAGGGATACCACCAGATACAAATGGCAGAGCAAGACGAAGAAAAAACAGCATTTCATACCAGCCAGGGTATGTATTGCTACACAAAATTGCCATTCGGACTTAAGAACGCAGGGGCCACGTACCAACGATTGGTTGATAGGCGTTCGAATGTCAAATCAGGCGAAATTTGGAGGTCTATGTTGATGACCTGGTGATAAAAAGTCACACAGAGGATGAACTTATCTGGGATATAGAGGAAACATTCTCAACACTTAGGAGAATAAACATGAAGTTAAACCCAAAAAAGTGCACTTTAGGGGAAACAGAAGGCATGTTCCTAGGATACATGATTGACCCCAATGGTATCAAGCCCTGCCCGGAAAAGACTGACGGAATCATTCAGCTTCAAAGCCCAAAGACAAAAAAGGAAGTGCAATCGCTAAACGGGAAGCTCACAGGGTTGAATAGGTTCTTGTCCAAATCCATAGAGAAATCGCTTCATTTACTTAAAACACTCAAGAAGTGTATAAAAAACGGAGACTTCAATTGGATAAAAGAAGCTGAAAAAAGCCTTCGAGGAAATGAAAACACATTTAGCGTCGCTCCCTATGTTAGTCGCACCACGACCAAAAGAAGAGCTAATAATGTATTTGTTAGCTACACATGGAGCGATCAGCGCGGTGCTAATGACGGATAGGGAGAATGTGCAAACACTAGTATACTTCATAAGTAGAGCATTACAAAGCTCGGAACTGAATTATACCTCAATGGAGAAGTTGGTACTCGCACTAGTATTTGCGGCGAAAAGGTTGCGCCGATACTTCCAAGCACATCCAATAGTGGTGATCACAGATCAACCCATAAAACATATAATATCAAAACCGGATGTAGCGGGTAGGCTACAGAAGTGGAGCGTTCTACTCGGGGAACACAATATTACGTATAGAACATTCAACGCCATAAAAGGACAAATTTTGGCAGACTTCATCGTTGAAAAACCAGAAGAAGACGTGCAGGACTCACAACAGGAGGAAGATGACCAAGACCCATGTGTCTTATTCACTGATGGATCATCCTGCACTGATGGATCTGGCGCAAGACTCATACTAACCAACCCTGAAGGAATGGAATTTACATAGGCACTACGTTTTAAATTCACAACTACAAATAATGAGGTAGAATATGAGGCGCTTATAGCAGGACTAAGAATCACAACCCGAATGGGCGTGCGAAACCTCGAAGCAAATGTAGATTCTCGCCTGGTAGCAAGCCACATACTTGGTGAATATGAAGGAAAGGATGAAAATATGATACATTACTTACAAAAAGCCAAGTCATTGATTGAAGGATTCAAAAAGTTCCTAATATGCCAAGTACCTAGAGGGGAGAACAAGAAAGCAGACGCACTCAGCAAGATAGCGTCCACTAGCTTTGTACACCTATCAAAGCAGGTCCTGGTAGAGATCCTTAAAGACAAATCCATAAAAGAGAAAGAAGTCACATCGGTCGTAGAGGAAGAAGGTCCTACATAGATGACACCGATCATGGACTATTTGACGAAAGACTCACTCCAACATGACGAAACCGAAGCGCGACGAATACGAAGACGCTCGAGGCAGTTCGAAGTCAGGGACAGGATTCTTTACAAACGCTCATTCCTTCAGCCATGTCTAAGGTGCGTGGGGCCACGACAAGTGAAGTATGTCATTAGTGAAATACACGAGGGATCCTGCGGCATGCACGCAGGACCAAGGTCAGTAGTGGCAACATCGTTACGCATCAGATATTATTGGCCAACCATGCACGCGGACGCACGTACACTCATATACAAATGCAATGACTGCCAGGTACACAGACCGGTACCGCGTCAACCCCAAGAGGAACTAACACCTATCACTTCCCTTTGGCCATTTTTCAAGTGGGGAATAGACATCGCAGGACCTTTTCCTATGGCCGCAGGTGGAATTAAGTTCCTAATAGTCGCGATGGATTACTTCACGAGGTGGATTGAAGCAAAGGCAGTTGCAACAATCACAGGAAACCAAGTAAAAAGGTTCGTATGGGACAATATAGTATGTCACTTCGGGCTACCTAATGGAAAAAAATTCGTGGAGAACCCATTCAAAAAACAACATCAATCAAAGGTTCGCATTGGTAGCCCATCCACAAACAAATGGACTTGTGTAAAGAGCAAATAGGAGCCTAGGAGACGGCATAATGGCACGACCGGGGGGAAAACAACAAAAATGGGTCGAGGAGTTATCACATGTCTTGTGGGCACATCGCACAATGATAAAAACCGCTACGGGCGATACCCCTTTCGCCCTGACGTACGGGACAGAGGCAGTCATTCCAGCCGAAATTGGGTTTCAAACGCTCCGCACAGTAGAGGTAGACATGTTCACAAACGATGATGAACTACGGCTGGACTTAGACATAATCGATGAAAGAAGAGAATTGGTAGCCATCCACGAGGCCAAGTCAAAAGCAAAAATGAAATGTTACTACGACGCTAGGGTAAGAAAGACTTCCTTTAGGCCAGGTGACTTTGTGTACCACACAAATGCGGCCAGCTGCGCTGAAAATACTGGGAAACTTGGTCCTAAGTGGGAGGGACCTTACATGGTGACGGACGCATTGGGGAAGGGTGCATACTGAATGCGCGACATGGATGGTCGCGACCTATAGAGGCCTTGGAACATATGCCACCTAAAGAAGTGCTACCTTTAGCAGCGAATTTCTGACACCAATGTATTATTTTTCTTTTATATCGTGTATTTAAAATCTTGCAAGTATTAATAAAATTGTCGTGGTCCCTAGCTAGTTCTAAGACGCATTCCAAAAAAACGTTTATTTTTATCATACATACACTTTGCATATACTATATGTTGCCTACTGACGTACGCGTATACAACATTTCCAAGAGAAATAAGAGGAATGGGTCTAACCTACTAATTAGACTCGTCGAGTAAGAGGGATGCAACCCCATCGACCACGGATCATGTATCCTTGTTAGGCCCCTTGCTATTAATGACGTCGTAGCAAGTTTTATAGCCAGTACATTCTGAGACTAAAAAGACACAATCGTGCACACCTAACAACTGGTCAGCCTCACCTGGCCGTCCTTATGGTAGTAGCGGTGTACCGCACGTAATGAGTTTGCCTCACCCATAAGGACCACTTATGTAATTACACTAATTCATAAACCAAGTATGCACTATAAACATTAAAGCGTGGAAACATATATTCATAAACAAAAGTGAATTTCATTATAGATAAAGTGCGAACATTGGCACATACAAATAAATGTTCACAAATACAACTAGTGTTTGAATGTAAATTTGTATCAGAGGAAGATCTCTTCAACTTCAATAAGGGAGGACAGTATGCTGAGGCGCGGTGCTCTTTCATTTCCTTCTCCATTAAGTCAAGCACACGCGCATCTCTGTCCAGCAGTGGCAAGGGCAACACGGGGATGGAGGAAGTAAGGTGGGCGGCACCAACAGAAGGCGCAACCTCTAGACTCGGGGCGGCCTTCTTGGCAGTTGCACGACTAGCGTGCGCCGCACGCACTTCAGACAATGGAACTTCCTTCTCAACCCTAAAAGGGTCAAACACATACCTGGGATGAGCAAATATCGGTACCATCAGCTGTTCTAGGGAAGGCTTCAAGTGAAAGTCAGCCTGTGTCTCCGTGCCCTCAGCCTTATGGCGCGCCAGAGTCAGTCCTTCCATGACAACTTTAAGTGGCAGCTCATGATCATTGTCGCTAAGTTCGAAAGATGGCAGAGGACATACACTCATGTTCTTCAGGGCGGCCATAAGCTTAGACTCAGCAGCGGGATCATAGAAGGGCACCTTTGCCAAGTCCTTCTTCAACAATTCGGCTTTGTGCGCTTTCACTAGGCCATTGGAGGTGCCCTCATTCACCACAGCAATGATGGACTCGGCAAAGGTGGCCCGTAGAGTAGGGTCTTCCAGGGCACCCATGGCAGCTAGGCGCAGACCGTGGCGTACCAGCCAATGCTTCTCAGCTATCTCTCCCATCAAGCGCGGATACAAGTCAACATCAAACTCGACACTCAATCTCTTCAGCTAGCTGGTGAGATCCCTCACATCACCATTCACCCTTGCGCCTAGCGCATCCACACCAGCCACGAACTGGTCCTTTCCCTGCTCAAAGGCTTTCATTGCCTCTTCATTTGAAGACTTGAGCAGGGCAAGCGGCGCGCGCTCATCTGCAAAAGCGGCGGCTAGGTCATCTCTTTCATCAGTAAGGGAGTGGATAAGATCGGCATCCTAGTGCCCTTTCTCAGCCTCTTGGTTAATCTTCACCTGCATTTCCCCAAGGGAAAGAGTCTTCTCTTTAACAATTTGACCAAGTCTCTCCTCCATAGACTGGACTTAGGCGGAAAGCTCTGGGAACCTCTTCTTGATGCGTGACATTAGTGTCACGTTCTTCGACAAAAAGTAACTCAATTCGTCTACAAGAACTACATCATTCATCCCTTCCAACACAACAACTCGGGCAGGGGGCACGATGTTGTCTAAGAAGCTGGCGCAGTAAAAGGCGCCTGGCAACTCTGAAGACATAGGCAGATCTCAGTTTGGGGCAAAAGGGGGATCTGGGCCAAAGGAACTTTCCTCTGCTTCTGTAGTATCCTTTGAAGGGGAAGGCACGTTGGCCGCCTTGGCAGACAAGTATTCCTGGTCATCACTGTTGCAAGGAAATGAGGGATTATGAGATTAAAAAGGAGACAAAAGTACGATAGTATTAAGACAACCGACGAGTATATTTACCTTAAGTTGATGATGGCAGAAGGAGTCCTTGCAGCATACTTCTCGATATCTTCTTCAACCACTCGCGCCTCTGTCAACGAGGGCCCATCCCCCGTACGAGCGGACTTACGAGAAGCAGTTGGAGGGCTCCTCTGCCACTTCCCCAACAGGGAGGAGTTCGCCTCCTCGTCCTTCTCAATTTGTTGAGAGGCGAACTCCGCTTCCTCAGAAAAGTTGTCCGATGATAGAGAGAAGCTGAGAAACGGTGGTGGTGGTGGTTGTTCTTGTGGTGGTTGTTGTTGTTGTTGCACTGGTGGTTGTGATGGCTGCTCTGTGCTAGGGTCTTCTTGTTCTTGTGCTACGGAAGCTTCCCCAACTTCCAACTCCATGGTGTTCTTATGCACACGTTCTTGCAGTGACTCTTCATTTTTCTTCTTGGGGCGAGCATAGACTATCAAATCCTGGGGGAAGGCACCACGAACAAGGTCGAGCACATCCATTGCTGCGCAACAATAAAATAGACACAAAAGAGAGCGAAATTTTACTTTTCAGATAAAGATGGTACTTACAGGTTTATATGAAGAACGCGGGAAGAACCACTAACCCTGGCCACTCTGGGTGCGGAAGACAGGTATCTGATGTGCGCCACAGATGACTGCCCGACTCAGACCAAGAATAACCAACAGAGCTTCAGGGTATGGTTGCACAGGAACGCAGTTGTTATTCAAGAGCTCCGCGTCCTGAGTATTTTAGGAGTTGAGACCAGGTGTTGGGTCCTTCCTCACCGTTCCAGGGGTCAAAAAAGGAAAATGAAAGGGAAAGGCGGCTTCGTCAATCCAGAAAAACCTATCATTCCAATCCCTGAAAGAGTCTACTTTTCCATCAGAGCACTGCATTTCGTTCTTTTGCTTAGCAAATGAAACCTCACCATTGGCAAGTTGCCGTTGATAGAATACACGGAATAAGTCTACAGTCGGCTCTATGTCTAGAGTACGACAATTAATTTCAAAATTCGAAAATTTGGCCGCCCCTATACAATGCAATTGAGATACATGGATCTCGTAATGCATTAACGCACTGATAAGGAAGCGCGACATGGGTATATGCTGATTCGCGTAGTAAAAAAACTGGGTGTATATTCCTATTTTCCCCTGGAGCCTGCTTGATATTATGCCGTGGGTTGGGAACTTCTGGGTGTAAATAATTAGGAATATAGTATTCCGTCGTGAACTGGTCAAGTTCGTCTATGGTGAGGATCGAAGTGACTTCGGAAAATTGTCTAACCATGATGTCACAGATAATATAAATTGGCAGCGAGGATTACTAATAACTAGGATTGCCTCGTATGAAAAAGATTCGTTTTTCCAGTCTCTTCGAATTGATTATTAGTTAAAAGTGAGACTCAGTCGTTCTTGGTGGAAAATAAAATGGTTTGATTATCTATTTTAAACTAAAAGCAAATATGAAAATGTCGTTGAGTAAAATAAAAGCTTTGAAAATTAAACTAAAAATTACGAGTTAAAAATAAATGATTAAAAACTTTAAAACTTAAAAGTGAATTGAAAACTTAAAACTTTATTAAAACAAAAACTTAAACCCATCGGAATACTAATGCTCAGAATCCCATCGGAATGTTTGTGTCGGAATGCAATCGGAATGAACCAGTCGGAATACATAAAAGGAAATCCTGTCGGAATAAGCACAGAGCTATCGGAATGACCTATCGGAAAGCAATTCTGTCGGAATGTAAGAAAAACAGACTATCGGAATAATGACAAACACACCCTATCGGAATAATCCAATAAACAAATCTGTCGGAATGTTGATCGGAAAAACCATCGGAATCAGAAACCCTTTTCCGATACCTTTTATCGGAATAATAGTGGAACAGTCGGAATATCAAAGCCCTAATCCGATGGTGCAATCGGAATGCTTGTCGGAAAGTGAAACCCCTTTCCGACAGTTTTTAAATTCGAAATAAGCCAAGTTATTAAGCTACTTATAATAAGCTCAAACCAAGACTTAACCAAATTAATAATAAGACGAACTAATAAGCATAAAATAAGAACTTTCAAAACTTTAAATAAGCAAATCTTTTAAAACAAACCATAAAAAGATGAAACTTTTTAGAAAATGAAAAGTAAATAAGCTAAATACAAAATAAGCCAATAAGCATGATAAGCTCAAAGCTTAATCCATATAAAACTTAGATATAACCCAAAATATAAACTTTTTATCAATCAAACATCAAGATTAAACAAAATCAAAGATGATTTCGGATCAAATATAAGTAAAAATCAAGAAAGGTAGAATAAGATTAAAGATGAAAAGATTGAACTTGAACTTATAGATAAAAGATTTCAAAATACAAGATTGAATTAAAGCTTACACATGAAAGAAAGAAAAGATGAAGTTTTAGTGAGAGAAAGTTAAACACTTTCTCTCTCTAAAATGAAAACTAAAGAAAGAAAAAAATAAACTAGCTAAATTAACTAACACCCTCCTAATGTGTCATTAGGAGGGTATATATAGGAGGTGGGGAGTGCATGTGTTGCTTCCTTCTTTCTTTCTTCTCGTCTCAACTCGATTTAAATTCTTTGTCTTTCTCGACGTCGTCTCGAGATTTGTCGATATAAATTGAACTTGTCTTATAATTTTCTTCTTCTATTAGACTTGAGTTCTTCGACTTCATTAAACTTCCGTCTTTAGACTTTTTCTTCGATAAATCTTCAGAATAGGCCTTGGACTTCCGTTCTTTTTGCACTCTTGATCTTTTGACTTCGTCTTTTGTCTTTTTCTTAGATAAAAGCCCGTGATAGCCCATGTTTTCTTTCTTTTTCATATTTTTATCCTGAAACACAATAAAAACACAAACCACGCATAATTCCGAATTTTACGACATAAAATACACGTTTTGGTCTTGTTATTATTGGAAATAAGTGGTAAAAGGATAAGTGTTTTCACACTTATTAATTACCTTAGAAGGAAATTGAGGTTTTAGAAAAACGTTAATGAAGTTTGAGGGTTTAGAAGTGATGAAACGGTCAAAGGGGGCGTCAATAGTATATATATATAGCCCTCCTAAATTACTGTTCAATGCTTGGATCAGAGCCACGTGTTACCTACTTGTTAAAACCGACGGTGGAAGGTGAAGGGGTAAGTATGACATGGCAGACGCTTTTCCCGGGTTTAGAGGGAGTTAGGTAAAAGGGGGGATGAATGTCTATTTGGCGGGAGTTTTCGAATTCTTCTTGGATATTCATGTGTGGTCTATACGCATATTCATTTTTGAGCGCTTAGAAGGTTGTAGTCTAGTAGCCGCGGTTAGAACCTGCGACCACTACACCAGAGGGACATGATGACGTATAGTCCTTAGTTGGGCTGGATAGCCGACTCGAGGGTACTACCCGTATCCATCAGGAATGGACTAATACTTATGTGATGTGCGCACAACCCAGGAGGCCCAGTAAGTCGCTATCGCACATACGTTTATTACTTAACTGTGTCCTCGTCGCACTACGACAGGATCAAACAAGAATATAATCTATCATATAGATATATTCGCCTAAAGGGAAGAGATATACACTTTCCTAGGTTATGCGATAAGGATCAAGCTATTCTGGGTCATTATCTCTTCTTTTGGCCGCAAGAATAGAATAGCCCAGCCAGGACTCTCTCGGGTATAAAAGGAACCCCATATGTTCCACAAAAGGTACGATACACACAATACCCTAAACCCTAACATACTCAAATTGATTACTTACTCTCACGTCGGAGTCTAATCGTGGGTCCCAAACCCATGGTAAGCCTAACGGTGTCTGTTTTTAGTGCGCAGGGTTCTCAAACAAGTTTCACTTGGTGCAACAGCCGGAGTTCACAAGACCCCGAATTAAGCCTGATTCGGGTCAAGCTCGGTCCATCCAACTTTTGTATCAACATCCAAAGAATTGAGTCTCGGTTTCTCGTAAAACTTTTGTTTTACTCTTTTCTTTTAAGTTGGATATCTCTTGTTAGTATATCGTTGAAAATTGATATATTTACAAAGTGTTGAACTTAATTAAATTTTATAATGGGTCGAAACTATTTTAAAATAAAATCAAGCTATGTATACCTTGTTGCATCTAACACTAAAAACAAAGACGAATGCTTTTGTGTGTTTTGGACATTTTTAAGTGATCCTTACTATTGGTAGTAGTGTTACTTATATGTCTAATCTTTTGTGCATTGCATATATGATTAACATCTCTCAGCTTACAAATGTTACATAAACATCTTTTATAGCTTGTTATGTTTAATAACACTCTTAGGTTCGAAAGCTATGTAAGCTTGTCAAATTTATTGAAAAGGGTCGTCTTACACAACCATTGTGTCTTTAGTTTAAGTAGATAAATGTCTCACTATAAAACATGAAACACTCTTTGAGAACATTAATTATTTTCTCTTAAAGGAGTGTTCGTGGGGATCAAGAAAGATTTCGAATATATATCAATTCATTATTAAAATGACTGATATCATTATCAAATCTATTTACATGCTTTTGAGTGTAGACATGAATTTGGATTCTTAGGAATATACATCGAATCATAACTCACACTTGTGTTGATGATGTTATATTGAGTCTACTTGTTCAAATTGTTAGACAAATTTGTTTAATAATTGCTTAAAATACACAATGAAGTCGGTTTGACAACTTGGATGTCTCAACCGAAACACTCAAGTAATTTACATTTCAATGCAATTGATAAATGTGTCATTTCTGAAAGACCAATCAAGAGTGTTCTAACAAATTATGTAAACTTTGTTTATACAATTCAATGTCACTGGCCTCAAGATCTATTAAGGTAAATAACTTTATCTAGATTTTTTTGTCAAGATATGCAATGGTGCATTCTTTAAACCTCATTAAGTCATGCATTGTGTGGTAATGTAAATTTCATCATTGCTACACTTCATTATGAAAATGTAGGAATTACATTATGTCTAATATGAGAATGACTATCGGAGAACCTATTGCACTAAAAATTCAATTTGACCTAACGGTTGAATTGCTTCCATGTGAGAAGTTGGGTTAGTGTATAACTAGTAAAAATGGTCGTGCTTATCCTTAATTGAGCACCTCTAGTGATAGTCTCATATTCGTTCTCTAAATTGATTAAATGGCTCTTCCTAAATATGACTAATGATAGTTTACATCGACGAACTTTGTATTTCATTAGGGTTCTTTTTAATTTGTAGCTATTAGGATTTTCCTTAGCATTCTTCCTTCGTGCTAATTGATCTTATGTGCTTTTACCTTTGTGTTTTTATTTCTCATGTCCTTTTTCCTTCCTTATTTAGTATTTTCTTGTTTCATTTTCTAAGGGGTTTTATAATCTCCTTTTGGTCTCTTTCTTTCTTCTCGTCCTCTCATCTCTTAATTCACTCAGTTGTCAAGGAAGGGTTAGATTATAATCAAATTCCTCTCTAAGTAAGATTGACAACTTATGTTAGTCTCAAAATATTGAGTCAAACAAGAATGTTCGATCATAGGTTTATTATGTATTAATTATTAGAACGTTGTAATAAGTAGTAGGATAGTTGGGATTCACGGGCTTGAACTTAAGCTATTTAAAGCCCAAAGACAAGCCCGACCCATTATCACATAGCCCATAAGCCACATGTAGGCTTGGATATAAATACTATCCTCCTAGCATGTTAGGAGGGTGTTGGTTACCATTTCATTTTTCTCTCTCAATTTAATATTCCCCAAGTTTCCAACCATTCTCTCTCTTTTCTCTTTCTACTTTCTCTCTCTAGAATTCATCTACTTTCATCTATTTTTATTCTATAATTCGTGTATAATCATATAATATGGGACAACAATTGGTATCAATCGTCACGGGGTAGATTCGTGATTTGTTTTGGTTATTGAATTGTATTCGTGTGTTTTTAACATCATAAACATCACGTTTCAATTTTTTTGTGTTTTTCGTGCTCTATATATTCATAGAAATCTCCTACATAGTTGTGGTAGGGATCTGGGTTAGTTGTTTTGGTTAAAAACACGAAATTTTGGGAAAAAATCTCGTTTTTCTTGATTTTTTTGCGGATTTTTCAGCTTATTGTGGAATCTTTCCATAATAGATTTCGCAATATCTAGGGTTTAGAAAAGTGGTTATTGCGAAAATTGAATATTGCGAAAAGTGATTATTGCGAAAAGTGGTTATTGCGAAAAGTGGTTATTGCAAAAAGTGATTATTGCGAAAAGTGAATATTGAGAAAAGTGGTTATTGCGAAAAGTGGTTATTACGAAAAGTGGTTATTGCGAAAAGTGGTTATTGCGAAAAGTGGTTATTGCGAAAAGTGAATATTGCGGAATCCTTGAATATTGCGAGATCCCATTATTCCAAAATCCCATTATTGCGAGATTTCTGTTCGAGTCGTTTTTAGACTTAGCCAGTATCTAGACTAGTTTCGGAATATCGTTTCCAAAAAAAAAATATATAAAATTTCCACACTAGTTTAGGTCAAGTAAATGCAAATGTTTTACACACTAGTTTTTGGCTATTTCTAACTCGATTTCAAAATTTGGCAATTACAAATTTTTTTGGTCTACCGTTATATCGGACTGGAGAACTTATTGTCGGACTGAGGAAAAATCGCAATTTTCGGAATTTAAACCACAACCTAATCACACAACATCTACTTAAGATCCGTTTTTCACTTCATCATTTCAGAGATTATCGAAATGGATTCTACTGCAGAGTATCGTGTGACGAATAACAACATCATGGTGGCGAGTAACAAAGAGAGACCACCAATGCTTGTGTCCGGTCGATATGATCAATGGCAATCCCGTTTTCTACGTTATCTTGACACAAAATATAATGGTGATGCTTTAAGGCAACGCATTTTTGATGGACCATATAAAATTTGAAAGGTACAAGTCCCTACTATACCAGCCACATACACAAATGACGAAGTACCCGCATATGATCGTGATGAAAAGAGATCCGACCTTTAATAACTGATTTTTAATAAGAAAAATGTTCTCGGTGTGTCTTGTCGAATTGATCTTCAGTTTAAAATGGACTCAGTCGTTCTTGGTGAATAAAAGAAAATGGTTATCTATAGCTACTTAAAGAGTAAAAAGTGAAAAATATTAAAAATAAACTAAAAAATGACAAATAATAAAAAAACTAAACAAATTAAAACTTAAAAAAAAAGTAATAAAGCAGAATGGTAAAAATAAAAATAAAGATAAGCAAAGTAAATAAATGACTGAATAAAATAAATAATAACATAATGTAAAAATAAATTTTGAAATAAAATAAAATAAAAGTAAAAATAAAATTAATTCATAATATCAAATTAAAAACATAATTCGGAATGTGTGGGTTTGCTATATTAAGGATCCGGTGGTCTAGGTGGGTGATGGAAGGTGTTGGTAGCCATGGATGAAGTAAAGAGAGAGAGGTTGTGTGTGTAAAGAGAAAGAAAAGGAAAAATGTGATAAATGAAAAATGAAACACAAACAACAACCCCCTTCTTAGAAGCCTTGGATGGGTATATATAGTCACACGACACCTAAACTATACATCGTTATCTAGTCTAGTCTATGCGTGTGTGACTATGATAACTAATGGGAATTCTTAAATGTCGTCACGTAAAGTGAATTTCCAACAATCTTCCCCCATGGGACGACGTGTAGAATTCCTTACAATATTCTTCCTAACAAGTACATAATGATTAAGAACAAAAGCTTCCATGAAGCGTCCAATGCTGATGAAGTATTCTGAGGTCTTTGACTTCAAGTCTTCACTTCAAAATGACTCATCTTTAAAGTAACTTGTAGTAGAAATACCGTAACGGCACGAGCTAAGTAATCCATATACTTCTGGTTAAGGAGAAGCTTATGAATTAACTTCCCCTTAATTCATGCCACATAAACTTGATGTAGAAGCTTTTAATAGCTTCCCCCTAAATCGACAATCCTCATAAGCAACTTCAAAGCTTTCACTAAAGCTTAGAATGATTAAGCGCACAACAGAATTTAACAAGCAAATCCCATCATATGAAATGATAATGTTGCTATGAGTGATTGAAAGTTAGAGGCACACCAAGTAGATCAACAACTTCTCTTCTCATGCTTGAATAATTCTTCTGAATTTTTCTTCCCCCTGAGAGTTCAAGTTATGCATACTAGAAAGAATCAAGACATTTCTTCCCCCACGTAGTTGAAGAAAGTAAGCCAATCCCATGTATGAAGCCCAAATACTGAAGTAGACACTTTATCCCATTCATAAAGTTGACATCGTAACACCAGAGTCAATTAAGTCCCGGAAATGCACATATCTTCTTCCGGAGATGCACCAGAGTTAATTAAGTCCCGGAAGTGCATATCTCTCCATATAGGATAATGATGATGAATGATTGCAACATCAAAACAATTAAACATTGAATCAGTAGTGTATCGTTTAGAGATTGATAACGCCACGAGTTAAAACATTGATTTTCTCTGCGGTTATGACAAATTTCTTCCCGGAATGACTTCAAATCAGAAGAAGGTATGAAGTTCATCACGTGTAGTCGTTGTGCGTTTAATATGTCTTCTTCTTCCCCCTTGATGGTTTCGAAACCCGGAACCAACAATAAATCGTACGCACATGTACCTGAAATCTCATGAGATGAATAAATAAGCTGAATTATATATTTTGTGAGAATCAGCTGCTGATCGAAAATCTCTACTCATAAACTCTCCATGGCCATCTTTACCAACCCCCTTGTAGGCAATTTGAAGTGACCACTGATGGAATGAACCAGATATACCAAACGTGAAACTGAATAAGAATTCCTCGACCTTGTGACTTAAGCTTGCACTATTGTTGAATGAAGAACAGTGGAGAAATCTCTAAGTACCCAATACATTACAGAAGAAGTATATAAGCACAACACCTCTTGAAATTATCTATGTCGACTCTGCGCGTGACACTGAGTACAACAATGTAGCTCCTTTAAGTGATAGTTATCCAAGTCATCAACCAACCACCCGAACCCGGAAACTAGATAAACAAGTCTTCATCCTAAGATTAAGCACGAGCAAGTTATCTTTGAAAGATAAAATAAGTACACACCTTCGAAAAATCCGTCTTCAACTTCAAATAATTAATACCCGAACAAACAAATCTATAGTCACTAAAAATATAGCCATTTTTTCTTGGTCTCGTCAAAATAAATCTTGTCACTTTGTCTCGCTACTTTGTCTCGTCACTGTGTCATCACTTTGTCACAATTAATCTCGAAACCCGACTATATTACCATTAACCAACAAATCCATAGTTAACCATTTAACTAAATGTTTCGGCTAAATAAAATTTGACACAAAACATGAATTTCGTGTATCAAAAATTCAAATGAACCTAAATGAATTTGTGAAGGCCCGTGAATTTATATTGCTCATGCCCCATTGATTTGTAATGCAAAAGATCACTACACACCAATGTTACCGTGAGCTGGCCCATATCACCACATCCAATTTGTTTAATAACTTTGGTATTCACCGAATGTGCCAGCCCACAATCACCATAGAATTTGCAAAAAAAAAACAAATTGTGGCATAAATTTGAATGGCCACTAGGGATATTAAAGGCCACCTATCCCTAATTTAACTCTTTTTTAAACCTAATCTTCACATAGACTTTGTTTTTTGGCCCCCATTACTCCATCCCTCACAAGACTCTCAAATCTCATCTAATCTTATCACATCAGTTACATCCTATCCCTCCAAAACTCACATCTTAAATGCATCACAAACGACAGCATCTTATGACCCCATATCCTTATATTCATCTCAAAAAGAATTAACCTCGTAAAGCTCATCTTGATCATCCCTTACCCACAAGAAGAAATCCAATTACGATTTTATTATAAGCACTAATGAAGAATAATAAAAATATATTTGGCTTCTAGATCCATAAAGGGTCTCAGGTAGGTACGATTCGTGATGCATGTCGGTTTTTTCTGTGTGTCAACGAGACCATGATTGATTATAACATAATTGTTATAAGTTAATCTTGAAAGTCGAATACTAAGGAGGGTGAATGACCTACACGGATCAGTGAAGAAAAATTAATTCGTGAATAGATCTTATTAGATCTTGACTTGCATGAGCAACTACGAAAACATTAATCTGAGATCTAAAAAATTAAGTTTTGAGTCATGTTCTGATTTAGATGGGTTAGGTGATGATGGGAGTAGGTTAGATCATGGTGGATTTGTTGGAGTTAAAAGGTTGGAGTGTAATGGTAGAGTCTTGGTTCTGGTCAAAACAGTCACGGAATGTTTTTTTAAACTATATGGTCTAAGTTGCATGGACTTGGGTATTTGATAAACCGTCTTTCTGATTTCTTTATCGCAATGACAAAAACAAATGAGGCCATCGCAGTCTATTTAAACATCATCTTGATGGTTCCATCGCAACCTGATGGACACCATCGCAGTCCCATCGCAACCTCAAAATAAATAGGTCCATCGCAGTCTAGTCAACACCCATCGCAACATGATGGAAGCCATCGCGATGGTACCCATCGCAATGGTTCCATCGCAATGGGCCATCAGAATGGCACCATCGCAACAGACCATCGCGGTGAGCCATCGGAATGGCTCCATCATAAGTCATCCATCGCACTCAATGCGATCGTTGCCATCGGGATGTCATATCCAAAAGTACTTTTTCCTGAATTTCAGGAACTTGCCTTTTCTGAATCTGACTTTCTGGGCAAATTTGGGCTCATCTTCATCTTCATGTGCATGAAATTACCAGAAAAAAAGTCCCAAAAAATGATAATCTCACACAAAATCCGGTCACAAAATCAATAGCAGATTTAAAAAATATGGCAGGTTTGACTTTTGACCATGATATGATAACCAGGGAGACAAATATGTAACTGTTTTGATGATACTACTTATAATAATATCATAACAAAGATAAGTGAGACAAAGATAAGTGAGACAGTGATATGTGTATGAGACAAGATTTGAGACCAAAAGACCAGTGACAATAAAAGTCATCGTGACAAAAAAATGTAACAGATTAAGACCAAAAAAATTTTTAACCACCGAATCAATAACAAAAAAAAACACAACGATCCAAGAATTGAACCGAGGCTCTGATACCAATTGTGGGTTTGCTATATTAAGGATACGGTGGTCTAGGTGGGTGGTGGAAGGTGTTGGTAGCCATGGATGAAGTAAAGAGAGAGAGGTTGTGTGTGTAAAGAGAAAGAAAAGGAAAAATGTGATAAATGAAAAATGAAACACAAACAACAACCCCCTCCTTGGAAGCCTTGGAGGGGTATATATAGTCACACGACACCTAAACTATACATCGTTATCTAGTCTAGTCTATGCATGTGTGACTATGATAACTAACGGGAATTCTTAAATATCGCCACATAAAGTGAATTTTCAACAGAATGCATAAAAAATGGCGGGAAATGATCTCCTAAAATTCGAAATATAAATCTAAGCTGTAACAACAATTCGGAATTTGTTATGCAAGCTATTCGGAATGTAAATACTTTAAACACTATTTGGAATTTGACATTGTAATTCAATTCGGAATTTGAAACAAACAATTCGGAATAAAAAAATTAAAACACAATTCGGAATGTGGAATGAATAATTCAATTCGGAATTCAGGATTATTAAAACAATTCGGGAAATGTAATCTTAGCACTATTCGGAATGTGGAAAGTGAATGGCAATTAGGAATGAGTTATTTGTTAACAATTCGGAATACATATTGGTGCATTTAATTCGGAATATGAAGCTATTAGATAATTCGGAATATGGAAACTTAAAACAATTCGGAATTAGGAAAATATAAACTATTTAGAATTTGAACACATAAAATTAATTCGGAAAATGTTATGAAGATGTAATTCGGAATAAAATTCTTATCATAATTCGGAATTAGGGTTTCAAAACACTATTCAGAATATTAAAAAAATGTAACACTATTCGGAATAAATGGGTTTATGACAAATTCGGATTATAGAAAATTAAGCCAAAACTAATTAAGCAAATAAGCAAAAATTAAGCTAAAGTAATTTCTAAAATAAGATAAAAAAGACACAAATTAAAACTCTAATAAGCAACAATTAAGCAAAATAAATAAAATCTATTTTAAAAACATTAAGTTACAAATCCACTCAAATAAAAATTAGCCAAACATAAAATAAGCAATAAGCACAATAAGCTATAAAAATCAACCACATAAAAAATAATAAAAACAAGAAATAAGCAACTCAATCAAATAAGCAATAAGATCAAATAAGCTAACATGATGATTAACCAAATCAAACACAATGAAAACAAGAAAGGAAGAATGAGATAAATTGAAAAGCTTGAAATTAAAGATGAAGATTAAAGGTTTAAGAATTGAAAGATTAAAGATGAAAGATGAAAAACTTGAAAGAAAAACTAGAGAGAATTATTCTAATTCTAATTACCTTTAAAAATAAAACTATTAACTACTAACTAACTATTACAAATGATGGAAATGAGATCTATTTATAGTGGAGGAGTGGTTGGTGTGGTGCTTCCTTCTTTCTTTTGTCTTCTCGTCTTTTTAATTAATTCGTCATTCTCGACTTTGTCTCGGGATTTGTCGATAAATAAAACTGAACCTGTCTTCTAATTTCTTCTTATATTAGATTTGGTTCTTCGACTTGTTAAATTTCCCTCTTTGGTCTTTTTCTTCAATAATTCTTCAGAATAGGCCTTTGACTTCCGTTCTTCTTGCACTTTTGATCTTTTGACTTTGTCTTTTTTCTTTTTCTTCAATAAAAGTCCGTGAAAGCTCGTGTTTTCTTCTTTTTTCATCTTTTGGTCCTAAAACACAACAAAAACACTAACCACGCATAATTCCGACTTTTACGACATTAAACACACGTTTTGGTCTCGTTTTTATTTGTTTTAAGTGGTAAAAGGATAAGTGTTTTCACACTTATTAAATTACCTACACTTGACCATTTCAATGACCTCATGCAATGCATTAATTTCAATGCAACATCTACATTTTCCTCATAATTAACCCACCTTGGCCTTTATTACATACTACGACACTATGGAAACTATAAAGGTAGAAAATTCGAAATTGTTTGATGGAAGAAACTTGTAAAGAAATCAAAGACTTAAATTAGGGCTTTGGTGTCATGAATATTAATCACCCTCAAGTTTCACGTCCCTACAACAAGCTTAAAAACGAGATCATTGTTATTATAAGTTAGTAAAGCTAACACTTACTCATGTGGTTCAATTATTCACTTAGACCCCCTTATTCCTAGGTGTATCTCTTGTATTTTATTTTTCTCTTGAATGATCACGAGGATGCATTTTTGACTAATATTTCGTTTTTATGTTCGTTTTTTCTCGGTATCGATTCGAATTGATTTAACGTCTCAAGTTTGACTTAATTGTTTTTGGTTAACAATCGTAATTTGGTATCTATTACTACTTGGCAAATAGCATGTAAAAATGTAAAAATAGTTTCTAATATGTAATACGTACTAATCTAAAACACGTAGCAAGTACAACATATACTGCACAAAGTACAAGTTCAAATAACAAAATAAAACAAACTAACTAATCTAACAGTTTTCTAACAAGAAAATAACAAAAATATAACAAACTTAAAAATTTACTAATAACAAATATAACAAATTTTTTTACAAATATTTTGTAAATTTCTAACTAACTATTTTTATGAAAATACAAAAGTTTGTAGAAACTGATTTTTATAATAGTAAAAATCAATTTTCTATATTATGCAAAACAAACTTTTATGCTAATATTTTTTATAAAATCTACAAGTACAAAATTTCAAAATCTAATTTGCACATTCTAACTTTTATAGAACTGAATTGTATATCGCCTATCCCTATTCGTTAGTAAATCTTGCTAGCCCAAACTTAATAGCAGCCCAACACTTAATCGGTCCAACAAGTAACTGATCCAAAAAAGATTTACTAGACTTAACGAGAGGATTAACAGTGACTTAACAGATCCAACTATTTCATGATACGGGACTGGTTACGCAATACAAAGTAACAAATACAGGGACAAAAAGTGACATTTTAACTTGATTTTCTTTACAGCTCTAAATTTGTACAAAATGCAAGTCTTAGTTGTTGGCAATATCAAACAGATTATGAGACTAGCTCCAAAGTATCAAACAAATTGTCTAAACCTATATTCTGATTCAAATTCATCTACTATGGATTAAAACAAGAACAAAGCTCAAATTTTACACAGCTTAAACCTATTTCTAAACACTCACTAAGCTAGAAAATCAGAAGTGCGAAAGTAACTTGAATGATAAAATGCATGTTTCGAACTTCTATTTATCACTACAAATCAGAATAGTAAGAGCAATTTGCAGTCAAGTATTAAACTATACTATTACTACACCTACTGATCTATAATTTGCAGAAATTTAAAATGTGCTTAACCAAGTGTCTCAAGGTCACCGTTGTGGATGAAGCACATCGCTGAGCTGGCTTAATCAAATCGCCAAGAATCAGACTTCTAGATCCCATATTGAGACATACTGAGTGAAGCAAACGGAAAGGCTATTGCACGAGAAATTGAATCTAAACAGAAACCTGTAACAATGAAAGTTATGGAAACAAAAGAACGTGATAACAAGATAAGCTACAAGTATAACTCGAGTAGTCAAATATCAAACTTATAGGCGCTGCAACTGAATAACACGAGCAGTCAAATACTAAGAGGGTATTTGAACTAAACTGATTCTTACCAATACTAAACCTCCAGTCTAACTGAATAATCAATAAGCTAACATCAAGCTTATTGTTAAAGCTGATCTAAAACAGTAATTTCTCAACTTATTACTTGAAGTGAATGAAACTTCTTGACTACTAAACCTATAGACAAATTTAATAAGAGCATAAGCTTTTCAGAGCTTATAACAAAAATAAGCTGATTAGAATAGAACAAATAGTAAAGAGATGAACTGAAATCTTGAACTTTTTATGAGTGGTGAATAGAGTAACTGAATAACAGATTGATTAACCGATTACAACTGAATTATAAGACTAACTCTCAACTGATCATTAACTAACTAACTATGCTAACCTACTGTGTGAACTAAACACCTAGTCTAACCTATCTAGCTGACTGAAAATGGAGAGGATGTGAGGTATTTATAGAGATGTGAGGCTGAGGTGAGGGGTTCCGTCGACGTGTTCCATCCAATCAAGTTGTGCCACGTGGAAGATACGAGGAAATACATTCTTCATCTTCCTTCAAAATTGGGCGTTTCTTTATCTTCGATTCTTGATCAAATTAAGTTTTATTATCTTGTAGAGGAGAGGATGAGGATCACTTTTGCTTCTTTAATCTTTACTTGAATCTTTCTCTAGCTCTCTTGAATCGACTTGAATAGGTTTTGGTGAAGAAGATTATGAAAACTGATATAACCATTTTCTCTCTCTTCGTTTGTGTTGAAGAAGACGTAGACTTGTCTTTGACCAGATTAGTTAAACAAATATTGTTTCTCTTTAGTCCCTTCATTATTATCTTTTATCAAAAGTGTTAAAAGCTTTTAAGCATATCTCTTTTTCATCCTTTGTCTTTATAAAAGTTACAACTTAAGCCCTCTATCTTTGTAATTATGGCATGATTGGTCCTTCAAAGCTTGGTTTTGGCTTTTTCTTTGTCTTTTGTCAGATAAATCCCTTGAAAACGCGTGTTTGCTCCAAAATGCATTGTATTTACCTGAAACACACAAAACACAAATACACGCGTAATTCTGATATTATAAAGTTAAATATAATGTATTTGACTGTGTTTTATGTGGGTTTTGGGTCATAACTAATGAGTGTTTTCACACTTATCAACTCTCCTCCACTTGACCATTGCTATGGCCTCATGTAATGCAGTATTTTAAAGCTCTAGATTACCCTTTTCTCATAATTAATCCACCTTGGCCATTTTATGATTTAATAAACTATACTATACTACATGATGCATGATTTTGATTTTACAATGCAATGCAATAAAAACAATTCTATTTATATATTTTTTAATTTTTCTTGAAATGATTTTGATGGAAAAACTCATAAAGAAATCATTGACTTTGATTTTGGTTTTGGTACCATGAACACTTATCATCCTCAAGTTTCACTTTCCCCATACCAAGCTTAAAAACAAGATCATTGTTATCCATAAGTGAAAGTGCATCCACTTATCCATAAAAAAATTAATTGTGTTATTATTATACCCCCACTTATTATGCATCTAAGACCGGTTATTATTTGAGCAAATTGCTTTTGGGCAAATTTGTCATTAGTTAAAGCGTGAAATATAAGAAATGTAAAATCCAAAAATAAGGAAGCACGGTTTTAATCCTAAGTAACCATCATATCCATTACTTGAAAAACCGACCACAGTTGATATAAGTCCGACCTAAAATAATAAGTCATTCGCCTTATGTGTAAGATCCTTATGTCATGCATTAATAAGTAGCTATACACTCGCTAAGAAAAGAAAAATAAAACTCAAGCAATAAAATTTTATCCTCCGCCTTTTTTAGACCTTGGATCCTCAATCCCGCAATCCGTCAAGGTAATATTAGATTGGAGCAACTATCAAATCCCCGCAACCCTTGTGAGAGTAATATTGGAATTTAATAGCTACTATAATTAACACTTCACTGCCCCTCTTGGGAGTCTTGTATAATTATATTTTTTTTCTTTCTTTTTCTGTTTCTCTTTTTTTTCTTCTAGCCACTCATTTTTTTTCATAAGCCGCTCTTATATTTCATTATTCCTCACAAAGAAAGTTGAAAAGAATAAAAGGAAAAACACCCACTAAGTATTAAGCATGACATAAGTCTAGTACACATAAAACGTTCTAACTTAGAATCTTAAGACATACTTATACCAACCACGAATGATTAGTCAAAAATGCATAAGAGACTACAAACCGATTAAAACCGTTCTTGATTATTTATTAACATATATACATGCGTTGACAAGAAAGTAAAGGTTACGAAAGGGGATATAAAAGCCACAATTAATTAATATGAGGTTGGTCTAGCCCTTAACACTTACTTCAAACTCTATCATCTCTTGTTCTCCACAGTTTAAAATCTCAAATAATGAGACTAGTGGATGCTTAGTCTAATAAACCAATAAAGGTCTAAATGGTTAAGGCTACTAGCTAGAGAATGCTTAGATAAGCAAACTCGGGTTGAGTCAAAGTATCCATGGCGGGTCTAATATGTCAAAGAAGTCTAAATTTGTTAAACAATATCCTTTATTATTTTTTTTCCTTTTTATATATTTTGATGAAAAATAAAAGAAGAAATATATACAATGCAAATGTGTTATGCAAATGAAAAATGATTAATGCAAAAATTATGAATGCATATTTTTGGTGGCCAAAGTAGATCAAACATTTGAAAAATGTTTGAAAAATTAATTTTCCAATTATCATGAAGTCAATGACAATTTTCTAGGTAAGGTCACTGTTAATGCAATGATGCCTAGAAACGTTTCTTGCATTTTTCGGTCTCGCTTTGTTTTGATTACGACAATATGTAAAAACAAGCATTTACAAAACAATGAAAAACGAATTCTTGAGTTCAAGTATTTTTCATTTCAACCATTATCACTTAAGGTATGAACAAACAAGTAATTATACTAATTAAGTGATCAAGGATTTAATCTTTTCTTAAAACTCACTTTTTATTAAGTGTGACAAAGTTTTATTATTAAACTTTCTTTTTAAGAAAATGTTTTATTAAATTAATTATTTGAAAACTTGAAATTTGAAAATGCCATATTCTATCTTGGTTTGGAATATCCTTTCAGGAGATTTTAATCCCCATATTCGATCCAACCCACTAAAAGACAAAAGGGAGCGGACTCTACGCTGGCGGTTTCCTTAGTGCCTATGGCGGTTCCTAATCGATAAGGAACCGCGGGCTGCAATAAAGAACTGCGGGCAGATATAGCCGTTCGACATTTGTCTTATAAATAGTGGACCATTCTCAGACTTTCAATCCACCTCTGTTAGCCTCAAAATATTGAGTCAAACAAGAATGTTCGGTCATAGGTTTCTATTGTAATATTTAGTAGAACGTTGTAATAGTTAGTTAAATAGTCGTGGTTCACGGGCTTGGATTTAAGCTACTTAAAGCCCAAAAGACAAGCCCGGTCCAAACAATATAGCCCATTATGGTTACATGTAAGCCCGACTATATAAGGCCCTTCCTAGCATGTTAGGAAGGGTGGATGGTCATTAGCACTCTAATTTTTCTCTAATCTAATATTTACCAAGTTAATCATCTCTCTCTACTTTCTCTCACCACTCTCTCTCTCTAAAATTCATATCTTTTCCATCTCACTTCTTTAATCAATCATCATATTATTAGGGACAACATTTGGTATCAATCGCTATGAGGTAGATTCGTGTTTAGTTTGTGGTTTTTCATATTTTGATTCGTGTGATTTTCTCCTTTGAATCATTTTGTCTCAAAAAGTTTTTGTGTTTATCATTTTCTTGATTCGAAATAATTTTAATCATATGGATTATAGGAGTCTTGGTTTGATTCTTGAAAAAGTTTGAACAAAATCAAGTTTTTGGAAAGTTTTAGTTTGGGTTTTGATATCCGGAATAAGGGGGTTTCATTATTCTGGATAAGCAGAAGGCTGGCATTCCGGATAAAGGTAATTTCATATATTCCGTGGTAAGCTTGTATTATTCTGGATAACACGCAGGAGAACAAAATTCCGGATAAGCATACGAAGTTTGGATTCCGGATAAGCCTCAAAACATTGAGATTCCAGATAAGGTGTTGCAGTGTATTCTGGATAAGCAACATTAGTTCATTCCGGATAACACGTTTGTCTTCCAGATTCCGGATAAGCTTCACCTGAGTATTCTGGATAACCTCTCGGACTTTATTCCGGACAAGCAGTTTGGCAAATATTGTGGATAAGGATTTTATAGTCTTCATTCCGGATAAGGGTGAGTTGATATATTCCGGATAAGCAACAAAAGGAAGGATTCCGATAAGACGTTAAACTGATTCCGGATAAAGGTTCTTTCACGGATTCCGGATAAGGGAAACTTCTCATATTCCGGATAAAGGTCACGACACGTATTCCGAATAAGACGAACATCGGACATTCCGGATAAGAGGATTTAAAGATTCCGGATAAGAACTTTTTGGTAATATTCCGGATAAGACGAAGATCAGCTTATTCCGGATAAGACGATTTAAAGATTCCGGATAAGGTTTTTTTTGGTAATTTTTCGGATAAAGGTATTTTTCCGGATTTGCACTTTTATAGATTCCGAATTTGACATTCCGAATTTTGTAGTGCTTATTATTCCGGATACAAGTTTTCACAATTTCTTGAAATTTCAACCACATTCTTCTTACAACTTCATCTACTTAAGATCCTACTCACTTCACATTATTTTTGAGATGGATTCCACTCAAGAATATCGTGTCATAAACAACAATATCATGGTGGCGGGTAACAAAGAGAGACCACCAATGCTCGTGTCTGGTCGGTATGCTCAATGGCAATCACGTTTCATATGATATCTTGATACAAGACCTAATGGTGATGCCTTGAGGAAATGTATTACTCATGGACCATATGTTTTCAAGAAGATCTCAATTCCTCCAAGACCAGCCACTGATACTACTGATGCAGTTCCCGCAAGTGAACGTGATGAAACAAGATCCGATCTCACACCTGAAAATTGTGCTTGGCATGATGCGGAGAAGGAAGCCATCTATATGGTTTTAAGTGGGATTGGAGCTGATATTTATTCCACGGTTGATGCATGCCCTACAACACGTGAAATGTGGACTGCTATTGAATGCTTGCAACAAGGAGAATCACTCAACAAACAAGATGTCAAAACAAACTTGTTTTAGAATTTTGGCAAGTTTGCTTCAAGGGATGGAGAATCAATTGACTCTTACTACTCCAGTTTTTATAAGATGATGAATGACATGACAAGAAATAATCTGCAAGTCTCCACCATGCAAGTCAATGTCCAATTTCTTCAACAACTTCAACCCGAGTGGACACGATTCGTCACTTTAGTCAAACAACAAGAAAAGTTAGACGAGGTCTCAAATCATCGACTCTTTGATATCTTGAAGCAATTTCAGAATGAAGCAAATGAGATTCGAGCTTAACATGTTGCCAAGACGGCTAATCCACTTGCTCTAGTGACTACAACTCAACATGTTCAAGGTCATCACTCTCGTGCTCCTAAGTCATATTCCACTACATCATCTTTAACACGATCTTCCACATCATCTAAGTCTTCATCATCCACAAGATCTGTTGAGTCTTAGGATCTAGACTCATCTGGGATATCATGATCATGATTGTAATAAGCACAGCGGAACATAAAGAACACAATCATAACCAAGAACAAGGCTTTCACTAATGAAATGATTACTATTAATAAACTATTAACTACTACTCCTGGTGCCTCATAGGCTTGACACCAGGAGAACGCACACACACCTTTAGTTTACATTGTATATGAATGGATGAATAACAACCAAGGTGCCTACCCTCTTTATATAATAGAGGGACTAGGGTTACATCACAACCCTAGCTTACTATCTAAGCTAATATATTACTACTAGGTCCTTCATCTTGTTTTGTCATATCAACTCGAGATATCTAAGTCCCAACAATCTTCCCCTAGTTGATTTGACAAAACCAGTAAGCACAGGCTTCCCCTGAAGCGAATATAGATGAAGGCTAAGCTTCCCCTTGATCCATGCATTCTTCCCCTTTTTGTCACATCAACTCAAAAAGGATCGTCTTCCCCTTAAGAAGTGTACGGCAAATCCAGTAGGCTCCATGGAGAGATCACTGATGAAGAAAATCAAGTATAACGAATTTGATGAAGAAGTGGAATCTCCCAAACTTGTGTCTTATGTCTTGCACTAATCACGTGACGTCGAGCTCGAACAAAATCCTCAAATAAATGAGACACTGAGCACAATAATGTAACCCCTTCAAGCGATAGCAAATGTACGCATAGAGCAAGATATCTTAAAAGGCTGCTACTCCTTATAAGATATGAATAGATCGTACCCCTTCGCTAGATATGTCAAGTCTTCGTCACCATACAAACCAAGCAAGTTATCATAAAAAGGTCCTCCACTCCCTTTTTAGGATATGATAAGAGCACAAAACCTTTGAAAATCAACTACAACATAAAATAAGTGATAAGAAAATGTCTTCTTCAATGAATCTTCACAACGAAATGATGATGGCTGAGAACTCCTCCTCCAGTAACAGTAGTGACATCAGACTAGTCACTAAATCAGAGTAGTATCAAGTTTACTTGACTAGAAGGAACCAAAACCGGCCAAAGAAAAGTTAGTATACAACAAGCCAGCAGGAACCATAATCAAAGTCAAAGTGATCTAAGGTAGGCATGAATGTCCCTGTGAGAGGTGGAGGAACAGCATGCATCTCTGCAGCTGGTTTATACCTATTGAAAACAGGCCTACCTTCCACATCTTCAGGGGTAGTGTCAAACACACTAGACAAAGAGGAGTCAAAAACATCATTTGGCCCAATATAGTTTTTAAACCCCAAACCAATTTTAGTCCTACCAGACATGGAGCTATCTACTAGTTTGATTAGGTTTTTAGAAGAACTTGTCCATTTATCAAACCTAGCCAAAGCGCAACCCAGATTAGCTTGTAGCTCCTGCTTTTCTTTGTTTAAATCAACATTAAGTTTTTCAGAATATGATAATAAGTTAGTTGTGTTTTCTAAGTCAATACTTAATACCCTAATCTTATCTTCATACTCTAATTGAGTATTTTGAAACCACTTTTTCTGTTCTTCTAATATTTTTAGAGCACTTTTGTATGACTGAACTTCTAGATAATATTTATCATTTTCAGCATTCAGATCAGCACATTGTTTTTGAAGTTCTAGAAATTTTTGTTCATATGTTTCTACGCAACTAATTGCTAAGTCAGAGTTATTATAAACATGCATTTTATTCTTTAGTATAGCATTATATTCTCTAACTTCAGATTCAGTCATATAAATTACCTCGTCGTCTGGAATTGATGTTCAGCACGCCATGAATTCTTCAACAACACCTTAAGAAGGAGTTTCTTGAAAAACCTTAAAATCAGAACCTTTAGTCAACACTAATTTTGTCACGAAACTGCTACTGATCTGTCGCGAATTCTGAACGGCAACTTTACTTCATAGCAACGCGGATGAAGGAATCTTGTTCTTCTCAATCAAAGCTTCTCAACGAGGCTCTGATACCACTTGTTGAGTCTTAGGATCTAGACTCATCTGGGATATCATGATCATGATTGTAACATGCACAGCGGAATAATAATTAACACAGTCATAACCAAGAACAAGGCTTTCACTAATGAAGATTACTATTAATAATGCTATTAACTATTACTCCTGGTGCCTCATAGGCTTGACACCAGGAGAACGCACACACACCTATGGTTTACATTGTTTGTGAATGAATGAATAACAACCAAGGTGCCTACCCTCTTTATATAATAGAGGGACTAGGGTTACATCACAACCCTAGCTTACTATCTAAGCTAATATATTACTACTAGGTCCTTCATCTTGTTTTGTCATATCAACTCGAGATATCTAAGTCCCAACAAGATCTCGAGGTAAAGTGCCAAGAGCACCATCACCTCCATCTGAGTCATCATCTGAAAAAGATAGTGATGAAGACCAAGCCCAAAAGAACCGAGAGATGAAACAACAAATTGCTTTCATAATGAAGACTTACAAGAAAATCTATAAACCCACCAACAACAATCTTCGTACATCATCTAACACAAAGAACAGATATGTTGAGAGTCCTCCAAGGTATGACACACGTCGACATGGTGAAAGTCCTTCTAGGTATGATCGACATAATCCAACGCATGTTGAGGGTTCTGCAAGGTATGATTGACAAAATGCCAAGTATGATACTCAGAGGATTGCTGCTGCAACTGGGAATAGGGAAACTGTTGGAAGTCAAGTGGTTCAGCAGAGTGGGATTCAATGTTTTAATTGCCAAGGTTATGGGCATATGGCAAAGGAATGCAGGAAGCCAAAACGGGTTAGAGACTCTGGTTATCATAAGGAAAAGATATTGCTATGCAAAAAGATGGAAGCCGGGGTTAAATTGTCAGCTGAGGAAGGAGCAATGCTTGATGACACTGATGATGAAGATTCTGATCAAGAGCTCGATGCACATTACTCGTACATGGCAAAGGTTGAAGAAGTTCTCAAAGTCACTGAAGATGACAATGGCCATATCTTTGACACTGAGCCAATCGATAAGGTACACAATACTGATGAATATAATGTGTTTGGTGATATTCATGAGCATAGTGATCTACCCAATGCCATTAATGACACGTGTATGATGGAAACGGATGATAGCAATACCACACCCGATTCATCAGATATGTGCAATAATGAGTCTGAGGATGATCAACATGCAAATGAGTATGATGAAGAGGAACGTATTGCGCTTGCTAATTTAATTGCTACTTTACAAAAAGATGTCACTGAAAATAAAAAGAGTCAAAAGCAATTAAAGAAGGCAAACGCTACGCTCACTCAAAATTTTGAAGAATGCAAAGCTGCTCTTATTAAATCGACAGAGATGACTGAAAACTATAGAGATGAGCTCCTTTAGAAAACCAAAGAGCTTGAGGGGTACAAGGGTAGTGCGTTAAAAAGTCAAAAGGACGATTTTGAAAACAAATACAATACAACTCTTGAGTTATTAGCCAAAGAGAAGCGTCAATATAATGTTTTCTTAATGGATGAACGTCAAAAAACGTACCTTGCCAACACCAAAGTTAATGAACTTGAACAAAAGCTCTCTATGACCACTACCGATTCTGCTAAAATTCTTGAGGATAAGAAACAAGAGGTAGATGCGTTAAAACAAGATTTCAAAAGTAGATATGATAAAGAAACAGAAAAAGTAACAAAACTAGAAGAACAAGTCGAATTTTTGAAGAAAGTTGTTTATAAAACGCATGATTCTATTCAATCCGTAAGAATGATAACACCTCCGTCTATGTTTAAGGGTTAAGCTAGCTTTGCAAGTCCTGAGTACCTTGCCAAAGCTCAAGCTGCAAACCCGTGTCTTTATCTTGATGAGACTGAAAGGACTGATCTTGATTGCATGCCTGTTAATGCCGATAGTGATGAGACTGCCCTTTGGGATGATGATAGTCGACCACTTGTCAATAAGGAGTTTATGAAACCATATAATTATGCTTACATGAATAGTCTTTATGGCCTTTTCAACAAACAAACTCAGAAAACCCATGAGGAAGTGTTTTTAGAATGCAAACAAAAGATAATTCATTGGAAGAAAGCTTTTGCCCCTAAGAAATCTAATGTTTACAAATACATTAACTACCTCCCTCTAGATGAATCTAAAAGCAAGAGTAGGAAAACATTAGGTATTCTTAAACACCACATAGATAATGTTAAATCCATTGTTGAAAGAGATTGGGCAAAACGTGAAAATGATGAGTGGACACGCCCGATTCCTTAAGATATTACCTTGCTTGTGAAAGAACTATTAATCCTAAATACGGCATTGATTAAAGAAACTGTTCTTCAGTTTGAGGAGTTCATTCGGACTGAAATGTATGATGATTTAAAATATGTTCAATCTCTTGAGAAACACATTGATGATCTTCAAATGAAGAAGTCTGATTTTTCAGATGAATATGATTTACTCTTGCAAGAATGCGTTTCTAAAGATGTTATGTGTGCTTATTTTACATTTTGTGCTGATATTGATGAATATTCTGATGTTGGATGCAAATATCTTGATAAGATCAAAGAATGTGATCGTCTTGAAATTGAGCTTTCAAAACGTAAAGAAAATGTTAATAAAAAGGCTTTTGAGTTACTTCAACACAAAACTGATGTCCTTAAAAAACATTGTCATTCTCTTGAACTTTCTTTGCAAAAAGATGTTGGTAGTTTTCCACATGATAATAACTTGCAAGAAAAACTTTCTCAAACGTTTCGAGAAATGAATGAACAGAATTTGGAAATTAAAGGGTTGAAAGCTCAGTTACAAGACAAGGACACAGCGATAGCAGAGTTGCAGAAACTCGTTGCTAAAATGGGTGGGAAAGTTGTGGAACCTAGCATTAAGAAACATGTTGTTAGACAACCCAATGCCTCTAAAGAGAATAGATCCTCTATCTTGGGAAAACCATCTGCTTTATCAAATTCCTCGTTTGAAAAATCTGTGTTTGCCCCCAAGATGGATGGAAAGGAAAGGTTACCATATAATCAACCCATAAGGAATGTCATAGCACCAAGCGTTAAGCACAATAATGTGCTTAAACCAGGGATGTATAGAATGAACACTAAGCCCACAAACAAAGTTACTCAATCGCCTCAGACTACTAGAAACACTAATATTCGTGTGTCTTCTACTACAGGAATATTCTCCACTACTAGTGTTAGCCGGCCTCAACTTAAGAGCACTCAAGTGAATGATAAGGTCTGGAAACACAAGAATCAAGGGAAGATGAAGGAAGTAGAAGAACACCCTAGGAATTTAAATATTTTTAAGAATAAAAAGTCTGTAATCGCTTGTAATGACGATTTGAATGATGTGACTGATTTTAATGATATGAATGTGAAATTTGTTTGTGTCAAATGTGGAAAGTGTGCTAATGCTAATCATTCTATGTGTGCTATGAATAAAGTCAAAGGCGTAGATACTACAACTAAGAAGCACGTTGTAATGCCTATTAGCGCTAGTAAACCCAAACAAAAAGTGAACCATTCTGGTGCTACCCTCACTAAGAAAAGTAATGCATCAGACTCCACCACTAAGAATCCTAGAAGCAAAATTAAGGAATTATATGAGTCTGCTAGCAAGTCTTGGAAATGGTGGTTTGCTAATCAATGTCCTCTGGGATATCAATGGATGCCTAAAGTTAGGACAGAAAATGTGATTTCGAGTGTTAGTTTGCCTTTAATATTGATAAGGACACTAATGATTCTACTATCACTACTATTGTGGTATCCAAGTTAGCAATTGCTCCATCGTGTTCTAACTCTTCTACAGGTGATACAAATAATTCTATTCATACTGGACTCCGGATGCACGAAGCACATGACGGGGAATCTCAAGCTTCTAATTAACTTCGTGGAGAAGTTCCTGGGTACGGTCCGATTCGGAAATGATCAATTTGCACCGATCCTAGGATATGGAGATTTGGTTCAGGGGAATATTACAATCAAAAGGGTATACTACGTCGAAGGGCTCAATCACAATCTTTTCTCGGTTGGTCAATTCTGTGATGCGGATTTGGAGGTTGCTTTCAGAAAGAAAACATGTTTTGTTCGTGATTATGATGGGAATGACTTACTTACCGGTACACGGGGTACTAATCTTTACACAATTTCACTACAAGACACAACTTCATCAACTCCAATTTGCTTCATGGCTAAAGCCTCAACGACTCAGGCATGGTTATGGCATTGATGAGATGGCATTTATACATGATCTCATCGTTCTTTTCGGGCTTTAAATGCATAAAAATGTCATAAAATACCATATATATATGCTTGTGTTTGTTTACTTGTGTATTTTAGGTATGGATATCGTGAAAAAGACAAAAGATCACAAGATACAAGGAAAAACGAACACGAGAAACGAAGCCGTACAATGAACCGGGCCCTAATCATGGAATCTTCATCAAATACCCTTGAAGACTTGAAGAGAAAACAAGATTGATCATCCAAGAATGAAGAAATGACACTTAAAACCCTTGTATAATAATAATTACAAGTTTGGTCCCTTAAGTTTGTCAAAATTGCAAAAAGGTCCTTCAACTTTGAAGAAATGACAAGAATAGTCCCTCAACAATTTCAAATTGCCAATTATGGTCCCTCATAAAGATTAAGATGTATTGAAGACCTTTGAAGATCAAGAAGTCCAAGATCAGCCCTTGAAAAATCAAAACATGGCAAAAACAATCCTTTGAAACATTTTGGAAATGTTTTGTGCCAAAAGTGTAAAAGGTTGAAACTTATTTACAAAGGAACATGAGTTTTAGGGCTGGAAAACTTGAAAGCCAAAGACTTCAAAACCCAAGGACTTAATGTGTCAAGAATGAAACATTCAAAACTAAAAACGCGCCTAACACCCACTGTTCCCCTAAAAACGGATCAAATAAGCTTTTACTGTACCTCTTTCACCCCCAGGTTCTATTTCACTTAAACCTTGGGTAAAAACCAATTAACCCAGCCCACGTGTGATTCACACACGCAGGAACATTTCCCACACACAAAACCCTCTTCCCACTCACTGTGGTCCCTACCCCCAATTCCCCAATCCACCAATCACATCAATCCTTGGGCTCCAAGCACACTGACGTGTCCCAAATCAACCACTGAGGTTATTTGCTTACTCACAACGCACAAATGAACAGCCAGGATCAAATTTGGACAACTCATTCACTCAAAACCGTCAAGGGCATTTTGGAGAATTTCTACTGATTAGGGTTTTGTTATTTGCATTCTAGATAGTTCTATGAGTAGTATAAAAGGAGGCATCAACCTGTGATGACCCCTTGTTCCAGTTTCAAGCTTTTCTCACTTGTAATTCCTTTTTAGAAAAATAAAAGTTTGGTTTTTGATATATTCAAGTATAATTCCTTTTTATTGTTTTTTAAAAGTTGTGTGTAGTGTTGAGGCTTGATTCTGAGTTCCATTTTGTAATTGGTTAAGTATCATTGATTTTCAAAGTTGTTTAAAAAAGTTTCTGAAATTGAGATTTTTGGTAAGAAAATCTGTCCAAGGTTTTTGTGTTAAGGAATCATTGTAATTGGTGTTTAAGTGTTATAGAAACGTTTTAAGAAGGGTTGAAAAAGATTTGGAAGAGTTTTAGAAAGAAAGAAATAGAAACAGAAAGTAATATATGCTTGTATTTTTGTCTGTTTTCTTTTTGATTTCTCTTAACAGGATTGAAGGTTTGTTGATCATAGTTCAGCACCAGCCCGTGTTGGTTTGGAGGTGGATTATACATCCACTAGGACCCTTGGATGTAAGGGTCCTAAGGTAAATCTCTTTTACTTTTAGAAAATTTCAGAAAATATGAGTTGTATGTGATCTTGCTTGATCTGGTGGAATTTGTGTGTTAAGTTGGTGAATCAGTGTTCATTTGTGTTGATTTGCATGTTAGACACCATTAGGATCAGTTTTGATAAGGTTTTAAAGGTTTTGATTAGTTAAAAGTTGGTTTTCAGTTTTTAAAGAGGTGTTTGGCTACAAGGTTTAGCAGGACACTAATCCTTGATTGTTAGTTTAAAAGGTGTTAGAAGGTTGATTTTAGATCAGGATAGGTTGTTAGTTAGTGTTAAGATAATTTGGGACAAAGTTTTGGCTAATTTGTGTGTTAAAAAAAGGAAAAGAGAACTTGAAAATCTGCATAGCATTAATCTGCCTGTTTTTCATGATTTTTGGTACTTGATCTCTGAAATCTGTGAAGTAATAGGGTGATTAGAGGCTTGTTATTGCTTGAGTACTGGATTGTGAGTTTGTATGCTAAATTTGAGCTCTTAGATTTCTCTAGGTTGCAAGTTATAGCTTAAACAGTCCCCAGTCCTGCTCATTTGTACATCAGAAACTTGACTAGGCCTTTATGTGCATTTGATTGCTTATTAGTGTGTGCTAAGTGTTTATTTGAGCTTATAACTTGACTCCTTGTGCTTCTATGAGCACAAGGGTGCCTCATTGCTCCAAAAATCTGCTCCAAATAAGCCATAGGACCAAGCTCCTCTTGGGAACTTTGGAAACTTGTGAAAGAAACAACATAAAGCATACCTGCTTGTGTCTACCTCAAGTCTGAGCACGTATTGGATCTTAATCTTGTTGATCTTTGGCTTAAAAAGTGTAACTGGAATGGTTTACAAGTCTTATTAGTGTCAGTATTGGTTTTAAAAAGTAAAAAAAAAAAAAAGAAAAAAAAAAATAGCAAAAACCACTAGCCTGGCTTCGAACCCCTGACCTCTCGTTGGAGGGTTCAAGGCTCTTACCAGTGTGCTAGCTTTAATCTTGTTTATAGAAGGGCAAGGTTTAATACTTAAGGTCATTTGGTTTCTAGCTTATTTTCTAAAGCCGTAGCTTAATCCCTCTTTTCTAGCTTATTTAGTAAGCTAAATTTGTGTAGCTTATTTTTCCTAGGTCTTTAATAAGTTTATAGATTTTTCTGAATTGGTTTCAAATTTTTCCCTTTATTTTATTATTTTCTAGGATTTATTTAATAGACGTTTTTTATTAATTCAATAAAAAATACCAAAAAGATTTTAAATTTTTAGGAAAAATAATTTTTAGGTTTTAAAATAATAACTTGAGGTTTACATCTTATTTTGGTTTTATAAACTTTAATTTTTAATTTTATATTATTTTAAGGTTTTTTATAAACTTTAAAGATTTTTATAAAATTATTAAAAAAGGTTTAGGAGCTCTAATTTGTGTTTTTCTCTTAGTTATATTAATTAGGATTTTTAGAAATTTTTTATTTCAAATTTTAGAAATTTTTTATTTTTAGCATTATTTTAATATTATTTTAATATTAAAATTTCAAAATTTTATTTTTCTTTCTTTTTTTTCTAGGATCTTTATCATTAATTAGGACCTTTTCCATTTTAGAATATTTTTATAGCTTTTAGATTTATTCTTATAATTATTTTAAGTTTAATTAGGTTTTAATCAATTTTAATCATTTTTAGAGTTTTAAAAATAGTTTTAATAGGTTTTAATTTTTAGAAAATTACTTTTTAGTCTTCTAATAATATAAGTTAAGTAATTATTCAATAAAATCATATTTTTGACATTTGAATTAATTATATTTAATTTTAGGGCTTTAATTAGCATTTAAAATTAAATATTTAATTAATAAAAGGTTTTAAAATATCTTTGTTGGATTTTTGTCTTTATTTATATTATTTTAGACTTGTTTTTAGTCTTTTTAATTATTGATTTTGTTTTTGGTCTTAGTATAATAATTTTTAATTTGAGTAGTTTTTCACGGTTTTACGTTTACGTCGTAGTTTAATTTTAACGTATCCGTCTTTTCATCCTCTCATCCCCATTCTTCTTAATATTAATCTCAAATAAATACAAGTTAATTCACAACACATATACCTCCTTGGGAAACGAATCTCTTCTCTCTTTTAAGTGATTGGGTCATTTGTGCACGGTTTTCCTAAACCGTCGTACTTAATACTTTCCGCTATTTACGCTCTTTTCCTAAAGAGTAGTAAAACACTACAATCATTTTGGCGCCGCTGCCGGGGAGGTGTGTTGTGCTTTAATTTGGAAACTTTTGTTTTTGATATTATCCATAATAAAGTATTTGTGTTAAGTGGAACTCCCTTAACACGTATTATCGGTTTTCTTGGTTTTTCTTGTACAAATATTATTAATATATTGTATTAAGTATCACAATCAATATACAATATCTCCAAAAGTGTGAAAACACAACCTTAATTGGGATTTGATCTCCTAATTATTGTATTCGAATCTCAAACAAAAAGAAAAGGCAAAAATAGATAAATACTTTCGTGAAGCTCGATTTTGAAAAAATACAAACTATAAGGTGGGTATAAGGCGGGTATTATAAAATATACCCTAAGGAAAAAGGCTCTTAAGTGCTTCGCGCCGCCTCGTTTCCCCGCTTGCTTGTGAGTATTTTGAGATTGAAGGCTAATCGAGGGTTTTGCCGCCCAAAGTATTAATACGTATACTATATTTGCTTGGTTTTCTTTGTGATTAAACCCTCGTGAACAATTTGGTTTTCACCAAAGTTCTAAAGTCATTCGAAGGCGTTCACTCCACGTGATCGTTTTCATTCCTTTGAGGCTTCTTTAATCAAGAGTTTGATTCGAGGAGAGATTTTGTAGATTGTTGTCTACGAAGATACACCAAAATCCAAAAAAAATTAAATATCATCAAAAACACAAAAAAAAAATTGAAAATTCACAAAACAACCAAAAAGAATCTTCTTTGCTCACCTCCCATTCTTCGTGAAGTTTATGATCACTCGTAATCAAGCTAAACGAGCTCGTAAACGTCTTCAAAAGCAAGCAAATCAAGGATCGTTGATTGTTGAAGAACCTCCAATTGTTGAACCTATTATAGGACAAGAAGTCGTCATGGCTAATCGTACTATGATGGAGTTGCTACAAGCACCCACCGAGGGTTTTGGAGAGGCCATTGTTATTCCCGCCATCCTTGCGGAGAATTTCGAGATTAAGACGGGTTTAATGTCTATGTTGCAAGCAAACAAGTTTCGAGGTCACGAGAAAGACAACCCGCATTACCACATTAGGAATTTCAACCGTCTCACCGCCACTAGCAAATTCAAAGATGTTCCACATGACGCCATTAAGATGATGTTGTTTCCATACTCGTTGGATGGACCCGCAAAAATTTGGCTCGAGAAAGAACCGCCAAATTCTATTTTGACATGGGCCGATCTCGTTTCTAAGTTTGTGAACAAGTTTTTTCCACCATCTAAAACAACACACTTAAAAAATGAGATTTCACAATTTGTGCAACGTAACAATGAAAGTTTTTCAATGGCATGGGAACGATTTAAAGAGATGTTACATGAATGTCCTCACCATGATTTTTCGGAATTACATCAAATTGATACATTTTATAATGGGCTTAATGATCATGAACGAGATTATTTGAACGCCGCCGCGGGTGGTAATTTTTTGTGCAAGACGACAAATGAGGCTTTACAAATCATTGAAAATCGATCTAAGGTTTATAGCCCTCGTAACACACCGAGTGTTGCCAATATGGGTTCGTCATCTTCGTCACAATCGTCTCGTAGCATTAACGCCTTACATGATGAAGCTAATGAGGAAAATCGGTTTTTTGATAGATTTGCTAATCTAATGTCCCATTGGAAGGCTCAAGAAGCTTCCAATTCCGCTTCGGTTAAAGCGGTTGCTAAGAGTTGTTTATCGTGTGGGGGAGCTCATGATCTTTCCGAGTGCATTACCGCGGATGGTAACACTTCGAGTGCTTATGTAGCAACGGGAACTTACAACCAAAACGGCCAAGGTTCTCGTCCAAATCAAGCTCCACCAAACCAAAATGCTAATAATTATCGAAACAACAACCAAGGTAATTACCAAGGCAACACACGCAATTACAACAAAGGGAATTATCAAAGTGGGAATGGACAAATCTCTAATCAAAATCAAAACCGTGATTTTCAAAACACTACACAAGGTTTTCAAAATGCTCACACAAAAAATTTGCAAGGAGAATTTTTAGATTATGCTAAAGCAAATGATGCTAAATTTGATAATATGCAACGTGAGATGATTAGCTTAAGATCCGAGTTGAAAAACGAGCTTAAAAATGAACTTGCTAATGAACTTAAAACTCATGCAAATAAAATGGAAGGAAATGTCCAACGTCTTCAACAAAACCAACAAAAGATGGAATTAGGACAACATGAGATTAAGCAAGAGTTATTAAAAGCGGATGCTAGGCAATCAAAATTTGAGGACCGAATGGCTAAGATGTTTGAAGCTATCATGTGTAAGCCCTCTTCTTCGGGTGGTCTTCCTAGTGATACCATTAACAACCCGAGGGGAGAACTGAAGGTTGTTGCCACACGAAGTGGTAAAACTTTCAAGGAACCAATCTCTCGTCCAAGTACTTCTACGGAGAAGGAAATCGAGAAAGAACCCGAGGTGATGGTCGAAAAGGAGCACATTACAATCCCACGAAGTACCGCTCAAACCACACCTACGGTTACACCAACACCAATTGTGGAACCCGAGTTTCCAAGGCCGTTGCCTAATGACCAACCCACACCACCTTTACCTTACCCTTCGAGACGAAACAAAGAGAAAGCACAAGAAAGGAACAATTATCAATTTGAGCTATTTATGAAAATGTTTCGTGATTTGCATTTTAACATAAGTTTTGCCGATGCTTTAATCATGATGCCTCGATTTGCCGCAAACTTCAAAAGTATGCTTAACAACAAAGAGAAGTTACAACAATCGTCTAGTTGTTCATCGGTTTTTCTAAGCCGCATACCACAAAAAGTCGGTGATCCCGGTAAATTTTTGATTCCGTGTTCAATTCAAGATATGGAGGAATGCTACGCCTTGGCCGATCTTGGCGCTAGTATTAATTTAATGCCTCTCGAGATTTTCAAATCGCTTTCGCTTCCGGCTCTTACTCCTTCGAACATGTCCATCGAGATGGCCGATCATTCTACGATCATGGCATGTGGAGTAGCCGAGGACGTTTTTATTAAAGTCGGAAAGTTTTACTATCCCGTTGACTTTATCGTTGTAGACATTCCCATCGATCGAAAAGTTCCTCTCATTTTGGGTCGTTCATTTTTGGATACATCACGAGCACTTATCGATGTTCATGCTCGAAAAATCACCCTTCGTTTCAATGAAGAAGAACTTGTCATCAATGCAACACAAAACTCAAATCTTTCTCATGTCTATTCTATTGCTACTTTAAACCATGGTGACTCGACCAATGTTATTTGCAAAGAATTTTCACCAAGAGTTTTAGGGAATGTCTCCAAAAACAATTTACCATTTCCTCCGCCGGTGGAGGTTATGAGTGCAAAGCCTACGAAGAAGAAACCATCAATACTTGAATCGAAAAATCCTTCACCTTCGTTCTTGAAAAGTGTTGATAAATTGCCGGTTTCTACGGAAGATCTTTCGGATGATGAATATGTTGGCCCCGATGGGGAGGTTTTCTTCGTCGATAAACGTTTTGAGAACTTGCCACCACCAAAACCAAAACGGTTTCAAAATGTGAGAATTTTTAGTGTGACTAACATCGTCTTAGAAACACCGAATATTTTCGACATAATCAACAAGGGTTTTCATAAGGAGAGTTTAAAAGATAAAAAAGAAAAAGATCTTAAATGTGATTTAATTGATTTTTCTACAAATCTAACTCCGTCATCACCACGTGATTTGAGTACTACAAACTCGTCTACTCCTTTTGACGATGTTTTGTGTGGTTCTAGTATGGGGGAAGCCCCTTATGTTCCCTCATCCTTGTCCACCGAGGACGAGATATTCGATCCCGGAATTTCATGTAAAGGGAAATCTCGGTCTTCCACCGATGCAATAAATGGAAACTATATCTATTTGCTTGGTGCGAGTCTACCTCGAGTAGCTCAAACGTTTGTCTTACCAATTGTCTCACCCTTCTACTTCTCATCTATTTTCTTCAAACTCTTTGAGTTTATGGCACATGTTGAAGTGGTGTTAATTTGTTTTTCAAATGGAAACGAGAGCGCCATCTTCGACCCTGGTATTTTGCATCATCTAAGGACTTAGTCCTTTATACCGGTTGCTTCTTGGGCCTTGTTTATCATGTAAGCCCCATCAAAAATTGACCACACCATGATTTTCCCTAAATGTTCACATTCTGAGGGGATCGAGTCGAGCTCATGACTCGGTTATCAAAAACGAGGTGCCTCGTGGGGGAGATCCCATGCTTATCTTTATGCTTATTATTCACTAATAAGGGGACTTGTACCCTTCCAACTCGTTGTCTCGTGGTTGTTTGTGATTGTGTTATCTAGATCATCATCATCGTCTACGATTGAAGACTCTCGTGTTCGTTTACGTGAGCCTCCATCGTTCGTTTGAAGAAGTTTTTCACGAATCCATGACATATCCTTTATTGTTCTAACAATTATCTTTTAGCATAATTAATAAACGGCTTTAGATATATTGTTGATCACCCTTTCCATGCTAGATCCTAAGCATTCGACTCTTCGTCTCTAGTATGGGGGTTCTCCACCTTTAGACTCGAAACATTGAGGACAATGTTTACTTTTAGTATGGGGGGGTGAATAGGTACTTGCTTTGCTACGCCCTCACGTTTTCCAACTTTCAATGTTTTGTTTTGCTAATAAGGCTAAAAATGGCCAAATTTTAAAATTTTTCTTAGTTTTCATAAGTGTTTTTAAGACACGAATGTATATTTTCCGATGGGTAGAATAAGAGTTAATTTTTGACTTGATGGGCATTTGGAGCCATTTACATTCCTTAACCCGCTCAATTCAAGTTTTGCTAGACTTTTATATAGGGAGCTTTAAAACGCGAAAGTCTTAATTCATTCGGGTTAAGAACAAGAACTTTTCGCAAGTTCCTATAATTGATTCTAGAAAGTCACTTATCAAGGGAACTATAAAACGCATTCTCTAAACTTGAAAAAGTCCAAGAAAGTGCAAGATCCTATAGGTGGCTTGAAAACCCAAAACTTTGATTTGATATAGTCTTAATGAAAGCTAATCCAAATTTGGCTTAATTTTGACTTGCACGGCTAAGTATTCACGAGTCTCTTTAATTAGAGGTCTTTAAATAGTGAAGAACGAGAAATGATAGAGTTAGACAAGTGATCATGCTAAACGTAGAACATGAAAGTGTTCTTTCAAAAACTCATATGTTTTTAATTGTGGCTTTTTTCTTCCCATAAGATCAATGCATTAGGAATAAATCATAATTGCAATAAGTAAGGTCGTACGATTTGAAAGGTTACTTAGCCTCTAGCGCAAGATCGTTTAAAAGTTGCTCGGGGTTGAATAGAGTTCATAGCCAAGGCATAACTTATTGAAGCGGGACGCGAAGATTGGCGATTATCCAAAAAGGCCCTAACAAGGCATGAGGAGCTCTATTTTTGCTAAAGATCCAAAGATGATGTGAAGTATCATTATTCCTAAATCAGTATGAAGGATCGAGACACACGACGAGAAGCTATTACTCCCCTAAAGAATGGAGAAAGTCTATCCAAAAAGACCCTAACAAGGTATGAGGATAAATATATCCAAGTCCGAAAAGGAGGCAGATCGTTGTATATCAAAATCCAAAGTAAAGATTGAAGAAAAATGATGAAGTCGTGGTCCTATATGAAGAATCTCTCAAAAACGTCAAGTGAAGAAATTCCAATATATGAAGAGAAGACCATAATTTCGAGAACGTCTTCCCAAGATTTGAAGTATGAAGTACATGCCAAATATCGGTCCGAGAAAGGTCTCAAATCGTGAAACGAGTTATGCCAAGATATGAACTTAAGGAGATACACGAGAAGCCGTTTTAAAAGATTTTGTCCTTCGGCTAACTATTGATCAAATCGTGCTACTTTGCTTTCGGACTAATAACTACTTAAATAAGTCAATATGAATCACTTGTGATCCATGACAAATAGATAAAAAATGCTAGTAACCCATTTCCTTTTATAATAACTAGGATTGCGGGGAGAAAAAGTATTACACAATTTGGACGTATGAGTAGTGTTAGCATTGTGACTTGTACCAACAATGATCTTGTTTTTGCACTTAGCATGGAATGTATGACAATCAAGGATGACGAAGTTTACTCTAAGGGACATTAACTTGTTTCTATTCTTTGACCCTAAAAGTCACATTTTGGTGATGAAAATCATACATTATGTCTTTACACAATCTCGTAGTATGTTGCAAGTCCTTTACTCTTCAATAAAGGTTAATAAAATTGAACTTTGGTGATGCTTAGATACTTTATTCTAGCATTGCGTGAGGGCACGGCAATGGCTTAGTATGGGGGAGTGATGAGATGGCATTTATACATGATCTCATCGTTCTTTTCGGGCTTTAAATGCATAAAAATGTCATAAAATACCATATATATGCTTGTGTTTGTTTACTTGTGTATTTTAGGTATGGATATCGTGAAAAAGACAAAAGATCACAAGATACAAGGAAAAACGAACACGAGAAACGAAGCCGTACAATGAACCGGGCCCTAATCATGGAATCTTCATCAAATACCCTTGAAGACTTGAAGAGAAAACAAGATTGATCATCCAAGAATGAAGAAATGACACTTAAAACCCTTGTATAATAATAATTACAAGTTTGGTCCCTTAAGTTTGTCAAAATTGCAAAAAGGTCCTTCAACTTTGAAGAAATGACAAGAATAGTCCCTCAACAATTTCAAATTGCCAATTATGGTCCCTCATAAAGATTAAGATGTATTGAAGACCTTTGAAGATCAAGAAGTCCAAGATCAGCCCTTGAAAAATCAAAACATGGCAAAAACAATCCTTTGAAACATTTTGGAAATGTTTTGTGCCAAAAGTGTAAAAGGTTGAAACTTATTTACAAAGGAACATGAGTTTTAGGGCTGGAAAACTTGAAAGCCAAAGACTTCAAAACCCAAGGACTTAATGTGTCAAGAATGAAACATTCAAAACTAAAAACGCGCCTAACACCCACTGTTCCCCTAAAAACGGATCAAATAAGCTTTTACTGTACCTCTTTCACCCCCAGGTTCTATTTCACTTAAACCTTGGGTAAAAACCAATTAACCCAGCCCACGTGTGATTCACACACGCAGGAACATTTCCCACACACAAAACCCTCTTCCCACTCACTGTGGTCCCTACCCCCAATTCCCCAATCCACCAATCACATCAATCCTTGGGCTCCAAGCACACTGACGTGTCCCAAATCAACCACTGAGGTTATTTGCTTACTCACAACGCACAAATGAACAGCCAGGATCAAATTTGGACAACTCATTCACTCAAAACCGTCAAGGGCATTTTGGAGAATTTCTACTGATTAGGGTTTTGTTATTTGCATTCTAGATAGTTCTATGAGTAGTATAAAAGGAGGCATCAACCTGTGATGACCCCTTGTTCCAGTTTCAAGCTTTTCTCACTTGTAATTCCTTTTTAGAAAAATAAAAGTTTGGTTTTTGATATATTCAAGTATAATTCCTTTTTATTGTTTTTTAAAAGTTGTGTGTAGTGTTGAGGCTTGATTCTGAGTTCCATTTTGTAATTGGTTAAGTATCATTGATTTTCAAAGTTGTTTAAAAAAGTTTCTGAAATTGAGATTTTTGGTAAGAAAATCTGTCCAAGGTTTTTGTGTTAAGGAATCATTGTAATTGGTGTTTAAGTGTTATAGAAACGTTTTAAGAAGGGTTGAAAAAGATTTGGAAGAGTTTTAGAAAGAAAGAAATAGAAACAGAAAGTAATATATGCTTGTATTTTTGTCTGTTTTCTTTTTGATTTCTCTTAACAGGATTGAAGGTTTGTTGATCATAGTTCAGCACCAGCCCGTGTTGGTTTGGAGGTGGATTATACATCCACTAGGACCCTTGGATGTAAGGGTCCTAAGGTAAATCTCTTTTACTTTTAGAAAATTTCAGAAAATATGAGTTGTATGTGATCTTGCTTGATCTGGTGGAATTTGTGTGTTAAGTTGGTGAATCAGTGTTCATTTGTGTTGATTTGCATGTTAGACACAATTAGGATCAGTTTTGATAAGGTTTTAAAGGTTTTGATTAGTTAAAAGTTGGTTTTCAGTTTTTAAAGAGGTGTTTGGCTACAAGGTTTAGCAGGACACTAATCCTTGATTGTTAGTTTAAAAGGTGTTAGAAGGTTGATTTTAGATCAGGATAGGTTGTTAGTTAGTGTTAAGATAATTTGGGACAAAGTTTTGGCTAATTTGTGTGTTAAAAAAAGGAAAAGAGAACTTGAAAATCTGCATAGCATTAATCTGCCTGTTTTTCATGATTTTTGGTACTTGATCTCTGAAATCTGTGAAGTAATAGGGTGATTAGAGGCTTGTTATTGCTTGAGTACTGGATTGTGAGTTTGTATGCTAAATTTGAGCTCTTAGATTTCTCTAGGTTGCAAGTTATAGCTTAAACAGTCCCCAGTCCTGCTCATTTGTACATCAGAAACTTGACTAGGCCTTTATGTGCATTTGATTGCTTATTAGTGTGTGCTAAGTGTTTATTTGAGCTTATAACTTGACTCCTTGTGCTTCTATGAGCACAAGGGTGCCTCATTGCTCCAAAAATCTGCTCCAAATAAGCCATAGGACCAAGCTCCTCTTGGGAACTTTGGAAACTTGTGAAAGAAACAACATAAAGCATACCTGCTTGTGTCTACCTCAAGTCTGAGCACGTATTGGATCTTAATCTTGTTGATCTTTGGCTTAAAAAGTGTAACTGGAATGGTTTACAAGTCTTATTAGTGTCAGTATTGGTTTTAAAAAGTAAAAAAAAAAAAAGAAAAAAAAAATAGCAAAAACCACTAGCCTGGCTTCGAACCCCTGACCTCTCGTTGGAGGGTTCAAGGCTCTTACCAGTGTGCTAGCTTTAATCTTGTTTATAGAAGGGCAAGGTTTAATACTTAAGGTCATTTGGTTTCTAGCTTATTTTCTAAAGCCGTAGCTTAATCCCTCTTTTCTAGCTTATTTAGTAAGCTAAATTTGTGTAGCTTATTTTTCCTAGGTCTTTAATAAGTTTATAGATTTTTCTGAATTGGTTTCAAATTTTTCCCTTTATTTTATTATTTTCTAGGATTTATTTAATAGACGTTTTTTATTAATTCAATAAAAAATACCAAAAAGATTTTAAATTTTTAGGAAAAATAATTTTTAGGTTTTAAAATAATAACTTGAGGTTTACATCTTATTTTGGTTTTATAAACTTTAATTTTTAATTTTATATTATTTTAAGGTTTTTTATAAACTTTAAAGATTTTTATAAAATTATTAAAAAAGGTTTAGGAGCTCTAATTTGTGTTTTTCTCTTAGTTATATTAATTAGGATTTTTAGAAATTTTTTATTTCAAATTTTAGAAATTTTTTATTTTTAGCATTATTTTAATATTATTTTAATATTAAAATTTCAAAATTTTATTTTTCTTTCTTTTTTTCTTAGGATCTTTATCATTAATTAGGACCTTTTCCATTTTTAGAATATTTTTATAGCTTTTAGATTTATTCTTATAATTATTTTAAGTTTAATTAGGTTTTAATCAATTTTAATCATTTTTAGAGTTTTAAAAATAGTTTTAATAGGTTTTAATTTTTAGAAAATTACTTTTTAGTCTTCTAATAATATAAGTTAAGTAATTATTCAATAAAATCATATTTTTGACATTTGAATTAATTATATTTAATTTTAGGGCTTTAATTAGCATTTAAAATTAAATATTTAATTAATAAAAGGTTTTAAAATATCTTTGTTGGATTTTTGTCTTTATTTATATTATTTTAGACTTGTTTTTAGTCTTTTTAATTATTGATTTTATTTTTGGTCTTAGTATAATAATTTTTAATTTGAGTAGTTTTTCACGGTTTTACGTTTACGTCGTAGTTTAATTTTAACGTATCCGTCTTTTCATCCTCTCATCCCCATTCTTCTTAATATTAATCTCAAATAAATACAAGTTAATTCACAACACATATACCTCCTTGGGAAACGAATCTCTTCTCTCTTTTAAGTGATTGGGTCATTTGTGCACGGTTTTCCTAAACCGTCGTACTTAATACTTTCCGCTATTTACGCTCTTTTCCTAAAGAGTAGTAAAACACTACAATCAGGCATCTACGTCTTTCTCATCTCAACTTTGACACCATCAACTTTCTTTCCAAGAAAGATATTGTGAGAGGCCTTCCAAGTTTGAAATTCATCAAAGATCATCTTTGTCCTTCTTGTGAACTTTGTAAAGCTAAACGAAGTATCTTCAAAACAAAGACTACACCAAGCTCTAAAGGACGGTTAGATCTTCTTCATATGGATCTGTGTGGTCCCATGCGTGTTCATAGTATCAATGGAAAGAAATATATTTTGGTAATTGTCAATGATTACTCAAGGTACACATGGACTTCTTGAGGTCCAAGGATGAAACACCCGATGTTCTCATCAGCTTTCTTAAACTAATACAACGTGGTCTTCAAGCTCAAGTCAAAGTGGTTCGTACTGACAGAGGTACATAATTTCTGAATTCAAAACTGAGAAACTATTTTGAAGCCGAAGGAATTGAACATGAAACATCTATTGCTCGAACACCCGAACAAAACGGTGTTGTTGAAAGACGAAACCGTACTTTAGTTGAGGCTGCTCGAACATTACTATCCGCTTCAAAACTTCCACTATACTTTTGGGCCTGAAGCCGTGTCAACCGCTTGCTACATACAAAACCGATCCTTAATTATCCCAAGACACGAAAAGACACCATATCACATAATTCATGATCGAAAACCTTCACTCAAACACCTTCATGTTTTTGGATGTACTTGCTACATTATACGAGATGGTGAAAATTTGGATAAGATGAAAGAGAAAGGTGATGCATGTATTCTTGTGGGATATGCAACTCAGTCTAAGGGATATAGAGTATACAACAAGAGAACAAAATTGATTGTCGAGACTATTCACATCCGATTTTATGAATTAAAAGAAATGGCACTTGAACAAAACAGTTTAAGTCCCGATCCACAACGACAAACGAATTCCGTTCACAACCGCACGGAACTCGGAACTCAAGACCACAGCAATGAACCGTCAAGTTCAACGCTGGTTCCAGAAAATGTTCCTAGAGTTGATATGACAGTCGACACGACAATTGAAGAGTTGGAAATGTTATATGGACCAATGTATGATGAATATTTCACGGGGGAGAAACAAGTTGTATCGAAGTCTTCCGCTGTCACTCATGATAAGAATGATGATACCGATCATCGTCAACAACCGGATACAACCTCATCTACTTCAACACGGGTTGCTGTAGATTTACCTCCTCAGAATATCACTTCAACAATCGATCCTACAACATCCAAAACTTCTGTCATTGCTCCAGAGAACATAAATCAAGCAGACAATGCATTATCTGACGAAGACGAATTTATCAACCCATTCGGTACACAGGTACACGAAACTGGAGAGTCTTCTACTCGCCATGTTGATCCGTCAAATATGCATACATTCTACCAACGACATCCTTCAACACATCATTGGACCCGAGATCATCCTTTGGTTCATGTCAATGGAAACCCTTCACAGCCCGTTCGCACAAGACGACAACTTAACATCGATGGTGATGTTTGTATGTTCGCACTCGCCGTGAGTTCAGCTGAACCGAAAAACATCAAAGAAGCCATGGCTGATCACGCTTGGATTGAATCGATGACGGATGAACTTCAACAGTTCGAAAGACTTAAAGTCTGGGAACTTGTTGACAGACCATACGATGTAATACCATTAAATCTTCGATGGATCTGGAAAAACAAGATGGATGAAGAGAACACGATCATAAAGAATAAATCTAGGCTTGTGGCAAAAGGGTATGGACAGAAAGAGGGTATTGATTTGGAAGAATCATTTGCACAGTAGCTCGAATGGAAGCAGTCAGGATTTTTCTTGCTTATGCTGCACATAAGGGATTCATTGTCTATCAAATGGACGCAAAGACGGCGTTTCTTAACGGTCCTTTGAAGGAAGAAGTCTATGTCACACAGCCGGAAGGATTCGTCAATCCTCATTATCCTGACAAGGTGTATCGTCTCCACAAAGCAATTTATGGACTCAAGCAAGCTCCAAGGGAGTGGTATGACGAGCTCTCGAAATTTCTGGTCTTCAAAGGTTTCTCAAAAGGTTCCATTGATCTAACTTAGTTTACTTATAAATATGGGGATGACATTTTGCTTGTGTAGATTTATGTTGATGACATTATTTTCGGGTCTACAAACCCAAAACTTTCAAAATGGTTTGAAAAAGTAATGCACATCAGATTTGAAATGTCTATGATGGGCGAACTAAAATTCTTTCTAGGAATCCAAGTTCACCAATACCCAAGTGGTATCTTCATTAACCAAGCTAAGTATTGTCAAGAGATAATCACAAAGCATGGTATGACATCATGTGACCTCGTTGGGACATCATTATCAACTACATCCCTAGATGCTGATTTGGAGGGATTACCCATAGATCAAACGAGATATCGTTCCATGATCGGGTCCCTCATGTACTTGACAGCAAGCAGACCTGATATACATCATGCTACATGATATTGTGCACGATATCAAGCACGACCCACTGAAAGCACCTCAAGGAGGTTAAACGGATCTTTCGGTACCTTAAGAATACCATTCACATGGGACTCTGGTATCCGAGGGAAACCGGTTTCTTTCTAACGGCCTATTCAGATTTTGATCATGCAGGGTGTCTTGATACACGTAAAAGTACTTCTGGTGGTGCACAATTTCTAGGACAAGATAAGCTTGTGGGATGGTCTTCCAAGAAGCAGGATTGCACGTCACTTTCATCACCCGAAGCGGAGTATCTGTCTCTATCTGCGTGTTGTGCTCAAGTTCTTTGGATGAGAACACAACTCACGGATTATGGCTTCCACTTTGATAAAGTACCTATGTACTGTGACTCAAAGTCTGCTATAGCCATCTCCTGTAATCCGGTCCAACATTCCCGCACGAAGCACATTGATGTCAGATATCACTTCATTAAGGAACAAGTTGAAAAGGGTATTGTTGAATTATACTTTGTTGGAACTGATTACCAATTAGCTGACTTGTTTACAAAAGCTCTTTCGAAAGAGAGGTTTGTGTATCTTGTAAGGCAAATTGGTATGAGATGTTTGACTCCAGCAGTATTGGAGGTTCTAGCAAAGAAGGCTGCTTGATTCATCTATCAAACATCTACCTGTAAATATTAATGAAAAATAAAAATACAAAATTAAAAAATCTTTGATAAACCAAAAATATTCTTCTCGACATGTCTTTCAGTATCGATAATATGGACGTGCCTAGAAATGTCGCTCAATAATGACACGGGTATGTACATAAAGCTCGAATGAAAGTTGTAAATATTTTTCAAAACATGTCATTTCTATCTTTTTCAAAGGAAGTTGTCTCTTTTGGACAATATTTCCAACAACGGGTAGAGCAATCTATCACGGGTTGAGCTTTTCACAATACATTCAACGTTTTGAGCTCAACACAATGGCTTGTAATCACTTTCAGATTGCAACCCGGAACTATATTCACGGGGGAGTGTACGATTTCGTGCTCTTACCCTTAGCAAAAGAAGTTAAATCTTCTTACACTTGAGTGGATTCGTCAAGACATTCAAAGTCTATGAACTCAAGTTTATGCTTTAAAAAAACCTTTTCTATAAAAAGAATTGATTTTTCAAAAAGCGTTGAACACAATTTTTTCAAGAATTTCTCAATGATATTCAAAATCTTTCAAAAATTGTGTGTTCAACAACTCCTATCCTCAAAAGTTTAATGTGGATCAAATCCTTGTAATGACAATTCCATTGGATCAATTTTTGAGGGGGAGCGTTCAAAAATTCATGCTAAGTTTGACACATCTTTCTCCCGAAGATTTTCAAGACTATTTTTCAAAATATATTTTAATCAAATTTGGTATCTCTAATATCAAAAGATTTTATATATTAGAGATAGGGGGAGAAAATGTGATTAAAATGTGATCTAAAGACTCAAGCACTCATGGTTACGATCAAATACCCACAACATCTTTAATTCACGGCGTTATTGGTGTCAAAAGGGTGGTTAGGTTTAAGTCCAATGATCCAACCAGAACCGGAGGAATCTTCCCAGGGACAATCCAATAGATTATTAGAAGTCCTTAGGAAAGATGGGGTAGAATGTGAACGAAGCTGAATGCCGACTAAGTACTGATGATAGCACTAGAACAATCACAACAAGGTGCTATTAATGATGTCTTGGTAAGCATCGAAGGGGTTGAAGAATGAAAAAGAAATGTAAGGATAAAAGGTCTAAAGAAAGAAGCCCTCCATAAAACTTAGGTAGAAACCGGGTCAACTCATCATGAAGACAACTCATCATTGACCCAGTGATGTGAAGCACAACCCTTTCCTAGCTACTCAGGCTTCTCTCAAAAGAAGTTTATTTTATTTTCACGGAGATCAACACGACTTCTATTGACTTTCTCACTCCGAGATAGTTGATATTGAATAGGTGGCATCTGCTCCAGCCTCCGACCACTAAAAGTGCACAAATCAAGTCTAGAGCCAAGAGATCAATCAAATCTTGTTAGGACACACGGATGAAGATGAGTCCTACGCTATATCCTTGCGATATTGCTAGAACACACAGAGTGATACTACTTAGTATTCACAATGATGAGTGGAAATCCTTCCAGTGTTAACATCAAACAGCACTATGGTAGGTCATTTGCAAGATTCTTTTTGAATTGAACATATGTAAAACTTAAAAGCAACAGTGGTTTGATTCTGAATTGATTCAAACTCGTTTCAGGTTTCTACGCAACTTCTTTATGGTCTTGCCAGAACATTCAGAATGATATTCATTAATATTCACAGTGACGAATGGAAATCCTTCTAGCGTCAACATCAAACAGCGCTACGGTAGGTGACTTGTGAGATTCTTATGAATCAAACTTGTGTCAACTGGAAAGAAACAATGGTAAGATTCTTAATGAATCAAACTTGTTCCAGGAATTTGAATTGACGACTTTAATCAAGCGGATATTTATCCAATTGATTCACTCTTTATGTTCGCAGTCTTGCTTTGAGACGGTCGAGTAAAGAGAAAGGCTAGTACAGCCGCGAAACCCTGTCAAGGAGATTCTTAATTGAATCTACCTAATCACAGGTACGATATTTAATATCATATAACGGTCTTCACCGACCGGAGGTAAAACGCTACCGATTTAGGACAAATGTCAAAGCCATTCAGTCCGTGTCTATGTTTTGTCTCGAGAAGGTGGCGTCACGGTGTACTCAGCAAAGTCAAAGATTCAAAACCACATATTCATGCCTAAAGACTTATTCAAGAATTAATAGTGTGAGCATGTGGATAAAGACACAAGATCGCAAGATGGAAAAGACAAGTCAAGAATGATTTGAAGATCTCAAGATAAAAGACCAAGTCGAAAGACAATAACAAAGGCTCAAAGATCACAGCATGAAAGAACTAAACTGCTGTTACACGTTCAAGACTCAATTATGACGAAATTCATAAATCTCCATTAGACTCTAAATATCGAAGAGGAATGACCTCACATTGGGGGAGATTGTTAGCCTTAAAATATTGAGTCAAACAAGAATGTTCGGTCATAGGTTTCTATTGTAATATTTAGTAGAACGTTGTAATAGTTAGTTAAATAGTCTTGGTTCACGGGCTTGGATTTAAGCTTCTTAAAGCCCAAAAGACAAGCCCGGTCCAAACAATATAGCCCATTATGGTTACATGTAAGCCCATCTATATAAGGCCCTTCCTAGCATGTTAGGAAGGGTGGATGGTCATTAGCACTCCTAATTTTTCTCTAATCTAATATTCACCAAGTTTATCATCTCTCTCTCTCTAAAATTCATATCTTTTCCATCTCACTTCTTTAATCAATCATCATATTATTAGGGACAACAACCTCTTTTGCACATAAACTTTCAGATTCTTTCATACTTCTTAAATCACTCAAATCCTTGATCATTTGTTTGATTACTACTTGTTTAGAAGTGAATCTTTCTCCTCCCATCTTTTCCTCTCAAAGTGCAAAGAGAAGAACACTATCATTGTTGAAGTGTTGTGTCTACCTCAAAGATCCATTGAAGATCAAAACTTATTTATTCATTGTTGTGTCATTGTTGTGAAGATCCAGGTAGTTGTGTCTATTTGGAAGTTGTGTATGTATTAGGGTTAATACTTAGTCCTAAAAGTATATTGATGTAGATTGGTCCTAGCTAAGATTAGGGCTCGACTTTTAGCTTAGAGTCAGAAATTGTTTAAGCGACGTTGTGTATGGTTTCTCCACCTTAAGGAGCTTGTTGATTAGTGAACTCTCGAGTAAGGAGTACTCGAGGAGTGGAGAGGAACGAGGAGTGAGCTTCGTTGCCAAACCACTATAAATCCTTGGTGTTTTGTTTGATGTTTCCTTCCCTTATCTTTTTACATTCTTTATTCTTTATACTTGTGATTATTAGTTTAATTACATTCATTATTCTTTATACTTGTGATTATTAGTTAGTTGCACTATACCTTGTTCATATTGTGTATAAGAAGGTTTCACATAAATACTCAAGCTTAAGTTTTTGAAAAAGGATTTTTTAAAACCAAACTTTAACAAGCAAATTTAAGAACCTATTCAACCCCTCCTTCTAGCTTCTACAATTGGTATCAGAGCGTGGTTGCTCAAGGCTTTTTAAAATATATTGTATTTTAAAACTTGAATCGATCTATGGATTCCAACAAGTATCTAGAAGGGCAATCCATGCAAAGACCACCTCTTTTTGAAACCGATAGTTTTATTTATTGGAAAAATAGGTTTGAGACTTATGTGAAATCAAAAGATTTAGATCTTTGGCATGTTATTACCAATGGTGACTTTTTACCATTTCAATATAATTAAGTTTTTAAAAGTAAGGAGATAGTTACTTTTGATAAAGCTAATGATGATACTAAAAGAACACTTGCTAAAAATAATGAGGCTAAAATGATGATTTATAATGCTTTACCAAAGAAAGAGTACGAAAGGATTTTTATGTGTGAAACCGCTAAAGACAATTGGAATACTTATTTAGTAACCCACCAAGGTAATAGCCAAGTCAAAGAAAGCAAAATCAATCTTCTTGTTCAACAATATGAACAATTTGTCATCTTAGAAGATGAAACCATAGATAGTACATTTGCTAGATTTAATACTATTATTACTAGTCTAAAAGCACTTGATGAAGGTTTTTCTAGCAAGAAAAATGTTAGGAAGTTTCTTAGGGCGTTGCATCCAAAATGGAGAGCTAAAGTCACGGCGATCGAAGAATCAAAGGATCTCGCCAAATTATCACTCGATGAACTCATTGGTAACTTGAAGGTTCATGAGATGATAATTTTGAAGGACTCGGAAATGGTGAAAACTAAGAGTGAAAGAAAGTCTCTTGCACTCAAAGCCATGAAGGCACATAGTGATCATGAAAGTTCCTCGGATAGTCATGATGAGGAATATGCCTTGGCGGTTAGAGACTTTAAGAAGTTCTTCAAAAGACGAGGTCAATACGTGAGGCAACCAAACAACGACAAGAAACCCTTCTCCAAAAACTGATTTGCCAAAGACGATAAAGGTGATAGGAAATGCTTTAGATGTGGTGATCCAAATCATTTCATTGGTGATTGTCCTAAGCCTTCACGCGACAAGAACCACACATCGTTCGTTGGAGGTTCATGTAGCCGATAGCAGTGAAGATGTTGATCACAACCCCAAAAGATGAAAAGTGTCTCATGGCTCACACTTCTAAAGAGGTACTTTCTAAAACCAAATATCATAGCAATAATAGTTCTTCTGAAGATGATAGTGAATTAGAAGGCCAATACAATAACTTGCATGTGCTTAGTCTAAAATTTATTGAAAAGAACAAAGTGCTAAAATCAACTAGAACTAGGCTTGAAAACGAGAATAATGAGCTAAAAGAAAAATTAGCTAAGCTTGAGAAAAATAAAGAAATAGACCTAGGATGCTTAAAATGTGAAAACCTTAGGCAAGAAAATGAAAACCTTAAGAGCACCTCCATTAGGCTTGAAAAGTTCATGAGAGGTACTAATGCTCTTGATGATATGTTAAACAAACAAATTCATTATAAGGAAAAACTTGGGTTAGGATATAACACTAATGAAGCATCAACTAGTGAACCAAAACAAGTTAGGTTCTTAGAAAAACAGTCCCCTGCACGCGGTGCTCCAATATATAGGGCGGTTCCTTTTTGCTATGGAACCGCCGATGGAGATATGGAACCGCGGCTAGAAGATGATTTTTGTGAAAATCCTAAACTTTCTGAAAAGTCAATTTTAGGTGAAGGACCAAAACATATTATTATTAACAAGGTCAATGTACCTATAATGCAAAAGTCTACTCTAGATAAATTCTACAAGCCCTTGAGTAAACCTCTAATGGGAACTAGAAACTTATCTAGACAAACATCTACTCCTCCAAGAGTACGAAATGAATCTAAATCTAGAAGTAGAACACCTACGCCAAAAAGAGATGATCATGCTAAACCACGACCTAGGAGTAAACCCCAACACCTAGGAAGAATAATAACAATACTAGATCAAGATCAAAGACACCTAGGAAAAACTATGGGCAACAAAATGGCCATATGAATTGGAATAATTTTCAACAACAATACTTTTCCCCATGGGGAATGTCTCCTTCATTCATGCATCCCAACCAAATGCAAGGGATGTTTGGAACTAACAATTTTGGACCCATGAGATATTGGTGACCAAATGTTTGATCTTGTGTGTTGTTACCTAGATATGCTTGGGAATCGATCTAGAGCCCGACGAGTGGATTAAGGATAGTGGTTGTTCTAAACACATGACGGGTAATCGAAGTTTGTTCTCACACTACAAAGCATATGATGGAGGTAACGTTACATTCACTAGTAATAGACGTGGTAATATCATTGGCAAAGGTACGATCTCTCTTGACTCTATGACTATAGAAAACATAGAGCATGTAGATAACTTAGGTTTTAACCTTCTAAGTATAGGTCAAATTTGTGACAATAAGTGTAAGGTCATCTTTTTGGAATATGACAGTGAAATCGTAAAAGATGGAAAAGTCATTGGAAAAGGTGTTAGAAAGCATGGGCTTTATGTCATGTAGGTTAATAGGAAGTCAAAAGACAACTTATGTCTAGCGACTTTAGATGATAGTTCTACTCTTTGGCATAGGAGATTAGGTCACGCTAATATGCGTTTAATTCAATCTTTAGTCTCTAAGGAGTTGGTAAGACACCTCCCGAAGATGAAGTTTGATAGTCACTTTTGCGATGCTTGCAAAATTGGGAAGCAAGTTCACTCAAGTCACAAAGCCAAGAATTTGGTTTCGACCTCTCGGTGTTTAGAGCTCCTCCATATGGATCTCTTTGGACCTTCCGCCATACGGAGTTATGGAGGTAACCTTTATACCCTAGTTATAGTTGACGACTATTCTAGATTCACTTAGACTAGATTTTTGGCATCTAAGAATGAAGCTTTCGATCACTTCGAAACCTTTAGTCGAAGAATTCAAAATCAACTAAGATGTTCAATTATCTCTATTAGGACAGATCATGGTAGGGAATTTGATAATGAAGTGCAATTTGGTGCCTTTTGTGAAGCTCATGGTATTACCCATAACTTCTCGTCTCCTCGCACTCTACAATCAAATGGGGTAGTTGAAAGGAAGAATAGGACCATCCAAGAGATGAGTAGTTAAATGAGCAATCCTTGCCTAAAAAATTTTGGTGCAATGCCGTGGACACATCGACTAACATTATCAACTGAATTCTTATTCGACCTTTTCTAGGAATGACCCCCAATGAGATTCTTAAAGGTAAGAAGCCCTCATTGGAATACTTTAGGGTGTTTGGAAGCAAGTGCTTCATTCTCAACACCAAAGACTACCTTACAAAGTTTGACCCAAAGTCTTACAAAGGTATCTTTTTAGGTTATTCTCAAACTAGCAAAGCCTACATAGTCCTCAATAGAACCTCGGGTGTAATTGAAGAATCACTTAACGTGACATTTGATGAAACCCCACCTTCATCCAAGACACCACCTTTGGTAGATGATGACTTAATTGAAATAGACATAGTTAATGCCAAAGATGTTAGAAACATAGGAGTTGAAGACCTTAGTGTTGAAAAGGGAGTAAACATTGAGGAGTATAAGGATCATGCTCTTGATAACGTCATAGGAGAATTAAATCAAAGGACCCTAAGATCTCAAGTCCAAAATCAAAGTAACTTCTATTGTTTCGTCTCCTTGATTGAACCAAAGAATGTTAAAGAAGCTTTGATGGATGAGAGTTGGGTCATCGCTATGCAAGAAGAATTGAATCAATTCATTGCTAATGACGTTTGGGAACTTGTTCCTCCGCCTAGAAGTTCGACCATTATAGGAACCAAATGGGTATATAGGAATAAGTTAGATGAGAATGGTGTTGTGTCTCGTAACAAGGCTAGACTTGTAGCTCAAGGCTATAATCAACAAGAAGGTATTGATTATGAAGAGACATACGTACCCGTAGATAGATTAGAATCCATTAGAATCCTCTTAGCTTACGCTTGTGCTTTAGACTTTAAGCTTCAACAAATGGATGTAAGGAGTGCATTTCTTAACGGTTTGATCAATGAGGAGGTATATGTGGCTCAACCTCCCGGCTTCATTGATTTTGAGAAACCGGATCATGTCTACAAGCTTAAGAAAGCTCTTTATGGTCTCAAACAAGCACACAAAGCTTGGTATGATAGACTTAAAGCGTTTCTTGTAAAACATGAGTATACCATGGGGATGGTAGACAATACACTCTTTACAAAAAGAAGAAAGGTTCTCACCTCATTATCGTACAAATATATGTTGATGACATTATATTTGGTTCAACTTGTCAATCATTGTGTGATGACTTTGCCAAAATCATGCATGACGAGTTTGAAATGAGTATGATGGGATAACTTAACTTCTTTTTAGGACTCCAAATTAAACAAATGGACGATGGTATTTTCTTTAATCAATCCAAGTATGTTAAAGAAATGCTAAAGAAATTTGGATTAGAAGACTCTAGACCTATGAAGACGCCTATGGCCTCAGGTACTAAACTCACCGTATATGATGATTGTGAGTCGGTAGACAACACCAAATATAGAGTTATGATTGGTAGTTTGTTGTACCTAACGGCAAGTCGACCGGATATCATGTTTAGTGTTTGCCTTTGTGCTCGCTTCCAAGAGGCTCCCAAAACCTCTCACCTAGAAGCGGTTAAGCGTATCTTCCGATACATTAAGGGCACTATACATTTAGGATTATGGTATCCTAAAGGGACCGGCGTAGAAACCATTGTCTACGCGGACTCGGATCATGCGGGAGACTATGTGGACCGGAAAAGCACTAGTGGAGTTTGTACCTTCATGGGTTGTTGTTTAACTTCTTGGTTCTCCAAGAAACAAACCGCTCTTGCTATATCCACAATGGAAAGGAAAGTAACGGCTGAACAAAATGCTCAGTGCACGGATATAGACATAGTATAAATGACTAAAACATAATAAAGACTTAATAGCAGCGGAAATGTATAAGTCCTGGAAAACCTAGAACATGTTCATAAAACTGGTTTTATAGTTTGAAAAGCCTTATGTTTATCTTATAAAAACTGTTTAACATATTTTACCATTAGCCAATATAGGTCATGAAAATCCACCGTGCATGAATACTTGGAGGGGTGAACTCATCATGCAAATTAGAGGGGCCGCCTCTAATTTAATATACTAGTTTGGGTAGGAGGGATCAGCTCCTTGTGAAGGATGCAAGGCACACACCACATTCACACTGAGTAATCTTGCTGAAAAACATGTAACTAGGATGCACCCATACGCCCCACATGATAAATGTAATAATATGGCCAAAAGCTGAAGGGACGCCACAAGCTATCACTCCGCCGTGGTGAAGTCATAACACCAGTGCCTCTAGTGTTATAGTTATGGTACCTCCATAAATAAGTGAAACTGGTCATGCATGTATATGGCTATAGGTATTCTAAATTAAACATAAGCAATCAAACATATAAACTTATACTACGAGAAAACAGTTGGCTGCATACGGGGAATCCTAATAAGGAAAGAATGTCTATACTGAAAGGACGGGAATCCGTACCTTATGTCCAGTGAACGAAGAAGACGAACAGAAGAGAGTCCTACTTCGGTATCACTAATGCTACATAAACACATACGTGTATAAGTATCTGATTACTAAATACGTAACTGATTTTATGTCATGTCTTAGCTTATTTTATACGTTCATGTCATGTTTTACTGTTTGAAGCTTTATACTGTATTTATCTTACATTATGTCTATTCTGATTAAGTATTACTTGTGTTTCATGTATTATTATACTTGTTGTGTAATAATAAGTAACTTTCTAAAACTAGTAGGTTTCCTAAAATAGAAAGTTTCCAAAAAATAGAAAGTTACCAAAAATAGAAAGTTCCAAAAATAGAAAGTTTCCAAAAATGGAAAGTTTCCAAAAATAGAAAGTTTCCAAAATAGAAAGTTTCTAAAAATAGAAAGTTTCCAAAAATAGAATTACTGCTTAAAATAGATAAGTTTCTAAAATTAGAAAGTTTCCATAAATAGATTAGCTGCCTTAATTAAATAAGTTTCCAAAATAGAAAGTGTCCATAAATAGATTAGCTGCCTTAATTAAATAAGTTTCTAAAAATAGAAAGTTTCTATAATTAGATATAAGCTGGTTAAATAAGCTAATTCTATAAGCTTAAGTGTTTTCTGATTATTATTCTAAGTCATGTTGTTATAAAGTATAGTTTATTAATTATTACATGTAAATTAAATAAACTATAGGTTAAAAGTATTTAATTAAATATATCATGTTTTTAATTAAATAAAGTAAAATACTTAGGTTAAAACATGTATTATTAATTACTAATAATATAACCTAAGTCATGTTAATTAATTAATTATAGTCATGGTTTTTAATAATTAATTAATTATAAAGTCTAATTAAAAATAAATACTTAGGTTAAAATTCATGATCTAATAATTAAATTTATAACCTAAGTCATGTTAATTAAATTAATTATGTCATGTTTTATTAATTTAATTTTTAACATATAACTATTAAAATCATAAACCTTAACATAATCAATGAACCGGATCGTGACTAGAAACCATGAACCGGACCCGTAATCAACACCATACCCCGAACCACTTCGGGGTTTCCCCTTGTTTGCTGCTGCCGTGGGACCCACACCACCAAACCGAGACCATGAGGTCTCGGTGGTGGTTCACAAGCCAAGCCGAGACCCCTTAGGGGTTCGGTTTAGGCGTCGGCTAGACAAACACCCCTAAAAACCCTTGTTTTGATCTACCCCATAATCATAGACATGTTTAATAAATGTTTTTAATTAGTTTTTAAAAACATCATGATCTTATGTAATTTATTAAATCAAAACATAAAAGAAAAATGTTAAAAGGTTATACCGAATGCGTGGATCAATCAAGGACGAACACACAACGATCATTGTAAAAATTCCAAGGTTAAAATCAAACCGAATCACCCCTTGTTGTGATCAAAAGTGGCGGCCAAAAGAACAAAGGAGAAAGAATTAGGGTTTTGTTATTTTTTCTTGTTTTGTGATAAATGACACAAGATTTCCTAATTCTATGTTTTAGTAAAAATTGATGGGCTAGGCCATTTTCCTTCTAAATTTCGTGGTTATGGGGCCCATATGGGGTAACCCGAACATTTTCCGTGTCTAATTAATAAGTGTGTTCTCGTGTTCGTGTTTTACGTGTTTCAATTAGTTATCGATCGTGACTTAATATATTTATTTGTGTTCGTAATAAATATATATATACATACGTAATATTAGTTCGTGATTAATTTACGTTCATGATTTCATGATCGCATGTTCGTAATTATAATTATTATTCGAATAATTATCGTGATCATACGTAATAAATACTTATCGTGTTCTAACACGTACGTAATACTTAAAAATTCTTATACGTGAAACGTAAACATGCTATAAAAGGAAAGTTCTAATCTTGTACGTACGATCTAAAGGGTACTACTCATGGTAAAAGTATGCGGGTTTTACAACTCTTCCCCCCTAAAAAGAATAATTCGTCCCCGAATTATAGATAACGTAAACTAAAAGAGAAACATACCCGAATCAAACTGAGAGGGTATGTACGATAAATGAACGTACAGGTGACCTGGCAGAAGGAAACGCGGAATGTGACATGTCTTGAAAGGACATGGAACGTGACGTGACTGAAAGGACATATCTAATTGATAAGAGAAAAACGGATAGGAAGTCCGGATGGACTTGTACGTTTCCAAGTGGCTTCCCTCTTGGAACGGTTCCTTCACATATCTTGACATAAAAGATAAATCTTGGTCCTCCTGACCTTGACTTGAAATACGAAGAAATTCTTGGTGATCAACGTAAGTTAGATCCCCTAAATTCGATCGAGGAAATAAGAATTAACGTGCAAGGGTAACTGAAATGTGACGATACTAAATAATCTAACCTTACCGATAACTAACAATGATGCGCAAGACATCTAGAAACGTAGTACGTGAAAAATTTTGAATGTGACACGTGAAAAATTTTGAACGTGATACGTGGAAATTTTTTGAATGTGATACGTGGAAAATTTGGTGAGTGTAGTATGAGTAAACATACCGTGATCCATGATACGTGTAACATATCTTGATCATGATATGAGGAACGTGGAATGAACATGACATGTGAAATATATCGTGAACATAGAATATAATGGCGGTAACGCCAAACGCTACAAGGTGAGACATAGAATATGACGAGAAACGTCTATCTGAGGATAGGGAGTTATACTAAACTTGGGTCTGGTCTCTCAAGTTCTTGCAAAACTTCCTAGAATAAGAAAAATGAACGAAAAATCATAAGCCGAGATGCCATCATGAACGTGAATAGTGTCATGAACGCGAGCGCGAAAGCATGTCGTGAAATTAGAACAAGGACGTGAAGTAAATAAGGAGCACAATTATGAATATTTGTCTGACCCGATAACTGAGGAATTGCCAAGTGATCGGATGAGCCTTGGCTGGAACATGTCCGATCAATCTGTTGGTTCTGAAATCCTTGCGGATGTAAGGATTCTGCAGACTTGATCAAACTGTTTGCAATAAACCAGATAGCATCATGCTTCTTCTGAGTTTGCGTTAAACTGGTAACCAAAATCCGTGGAGATCTTGTCCCATTTCAATTCACAATTTCAGATGATGAAAACATCCCAGTATGTTGGTGTCCTATCTTGACCTGTTGGTATGTCAGGTACTTAGATATGAACGTAACTGTATCTTGCTTCGTAGAACATGATACATAGGAGTTTGCGAAACTCTAAGTCTCTGAATCTAGACTTCTCCTAGCGTAGGATTTTCTAGAACACCTAATGTAGTGTAGGGTTCTCTCCTTTACGCATAAGCTGAGTCATGGTAAGATTAACCGTAGAAACCCATGTGATTCAGCGTGTCACTGTAATCAAACATAATTGATATTGGAAAAATTTCCAGGGTAAAATTTCGCTTGTCATAGAATTTGCAACATAGTGCAGATATGGTCTTCCTGTTCTTCTCTAGGCTTAGAGGGAAATCAGGTTATCCTCAATGAAAACACTGATGAATCTGCTATGAGTTTATGGAAACTCATTCTTATAATGCCATTGGAGCATTGATGAGACTAATTCAAAATCATCAATCTAGCATGACCGAGTCGTGTACGAATAGCAGTCATGGACATGTCCTGCTCTTTCACTCGTCACTATTGGCAGCATGATCATGAGTTCGATCATGGAAAAGTGACTAACACTATAAGGTCGATTGGACATGTTGTCAATACGTGGAGGAGAATAACGGTCATGAATGGTGATTTGTTTAAATCAACGGTAGTCGACACAAAATCTCATGGTACCGTCCTTCTCCTTGTAGGTTCTTCTGGAATTTATGGGAAGATTTTGGAATACTCGTCTGGTTATGCGTAAAAAGACTTCGGTGATCATGTCTTAACTGACAGCTAAAAATTTTAGCAGTCATGGATAACCAAGCACGTGCTTGTAAAGCATAAATGGTTTGTACAGATTTTTCTGATGGAAAATCATGGTGAATATATTTAGGAGTCTGAACATCACCGTACATACTCATGAATCGTAGCATGGTGTGCGGTTCGTAGTCCATAATTAGGATTGAATTCAACTCGCATCTGTCCGAGGTAATGCGTTATCAGTTGGGATCTTATCATTAGGCTGAAGAAAACCTTCGTATACATGGGGAATACGTATGGCGTTCGATATGGTCATGAACATATGAAATATAGGTGCAAGAAAGGAAAGTGTCATCCAGCGAACGTGACTGACCTTACTGATACACCGGTTATGGTACTGAAATTCTTGTGGCCTGATTAAAACATGGCACAACAAAATAGATATACCCTGGGATGGTACCCTGAATTTCTTAGAAATGTTCCATAATTGGACGTGAGTCATGTGTCTTGACTCATGTCTTGGAAATATAAGCATGACATATGTCTTGACTGGTGTCTTGACACGTGTCTTCAGGAAGTATACGTGAGACATGTGTCTTCACTGATGTCTTGACATGTGTCTCGAGATGTGAAATAACTAGAACCATAATATTAGGTTATTATGCCAGAATTGGCGGATCGGATGGAACACTGATCAATTGTATGTCTGATCACGTCCGCGACTGGAGCCTCGGTTGCGATTTCTAGGATAGTTTCTGTCATAGTAGTGGTTACTATCGTCCTGTCTGTCAGTTCCATGACGGTCATTCTCATGACCGTGATTCATGTAACTATTCAGCTGAGTGGCCGGCTGGTACCGGTTTGCACTCATATGGCTGAAATGACAGCCGAATGACGTGTGACATGTAACTAAGAATTAGGGACAATGATTGATGGAAATCGTCCAATGGTGAAGCATCTTCTCGTCCAATTGCTTTGCTCTGACGCCTTTGTCTTCGTCTTGTAGGATCTCCAGGTTGTGAACAGCATCCGCATCTCGTAGCGTCTCCGAACGTCAACAGCATCAACCTTTAGTAACATTTCCAAGTTATGAGCGGCATCAGCAATCTTGTAGAATATCAGTAATTGAAAATACGCCTGAGATGATTCAGAATCGACTAGCGAATACTCGTGAAGTATTGCAAGTGGAATACACATGGATTAAGGTACGTGTAATACACATGAAATATGGTACGTGGAGTACACGTGGAATGCACATGAAATGATCGGTATGAGGTCGATCATTTATCATGATTTAAGGAAAGTATATCGGTTAAACGGTTAGGAAAACCATCATGATAACCTGTCAGTATTAGCATAGACATCCTTTTGGTTATATCGAGAAACGTTAAAGTGCGGTTACACAAAATTCAACGATGATTTTCCTGACAGCATGATCAATGAAAACCAACCATGACTATCATGAAGCAGAATTCAATGAAATCCAACTATGTCTTGCATGAAGGCATAATAACAAAAGAGGCGTAAGACGTAATCCACATGAAGACGGAATTATCATGAAGAAACATGAAACGATTTAACAGGAAGGAGTGTATAACATAATCAGCATAAACTGAGTTTAACCATGACAGTATGAAAACATACTTGACATAAAAAACATAGTAACTTATGAGGGGACATAAAAATTTTTTTATGCCAATAAATCATGAGAAAAAATTTATCCATAAAAAATAGTGCATGAATGCGTAATGTAGTTTATAAAAACCTTTATATGTGCGAGGGGACGCCTATGGGTCGGTCCCAAAACAAAAGACATGGCGAGGGGACGCCTATGGGTTGGTCCCAAAGTTAAAAGTTTCGATAAAAGCACATGCGACTAAATAGAGCCAGTCCTGTACCAACCATTACTTAGTCATAATTCCCGCAACAATGATACATGAAACATAAATAAATGAAACTCGTCTGTCAAAACTTTTCAGAAAAATTTTATGTGCCTAATTATGAACTATTGGGGTTCAGTCCACATAGCCACAGTTCAGGATGAACATTATGCATGAAACAATGACACATAACTACATATGAATGACGATTGTCCATCCATATTAGTAACGCAATATCGATGAAAACATCAAGTTAAAACCTCAAGGTGCTGAAAACATCATGGTTAAAACAACAATGTACTGAAAACATCAATACGTAGAATAACAAACGTTGGCTTAGGAAGCTCCTGGTGACTACCCACTAGTCACAGGTCGAGTTTTAGAGCCTACAGGTCGAAGCCTTGGCTCTGATACCATAATTGTAACACCCCATTTTGATAAATGGAATGTCACGCATAATTATGGCGTGTCATCAAAGCATACAAGGATAAATGTCTAAAACATTACATGACCATAGGGATAACCGGAATCAAACATCGGTTCCCAAACATAAGCCCAAAACATAATAAAGCAAAACAAAAGAATGAAAGACTAAACAAGCATAAGTGTATGAAGGCAAAAAGGAAAAGAAGTCTCTAGCAGCTTCCATCCTATGCACGTCCTCCAAATGCTCGAGTCTTTCCTAGGGTACCTGCCGTTTTGGGACATGGAAAGGAAAGTAATGGCTGAGCAAAACGCTCAGTGCACGGATATAGACATAGTATAAATGACTAAAACATAATAAAGACTTAATAGCAGCGGAAATGTATAAGTCCTGGAAAACCTGGAACATGTTCATAAAACTGGTTTTATAGTTTGAAAAGCCTTATGTTTATCTTATGAAAACTGTTTAACATATTTTACCATTAGCCAATATAGGTCATGAAAATCCACCATGCATGAATACTTGGAGGGGTGACCTCATCATGCAAATTAGAGGGGCTGCCTCTAATTTAATATACTGGTTTGAGTAGGAGGGATCAGCTCCTTGTGAAGGATGTAAGGCACACACCACATTCACACTGAGTAATCTTGCTAAAAAACATGTAACTAGGATGCACCCATACACCCCACATGATAATATATTAATATGGCCAAAAGCTGAAGGGATGCCACGAGCTATCACTCCGCCTTGGTGAAGTCATAACACCAGTGCCTCTAGTGTTATGGTTATGGTACCTCCATAACTAGGTGAAACTCGTCATGCATGTATATGACTATAGGTATTCTAAATTAAACATAAGTAATCAAACATATAAACTTATACTACGGGAAAACAGTTGGCTGCATACGGGGAATCCTAATAAGAAAAGAATGCCCATACTGAAAGGACCGGAATCCGTACCTTCTGTCCAGTGAACGAAGAAGACGAACAGAAGAGAGTCCTACTTCGGTATCACTAATGCTACATAAATACATACGTGTATAAGTATCTGATTACTAAATACGTAACTGATTTTATGTCATGTCTTAGCTTATTTATACTTTCGTGTCATGTTTTACTGTTTGAAGCTTTATACTGTATTTATCTTACATTCTGTCTATTCTGATTAAGTATTACTTGTATTTCATGTATTATTATACTTGTTGTGTAACAATAAGTAACTTTCTAAAAATAGCAGGTTTCCTAAAATAGAAAGTTTCCAAAAATAGAAAGTTACCAAAAATAGAAAGTTTCCAAAAATAGAAAGTTTCCAAAAATAGAAAGTTTCCAAAAATAGAAAGTTTCCAAAAATAGAAAGTTTTCAAAAATAGAAAGTTTCCAAAAATAGAAAGTTTCCAAAAATAGAATTACTGCTTAAAATAGATAAGTTTCTAAAAGTAGAAAGTTTCCATAAATAGATTAGCTGCCTTATTTAAATAAGGATCCAAAATAGAAAGTTTCCATAAATAGATTAGCTGCCTTAATTAAATAAGTTTATAAAAATAGAAAGTTTCCATAATCAGATATAAGCTGGTTAAATAAGCTAATTCTATAAGCTTAAGTGTTTTCTGATTATTATTCTAAGTCATGTTGTTATAAAGTATAGTTTATTAATTATTACATGCAAATTAAATAAACTATAGGTTAAAAGTATTTAACTAAATATCTCATGTTTTTAATTAAATAAAGTAAAATACTTAGTTTAAAACATGTATTATTAATTACTAATAATATAACCTAAGTCATGTTAATTAATTAATTATAGTCATGGTTTTTAATAATTAATTAATTATAAAGTCTAATTAAAAATAAATACTTAGGTTAAAATTCATGATCTAATAATTAAATTTATAACCTAAGTCATGTTAATTAAATTAATTATGTCATGTTTTATTAATTTAATTTTTAACATATAACTATTAAAATCATAAACCTTAACATAATCAATGAACCGGATCGTGACTAGAAACCATGAACCGGACCCGTAATCAACACCATACCCCGAACCACTTCGGGGTTTCCCCTTGTTTGCTGCTGCCGTGGGACCCACACCACCAAACCGAGACCATGAGGTCTCGGTGGTGGTTCACAAGCCAAGCCGAGACCCCTTAGGGGTTCGGTTTAGGCGTCGGCTAGACAAACACCCCTAAAAACCCTTGTTTTGATCTACCCCATAATCATAGACATGTTTAATAAATGTTTTTAATTAGTTTTTAAAAACATCATGATCTTATGTAATTTATTAAATCAAAACATAAAAGAAAAATGTTAAAAGGTTATAACGAATGCGTGGATCAATCAAGGACGAACACACAACGATCATTGTAAAAATTCCAAGGTTAAAATCAAACCGAATCACCCCTTGTTGTGATCAAAAGTGGCGGCCAAAAGAACAAAGGAGAAAGAATTAGGGTTTTGTTATTTTTTCTTGTTTTGTGATAAATGACACAAGATTTCCTAATTCTATGTTTTAGTAAACATTGATGGGCTAGGCCCTTTTCCTTCTAAATTTCGTGGGTATGGGGCCCACATGGGGTAACCCGAACATTTTCCGTGTCTAATTAATAAGTGTGTTCTCGTGTTCGTGTTTTACGTGTAACACCCCCAAATTTATACAACTCAATACAGCGGAAGACTCGTTGGTGTTACGGGATAGCACATTACTCACATCATAGACAACGCATAAAAATCGCGTCGTTTAATAATAGATCATTTCCATTCATAGATATCAAAGTTACATCGGTCCCAAGTCATTACATTTCATACAAAAGTTTTACAAAGTGTTTGAATGGAAAAATATTGTTTAAGTGCGGGCCATGAATTCTTGTTGTCTTCCCGAGAATTACCTTCAAGTACCTGAGATAAAACATGTTAAAAGAAAAGGTCAGCGAAACGCCGAGTGAATTCATAGAGTTTAATAAATTCCATCAATATAATATCAGTATAAAATTATTACTGAAAATCATTTTGTACAAATCATTTTAATAGGCCATAAAATAGCCAAAGTCATTTTATACAAATCTTTATCGAAAATCATAATATAGGCATTTGCCTTAAAAATCGTTATACGAATCATTATCGTTAAAAACACAATACAATACGTTTTGCAACGTTGTATAGATTAAATAAAACCATTATATGAATATGGTTATAAAAGCCTTAAAAATCACTATACGAGCCAATGTCGTAAAAACGTCATACAATACGTCTTACGACGTTGTATGAAAATAAAAACCGTTATATGAGTATGGTTATCAAAACCAAAACACGAACATAATATCAATAGTATGACCCAGTATTGCTAGTCAGGCAATACGTCGTAATTCGGAACGTCTAGTAATATATTGGTGATTGGATTATTATAAGCCGCATGACATTGTTACCTTACTAAAACCAAAACGGGTAGCTAACCCGATACCAATTTTGCCCATCTAAAGTAGCGTGTCGTCACAAAGGTCACGCTATGGAAATCTTCTCATACATTAATTCGCTTACCAATCAATGTGGCACGACGGGGATCAACCGTCAAGGCGCGAACTGGGGTGATCGTCCCCAAATAGTACTATTAAATGCATAAGCGTCTACCAACTCCCGGTAGTTCACAATTCATGCTAATGGGACTTTTAGTGACATAACCTAACTTTAATAATCCATTTTATTTCATCTATCGGGTCCATTAATCATTTATCGGGTCATACAATCGGGTCATTCAATCATTCGGGTCCAAAATCAATAAACAAACAATCGGGACAAATGGTGTCCAAACTTTTATAAAAACTAACATGTTATCTCCCTCGCGGGTTTATAAAGCATTTATAAAACATTTAAAAGAGTGCGAGGCTATGAACTCACGTTGATATGGGAAGGCGGGTTATCGGCAACTCGGACGTACGGTACGTGCTTCAATCACGGAAACCTAGACAAATAATACTCGTCTTAGACTCATGTCCAATGACTTTATAAAAATAACAATTATGTATACATACGATGATTATATATATATGATGATCAAGTGGGTTTACATATTCTCGTTTACTCATTTTAGAGTTACGTGTTGATAACTTTTATACTAGTTTTCTCGTCTTACCTATTTACGTGTTTTAGGTCCAACAAGCTTATTATAAGTTATTTAACTTATTTTAATCCATTTTGTACTTTTATTATCAGTACATACACTTTCAAGTTGGGCCCAAATGGGTTAAGCCCAATAAGTTCTTTTTACAAGTTTTTATCCTATTTAGTCCATTTATTAGTCCAATATGTTTATTTAACTTGTTAATGTCCGTATGCCCTATAGTTCGGGTTTTATCGGTTTTTACTTGTTATACATGTCTATATATCAGTATATAAGTTTTATAAAGTTTTCATTAGACGGGTCCAACCATCTAAGTTTTATTTAACAAAAACGTTAATTTTACGGCGATAGCCGAAAAAAGTCGTAAAAATCAAGTTTATAGTTTTATAACTTATAAAACTTAACAAGTTACCATTTTTATAAAATGTCCACTTATTTAACCTTTTACATACTTATATAAATAAAATCCATAAGTTAGTGGGTTTTTTTATTTTACATTTTATATATTAAAATGTGAGTGCTTATATAATAGTATTATTCTTTAATTTTCAAAAATCTGATTTTTAACTTCATCTTCACCAAAACTGCCATATCTTGAGTTCTACATGGAGATAGAAGCTCAAATTTTTATCACATAAACTACATGATATGTGCTATATTTAACTCTCTTATAGCTACTGTTGAATCATCTTCTAAATATTTTCTAAAAATCGTCCAAAACAGTAACTTCAGATTTATACCCTAAACTTGTTTTGATCATATCTTACTCATTATTTTGATTCCATTGTATGGCCAACTCTCACATGTGTACAAGACCCATAGCTTACTGTAAATGGATTCTACTTCATCATATTATCAGTCCATGACCTGTTTATTTACTGTTTTATACAGCCATGTAAATTAATCAAGATTTTAACCTTGTTTCTTATAGTTTTTCACCTTTTTATCCATGATTATCAACAACAAATCCCCACATAACATTTTTATCATCATATAATCATCATAAATATATACAATAGGAAATAAAATACATGTTTACATAATCAAAATAACAAGATGATGAGGAGGACAATCTTTATACCACCATGATGATGTAAGTTGTGATTTGGACATGGTTTTTGATGGAGAAGCATGTGAATAACCATGACCATCTTCAAGGACACCATTCTTCATTTGCTCCTTGTGGAAAATCAGCCCTAAGACACCAAGAAAACTCCTCCATGGATGTTAAAACTTGCACCAATCTTCCTCTTTTTGAATGGAGATTAACATATGTAAGTTATAACATATGTTTGTGGTTAGAAATTGGATGATGGTGGTGTTCTTGGTTGAATAGTGGACGGCAAAGAGAGAGTATAGAGAGTTTTGATGGTTGTTTGCATGTGTAGAATGGGAGATAATGGTTTTGCTAGTGGTTTTGTGAAGTAAGTAGCTTCATATTGAAGCTAAAGACATGTGTAAATACTTAGCTACCAATTTGACACATATAGTGTTGTGGTGGCAATGCTAAACCGTCCCATATTGCTAGTGGGGTGGGACAATGTGTTTTGTCCCATCTCACTAGTTTACGGGTATTCCTCGATTCTAGTTTCCTCGATTTGCGTGCGCTCGGGTCGTTTTACGAAAAATATTTTTATAAATTATGAATCAACGTCACAAAACGAATCCAATAAAAATTGTCTCATCAAAAACGGAGTTCGAAAACGTAAATACGTAATCCTAAGGTTTCCGGTTTAGTCGTAAAGGACGTTAAAATAAAATCGTAAGTCCTAATCTCTTCTCGTAAATTTGTGAGTTTATGAACCAACACAAATGTAAAACTCCAAAATAATATTCTCAGATAAATTTATTTTCTGAAATGTCGGACTGTCACCAAAGACGGTGTATGTAAACGTAAGCACGTAACGTAGAATCCTCCGGTTTAGACGTAGTCGATGCTACTTCAAGACGTAAATCCAAATTTCTTCCCAAAAATAAGTGAGTTCATATTGTAACATTAAAATAATGTTTTCAAACAAATATTGAGAATAAAATATCGACCATAAATTGACGGATTGTCACAGCATTTACCCCTAAACAGGATCTTTGTCCTCAAAGATCATCTTACCTTACTACTCGCTTCTTATAGAGTTAAAGCCATGTGGGTATTTCCTCCACATTCTGTCTTTTCTCACAAGTGCAATTCATTACAATACGCGAGTTTCATCAAACATAACTACGGGAATAAGATCAGGCTTAATGTTGACTTACTTTCTCTATCCATGATGTTCACGGGTTTTTGATGAATGCAACTTTTCGCCGATCCAAGCTCTACTAAGAATAATCAGAATTTTAATTGATAGATATTCCATCAAGTGCGATTTACGAAACATAATTCACGCGGTTCTTGAAGTCCTAGGGTAGATCCAGCTTATATGCCTTTCAATCCCAACTTTTTCATCATCTCAATGGTCCCATACAACGGGGACTTATATCCCATGATTTGTCAGATCATGAATTCATTTTTCCAAGGTTAAAAATTGTGGCATAACTTCGCTACCCATTTGGCACTTCAAGATCTACTTTTCATATTCACATATCCTCTTGCCCACTACCGACAGTCAGTAATCAGATCCTAATTTCACCAATCATTTCAAGTCTCGCGGGTCGGGTATTTTGTAAGGTTAGGTTCGCCATTATAGGAAACCTTAAACCTAAGAGACATGTCCAACTCACAATGGGTGTATGTCGAATGTCTTTATCTCAACTCTTGCTTACAGATGCTCTAAGATTTAGATTCTAACAAGATTAGATCTCGATCCTAATACGATAATTATCAATGATAATCTCTTCAAAGGAAAACGATTATACGGTTCATTACCAAAGGTCAATCATTCAAACACAAAACAGCACTTATATTACCTTGTATCGTTACTTTACCTCGTCCCTTCGATTTGGGGTGGTACATAGTACTCTCATCAAGGTTCGTTCTCAATGATTTCTGAGCAAATCTCTAGAAATTCGTTGCGAAGCGAGGATCTTGATATAGATGTTCGATACAGGCACACTATGTTTACATAACTCTTTTGCATTTATCATTAACGAGAATGATATTAGCAGATTTGGTCAGTCTGTCGACGATGACCTAAATCGAATCAAATTCAGATGATGACCTTTGCAATAGCTAGACGTTTACTAATGTATGAGGCGATGTCTGCCTTCATAATTGCCATTAGTACAACTTCTTCAGACAAAGATACTTTTAGTCATAAATGACATAAATAGAATACTTATACTTACAAATTCCAACATAACTATATCTCACAATCTCCATATTTAGGCAACCACAAGTGGCCTTTAAAACATTTAATGTCATTGGCTTCTTAATCTTAATGATTCATATTAGTCGCGAATCCCTTTTTATTATCTATATTATCCTTTTTACGAACATCGTTTATTTTATTATTCTGTTATATTGTTCGGCAATTTATTTTGCACCTTCATTATTAAAGAACATGTCCTAATTGGTTCTTTATCTTTTCTATATAATGCGTCGGTATCTATATTCACTTCTCATGATGATATAATTATCATGTCCACAATTCACTCAGATATTCTTTCTATATTATGCGTCAGTAATTACGTTCACCTTTCTTCATATTTTCTAAGTTTCAGTTTCGTCTCATCTATTATTTTTATCAGTTTTACTCAATCCGTCGTCTAAAGCGTCGATAATTATTACAATTAATTGAATAATAATTATTATAACTAATTAAATATTAAGTATTAAATTTTTACGAAATGTAAACGTAAAGATTTTAAATTTCTTAGTTCGACCAATTATATAAAATGTTTAAAAATAAATTTGAATTTAATTAACAGGATTCTTGTTGATTTATCGAAAATATTTAATAAGATTCGTAAATGTTCGAAAAACCTTTGTTTATACTTTGGTCAAAATTTTCTTAGTTATAAGGCAGAAATTATCGTTTCAAATTTCAAGTTATGGTTTTAATGGGTTTTCTCAATCTCCTTAAGTTGTCTAAAAGTATACACAAACATTTACCCCTAAACAGAAGTTTAGTTAAATGGTTTGTGTATAAGGGAATAATCCCTAAAAAAATCCTTTGTTAAAACATTTGTCAAAACATATTTCCATTTCTTTTTGGTAAAATCCAAAGTCTTTAAAAGGGCTCTTAGTTTTTAAAGAGTCAATTTATGTTCCATTATCCTTTTAATCACATAGTCAAATCATGTAAAGGTTCAAGTCTTTAATCACGTGTTAATTATTTAAGGTACATGTTTTCATTGTTTGGCCAGTTCAGGGCAATCTATAAATAATTGTTAACTCATTATTATTCGTATTAACAAACAAATAGTCCTTAATGATTACAAGCATGAATTTATCAATTTACAGCCTACACACGTGATTCACCGAATTTATGAACGCTACATGTGCATTGGTCAATCCAAACGACATCACGTTGAACTCATAATGTTCATTACAAGCACCAGATGTAGTGATTGGAATAGATAATCTCTTTCGCAGATGCGAAGTTGATGATAACCATGCTATGGATCAAATTTGCTAGAACCTTGTAAATGATCGAACAATTCTTCCATTTCGAGTTATGGATATCGTTTTCGATTGTCAATTTACTCAGTCACAGTAATCTATAAATATAAGGAAAGATAACACCATAGCTCTTCAGGATGACAGGCTTGGTATAATAAAATCTTTCTCCGACAACTCTCTTAGTTGTACGGTAATTCTTTAAATTCAGATGGTGCTGACGTACAGTGCACAAGCCACAAGTGCAGCACCGAGAATATAATCAAATACCAAATTCAACTTGCCTTAATGGCGAAAGTCTAGGTAGTTCACCAACAAATACTTCCTAAAGTTTCAGATAACATAAACATCTTTTAATAAATTCATATTAAGTTCTTCTAGATTATAATATCTATAACTAGTTCACAACCATTCGTGGCAATATTTCAAGTCTTAATACAGGATATGGTCATCCATCAAGAATTATTTAGATCACTTTCGATAGTCAACATCTTATCATTTAGGGAATTCTACTCGAGTTCCCATCAATTAAGACAATGTCGTCATGTCATAATCAATCAATCCATTCTACCGGCATAACCAACTTTTCAGTTTCATTGCCGTCGATAAGATGTGAACTTCTCAAAATAATAATAATTCATAATCCTTCACAAATTCAGGGATATTAGGATACATAACTAACCTTAAAAGAGTAAGGTCAACACATAATCTATGCGAGAGAATTTCAAATCAGATACAGATGAAAACATTTAACGAATATGAATATATCCCATGTTTTCATAATTTGAGTACGCATTCGAAAGCTCCTCGGATCGTTACCCAGGTCATTCAAATGAAATCAAATCATAAGAATTGATAAGAACGTCAATACATCCAGTCGGGTATCAACACTCGGTAATCAGATACTTTCCCTAAGAATCTCACTACGGGGGAATTGGACAAGAAGGAATTGTCAATTGTCGAATAAGACAATTTCCACAGATGAGTAAAATTCAACTCAGAAGAATAGATGCTACAGGCACATATGTAGGTGTCCCTAACATTATGTCCTTATTTTTCACTTCTTGCAGATCTCATAAAATTTAATCTTTCATAATCTTTAAAGAAAATGTAGTGTTTATTAATTAGTTTTATGGTGACTACTAATCAGTCTTGCATAGTCCATTCCAAATTGTATGTAGGCGCGCAACTATATACAATTTCAAGATTAACGATGCAATACTCAGTTCGTCAAAATTTTATCATCCATGTTTACAGTAAAATCATTTTCATGCTTAATTCTTAGATAAGAATCAAGAATAAATTTACAAAGATTTTCTTTGTTATGAAAACAATTAAGTTTTTTTTCCAAGGTACTTTATAAACAATCTCATTCGATAACAATCACTTATAAATCTTACTTTGAATAATCCTTATAGTGATGAAAATTCAATTTCCTCAAATGATACTGTTTTATCTTATAAAAACAATGAGTGATCTGCAAAAGAGTGATGAAAGCTTGTTCACCAAGAATTAACTATGATATGATAGGAAATGAGCTTAGCCAAATAATCATGAGGTTCATGATCTCGATGGCACTCACGAAGAATGATTCATAACGTAACTCAAATCAAGATGAGTACTGGTTCAATGGTTGCATCACTAATGCGAGCATTAGGAAGAAGTAATGAAAGATAGATAACATCGATACATGTAGAATTTAGTAATCAAAGGTAGTCTTTTTCATTAATCGCAAACAAGTCAAAATTGTACCGCAACACATTATGTGTCACTGTGTCATACAATTCTCAGAACTCATCCTACCAACTGATGTCTCAGTTGAGTTAGGGATTATTTTTAAAAGATACCACAATGAATACTAATCTACAAGAGTCATTAGGTGTCCCGCCGGTCCCGGAAGATCCATCGGTCCCAATTCAGAAGAAGATTTCTTCAATTTATTTCTTGGACACTGGGCATCCTCGTTAGTGGACAATGGCAAAGGAACAACCCTTAACACGAATCAACAATCAATTAAAACCTTATAATTCAATCACAAAACTTAACGACTTCTATTAATAATCTCATATTCCATACAGGTTAAATTTTATTTTATTCAAGTTTCAACCAATTTTATACTCAATTCGATATCCTACCTCATTATCCAATACTTACAACCTTATTCTTCGGCCTTGTAAAGGCAATACAATCTCAATATGAATCAACACTTAATTTCCAATCCTATTAACTCTTACAACAACAATTATCAAATGAGTCATTAATATGAAATGACTTGATCATTCAACTAGACTTCTCGGAAAGGTATTAGTGGCATGAGGCTTTTGGGTAATGGTTCCAATAACAGCCTCAAGTGCAACATTCACCCTTTCGATTTCAAATTTAAGAATTGGGTGACAACGAATCAGATGACATCTTTCTAGGTGGTAACGTTTTGTCAAACTCCACTCTATAAGAAAAGATCGTCATGACATCGATATTAGTTTTAATCTCGCCAATTCTTTTTCAATATCACCATCAACTAATATCTACATTTCTACGAGTATCAACCATTTGCTGGGATCATAATTATCCACAACTTGGTTTAGATCTAGGATAACTAGAATTCCTACGAGAATAGCTTCGATTAACTAGGGGATTTAGGGTTACTTGTGACAATCGACGTCGTATAAATACCTCGTATAAAAATCAAAATAATCATCAAACAATCATGTAATAAAATTACATCATATATATATAATCCAAGTTATATATATATATATATTAAAATAACACTTCTCAGTCTTGGCCTTGTCGGTAACTCGGGAATTCTTCGGCACCGTTATAGTCAAAAGATTTTTAGACATTTTTAGAAAAATGTTTATAGTTAAAAGATTTTGAAATGTTTTATTCAAAACCTTGGTTTTAAAAATCTTTCGTTCTCTATAACGAGAGCTCTGGTACCAAACTGTAACACCCCCAAATTTATACAACTCAATACAGCGGAAGACTCGTTGGTGTTACGGGATAGCACATTACTCACATCATAGACAACGCATAAAAATCGCGTCGTTTAATAATAGATCATTTCCATTCATAGATATCAAAGTTACATCGGTCCCAAGTCATTACATTTCATACAAAAGTTTTACAAAGTGTTTGAATGGAATAATATTGTTTAAGTGCGGGCCATGAATTCTTGTTGTCTTCCCGAGAATTACCTTCAAGTACCTGAGATAAAACATGTTAAAAGAAAAGGTCAGCGAAACAAGTGAATTCATAGAGTTTAATAAATTCCATCAATATAATATCAGTATAAAATTATTACTGAAAATCATTTTGTACAAATCATTTTAATAGGCCATAAAATAGCCAAAGTCATTTTATACAAATCTTTATCGAAAATCATAATATAGGCATTTGCCTTAAAAATCGTTATACGAATCATTATCGTTAAAAACACAATACAATACGTTTTGCAACGTTGTATAGATTAAATAAAACCATTATATGAATATGGTTATAAAAGCCTTAAAAATCATTATACGAGCCAATGTCGTAAAAACGTCATACAATACGTCTTACGACGTTGTATGAAAATAAAAACCGTTATATGAGTATGGTTATGAAAACCAAAACACGAACATAATATCAATAGTATGACCTAGTATTGCTAGTCAGGCAATACATCGTAATTCGGAGCGTCTAGTAATATATTGGTGATTGGATTATTATAAGCCGCATGACATTGTTACCTTACTAAAACCAAAACGGGTAGCTAACCCGATACCAATTTTGCCCATCTAAAGTAGCGTGTCGTCACAAAGGTCACGCTATGGAAATCTTCTCATACATTAATTCGCTTACCAATCAATGTGGCACGACGGGGATCAACCGTCAAGGCGCGAACTGGGGTGATCGTCCCCAAATAGTACATTAAATGCATAAGCGTCTACCAACTCCCGGTAGTTCACAATTCATGCTAATGGGACTTTTAGTGACATAACCTAACTTTAATAATCCATTTTATTTCATCTATCGGGTCCATTAATCATTTATCGGGTCATACAATCGGGTCATTCAATCATTCGGGTCCAAAATCAATAAACAAACAATCGGGACAAATGGTGTCCAAACTTTTATAAAAACTAACATGTTATCTCCCTCGCGGGTTTATAAAGCATTTATAAAACATTTAAAAGAGTGCGAGGCTATGAACTCACGTTGATATGGGAAGGCGGGTTATCGGCAACTCGGACGTACGGTACGTGCTTCAATCACGGAAACCTAGACAAATAATACTCGTCTTAGACTCATGTCCAATGACTTTATAAAAATAACAATTATGTATACATACGATGATTATATATATATATGATGATCAAGTGGGTTTACATATTCTCGTTTACTCATTTTAGAGTTACGTGTTGATAACTTTTATACTAGTTTTCTCGTCTTACCTATTTACGTGTTTTAGGTCCAACAAGCTTATTATAAGTTATTTAACTTATTTTAATCCATTTTGTACTTTTATTATCAGTACATACACTTTCAAGTTGGGCCCAAATGGGTTAAGCCCAATAAGTTCTTTTTACAAGTTTTTATCCTATTTAGTCCATTTATTAGTCCAATATGCTTATTTAACTTGTTAATGTCCGTATGCCCTATAGTTCGGGTTTTATTGGTTTTTACTTGTTATACATGTCTATATATCAGTATATAAGTTTTATAAAGTTTTCATTAGACGGGTCCAACCATCTAAGTTTTATTTAACAAAAACGTTAATTTTACGGCGATAGCCGAAAAAAGTCGTAAAAATCAAGTTTATAGTTTTATAACTTATAAAACTTAACAAGTTACCATTTTTATAAAATGTCCACTTATTTAACCTTTTACATACTTATATAAATAAAATCCATAAGTTAGTGGGTTTTTTTATTTTACATTTTATATATTAAAATGTGAGTGCTTATATAATAGTATTATTCTTTAATTTCCAAAAATCTGATTTTTAACTTCATCTTCACCAAAACTGCCATATCCTGAGTTCTACATGGAGATAGAAGCTAAAATTTTTATCACATAAACTACATGATATGTGCTATATTTAACTCTTTTATAGATACTGTTGAATCATCTTCTAAATATTTTCTAAAAATCGTCCAAAACAGTAACTTCAGATTTATACCCTAAACTTGTTTTGATCATATCTTACTCATTATTTTGATTCCATTGTATGGCCAACTCTCACATGTGTACAAGACCCATAGCTTACTGTAAATGGATTCTACTTCATCATATTATCAGTCCATGACCTGTTTATTTACTGTTTTATAAAGCCATGTAAATTAATCAAGATTTTAACCTTGTTTCTTATAGTTTTTCACCTTTTTATCCATGATTATCAACAACAAATCCCCACATAACATTTTTATCATCATATAATCATCATAAATATATACAATAGGAAATAAAATACATGTTTACATAATCAAAATAACAAGATGATGAGGAGGACAATCTTTATACCACCATGATGATGTAAGTTGTGATTTGGACATGGTTTTTGATGGAGAAGCATGTGAATAACCATGACCATCTTCAAGGCCACCATTCTTCATTTGCTCCTTGTGGAAAATCAGCCCTAAGACACCAAGAAAACTCCTCCATGGATGTTAAAACTTGCACCAATCTTCCTCTTTTTGAATGGAGATTAACATATGTAAGTTATAACATATGTTTGTGGTTAGAAATTGGATGATGGTGGTGTTCTTGGTTGAATCGTGGACGGCAAAGAGAGAGTAGAGAGAGTTTTGATGGTTGTTTGCATGTGTAGAATGGGAGATAATGGTTTTCTAGTGGTTTTGTGAAGTAAGTAGCTTCATATTGAAGCTAAAGACATGTGTAAATACTTAGCTACCAATTTGACACATATAGTGTTGTGGTGGCAATGCTAAACCGTCCCATATTGCTAGTGGGGTGGGACAATGTGTTTTGTCCCATCTCACTAGTTTACGGGTATTCCTCGATTCTAGTTTCCTCGATTTGCGTGCCCTCGGGTCGTTTTACGAAAAACGTTTTTATAAATTATGAATCAACGTCACAAAACGAATCCAATAAAAATTGTCTCATCAAAAACGGAGTTCGAAAACGTAAATACGTAATCCTAAGGTTTTCGGTTTAGTCGTAAAGGACGTTAAAATAAAATCGTAAGTCCTAATCTCTTCTCGTAAATTTGTGAGTTTATGAACCAACACAAATGTAAAACTCCAAAATAATATTCTCAGATAAATTTATTTTCTGAAATGTCGGACTGTCACCAAAGACGGTGTATGTAAACGTAAGCACGTAACGTAGAATCCTCCGGTTTAGACGTAGTCGATGCTACTTCAAGACGTAAATCCAAATTTCTTCCCAAAAATAAGTGAGTTCATATTGTAACATTAAAATAATGTTTTCAAACAAATATTGAGAATAAAATATCGACCATAAATTGACGGATTGTCACATTACGTGTTTTAATTAGTTATCGATCGTGACTTAATATATTTATTTGTGTTCGTAATAAATATATATATACATACGTAATATTAGTTCGTGATTAATTTACGTTCATGACTTCATGATCGCATGTTCGTGATTATAATTATTATTGGAATAATTATCTTGTGTTCATACGTAATAAAAACTTATCGTGTTCTAACACGTACGTAATACTTAAAAATTCTTATACGTGAAACGTAAACATGCTATAAAAGGTAAGTTCTAATCTTGTACGTACGATCTAAAGGGTACTACTCATGATAAAAGTATGGGGGTTTTACATAGAGATTCGCCTCCATTTTCTGAGGGATAATGTTCAAAAGGGGAACATTTCGATAGAGAAGGTACCCTTGGTAGAAAACTTAGCTGATATCTTCACTAAGCCACTTAAGAGGGAACCTTTTAATTACTTGCGTCTAGGTCTAGGCTTAATGGAACATATTCCTTAATCGTGCATTCTTATTATCTTTTATCTTTTGAGTCTTTTCTTTCTTTGAGTTTTTAAGTTTAATAAACCTTTTTGGAAAACTTCTCTTCTTTTTCAAAATTCTCAAAACTTTTGTGAAAATGGTCGAGAAATGTTTTTGCATTGTTAATTCAATCTAAAAACGTTTTTCAAAGCTTCTTGCTATTCATAATGAGCTTACATAATTCATATGTATGGGTCTCTCAAATATAGCAAGAACAAAAGAGAACTATGGAGGATCGTTGTGTCATGACCTTGTGTCTAGTTCTACACACCTCCTACATTGATTTTATTAAAAAAATCTATGTATTTTTGTCAAAACCTTGTTTGGTGAGATCTTGTGTGTTTTCTTTGTCTATCTTTGCTTCTTAGCATATCCCCATGATTAGTTAGACTAGAAAAATAGGATTTGCTGAATTAGAAAATCCTCCCTCATCACCAAAATCAACCCACTATGGGCGGTTCTTTATTAACTCCGCGGTTCCCCAGTGATAGGGAACCGCCGGCTAAGTTAAAGAACCGCGCCCATTACCTTATTTTTCAGGTATTCCTGAAACTCCAAATTTGTTCCAACACTTTTTGGAATCTTTGTTTCAACCCTTTGACCACCCCCAAATTATCTTAGACTTTCTCTATATAACCTTAAGCATTTTGCATTCTTTCTCAAATCAAAATGTCTTATTACCCAAATGAAAGCTTTGATTCTCTTCCATTCTCTCCAATTGCTTTCAACCCCAATTCACGCAAGAACACTCAAAATCCCATCTCTTCTCCTTCTAAGAATGGCGATTGTGGAACTTCTTATCTTCCACCTCTAGCCTTTAGTGTTCTACCTCCTTCCATTGATAATGTCATGCATCATGGAATATATTGTCAATGTTTCCAATATCAACATCTTGCTATGGCTCACACCTATGAGGAGTTGAATTACATCAAGAGTCTCTTAGTTAAACCTCCTCTTTACTATAACTATGTGATCTCTACCAAGCCACCACCACCTCCTTCCGCCAATACCTTGTCTTTTATCTAAGCATCGGTTTCTTATCTTCAAGACATCTAGTTCAAGCAAATCTTAGAGTTCTAGCTTAACTATGATTAGATTTATGCTTTTTATTTTGGCCTGTGGTTGTGTTTCATACTGTGAACCACCATAAACCACTAAACATATGGACAATGTGCTACAAGTATGCATTAACAACTAACATTCAAGATCAATCATTCCAAATAAAATCCAAGGCTCCCATCCTTACCAAACACCATGGTACCATAGGCGCCCATACACCTATGTACTAATCCCAAGGCCCCGCCTTGTCATTATTCATTGGTCCCATAGATGCTCACACATCTATGTACCTCCCTAAGGCCCCGCCTTGTCAACATCCCCTTAGTACCAAGTCAAACCACAATAACTGAGACGGTACGTGTCCCCCGATCCAAATCATAAACACAATCAAGAATCACATAGCAGTTAATCACATAAGTGCACACACAAGTCCATCACAAACCATAAAAACATTCACAACATTAGTTACAAAACCATACAGTGTCTCTTCCATCCCATCTGGAAGTGAAAATCATTAAAAGATATGGGACTAAGAAACTCACCTGATTGAGCTTCTCCAAAAGTCCGCGCGCTAGCAAAAAGCTAACAAACAAAAGCACACAATCAAAACATGAACCAAACACTAAGATGGCTCATCAACCTATGATGGAAATCTAACCTTCTCCCATATATATACCTCATTTATATGCTCTAAGCATCTCATTACACCCCTCTATAAAGCCCTTAACTTAGTTTACTTCATAACCCGTCCCGTTAACATTTTACTCAAAACAGTCCCGGTTTTTAGGTCTACAAACTATAAGACAAACGCCCACCTAACCATACCCATGATCTCTGTAAAGGAAACCCTATTCCTTACATATGTTATCTAACTCCTCCCTTTTGCCCCAACCTTAAAGCTACTGTTGAGGCACCGATATATATATATATATATATATATATATATATATATATATATATATATATATATATATATATATATATATATATATATATATATATATATATATATATATATATATATATATATATATATATATATATATATATATATATATATATATATATATATATATATATATATATATATATATATATATATATATATATATATATATATATATATATATATATATATATATACTTCTGCCTATCCGCATTTTACCGATTTTGAACATACAAAAAGTTTGTTATGATTAGGGGGTCTTACCCTAACCCATTTGCTTAGCCACCCTTCAGGTCTCTTATTTAATATATAAACCAACACCCATGCTCATTAAAGGGCTCAAGTGTACTCCTAAGTACCCCAATCACCTTAAAACATCAAATTAAACCCGACTGATTTCAAAACTGTTTTGACCTCCGACTGATGTAACCTGTTTTTGACCCACCTCCCGACCTCCAATTTAGTTCTCGTTTCTTGCATTTGAAAGCCACTTCAATTACCTATTCAGGGATGATTGCATCGCAAAATAAGAGTTTGTAGAACTCTAGATATGATCAAAACAAGTGACTAAAAAATCTGCCTAATTTTTAAAAACGAATTTAAACATGATTAAACCCTAATTAACATCACTAATAATCACCAATCATTATCCTAATCATGTTAATTGTTATAAAACTCCTAATTACAGATCTATTCAGAACTCTAATCCATCATATAAATTGATTACATAAAACTTGAAACCTTAATGCTATAAAACAAGAAAACTATAAGAATTAAATCAAGATTTTTACCTCAAATCTTCAAGAAAATTATTTTTGATGAATCCCTAAATTAGGGCTTGTAAAAATTCGGCCAAAAGGGGAGAAAATTAATGAAAAACTGATTTTTGTGATATAAACATGGTATTTATATGTTTTATTAAAAAGGCTTTTCCAAATTGGGCTCAAGTTGGGTCTTTTGGCCCATTATCCTTTCTTTTTCTTTTCTAGTCGGTTTAAAACCCGATTCATATATATTTTTTTTATTTTTTTTTTCTTTTTAAGACTTATTAATAAATTATTAATAATACCTTAAGTTACCTTAATTTATTTCAGCTCCTAAAACCACAAAGCCGTAAAACTAGTCAATTTATGCGTATACCGTAAAAAAAACGTAAAATATACACGTTTAAAAAAAAATCTTAAATTTTGAAATAAACTTTATAGCTAAGTCCTAAATGACTTAAAACCATCCCGAAAAATACTCACATGACTAAACACCTTACCCGAGACTTCTAAATGCTAAACCCCAAATCCTAAAAAAAATACAATTTACTATAATACTGATACGTATACGTAAACACCAAAATAACACCATTTCATTTCATAGTCACTAATTGTGTGCTCATGAACATGAAATAACCGTTCCTTGATTTACTTATGAGTACCATATACCCATAAACGATGTCCACACCAACTTCGTTCACGCAAAATAAACATGTAAACACACAAAACACATAGTCACACATAAAATAACCTAAACATAAGACCGAGTGACGAACCTCAAAACCACGGTTGTCACATCACTCCCTCCTAATAGAAATCTCGTCCCGAGATTTACTCCTTAGGATCGTCATTATCAAATAGCTGAGGATACTTGCTCCTCATAAATCCTTCCCGTTCCCACGTGAACTCTAGTCCATGTTCCAAATTCCATCTACCCATAACTACGGTATATTACCCTTTTTATCCAACGTCCTAGCTTCACGACCCAAAATCTCTATCGGCTCTTCGATAAAACATAGACTCGTATCCATACTAATATCATCTAACGGTACTTGCAAGTCAGTTCTTGCTAAGCATTTCCTCAAGTTTGATACATGAAATACGTCATGCACACTACTCAATTCCTCCAGTAATCTCAACCTATACGCCACTTGCCCAATCCTTTCAAGGGTTTCAAATGGACCCACAAATATAGGTGCTAACTTCCCTTTTCTTTCTAAACCGCATCACCCCTTTCCATGGTGAAACCTTTAGCATAACTTTATCTCAAATCTCAACAGCTTACGCCCCTTGTCCGCATAGCTCTCTTGTCGTTTCTTTGCTATTTTCAACCTCTACTTAGTCACTGCCACCACCACCATAGTTTTCCGATCCACCTCCGGTCCAATACGTTGGCCGCTTCTAACTTCATCCCACTGTAATGGTGATCCACCTCATCTCCTATGAATTAACTCCAGCAGTTTCTACTACAATGCCTATCACCATACCTAACGGCTTCTATCCTCTACGGATTTTCCATCATTCGGAAGTTCTCCCAACCTTTATCACATCCAATGGTATATGCAGGATTGCATAACCAAAAGCTTCCCATAACATTCACATGAAACATGTCATAACCACCACCTCATCCTTGCTTTCCCATGCTCGGAACCAAGTAACTAACAATCCTTCATACTAACAGGTGCTACACCTTTTCTCTAGGTGAATGTTCCATTGTTCGTGACTACTAACCTCTTGCTATAACGGTTTTCCCTTCAATATCACCCCACCATCTTGACAACCTCTTGCTCCCTCTCATGATTCTTCCTCCATACTACTTTTCGCTTGTATTTCCACAATCTTAATTTCCATACCATCTTATATCCCGTCTTCAGCCTATAATTTAGGCGTTTCCTCCTTTATTCCCTACATTCTCATCAATGGGGAACATGCCCCTATCACCGGTGACTCTCTCTTTGTAGGATTATTCTTCCTAATATAATGCGTTCTCCAACTATCTCCAAATCTCACGCCAATGCTCTAGGCGTCTTTCTCAATTACCTCTATAGTATGCTCATACCAACCATTAGTCTATCAACGATATACTACGCTTGATTCGCATCGTTTCTTCCCTTGCCATAATCCTTCATAAGGCATTCCATACCTATTAGGTTAACTTTTACACAAAACCTCATATTCCATCGCATTTGTGCGCAATCCTTCTAACTTCTCAACTATGTGACTTCTCATTCCTCTTGAAATATGGGATGAATTAGTCCGTCTATCGACTATCACCCAACTCTCATCGTACATATTCCTCCACCGCATTAGGTATCCCTTCCACCAAATTCGTCCTTACGTTGCCCTTTCTAAGCCACTCCTATCTATGTAGGAAGTATAGTCTACGTCCCTTTTCTCCATATGATTGTCCAAGCCACGCAACATAAATGTTGGCGCGTTCTCTGCTTTAGACAACTCACCTCGTGCAACCTACATCCTGCATCCAAACCACCCTAATACGTCATCCATATAGTTCAAGTTCGTCTCAGCTTCACTTCATTCTTTTTATTCCATGTCTCATCAACCATGCTTGCCTTTCCCAGATGGTACTTAGCCTTGCAATTGTCTTTCATCACTTAACTCCACCCATCACCTTTGCCAAATGTTCAATCAAAATGATTGAATATGTGTTTGAGACATTCATGATCCGTATGATCATTCTCTACGTCTAGTACCCTAAATGCCTCTAGCATTCTAGGCAGATATAACAGTCCAACTCCACTGACTAAGTCTTATCTAGTTCTTCCAAATCTTCAGTTCCTGCATCGTATAAGCAATGCCTTTCTTTGTCATTCTCGTACACCTCCAAATCCTTGCTCCACGTATCGTCATGCTTCACGAATATATCCAGTCCTTCCGATAATGCCAAGACCGGATCATTATCCAATCACCTCTTCAGCCTCCAAAATGCTTCCTCATCCCTCTTTACTTCGCCCCTTGCTGGTTCCATGATATACCATCATCTCTAACTACTCATCCTGGTCAACTTAATCCTAAAACCCACACTTGAAAATCTCACGTATAATTCCCTTTCCTAACAACTCCAAAACCAACTCATAATTCGCCTCACTCTCCTTTTTAGAATTTGAGTAGATCAAGATGTCGTCGATACTCCCGATGACAACTCGTTTATATACGTTCATGCATACTCGGTTCATTGACTCCATGAAACCGCTAGTGCTCTGGCGAAGCTAAATGCATAACCGTAACCCAAAGCATTCATACAACATCCTTAGCAGTTTTCAACTACGTCCTACTTGCACCCTCTCTTAGTGGCAATACGAATAAATTCCTACCTCGTTCTACTCGCAAAATTCTACACGCATGCTAAAAGACCAATACTTCCTCTTATCAAACTATTCAACCGCTTTCCACATCCAATCTACTACCAAGCAACTCAACTTTTATCTTGCATTCCTTGCAATTTCTAACAACTCCTGTTTTTTAATCATTCCATCAACAATTGCCTTGGAAAGGCACTAACTACAACTCCTCTCACTTCTCCTACTTGCTCTATTCATGGTTCTACCTCAAAGTAATAGGCAAACCTACTAAATCTCAGGAAATTTTCAAAAAACATACATGCCTTACGAACAATCATAAATACCTTTGAGGTATTATATCCCCTTCCAACACTCTCTATGGCGCGTTTCTTGTGCCAATATCCATACATTATACAAATCTCTATTCATCTCCCTTGGCACTCCTAATAGACCTCATGACCACATTAGTTCGTCTACGAACTTCTAACTCTTTCCTCCCCACTAAGGGCATTCCGACCATTCTCTCATGGTCACCTACTTAATCGTGTAGGCGCGACCAAGTCTTTCATATGACTACCTCAACGCTCCCAATCAATACGCAACCAAAACTACATCCTGAATCCACTAGATACAATCGACGAATCAAACCCACGGATAACTAACGACATTTCACGTGTACGAGTTAAAACAGACCAAAACCACGAAAACTTAAAAGGAAAACTCAAACAGGTACCAATTCAAATGACTCATGACAAAGAAAAATGATCCAAGAAACACTTAATGGCAACCAAAACATCTTACGCCCCGCGACATATTATTTAAACCGTGCACAAGATCGACTTTTCCAAAAGAATAATTTTTTTTCTTTCCTCACCACATCTATGTGACTCAAACAATCTACAAACAACCTTCTAGACGATCTCAAAACTCAACTCAAAGACTAGGTATCCCGTGCATCCCAAATCATAAAAATAAACTACTATTCAAAACTCAACCTTTAACCCGACACTTGTACAATAATTTCGACCAGGATACTGACCTCCCATGACTATACATTCTGAATATTTGAAAAGTACGTTCCGAGTACATAATTTTAGACTTTTGAATCACCCAAAAAGCTTTAAAAACGAACAAGTTATGACCAAAACAGTTTTATACTAGTTGTTTTTAAAAAAAACTAAAGAATCCTCTTAGTAATTAATGCAATCCTTTTTAAATGAAAAGAAATAAATGTATGTGAAATTTTCATGAACTTTGTTTAGTCTTGCATAAATAATTATAAATGACGTATATTGATTAAGCTCACTTATATAAACTATTTAAGTAGAAATAAATTTTATTTCGCTTTATTTTAAAGAAAGTCTTTTAGAATTTGAAATAAATAAGTGTTGATTAAAAAAAAAATCTTATGTTACATCTTGTTTCAAACACGACTCCAACACCTTACCATTATTTTACCGAATACAACCAACTATCTAACTCTATAGTAGATTTCCAAGTCCCTTTTTTTTCAATATATACCGACCAAAAGAAATGTAAGACCCAACACAAAAGATTTCATTATCTCAAAAGAAATCCCAAGTTATTTCAATAGACTTAAAACCAAGAACACCATTTTAAAACGGACACGTGAAATAGGAAACTCGAAGAATACGCCACAACGGAGGTTGAATATCTAAAAAGAAGCGAGCTAGCCACCCTCCTAAGGATACAATCGATAATTATAAAGGATCATACATATATAGGCATATCGGGATACATATACTTAAATCCGTCTAACATCTACTATACAAGCATGTATTAACCCTCTTTCATGCAATCATACTTAGGAATCCATTAGAGTTATGGTACTTGTATAACTATGTTGGCCACCATACTTATACAATTACCCTTTCCCCAATGCACTCCCTCCTATGATGACACTTATAAGAATTAATACAACACATAACACATATATCCATCTACTCACATAAGCTCATAACCACATAAACAATAAAGTCCAAAACTCCATCCATTAAAAAACATAGTCAAACTCTTGAAATACATAAATCCATAGTCTAGCTAAAACAACATAGACTAAATCCAAAACGAAAACATAATCAGTTATAAGTCATGTCGCCCATAAGAGTGGAAACAACTTAAAATCCTTCATATCCACCTACTCCTAATAACTCGAACCACCACATGATTCTTAGGGACACGACTTAAACATCAAAAGAAAAATACTATACCTCAGGTACATAAAATAACTCAACAAAAGACAGAAACTATCATGTACCAAATTATGTACTATAGTGTAAAATTTAAGCAAAATACAACAATGACTAGCGTGGATGATTATGGTTCAACCTTCACTAGTCACAAACCGAAAAGAAAATAACATGTGGCTAAGTATGAACTACTATGGTTCAACCCATACTAGTCAAAACTTAACAAACATCGCAAGTAAAAACCAATAACATCCAGAAAACTTTACTTAATATAAAATGCACACATACTCCTATGACGCCTATATGCAGGGACCCTTAAGCTATAGACTAGGCTACTAGACTAGGCAACCTAATTCTCTATAACCATTGTCTATGATACCATTCTGTCACACCCCACCATTGTGGAATATGGGCGCGACGTATGGATATCATCACAACAACAGCGTGTCTATAGAGAGAACTATATGAATTAAAAATGTCATAAAAGGTGACACAAATGTCATGACAATATCTCATCAATGCAGGAGTCTAGGTAAGTAGGTAACAGTCCTACCTCTTACCCAAGACAAACAAATAACACAAACAAATCAACATATAGGTTCATAGTATCACTTATTGAAACAAACAGAAAAATAAACTAAGAAGGAACAGGGATCCCTTCTAAATGCATTCCTACGCGACTCCAATCCTAGCCACATATGTTCTCACGCTTAACCACTTTATCACCTGAAAGAGACACTAAAACACGTCAACATAATGTTGGTGAGAGTCATAGGTTTAGACTCCAACCGAAAACAGATTAAAATAAGCTGTGAACCACCATAAACCACTAAACATATGGACAATGTGCTACAAGTATGCATTAACAACTAACATTCAAGATCAATCATTCCAAACAAAATCCAAGGCTCCCAGCCTTACCAAACACCATGGTACCATAGGAACCCATACACCTATGTACCAATCCCAAGGCCCCGCCTTGTCATTATTCATTGGTCCCATAGATGCTCACACATCTATGTACCTCCCTAAGGCCCCGCCTTGTCAACATCCCCTTGGTACCAAGTCAAACCACAATAACTGAGACGGTACGTGTCCCCCGATCCAAATCATAAACACAATCAAGAATCACATAGCAGTTAATCACATAAGTGCACACACAAGTCCATCACAAACCATAAAAACATTCACAGCATTAGTTACAAAACCATACAGTGTCTTTTCCATCCCATCTGGAAGTGAAAATCATTAAAAGATATGGGACTATGAAACTCACCTGATTGAGCTTCTCCAAAAGTCCACGCACTAGCAAAAAGCTAACAAACAAAAGCACACAATCAAAACATGAACCAAACACTAAGATGGCTCATCAACCTATGATGGACATCTAACTTTCTCCCATATATATACCTCATTTATATGCTCTAAGCATCTCATTACACCCCTCTATAAAGCCCTTAACTTAGTTTACTTCATAACCCGTCCCGTTAACATTTTACCCAAAACAGTCCCGGTTTTTAGGTCTACAAAATATAAGTCAAACGCCCACCTAACCATACCCATGATCTCTGTAAAGGAAATCCTATTTCCTTACATATGTTAGCTAACTCCTCCCTTTTGCTCCAACCTTAAAGCTATTGTTAAGGCCCCGATATATATATATATATATATATATATATATATATATATATATATATATATATATATATATATATATATATATATATATATATATATATATACTTCTGCCTATCCGCATTTTATCGATTTTGAACATACAAAAAGTTTGTTATGATTAGGGGGTCTTACCCTTACCCATTTGCTTAGCCATCCTTCAGGTTTGTTATTTAATATATAAACCAACACCCATGCTCATTAAAGGGCTCAAGTGTATTCCTAAGTACCCCAATCACCTTAAAACATTAAATTAAACCCGACTGATTTCAAAACTGTTTTGACCTCCGACTGATGTAACCTGTTTTTGACCCACTTCCCGACCTCCAATTTAGTTCTCGTTTCTTGCATTTGAAAGCCAGTTCAATTACCTATTCAAGGATGCTTGAATCGCAAAATAAGAGTTTGTATAACTCTAGATATGATCAAAATAAGTGACTCAAAAATCTGTCTAGTTTTTAAAAACGAATTTAAACATGATTAAACCCTAATTAACATCACTAATAATCACCAATCATTATCCTAATCATGTTAATAGTTATAAAACCCCTAATTACAGATCTATTCAGAACTCTAATCCATCATATAAATTGATTACATAAAACTTGAAGCCTTAATGCTATAAAACAAGAAAACTATAAGAATTAAATCAAGATTTTTACCTCAAATCTTCAAGAAAATTATTTTTGATGAATCCCTAAATCAGGGCTTGTAAAAATTCGGCCAAAAGGGAGAAAATTAATGAAAAACTGATTTTTGTGATATAAACATGGTATTTATATGTTTTATTAAAAAGGCTTTTCCAAATTGGGCTCAAGTTGGGTCTTTTGGCCCATTATCCTTTCTTTTTTTTCTAGTCGGTTTAAAACCCGATTCATATATATTTTTTTTATTTTTTTTTCTTTTTAAGACTTATTAATATATTATTAATAATACCTTAAGTTACCTTAATTTATTTCAGCACCTAAAACCTCAAAACCGTAAAACTAGTCAATTTACGCGTATACCGTAAAAAAAACGTAAAATATACAGTTTTAAAAAAAATCTTAAATTTTGAAATAAACTTTATAATTAAGTCCTAAATGACTTAAAACCATCCCGAAAAATACTCACATGACTAAACACCTTACCCGAGACTTCTAAATGCTAAACCCCAAATCCTAAAAAAATACAATTTACTATAATACTTATATGTATACGTAAACACCAAAATAACACCATTTCATTTCATAGTCACTATTGTGACCTCATGAACATGAAATAACCATTCCTCGATTTACTTATGAGTACCATATACCCATAAACGATGTCCACACCAACTTCGTTCACGCAAAATAAACATGTAAACACACAAAACACATAGTCACACATAAAATAACCTAAACATAAGACCGAGTGACGAACCTCAAAACCACGGTTGTCACAATTGTCAGAATCAAAAAGGGGGAGATTGTTAATGAAATGATGCCTAAAAACGTTTCTTGCATTTTTCGGTCTCGCTTTGTTTTGATTACGACAATATGTAAAAACAAGCATTTACAAAAACAATGAAAAATGAATTCTTGAGTTCAAGTATTTTTCATTTCAACCATTATCACTTAAGGTATGAACAAACAAGTAATTATACTAATTAAGTGATCAAGGGTTTAATCTTTTCTTAAAACTTACTTTTTATTAAGTGTCACAAAGTTTTATTATTAAACTTTCTTTTTAAGAAAATGTTTTATTAAATTAATTATTTGAAAATTTGAAATTTGAAAATGGCATATTCTATCTTGGTTTGGAATATCCTTTCAGGATATTTTAATCCCCAGATTCGATCCAACCCACTAAAAGACAAAAGGGAGCGGACTCTACGCTGGCGGTTCCTTAGTGCCTACGGCGGTTCCTTATCGATAAGGAACCGCGGGCTGCAATAAAGAACCGCGGGTAGATATAGTCGTTGGACATTTGTCTTATAAATAGTGGACCATTCTCAGACTTTCAATCCACCTCTTTTGCACATAAACTTTTAGATTCTTTCATACTTCTTAAATCACTCAAATTCTTGATCATTTATTTGATTACTACTTGTTTAGAAGTGAATCTTTCTCCTCCCATCTTTTCCTCTCAAAGTGCAAAGAGAAGAACACTATCATTGTTGAAGTGTTGTGTCTACCTTAAAGATCCATTGAAGATCAAAACTTATTTTTTCATTGTTGTGTCATTGTTGTGAAGATCCAAGTAGTTGTGTCTATTTGGAAGTTGTGTATGTATTAGGGTTAATACTTAGTCCTCATAGTATATTGGTGTAGATTGGTCCTAGCTAAGATTAGGGCTCGACTTTTAGCTTAGAGTCGGAAATTGGTTAAGCGACGTTGTGTACGGTTTCTCCACCTTAAGGAGCTTGTTGATTAGTGAACTCTCAAGTAAGGAGTACTCGAGGATTGGAGTAGGAACGAGGAGTGAGCTTCATTTCCGAACCACTATAAATCCTTGGTGCTTGGTTTGATCTTTCCTTCCCTTATCTCTTTACATTCTTTATTCTTTATACTTGTGATTATTAGTTTAGTTACATTCATTATTCTTTATACTTGTGATTATTAGTTAGTTGCACTATACCTTGTTCATATTGTGTATAAGAAGGTTTCACATAAATACTCAAGCTTAAGTTTTTGAAAAAGGATTTTTTAAAACCAAACTTTAACAAGCAAATTTAAGAAACTATTCAACCCCCCCTTCTAGTTTCTACAGTCACTTCGATAGAAGTCTCCCCTACACTTAAGTTAAACATTGTCCTTAATGTTTAAGAGTATTGGAGTAAACTCCCCTACACTTATGACATTGACAACTTTGCTTAACCATAGCTAAGGAAAGGTCTATTATAGTGAATTCATTTTAAGCACAAGCGGTTTGAAAATCACAATAGTAACGAAGTGAACCCGATACAAGGGCCTCCTCCATAAGCTCCAATGCATGCAATGAGAGAGATCAACCCTACAAACATCAAGAAGACAAAAGAGAGGCATCCCCTACACTTGTTCTCATCTATATACCCTTTATTCCTATCCTACCATACTCTACTCTAAAAGAGCTAATCCTAGTTATTCAAGCTTGATTTATGGAGTCTCTAGCTCGACTCTTCCCACAATGAATTAATTCATGGGGAAAATGGGGATCTCTTGGACCATTTCAACAGAAATGTCCTCCCCAAAGTAATGCTTAACACGATGACCATTTACTTTGAAGTTTGGGCCATTTGGTTGTGACAACTCAATAGTCCCATATGGAAATACTTGAGCAATAGTGAATGAAATTCACCTGTAAAACCCGCATGATTTTACCATGAATAGTACCCTTATAATCGTACGTACATGATTAAAACTTTTCTTTTATAGCACGTTTATGTTTCACGAATAGTAATTACAAGTATTACGTACGTGTTATTACACGATAAATATTTAAGCATATTAATACACGATAATTATTATCAACAATAATTATAATCACGAACATGAAATCATGAACGTAAATAATCACGAACCTATTATTATGTATTTACGTATTTATTATTACAATTACGTACAAGAATATATATTATAACACGAGCGAGGAATAAATAAATCACGTAAACACGACACGAGAACACGTAAATAATTAGGTCACGGAAAACAACGGGTTTCCCCTTGTGGTCCCCACATACATGCGGTGAGAAACAAGGAAGGGGCCAAGCCCACTTTAATTTTTGCTAAAATAGAAAAAAGGGAAAACATATTTTTCATAATACAGAAAAGTTAGAAAAACACAAAACCCTAGCTCCCTTTTTTTCCCTCTTGGCCGCCGGTTTTAACACACCAAGGAAGGGGTGTTTGTTGATCTTGGTTGATTTAATTCAAGTGTGGTGTTCGTGTTATTGTCATCTAATTGTTTCACTCATCCGGTAATCTTATAACCTTTTCTTTTTAATTATTTTATTAGATCAAGAACACATGAATCATGGGTTTATTAAAAACTATTAATAAACATGTTAATTAAATCACGGGGTAATAAACATGGAGGTTTAGGGGTGTTTTGGTTCGGCCAACGCGAGGAAACCGAGAGCCGAAGCTCTCGGTGGTTGTGTGATCACCACCAACCGAAACCCCATGGTCTCGGTGTGGTTGTGTGTCTCGGCCGCAGGCAAAACAAGGGACACCGACGCATGTCAGGGTGGCCTTGTGGTCGTTGGGGGTCTCAACTAAAAACAAACAAGCACCACCGGCTTAAGCCGGTGGCTAAACCGAACAAGCAGGGGGAACTCAGCCGCGACAGCGGCTAGCCGAGCAACCAAGGGACCACCGGCTTAAGCTGGTGGTATTTTTGCACAAACAGTGGCAACCGGCCAAGCCGGTTCGCCACTGTTAAGGGTGTGTTTGTTTTGTCCGGTTCAAGGGTTTCACGGACCGGTTCACGACATGTTTAGATTTAAAACACGGGTTCGGTTCATGACTTATTTTTACAAGTTAATTATTTTTACAAGTTAAATAATTACAAGATTAATTAAATTAATTTAACATGCTATATAATTAATTTAATTTAGTCATGACTTAGGTTACTTATTATTAGTAATAATACATGATTTTAACCTAAGTATTTTATGATTTAATTTAGACTAAAGTAATTAATTAATTATTAAAACATGACATATATATATAATTAATTTCCATGACTTAGGTTATATTAATAATAAATATTAATACATGTTTTAAGCTAAGTATTATTTACACTTTAATTTAATTAAATCATGTTATATTTAATTAAATCTTATAACATACAGTTTATTTAATTTACATGAAATAATTAATAAACTATACTATTTAATCACATGACTTAGAATATTAATCAGTAAAACTTAAGCTTACCTTATTAGCTTAATAATCCAGCTTAATTCTATTTATGGAAATTTCTATTTTTAGAAACCTATTTATTTTAAGCAGCTAATCTATTTATGGAAACTTTCTATTTTTAGAAACTTATCTATTTTAAGTAGTAAATCTATTTTTGGAAACTTTCTATTTTTGGAAACTTTCTATTTTAGGAAACCTGCTATTTTTAGATAGTTACTTATTATTACACAACAAGTATAATAATACAAGAAATACAAGTAATACTTAATTAGAATATCCAGAATACATGATAAACACAACATAACGTTAAAATCAGAAAAAGAAGACATGAATATAAAACAAGCTAAAACATGATATAGAACCAGTTACATACTCAGTAATCAGAATACTTATACACGTATATTATCTATGTAGCATTAGTGAGATCGAAGTAGGACTCTCTTTTGTTCGTCTTCTTTGTTCACTAGACATAAGATACGGATTCTCCGTCCTTTCAGTATGGACATTCTTTCCTTATTAGGATTCCCCGTATGCAGCCAACTGGTTTCCCAGTATATGTTTTGATTTTCTTATGTTTAATTAAATGCCTAAGCCATATACATGCATGACCAGTTTCACCTAGTTATGGAGGTACCATAACCATAACACTGGAGGCACCAGTGTTATGACTTCACCACGGCGGAGTGATAGCTCGTAGCGTCCCTTTAAGCTTTTGGCCATATTATTATTATCATGTGGGGCGTATGGGTGAATCCTAGGTTACATGTTTTTACAGATTATTCAGGTGAATGTGGTGTGTGCCTTGCATCCTTCACAAGGAGCTGATCCCTCCTACCCAAACTTATATTAATTAGAGGCAGTACCTCTAATTGCATGACGAGGTCACCCTCCAAGTATTCATGCACATTGATATTTCATGACCTATATTGGCTAATGGTAAACATGTTAAACAGTTTTTGTAAGATAAACATAAGGCTTTTCAAACTATAAAACCAGTTTTACTAAGTTACGTCAGGTTTTTCCAGGACTTAATCAATTCCGCTGCTATATGTTGTATATGCTTATGTTATTCATTCTATGCTTATATATCCGTGCACTGAGCGTTATGCTTAGCCGTTTTCCTTTCATGTTCCAAAAACGGCAGGTACTTAGGGATGCTCGTAGACTTTAAGCGTACGTGCATATGGATTGGAATCTTTCTAGCCTTCATTACTTTATGCATTTATTCATACTTTTGCTACTTATTTCCATGGACATTGTTTGGTCCTTTTCATTTACAGTACTTATGTTTGTGTGTGATAAGCTTTACTTTGGGGTACCGATGTTTGTTTCTGGTATTTCCTTTATGGTCATGTAATGTTTAATACATTTTTCCTTGTATGCTTTGATGACACGCCATAATCACGCGTGACATTCCATTTACTAAAATGGGGTGTTATAGGACCATCGTGACTTAAGCTTGCCCGCAAGGAGTTTCAACCATGAGTTAAAGAGTAGAACCGGCTCTCCAACTTTGAACTCACGGTTCTTGATCTTAGCATCATGCAATTGCTTAGTCTTTTCCTTATAAAGAAATGAGTTTTCATAGGCATTGGTTCTTAGTTCATTCATCTCATTAAGTTGGTCTTTCCTATGTGAACCGGCTTGGTTTAGATCAAAGTTAGCCCATTTAAGATCCCATAAAGCCTTATGTTCCAACTCGAATGGGAGGTGGCATGATTTTCCATACACAAGTCTATAAGGAGTACACCCAATTGGTGTCTTAAAAGCGGTCCTAGAAGCCCACAAAGCATCGTCAAGCTTATGCGACCAAGAAGCTCGATGCTCTCCCACCGTTCTTTCTAAAATTCTATTTATACCATGATTTGTGACCTCGGTTTGCCCATTGGTTTGAGGGTGATACGCGGTAGAAAGTCTATGGTTAACACCATACTTCTTCTTGACTCTTGTAAATTGATCATTATAAAAATGAGTCCCACGATCACATATGATAGCATGAGGGACACTAAATCTTGCAAACAATTGCTGTAAGAACTTGACTACAACTCTAGCATCATTGGTAGGTAAGGCTTTAGCCTCAACCCACTTAGAAACATAATCCACGACTATGAGTATGTATTTATTGCCCTTTGATGATGGAAAAGGTCCCATAAAATCTATACCCCATACATCAAAAATCTCACATTCTTGTATGAAATTTTGTGGCATCTCATCTCTTTGATTAATCTTTCTTTGTCTTTGACAAACATCACAATATTTCACCATTTCTTGGGCATCTTTGTATAAGGCCAATAGTAACCCAAATCAAAGACTTTCTTAGCCGTGTAGTTAAGCCCAAAATGGCCCCTTGTAGGTCCCTTATGGCAAGCTTCTAAGAATTTAAATGCTTTGGACCCATCTACACAACGTCTTATGATTTGGTCCGCGCATTGACTAAAGAGGTAAGGGTCATCCCAAAAGTAATATTTAGCTTCCTTGAGAAACTTTTTCTTTTGTTGGGAAGTTAGACCCTCAATAAGCACATCCCCTATAAGATAGTTTGCAATATCCGCAAACCAAGGGGTGGTATCCTGTTGTGAAGAGATAGACATGAGTTCCTCAAGTGGAAAGGATTCATTGATTTCCTTATGAGGTAATTCTCCTTGGAAAGTGATACAAGGCTTTTGCCCGTATAAAAATTAAAGTTCTCTTGTCTCGATATCTTAACGAATTGATCTAGGTTCTCTATGTGACTCAGTCGTTCTTTGGTGAAACAAATATTTTTGGTTGTTTTTAAGTAAAAGTGCAAAACTTTAAAGTAAAAGTGCGTTAAAGTAAATCTAAGTCTAATTAAAATAATAGTGCAAGTATTTAAAAGCTTGACTAAAATTAAAGGGCACTAAAGTAAATGACGCAAATTTAAATCTATCTAAGGCAATCTTAAAACGCAACTAAAACTTAAACTAAGGCAAGACTGAAATTTAACTAAGGCAAATAAACTTAAAGTGCAATAAGGAAAAGCAGGAAAAATAAAGCTTGAAAATAAAAATCAAAGACAAAAACTAATAAGAACCTGAATACAGCTCATTCGGAATAATCCTTCGTTTGGAACAATCACTCGTCCGGAATGTCACCTTCGGTTGGAATGATTCTTCTTCGCTCGGAATATTACCAAAATCCTTGATCCGGAACAAATTGATCTGAATATGTCACTTATCCAAAACAATCCTTCGTTCGGAACTTTACTGATTCGGAACTTCTCAAACTTGCCTTGATTCGGAACTTTTGATCAACCCTTGATTCGGAAGACCTCCGAATGAAGCCTCTTTGATTCGGAACTTGCCCTTGATCCGGAAGTTGGTTCAGAACTTTTGAGTTCCGAATGAAGCTCTTGGTTCGGAACTTTTGAGTTCCGAATGAATCTCCTTGATCCGGAACTTTTTGAGTTCCGAATTAAGTATATTGATCCGGAACTTTTAAGTTCCGAATGAACAATTGCTGATCCGGAACTTTACCTTCGTTCGAAAGTTTGAGACTTCCGAATGAGCAGTCTTGAGTCGGAAGTTGTCCTTCATTCGGAACTTTGAATGTTCCGAATGAAGCCCTTGGTTCGGAACTTTGGAAGTTCCGAATGAACAGACTCCCTCTCTTGATTCGGAAGATTTCCTGGAAAGATCAGAAACAAAAACAAACTCTCCCGAAGAACAAGGGAATCACAGATAAACGAATCTAACAACAAATTAAGCAGAATCAAACAAACGATTTAATTTAACCAATAACGAAGCAACAGTAAACACAATCAAACAGTTTAAATCAATAAAACAAACAACTTTAACCACAATAATTAAAAACCATTTGGATCAAAATAAAAGCATGAACATGAACATAAACATAAACACAAAAGTCAAAGATTGAGAAAGGTAGATAGGAGATTAACAAGATAAAATAAAGATTGACAAGAATTAAAAATGAAAACTTACTTGGAATTAAATGGTAATTAAGGTGCAAAACATGTATTTAAAGTTGACAAGAAAAGTAAATGACAAGGTAATTAAAGGTGGAAGGACTAATTGTCACTATTAGCCAACAAAGAAAAATGATTACAACTAATGACTATTTATAGGGGAGGATCAAGGAAGCTTCCTCCCCTCCTTCATTTCTTGTTAATTGCGGGATTAAGTCCCTCCTTCTTTTAATCTTCCTTAATTGCATACTTAGTCTTTTTCTTCTAATCTTCTTTAAACTTGGACTTAAGGGACTTTTGGCTTCGGGATTTCTTTGAACTCGTCTTTAAATTCTTCAATAAAATAGACTTGAATTCTTCGGCTTTTGATAAACTTCCGTCTTTTGACTGTTTCTTCGATAAATCTTCAGAATTGGTCTTGGACTTCCGTTCTTTTTGCACTCTTGACTTCTTGACTTCGTCTTTCATCCTTTTCTTTAATAAAAGTCCGTAAATGCCCGTGAATTCCCGTGTTTTCTCCACTTTTCACCTTTTCGTCCTAAATCACAACAAAAACACAAACCACGCATAATTCCGACATAAAAGACATAAAATACACATTTTGGTCCGGTTATTATTGTAATTAAGTGGTAGAAAAGATGGGTGTTTACACACCTATCAAATCCCCTACACTTGACCATTGCAATGTCCGCATGCAATGCATTAGTTACAAAGCAAGATTACATTTTTCATCATAATTAATCCATAGTGGCCTTTATTAAAGAAATAGAAAATTAAAAACATACAAAATAAAGAAATCAAAAGCATACCTTGGGTTTTGAAAATGTTATGAATAATCATCATCCTCAAGTTTTCACTTTCTCCAAACCAAGCTTAAAAACGAGATCATTGTTATTATAAGTTAGCAAACCATCACGAACTCATGTGGGCCAATTATTTACTTAGACTCCCTTATTCCTAGGTGTATCTCTTATATTTTATTATTGTCTTGAATGATCACGAGGATGCATTTTTGACTTATTTCGATAGTTATTAAGTCTGAAAATAAAGTGAACGATTTAATCAATAGTTAGCTAAAGGACAAAATCTTTTAAAACTGCTTCTCGGGACCTCATAAAGTTCATATCTTGGCATAACTCGTTTCGCGATTTGAGACCTTTCTCGGACCGATATTTGGCAGCGACTTCATACTTCAAACCTTGAGAGACGTTCATGAAATTATGGTCTTCTCTTCATAATGGAATTTCTTCACTTGAAGTTTTGAGAGATTCATACTTGGACCACGACTTCTTCATTTTTCTCCAATCTTTATTTTGGACTTTGATATACAACGATCCGCCTCCTTTTATGACTTGGATCTATTTATCCTCATACCTTGTTAGGGTCTTTTCGAATACACTTCTCCATGACTTTTGGGGAGTATTTGCTTTTCGTCGTGTGTCTCGATCCTTCATATTGATTTTCGATAAATGATTCTTCACATCACTTTTGGATCTTTAGCAACAAAATATAGCCCTCATGCCTTGTTAGGGCCTTTTCGGACTCGCCAATCTTCGCATACCGCTTCAATAAGTTATGCCTTGGCTATGAACTCTAATCCATACCGAGCAACTTTTAAACGATCTTGGGCTAGAAGCTAAGTAACTTTTCAAATCGTACAACCTTATTTATTAGCAGATAAATTATTAGCAAGCGATGGGAGAATAGGCTCATAATTAACTCACATAAATTCACGAAAGAATACCGAACTTATAATTGGCTCTATCATCTCTTGTTCTCCACAGTTTAAAATCTCAAGTAATGAGACTCGTGGATACTTAGCCTATTAAATCCAAGTTTTGGGTTTTCGAGTCGCCTATAGGATCTTGCAAATTCTTAGACTTTTTCAAGTTTAGAAATCGCGTTTTAAAGTTCCCTTGATAAACGACTCTCTAGGATCAATTATAGGAACTTGCGAAAAGTTCTTGTTCTTAACCCGTGAGAGTTAAGACTTTCGCGTTTTATAGCTCCCTACATAAAAGCCTAGAAAAACTTGACTTAAACACGTTAAGGGTACTAGCTAGAGTAACTTAGAATAAGTAAACTCGGGTTGAGTCAAAAGATTCACAACGTTTGAAAATTAAAACCACTTATTAAACATTTATTCTAGCAAAGAAAGAAAATAACTATACAAAGGTAAAAACTAATAGGCCAAAATAGATCAAAAATTTTGAAAAATGTCGAAAAATTGATTTTCCGGTTAAAATGAGGACAAATACAAGGAAAAGACCACTTAACTTCGATAGAAGTCCCCCTACACTTAAGATAAACATTGTCCTCAATGTTTAAGCATGTGGGAGTAAACTCCCCTACACTTAGGACATTGTGCACGTTGTTTAAATCTCGCTAAGGAAAAGACGACTAAAGAGATTCCTATTTTAATATTGAGAAAATATAAAATAGTGAATCGAAAAGAGTTTAGGATAGAACCGGGATAAAGTAGAACACGGAATCACGGGTCGTCAAGAATCATCAAGAGTGGATCATTGAAGCTCGAATCCCTGATTAAGAATTGAGGAGAGGAAAGCAAACCAAAGGGTCTCCCCTACACTTATGATAAAGAAAGCGAAAAGATAGATACATGGGTTGCCTCCCAAGAAGCGCTTGGTTTTTGTTAACCGAGTCGTTAGCCTGACTCGACCTTGATCATCAACGGAAGAAGCATGAAACATATCCACCAGGATCAAAGACATAGTTTTCGTCGAGCAAATAACACAAGCTTAAGGCGAACAAGGCAAGCCAAAGAAGAGTAGGCAAGGTTCCCTTAAGCAGTGATGGAGCACGGTGGAAGCAAGGTTGAAGTGGTGCAAGCATGTCTTCAAAATTTCCAAAGATTTTTCCTTTTATTTCATCAGGTGGATACTGAGATGGCTTAAAGATTTCAATACCGGGGTCGAACACCTTTTCCTTCAAGGGAAAATAGCACTCAGGCTCAGCCGAGTGTGAAGAAGATCCGCAAAGAAGCACAACCTCGTCCTCAGAAGGGGACAAAGAGGTGTCAAATCATATGTGCAACGGATTTCGGTGTCGACCGGTTTCTTCTCCTTTGACAGAATGTTCTTCAAATCCAAAGTAGGATCAAGACGATAATCTTCAAAGTCATAAGGAGGAGCATCACTCTCATGAGGGAAGTAAGTGTTGAGAAATTCAGAGAAGTCTTCCTCAAATGAGTAATCGTCCAAAGTAGGATCGAGTGATGGCGGAGGATCTTCATCATGTGAAGAATCGCTCGAGAGAGTATCAGCCTCATCAAAATCATCGAAAGTGGGCAGCTCGGGATACTCAGAAGTACAATCAAAATCATCCGAATCTGAGCTAGAATCATCATCATCATAAGCATCAAAGACCGGTGGAGAATCATAAATGGGAGAAGGTTCCAAAGTGGAGCGAGAATCATCCACATTATCTTCAAAGAGTGGATTATCGATGGAAGAATTGAATAGAGGATTGTCATAGACGGTAAAGTCATCAAGCACATTAATCATATTCACTGATTCTCGTCCAAAAGATTTACCTGTAAGCTTCCCCATTTTAAAAACTTTTGAATCATCCCCGACTCGTAAGATTAACTCACCTTCGGCCACATCCACTAAAGCTCGTCCGGTTCTCAAGAATGGCCGACCAAGTATTAAAGGAATACGAGGGTCCATTTCATAATCAACTACGACAAAATCGACCGGGAAAGTAAATGTGCCAACTTTAATGAACACATCTTCGGCTATACCAACGGGGTAAGCGAGAGTGCGATTTGCAAGTTCAAGAGTCATCTTTGTTGGAGTGAGGTCGGGTAATGAAAGTGTTTTCCAAACACTCAAAGGCATCAAATTAATACTAGCCCCGAGATCAGCAAGGGCAGTCAATTCTTTAGTTTTGTTGAACACGCAAGGCAACACAAAACGACCGGGATCTCCAAGCTTTTCCGGTAATTCTTTAAGAATAACTGCTGAGCGGTTTTCATTTAAGCGTGTGTTGGCGAGTTCAATCAGCTTCTCCTCTTGCTAAGCAATTCCTTGAATGCTTTGACAAATTTCGGCATGTGGCAAAGTGCTTCAACAAGGCTAATGTTGATGGTCATTTGAGATAGCATATTCACATATTTCGATACTTGACAGTCATTCTTGGTTAGCTCGTTGGTCTTGCCTATGCGAGAAGGGTATGGGATTCTAGGTTTATAGGTGGAAGGTGAAGGTGTAGTCGGTAAAGGTTGGGATGTTGAAGGGTCCTTCCTAGAGACATCGTCATTACGAGGCGGAGACGGTAATGGTGTACTAATACTAGGTGTAGGAGGAGTAGGGATACATGGTGGTGGAGGAGGTGTAGATGATGGTGGTGGGATTGGTGGTCCTACGATGGTGACTCCACTACGGGTAGTTATAGCACTCACATTAGCTCGCGGATTGGTGACGGTGTTTGAAGGTAGAGAACCTGAAGAAGAAAGTTGAGCTTCGGGCAAGAAACTGGCCAACAGATTCTTTAATTCAGTTGTTTGAGTGCTGAAGGAGGATTGAATATTATCGCGAACCTCGGTTCTAATGTCATTACCTTGCTTCATGATATCTCCTTTCAAATTGATTATTTGGCTTTATAGATTCTTGATTTGCTCACCTTGAGTTCTCATGATGGCTTCAACATCGAGATTAATGGGTGGGGTTTGTTGGGTGGGTGGTTGATAAGGGTTAGAAGCTCTTGGTGGGATTTGGTTGCTTCTATTATAGTTGTTGGCGGGGTTTTGGTTTTGAGGAGAAAAACCGGGTGAAAGGTAATTGTTGGAACGGCAGCTCAGCAGATTTCTATCCCCTTGTTGTCTAGCTTGGTAATTTTCCAGTGAATAATTACCGTAAGCAGCATACACATTTTCCGGATTTCCTTGTGTCGAAGGACAATCGGTGTATGAGTGAGGACCGCCGCATGTTTCACAAGGATTAGCAACCGCTTTAACTTGTTGTTGTTGTTGGTTTGAAGCGAGAAGCGTAATACTTTTGCTCATTTCGGTCATCATGCGGGTGAGCTCGGTCATATCAGGGTTTGCTGAGGTGGAGGAAACATTGACTCTCGGATTGTTCCTTGAAGAAGCAGAAGAATCCCAGTTTTTGTGGTGATTAGTCATGTTCTCAATTAACTCTCTACACTCCTCGGGTCTCCTTTTCATGAATGTGCCACCGGCGGCTGCATTAATCGTATCACGATCTCGAAAAGTCAAACCGTTGTAGAAAGTATCGATTAAGGTAACAGGGAGCATATTGTGGTTTGGACATCTATCGATCAAGACATTATATCTCTCCCAAGCATCAAAAAGAGATTCATCAGGGTCTTGCATGAAACCGCTGATTTGATTGCGAAGGCTCGTGACCATGGATGGTGGAAAGTAGCGCGATAAAAAGCGTTGAGTCATGTCATCCCAAGTGTGAATAGAATTCTTCGGGAGACGATTAAACCATTTCTCGGCATGATGTAATAAAGTGTGTGGAAAGAGTTGTAGGCGAAGTTCATCCATTGTGGCACCGGCCAACTTCATGCTTTGGGTGATTGTAATGAACTTGTCGAGGTGTTTGTTGGCATCATCATCAGGCAATCCACGGAATGGGTTTGTTTGTACTTGCTGAATCATGTGGTGCTTCAACGAAAACTCAGGAGCGTTGATTTGCATCGGCGCAATCGGTCCTCCTCGTCCAAACATGGTAGGTTGACAAAGCTCCTCCATGGTCCGAAGATCGGGCTGTGGAAGAGCATTGTTGTTATTATTAGGGTGCGGTGGATTATTGTTGTTAACACCAGACATAGCTAAATATTCTTGAGGCTCGGGCTCTTGATAATTAGAAGATCTAGTACGCATACACCTGAAAATGCAAAAGAAAAAGAAACCAAACACAAAGACAATATATATACACAATAAAGATAAAATCTTTTTGGATTTTTGAAATTTTTAATTTTTATGGATTTTTATAATTTTTTAATTTTTATGATTTTTTGAATTTTTTATGCAAGAAAAATAACGCTCACAAGTGAATGAATCCCAAAAAGCAACGCGTCTCTCACAGAAAACCGTTAATATTTACGAAAAGAGCCGGCGGCGGCGCCATTTGATACAAGGCTTTTGCCCGTATAAAAATTAAAGTTCTCTTGTCTCGATATCTTAACGAATTGATCTAGGTTCTCTATGTGACTCAGTCGTTCTTTGGTGAAACAAATATTTTTGGTTGTTTTTAAGTAAAAGTGCAAAACTTTAAAGTAAAAGTGCGTTAAAGTAAATCTAAGTCTAATTAAAATAATAGTGCAAGTATTTAAAAGCGTGACTAAAATTAAAGGGCACTAAAGTAAATGACGCAAATTTAAATCTATCTAAGGCAATCTTAAAACGCAACTAAAACTTAAACTAAGGCAAGACTGAAATTTAACTAAGGCAAATAAACTTAAAGTGCAATAAGGAAAAGCAGGAAAAATAAAGCTTGAAATTAAAAATAAAAGACAAAAACTAATAAGAACCTGAATACAGCTCATTCGGAATAATCCTTCGTTTGGAACAATCACTCGTCCGGAATGTCACCTTCGGTTAGAATGATTCTTCTTCGCTCGGAATATTACCAAAATCCTTGATCCGGAACAAATTGATCTGAATATGTCACTTATCCAAAACAATCCTTCGTTCGGAACTTTACTGATTCGAAACTTCTCAAACTTGCCTTGATTCGGAACTTTTGATCAACCCTTGATTCGGAAGACTTCCGAATGAAGCCTCCTTGATTCGGAACTTGCCCTTGATCAGGAAGTTGGTTCGGAACTTTTGAGTTCCGAATGAAGCTCTTGGTTCGGAACTTTTGAGTTCCGAATGAATCTCCTTGATCCGGAACTTTTTGAGTTCCGAATTAAGTATATTGATCCGGAACTTTTAAGTTCCGAATGAACAATTGCTGATCTGGAACTTTCCCTTCGTTCGGAAGTTTGAGACTTCCGAATGAGCAGTCTTGAGTCGGAAGTTGTCCTTCGTTCGGAACTTTGAATGTTCCGAATGAAGCCCTTGGTTCGGAACTTTGGAAGTTCCGAATGAACAGACTCCCTCTCTTGATTCGAAAGATTTCCTGGAAAGATCAGAAACAAAAAAAAACTCTCCCGAAGAACAAGGGAATCACAGATAAACGAATCTAACAACAAATTAAGCAGAATCAAACAAACGATTTAATTTAACCAATAACGAAGCAACAGTAAACACAATCAAATAGTTTAAATCAATAAAACAAACAACTTTAACCACAATAATTAAAAACCATTTGGATCAAAATAAAAGCATGAACATGAACATAAACATAAACACAAAAATCAAAGATTGAGAAAGGTAGATAGGAGATTAACACGATAAAATAAAGATTGACAAGAATTAAAAATTAAAACTTACTTGGAATTAAATGGTAATTAAGGTGCAAAACATGTATTTAAAGTTGACAAGAAAAGTAAATGACAAGGTAATTAAAGGTGGAAGGACTAATTGTCACTATTAGCCAACAAAGAAAAATGATTACAACTAATGACTATTTATAGGGGAGGATTAAGGAAGCTTCCTCCCCTCCTTCATTTCTTGTTAATTGCGGGATTAAGTCCCTCCTTCTTTTAATCTTCCTTAATTGCATACTTAGTCCTTTTCTTCTAATCTTCTTTAAACTTGGACTTAAGGGACTTTTGGCTTCGGGATTTCTTTGAACTCGTCTTTAAATTCTTCAATAAAATAGACTTGAATTCTTCGGCTTTTGATAAACTTCCGTCTTTTGACTGTTTCTTCGATAAATCTTCAAAATTGGTCTTGGACGTCCGTTCTTTTTGCACTCTTGACTTCTTGACTTCGTCTTTCATCCTTTTCTTTAATAAAATTCCGTAAATGCCCGTGAATTCCCGTGTTTTCTCCACTTTTCACCTTTTCGTCCTAAATCACAACAAAAACACAAACCACGCATAATTCTGACATAAAAGACATAAATTACACGTTTTGGTCCGGTTATTATTGTAATTAAGTGGTAGAAAAGATGGGTGTTTACACACCTATCAGAAAGGATGCTCAAGTCTACTCAAGTGATCCGCCGCTAAATTCTCGGCTCATTTCTTATCACGGATTTCTATGGAAAACTCTTGTAGCAACAAAACCCATCTCAAAATCCTAGGCTTAGCATCTTGCTTTGTCATAGGGTACTTGAGAGCGAAATTATCCGTATACACTATGGTCTTCGAAATCAAAAGATAGGGTCTAAATTTCTCAAAGGTATTAACTCTTTGGCCCAAAATGGACCCCACGTCATAATCACTAGCATCACACATGAGTTCAAAAGGCAAATCCCAATTTGGTGATACCAAAACGGGAGCCTTAGTCAACTTTTCTTTAAGAATCTCAAAAGACTTTAAACACTCTTGTGTGGATATGAAAGGAGCCTCGTTTTCTAAGAGGTGGGTCATGGGTCTTGCTATCTTAGAAAAATCTTGTATAAAACGCCTATAGAAACCCGCATGACCCAAAAAGCTCCTAACTCCTTTCACCGTGGTAGGTGGGGGAAGTTTGGCAATAACATCTATTTTAGCTTGATCCACTTCTAAACCTTTGTTAGATATCTTATGTCCCAAAACTATCCCTTCTTTGACCATGAAATGGCACTTCTCCCAATCTAGAACAAGACGTGTTTCTTCACACCTTTTTAGCATACGTTCTAAATGGGAGAGACAAGAAGTGAATGAATCTCCAAAGACCGAGAAATCATCCATGAATACTTCCATTGTGTGCTCAATCATGTCATGAAAGATTGCCATCATACACCTTTGAAATGTCCCCAGGGCATTGCACAATCCAAAAGGTATTCTTTTATAAGCAAATGTGCCATAGAGACAAGTGAATGTGGTCTTTTCTTGATCTTTAGGATCAATGGGTATTTGGAAATAACCCGAAAATCCATCCAGAAAGCAATAGTACTCATTTCCCGCTAAGCGTTCAAGCATTTGGTCCATGAAAGGTAATGGGAAATGATCTTTCCTAGTAGCATCATTAAGCTTCCTATAGTCAATACAAACTCTCCAACCCATGACAAGTCTAGTGGGAATCAACTCATTGTTCTCATTAGGCACAACGGTGATGCCACCCTTTTTAGGCACACAATGCACCAGGCTAACCCATGGGGAGTCGGATATCAGGTAAGTCATACCCGCATCAAGGAGTTTGATAACTTCCTTTTTTATGACTTCATGGATTTTTGGGTTAACCCTTCTTTGGTTTTAAATAGCAGGTTTGTAATCATCCTCTATAAGGATTTGTGAGTACAAAAATTAGGATCAATCCCACTTATATGGGATATTTTCCAAGCTATAGCTTTCTTATGCTTCTTAAGAACCTCTATAAGTTTTTCCTTCTCATCATCTTTCAAGTCTTTGGCTATGATAATGGGTAATTTGTCCTCTCCCTCTAAGAAAGCATATTCAAGGTATGATGGAATATCCTTAAGCTCTAGGGAAGGTGGACTCTCAATGGAAGGTTTCACTAATGATGGATCATCATTAGTTACCTCTTGTGGAGTAGGTGAAGGAATGGGATCCTCATTGAGTAACTTTTGGATAGTGAGAATGTCTTCTTCCCAATTGATGGGAGAATCATCATTTCCAAGAAAGTTAGACTCAAATTCCTGTAAAACCCGCATGCTTTTACCATGAATAGTGCCCTTAAGATCGTACGTCCTAGATTAAAACTTACCTTATTCAGTATTGATCACATTCATGTGCTATTAATCAAGTAAGTACATACGTGTATGACATGATAAGTATCGATTACGTACGAACTCATGATAAACAGTTAATAGATATTTCACGTGAACATAACTAAATCATGATCACCATTTTAAAACACGAACTAAAATAATTACGTAAATACATATAATATAATTACGAGCGTTAAGAATACGATAAACTACATGATAAAATAAACAGAAACACTTTAAACACGAACACGTTTAACCACGAACGAACACGAAACATCGGGACACGAAAAACATTTGGGTTACCCCATGTGGGCCCCATGAACCACGAAATTAAGGAGGAGAAATGGGCCTAGCCCATCATTTTTACTAAACAAGGGGTTAAGGGAAAAATGCATTCATTTTCACTTTTCAAGAAATTAAACATAAAACCCTAAAAAGTTTTCTCCTCTCCTTCCTTTTCCCTTTTGTAGCCGCCACCTATAACACACATAAGAGGGGTGTTCTTGTTGATTTTGATCTTGGATATTGTACAAGTATTAGTGTTTGTTCATCCTTAATTCATCTACACATTCGGTATATCTTTTTAACCTTTCTTTTTAATTCCTTCTTTTGATTTGATTTGGTAAAATTGATTAAGAACATGATGTTTTTAAAACCTATTTTAAAAACATAAAATAAACATGTATTTGGTTAAGAAGTAAAATCAAAAGGGTGTTTTACGGGTGTTTGGTTTAGCCGACGCCTAGACCGTGCCCCAAGGGGGTCACGGCTTGGCCTAGAAACCACCACCGAGACCGTATGGACCCGGTTTGGTGGTGTGGGTCCCACGACAGCAAGGAACCAAGGGGAACCCCGATTTGGTTCGGGGTACGGTGTCGATATCATGCCCGGTTCACGGTTCGTTGGTTAAATCATGATCTATGTTACATGTTAATTTTTATGAATCATGAACTTAGGATATAAATTAATTAATAACATGAGATATTAATTAAATCATGACTTAGGTTATTCTAATTATTAATTTAGCATGATATTAATTTAACCTAAGTATTTTATGTTATAAGTTATAATTAATTAATTATTTAAAACATGCCTATAATTAATTAATTTAGACATGACTTAGGTTATATTATTAATAGTAATAATACACATTTTAACCTAAGTATATTCATTTCATTTTAATTAAAACATGTTATACTTTAATTAAAATGCTTAACCTATAGTTTAATTAAAATACATGAAATAATAATTAAACTATATACTATATCATATGACTTAAGAAAGCAAGCTTATAAACACTTAGACTTATATGTTAGCTTATGTAACCAGCCTAATTCTAAATATGGAAACTTCTATTTATAGAAACTTAATTAAATAAGGCAACTAATCTATTAATGGAAACCTTCTATATATGGAAATCTATCTATTTCAGGCAGCTAATCTAATCATGGAAACCTTCTATATATGGAAACTTATTTAATTAAGGCAACTGATCTATTTTTGGAAACTTTCTATTTTTAGAAACTAATCTATTTTAAGCAGTAAATTCTATTTTTGGAAACTTTCTATTTTTGGAAACTTTCTATTTTTGGAAACTTTCTATTTTTGGAAACTTTCTATTTTTGGAAACTTTCTATTTTTGGTAACTTTCTATTTTTGGAAACTTTCTATTTTTGAAAACTTTCTATTTTTGGAAACTTTCTATTTTTGGAAACCTGCTATTTTTGGAAAGTTACTTATTATTACACAGTAAGTAAATTAATACATGAAACACCAGTAATACTTAATCAGATAAATCAGAATACAAGATAAACACAGTTTAAGGCTTTAAACAGTGAACCATGACCTAAAACATACCAAATCAGCTATAATGAGACACAAAACCCAGTACGTAATCAGTGAATCGATACTTATACACGTGTGTATTCATGTAGCGTTAGTGATCCAGAAGTAGGAGTCTTTCTTCCGTTCATTCACTGGACTTGAGGTACGGATTCCCGTCCTTTCAGTATGGACATTCTTTCCTTATTAGGATTTCCCCGTATGCAGCCAACTGTTTTCCCCAGTATTTGTTTTATTGTTTTGAACTTCTTATGTTTAATTAGCATAATCTATAGCCATATACAAGCATGACCAGTTTCACCTAGTTATGGAGGTACCATAACCATAGCATTGGAGGCACCGATGTTATGACTTCCCCACGGCGGAGTGATTGCTCGTGGCGTCCCTTTCAGTTTTGGCCATATTATTATATCATGTGGGGCGTATGGGTGCATCCTAGTTACATGTTTTATTCAGTTTATCATGGTGAATGTGGTGTGTGCCTTGCACCCTTCACAAGGAGTTGATCCCTCCTACCCAAAACAGTATATTGATTAGAGGCATCCCCTCTAATCAGCATGATGAGGTCACCCCTCCAAGTATTCATGCACGTGACCTTTTCATGACCTATATGGGCTATGGTATATTTATGTTAAATCAGTTTTCATAAGATAAACATAAGGCTTTTCAAACTATGAAACCAGTTTTCTTAATACTTAATCAGTCTACTCAGAACTTAGTCTTCCGCTGTTATATGTTACATGCTTATCCTATTTCATGCTTTATTGTATATCCGTGTACTGAGCGTTTTGCTCAGCCGTTACTTTCCTTTCCATGTCCCAAAACGGCAGGTACCCAAGACTCGAGCATTTGGAGGACATGCATAGGATGGAAGCTGCCATAGACTTCTTCTCCTGTTTCCTTCATATATTTATGCTTGTTTAGTCTCTCATTCAGTTCATTTACTTTGTTTATGTTTTGGGCTTATGTTTGGGAACCGATGTTTGATTCCAGTTTTCCCTATGGTCATGTATGTTTTACTACATATTACCTTGCATGCTTTGATGACACGCCATAATTACGCGTGACATTCCATTTATCAAAATGGGGTGTTACAATTCCTCTAAGAGGAAATCACTCTCTCTAAATGGTGTTAAGGAGGGAGCAATTGAGGCAACGGTATCTACATATGGCATGTTCTCACTATCATTCTTGCAAGCTTCATTAAAATGCTCATTACACACCTCATCAAGAACATCCACTATGTTTATGGTTTCACAACTTTGAGATTTCTTAGTAACTTTCCCCAACTTAAACACTACTTTCTCATCCTCAACTCTCATAATTAGTTCTCCTTCTGCCACATCAATAGGAGTACGACCCGTCCTCAAGAAAGGCCTTTCTACAATGAGAGGAACTCTCGGGTCCATGTCATAGTCAACAACTACAAAATCCGTGGGGAATGTGAATTTATCAACCCCTACAAACACATCCTCCGCAATACCTACCGGATAAGCTATTGAACGGTTTGTTAACTCAAGGGTTATCCTATTAAGAGTGGGCTCGGGAAGAGAGAGTTGTTTCCAAACTGACAAAGGCATTAAATTTATGCTTACCCCAAGATCCGCAAGTGCCATGCAATTTTCTACCCCCGGGAAATTACAAGGGATAAAAAATCATCCCGGATCTCCAAGTTTTGTTGGTAAAGTCTTCAACAACACCGCGGAACAATTTTCGTTCAATGACGTGTTAGGCATATCAACCAACTTTTCTTTGTTTGAGGGGAGGTCTTTGAACATTTTGGATAACTTGGGAATGTAAGCTAGAGCTTCCGTAAAAGTATATGTTGATATTCAATTGCTTAAACATCCTCAAAAAGTTAGACACTTGAATGTCATCCTTGTTCTTAAGCTTTTCCTTTCTCAATCTTGAAGGGTATGGAAGACTTGGTTTTGGTGTAGGTTGAGTGGTAGTTGTTGAAGGACTCTCTTTGTTGGTTTCTTCATTGATAGGTGTGGAAGGTAAAGGAGTATTAGGTATAGTATTGGAAGGTGTAGGTTTTAAAGTTGTAGAGCTTGAAGATATAGACTTAGAAGGTGTAGGCTTATCATAAGGAGGAACCATAATAGGAGTTACCAAAGGAGGTGTAAGAGGAATTGAAGGATCAATGGTTGTTTTCCCACTCCTTGTAGTGATTGCATTTACATTTGCCCTTAGATTGGTTTGAGTGTTGGAGGGTAAAGCACCTTGTGGTCTTTGATTTAAGAGCATCATAAACCTCTTGTTTGTTTCCTCTTGCATAGCTCTTAATTGATCTTGAGTTCTCTTTTCACTCCCACGGATCCTTCTTTCATTATCTTTATATCTCCTTTCATTGTCTTGGTTCATCTTATGAAGAAGCTCAATGGTATTAAACTCATTTGGCCCATTTCCTTGAAATCCTTGTTGTTGGAAAGGTGGAGGTTGATTGTAAAATCCTTGGTTATTGCCATTAAAGTTGTTTCCTTGGTTTCGAAAGTTATTGGGTGCTCTATTATTGTTGTGTCCTTGGTAATTTCCCCTTGGCCCTTGATTTATTTGAAGTAATTGTGGAGGGTTTGTTTGGTTTTGGGTGGGTTGATGGGATGGGAAACCGGGTGGAGAAAGGTAATTGTTTGACTTGTAAGAGAAATGATTAGGGTTGATGTTAGGTTTAAAGTTCTCTCTTTGTTCATCTTCATAAGCATAACATTCACCTTGAAAGTTTTGAACTTTATCACATTGCAAATGTGAGTGAGGTCCTCTACATGTCTCACAACTTAGGATAATAGCATTAACATCATTGGGAGAAGAATTGTTCAAGGAAACTTTCATAAGGGCTTGAATCATCTCTTGATTCATCTTTTGATTCTTGTCAAATGCTTGAAGTATTTCATTGTGACTCTTGAGGAGTTGATTATCAATGGAAGTATGAGCACTCTCTTAAACAACATGGACCACCTCATCTCTTTGGTTATTTGTTTGAACCATGGATTTTGTCTTAATGATATCCCATGCATCTTGTGTGTATTTTGAAAGAATGTTCCCACCCGCGGCCGAGTTAAGGGAATCTTAGTGGTGAGATCTCAAAGCATTGTAGAAGGTGTTGATTTGGTGAACTTGGTTAAAACCATGGTTTGGGCACTTTCTCAACAACTCTTTGAACTCTTCCCAAGCCTCACTAAAGTTTTGGTCTTGCTTTTGTTGAAATCCTATGATTTGGTTTCTCAAGGCGGTGGTTCGTGAAGGAGGAAAGAACTTATTCACAAATTTCTTCTTTAAATCCTCCCAAGTGAAAATGCTCCTAGATGGTTGCTTGTCTAACCAACTCCTAGCATTACCCTCTAAGGATAAAGGGAATAAGATCAAATTAATAGCCTCATGAGGGACCCCATTATACTTAAGTGTATTGCAAAGTGACATTATACCCTTGATATGTTCATGGGGGTCATCCATGGATCTCCCTAAAAATGGAATAGAAGAAACCATATTGATCATGTTTGTCTTAAGCTCAAAAGTATTGCGGGTATCTCGGGTATAACAATAGCATCCTCATTTCCCTCCACATTTGATCGAAGGATCTCAATCAATGGTCTATTATCAATGGCAACCACGAAATCTTGTGAGTTGTTCAAAGCACGATGCTCGGGATCGGCTTGATGGACGGTGTTGTTCTTGTTCTTTTTCTTCCTTTTAGGAGGAAGGGGTTGTACACCAAAAGGTATATGTGCACTCGCTCGAGTGCGCATGAAACTCAACTCGAGGAGTAAGAGAGGAGCTCTCGATCGACTTTGGAAAAGAAGGGATTATCCTTTCCGAGGTTCAATAAGTAATACCCACAAGAAAGTATAATATATGTAAGTACTAATTAGGTGGCACACCACTCACCACTATCACTCTTGAAAGACCCACAAGGAAGTGGAGAAACGAGGCGGCGCGTAGCACTTAAGAGCCTGCTTCTTTAGAATGTGTAATACACTCGCCTTATACCCTCCACACAGTGGGCCTCTTTCTCAAGATCAAGTAGATTATGGTATTTATCTATTGTGCCTTAATTAACTTTGATCGATACACGTACTTAGGACCGGAACGCCCCCAAGCACGGTGTATTGCAAAAGCAATACTTATGAAAGTAGGTGGATTGGTTGTTCGTAGTACGTATATGTATTTACATATAATAATATATCAAAAATATTTTTGTATTTATTTTGTTTTTAAGAAAATACTATATTTACGTAAAAACGAGTGAAACCAATATATACAATATATTTTTGGTGTAATCTTTTAGGAAAAAGATTACTTTTTGAATTTTTTAATTTTTTTGGTTCAATTCTTTAGAAAGAATTGAATTTTGTGGTTTTTTATTCTTTATATTCTTATCTTTTTTATTTTTTTATCTTTTTGATTTATGATACGTAAAAGGAACGTTCACAAGGTGAACAGATCCCAAATGCAATCGTAACCGTCAATCAATCGTCAATCGTAACGTAATGAACCGGAAGCGGCGTCATTTAATATCTCGTTTTTAAGTTCGTTTTTTCTCGGTATCGATTCGAATTGATTTAACGTCTCAAGTTTGACTTAATTGTTTTTGGTTAACAATCGTAATTTGGTATCTATTAATACTTGGCAAATAGCACGTAAAAATGTAAAAATAGATTCTAATATGTAATACATACTAATCTAAAACACGTAGCAAGTACAACATATAATGCACAAAGTACAAGTTCAAATAACAAAATACAACAAACTAACTAATCTAACAATTTTCTAACAAGAAAATAACAAAAATACAACAAACTTACAAAACTAACTAATAACAAATTTAACCAATTTTTTACAAATCTTTTATAAAATTCTAACTAACTATTTTTATGAAAATACAAAATTTTGTAGAAACTAATTTTTATAAAACTAAAAATCAATTTTCTATATTATGCAAAACAAACTTTTATACTAATATTTTTTTAAAAATCTACAAGTACAAATTTTCAAAATCTAATTTGCACATTCTAACTTTTATAGAACTGAATCCCTATTCGTTAGTAAATCTTGCTAGCCCAAACTTAATAGCAGCCCAACACTTAATCGGTCCAACAAGTAACTGATCCAAAACTGATTTACTAGACTTAACGAGAGGATTAACAGTGACTTAACAGATCTAACTATTTCATGATACGAGACTGGCACGCAATACCAAGTAACAAATACAGGGACAAAAAGTGACATTTTAACTTGATTATCTTTACAGCTCTAAATTTGTACATAATGCAAGTTTTAGATGTTGGCAATATCAAACAGATTATGAGGCTAGCTCCAAAGTATCAAACAAATTGTCTAAACCTATATTCTGATTCAAATTCATCTACTATGGATTAAAACAAGAACAAAGATCAAAATTTACACAGCTTAAACCTATTTCCAAACACTCATTAAGCTAGAAAATCAGAAGTTCGAAAGTAACTTGAATCGTAAAATGCATGTTTCGAACTTCTATTTATCACTACAAATCAGAATAGTAAGAGCAATTTGCAGTCAAGTATTAAACTATACTATTACTACACCTACTGATCTATAATTTGCAGAAATTTAAAATGTGCTTAACCAAGTGTCTCAAGGCCACCGTTATGGATGAAGCACAGCACTGACCTGGCTTAATCAAATCGCCAAGAATCAGACCTCTAGATCCGATATTGAGACTTAATGAGTGAAGCAAACGGAAAAGGCTACTAAACGAGAAATTGAATCTAAACATAAACCTGTAACAATAAAAGTTATGGAAACAAAAGAACGTGATAACAAGATAAGCTACAAGTATAACTCGAGTAGTCAAATATCAAGCTTATAGGCGCTGTAACTGAATAACACGAGCAATCAAATACTAAGAGGCTATTTGAACTAAACTGATTCTTACCAATACTAAACCTCCAGTCTAACTGAATAATCAATAAGCTAACATCAAGCTTATTGTTAAAGCTGATCTAAAACAGTAATTTCTCAACTAATTACTTGAAGTGAATGAAACTTCTTGACTACCAAACCTATAGACAAATTTAATCAGAGCATAAGCTTTTCAGAGCTTATAACGAAGATAAGCTAAATAGAGCAGAACGGATAGTAAAGAGATGAACTAAAATCTTGAACTTTTTATTAATGGTGAATAGAGTAACAGAATAACAGATTGATTAACCGATTATAACTGAATTTTAAGACTAAATCTTAACTGATCATTAACTAACTAACTATGCTAACTTACTGTCTGAACTAAACACCTATTCTAACCTATCTAGCTGACTGAAAATGGAGAGGATGTGTGGTATTTATAGAGATGTGAGGCTGAGGTAAGGGGTTCTATCGACGTGTGCCATCCAATCAAGTTGTGCCACGTGGAAAATAAGAGGAAATCCATTCTTCATCTTCCTTCATAATTGGGCGTTTCTTTATCTTCGATTCTTGATCAAATTAAGTTGTATCATCTTGTAGAGGAGAGGATGAGGATCACTTTTGCTTCTTTAATCTTCACTTGAATCTTTCTCAAGCTCTCTTGAATCGACTTGAATAGGTTTTGGTGAAGAAGAGTATGAAAACTGATATAACCATTTTCTCTCTCTTCGTTTGTGTTGAAGAAGACGTAGACTTGTCTTTGACCAGATTAAGTTAAACAAATATTGTTTCTCTTTAGTCCCTTCATTATTATCTTTTATCAAAAGTGTTAAAAGCTTTTAAGCAAATCTATTTTTCATCCTTTGTCTTTATGACAGTTACAACTTAAGCCCTCTATCTTTGTAATTATGGCATGATTGGTCCTTCAAAGCTTGGTTTTGGCTTTTTATTCGTCTTTTGTCAGATAAATCCCTTGAAAACGCGTGTTTACTCCAAAATACATCTTATTTACCTGAAACACACAAAACACAAATACACGCATAATTCTGATATTATAAAGTTAAATATAATGTATTTGCTATGTTTTAAGTGGTTTTTGGGTCATAATTGATGAGTATTTTCACACTTATCATTGACTTATTTCGATAATTTATTTAGGCCAAAAATAAAGTAGGACGATTTATTCCATAGTTAGCTAAAGGACAAAATCTTTTAAAACGGCTTCTCGAAACCTCATAAAGTTCATATCTTGGCATAACTCGTTTCACGATTTGAGACCTTTCTCGGACTGATATTTGACATTTACTTCATACTTCGAATCTTGAGATACGTTCTTGAAATAATGGTCTTCTCTTCATATGTGGAATTTCTTCACTTGAAGTTTTTGAGATATTCTTCAAACTTGGACCACGACTTCTTCATTTTTCTTCAATCTTTATGTAGGATTTTGATATACAACGATCCGCCTCCTTTTCGGACTTGGATCTATTTATCCTCATACCTTTTTAGGGTCTATTTGGATAGACTTCTCCATGATCTTTATGGGAGTAATTGCTTCTCGTCGTGTGTCTCGATCCTTCATATTCATTTTTGATTAATGATTCTTCACATCATCTTGTATCTTTAGCAACAAAATGGAGCCCTCATGCCTTATTATGGCCTTTTTGGACTCGCCAATCTTCGCATCCCGTTTCAATAAGTTATGCCTTGGCAATGAACTCTAATTAATCCCGAGCAACTTTTAAACGATCTTGGGCTAGAAGCTAAGTAATTTTTCAAATCGTACGACCTTATTTATTGCATTTATTTATTGACAAGTGATGGGAGAAAAAGCTCATAATTAACTCACATAAGTTCATGAAATAATACAAAACTTATAATTGACTCTATCATCTCTCGTTCTCCACAATTTAAAATCTCAAGGAATGAGACTCGTGGATGCTTAGCCTAATAAACCAATTAAGGTCCATATGGTTAAGGATACTAGCTAGAGTAAACTCAAATAATTGAACTCGGGTTGAGTCAAAATATTCACGACGGGCCAAATATATCAAAGACGTCTAAACTCGTTAAAACCTTTTTATTTAATAATTTATTTTGACTTTATTCATGAAATGAAATAAATACATAAAATGAAAGAAAATAATGATAAGAAAGGAAAATACTACTAGATCAAAATAGATCAAAAATTTGAAAAATGTCGAAAAAATCAATTTTCAGGTTAAAATGAGGCCATATTCATGGAAAAGCCCACTTAACTTCGATAGAAATCTCCCCTACACTTAATATAAACATTGTCCTAAATGTTTAAGCATGTGGAAGTAAACTCCCCTACACTTAGGACATTGTGCACGTTGTTTAAATCTTGCTAAGGAAGAGACTACTAAAGTGATTCCTATTTCAACATTTATGGATATAAAATATTGAATCACAAGAGTTTAGGATAGAACTGGGAAGACGGGTACACGGAATCACGGGTCGTCAAAAGTCATCAAAAGTGGATCCTTGAAAGCTCCAATCCCTGCACATCATAAGAAACAAAACAACAAACACCTACGTGGCTCCCCTACACTTATTATGAAAAACGGAGAAAGAAGGATAGATTATCGGGTTGCCTCCCGAGAAGCGCTCTTTTTTGTTAACCGAGTCACGAGCCTGACTCGACCCCGAATACTAAGATTTAAAGTTCATAGAAAACCTTGAAGAAAATCCGCCGGGGTCAATTCGACAAGATACACCGAGAACATTTTTCTTATTAAAAATCAGTTATTAAAATGGCGCCGCCGCCGGCTCTTTTCGTAAAGTTTAACGGATTTTTGTGAGACGCGTTGGATTTTGGGATCCGTTCACTTGTGAACGTTATTTTTTCTTGCAAATTTCAAAATTTCAAAAATCCAAAAATCCAAAAATCCAAAAATCCAAAAAAATCAAAAATTTAAATAAAACCCAAAAAAATTAAAAAAAAAATCATAAAAAGCATTTCTTTTCTAAAGTTTCTCACCAAAAATATTTTCTTTTTACATTAACTTAATTTCTTCTTGTATTTTTTGTCCATAATTTTATTTTGTAGGTGTATGCGTACTGGGCGCAAGAGGAAAACCACTCAAGCCGATATCGAGACTCGTGCTATTGACACCATGGATAAGCGACCAATGATCGAGCTGTTGCAATCACACGTTGAAGGCAACGACGATGCTATTGTTGTGCCAGATATTGGAGCCAACAACTTTGAGCAAAAAACCGGTTTTATTCAAATGGTCTCTGCTAAACCTTTCTTGGACCGCACTCATGATGATCCTCATGATCATCAAGAGGTTTTTACACTTATCTAATACTGTGAAATACAATAGAGTCTCACAAGAGGCAATTCGTTTACTCCTCTTTCCTTTCTCCCTCGAGGAACAAGCCCAGATTTGGCTTGATAAGGAACGACCCCAAAGTGTTGCCACATGGGCGGACTTAGAGAATAAATTCATCAATTACTTCTTTCCACCCTCACGTACTACCACTTTGCGGAATGATATCATCAATTTTGAACAATAGTACGGTGAGACGTTTAGTGAATCTTGAGATCGTTTGAAGGAACTTTTGAGAAAGTGTCCACAACACGGTTTTACTAAAGTGCATCAAATTAATACTTTTTATAATGGATTAAGTTTGAATTACCAAGATTCACTAAATAGTGCTTAAGGGGGTAACATTCTAGTTAAAACAACACAAGTCGCTTGGGATATAATTGAAAACAAGGCCAAAGTTCAAACTAAAAGTGTAAGGGCTACTATGGCTAGTACTAGTGATAGTGAGACTAGCAATCAAATTCAAGCGCTTACTTCAGTTGTGACTAAACTTGCCTTACATGTTCAAAACATTCCTATTCAACATGTGAATGCCCTTAATGCGACTTGTGAAACATGTGGTGGGCCACACTCTTACGTTAATTGTGATAAGGCTTATAACCAATCTCAAGGGGAAGTTTATGCTTATAACAACACTGAGAGGGTTCATTTTAAGCCGAATGTCGATGTTAATCATTTGTCCTATAATTCTACTAATTATTTGGCTCCACCCGGTTTTCAACAAAGACCACCCCCACCCACCCAAAACAACCAAGGGCCACCACGAGCTAATTTTCAACCAAATGCAAATGTGAGGGGCTATAGTGCTAATCAAGGACCTTATCAAGTGCAAAATTGTAGAAAAGCTAAATATGATCCGGTGGTCTAATGTGGTGGTAAGTGGTGGTGGAAGCCATTGATGGCTTAGAGAGAGAGAGAGAGGTTGAATGTGAAATGTGTGTGTTCCTCAAAATGAACAAAAAGCAATCAACACCCCTCCTTGGAAGCTAAGGAGGGGTATATATAGTCACGCACTTTACAAAGGGCCTAGTCTAGACTAAATGTGCGTGACTATGATAACTAACGGGAATTCTTAAATGTCGTCACATAAAGTGAGTTTCCAACAATCTTCCCCCATGGGACGACGTGTAGAATTCCTTACAATATTCTACCTATCAAGTACAAAATAATTAAGAACAAGAGCTTTCATGAAGCATCCAATGCTGATGAAGTCTTCTGAGGCCTTCGTCTTCAAAACGACTCATCTTTAAAGTAACTTGTAGAAGAAATACTGTAACGGCACGAGCTAAGTAACCCATACACTTCTGGTTAAGGAGAAGCTTCTGAATTAGCTTCCCCCTAATTCATGCCACGTAAACTTGATGTAGAAGCATTTTAAATAGCTTCCCCCAAGTAGATCAACAACTTTTCATCTCACGCTTGAATAATTCTTCTGAATTTTTCTTCCCCCTGAGAATTCAAGTTATGCATACCAGAAAGAATCAAGACACTTCTTCCCCCACATAGTTGAAGAAGGTAAATCAATCCCAATTATGAAGCTCAAATACTGAAGTGGACACTTTATCCCATTCATGAAGTTGACATCGTAACACCAGAGTCAATTAAGTCCCGGAAATGCACACGTCTTCTTCCGGAGATGCACCAGAGTCAATTAAGTCCCGGGAATGCATATAGGATAATGATGATGTTTAATTGCAACAATCAAACAATTAAACCTCGAATCAGTAGTGTACCGTTTGGAGATTGATTGATAACGACACGAGTTAAAACACTGATTTTCTCTGCGGCTATGACAAATGTCATCCTGGAATATCTTCAAATCAAAAGAAGGTATGAAGTTCATCACGTGTACTCGTTGTGCGTTCAATGTGTCTGCTTCTTCCCCCTTGATGGTTTCGAAACTCGGAACCATCAATAAATTGTACGCACATGAACCTGAAATCTCGTGAGAATAATAAATAAGCTGAATTATATATTTTGTGAGAATCAGCTGTTGATCAAAAATCTCTTCTCATAAACTCTCCATGGCCACCTTTACCATACCACATGAAAGCAATTTTGAAGTGACCACTGAAAGAATGAACCGGATACATCAAACGTGAAGCTGAATAAAAATCCTTCGATCTTGTGACTTAAGCTTGCACTATTGTTGAATGAAGAACGGTGGAGAAATCTCTAAGTACTCAATGCATCACTGAAGAAGTCTATAAGCACAACACCTCTTGAAATTATCCACGTCGACTACGCGCGTGACACTGAGTACAACAATGTAACCCCTTTAAGTGATAGTTATCCGAGTCATCAACCATCCACCCCGAACCCGGAAACCAGATAACCAAGTCTTCATTCTAGGATTAAGCACGAGCAAGTTATCTAGTAAAAGATAAAATAAATACACGCCTTCGAAAAATCCGTCTTCAACGTCACGTAATTAATACCCGATCAAACAAAATCTGAAGCCACTAAAAAATCGCCCATTCTTTCTTGGTCTCGTCAAAATAAATTCGTGTCACATTTGTCACTTCAATTTGTCGCGTCACATTTCTCGTCACCCAATCGGTGTCAAGAAAAAATTAAAGAACCCCAAATGCGACAAAAAAACTACAAATTCAAAAAAGGAATTTGTTTGTTTGAGCATCTATTTTCCTTAACGATGTCTCGACACTTTTTGTCTCGACCCGATGTCACAATGAGTTAAAACATAATACACAACAAATTTATTTAAAAATTTAAAAAAATTTGTGTGTATGTGTTATTAAAACACACGGTATGAACATTGTTTAGAAAAACTGTCCATCACATCTTGTCAACTGGCCCAATCCACCCAATACACAAGTCTTAGCCCAAAATGAGATTACAACCAAATAAAGTGAGGCCCAATTGTGGAAACCCGGTCCATCAAATTCTGGTTATAACACTCAATCCTAAAATATCTCACAGTTTAATCTAAACTAATCCCCTTGTCTTGGAAAATCCGCCTCTCACCTAAATATGCTCTCACCCCTCGTTTCCTCCGTCCCTCACCCAATCTACACCAAAACCTCAAAAAAATCCGCCCCCCATTTCATCTAAATCCCAGCAAAAAATCAATCTCATCTCAACCATCATTCTCACAATGATAATATATTCAGTACAAGAACCCATCTACCATCTATAAATCCCAACGGCTGTAATCAACAAACGAATATATGAACCAGCTTCTAGATCCTCAAGAGGGTCTCGGGTAAGGTTTGAATGATTGCATGTGTTGGTTTTGTTTTGTGGATTCGAAACAGAATAATGATTATAACATGGTTGTTATAAAGCATTATTTTAATTTCGTATATTAACATTGGTTAAAAACCAAACAAGGATCTGTGATGATGTAAGTTCAAACATACTCGGTCTAAATAGATCTTTGTAAGTTTGAACAAATCTGAGATTGAAATGTTTTTGATTGAGTCTAGATTGGAGATAGGTGTCGATGGGTTAGGGATTAGATTTGTGGTGTTGAGGCGGTATAAGGATGGAGGTATCGAGTCAACTCAGTGAGTTTGACTGAGTCAACTCGGTAAAGACCGAGTTGACTCGGTGGGATGAGTTCAGTTTTGATTGGGTTACGTTTTTGGTCCACAATCCATCTTAGTCAATGTCATAGTTTTAAACGAGTCAAGTCTTGGTCATAGTTTCTTTTGGTCTCGGGTCAAGTGTTAAACAAGTTAAGCTGTCGAGACTTTGTATCGCAATAAACCTTTTTGTAAACAAAAAATGCATCGCAATATCACAGTCCATCGCAAAGTCTCATCGTAAAGTTTTCTATAAAACCCATCGCAATAAACCATCCATCGCAATGTTACGAGTAAACGGGCAGCATGACGTCTTGGCTGTGCCATTGCGACAGGTTAGCCACCCATCGCAATGTGACTCATCGGAATGAGTCCCATCGCAATGGGTATGGCCAACCCATCGGAATGTGTGAAAAACACCCTCCATCGCAATACATGCGATTGTACCATGAAGATAAGTCCAAAAGTGGTCCTTTTTTTCCTGAAAATTCGGGACTGATTTCTGGGCAGATTTTCTGGCAAATCTTGGTTTTTCACCATCATGTTCATAAAAATTACCAGAAAAAAAAAAATCCATACACATGCTGTTAAAAAACAGATAAGTACGCATTTCCAACTTTGACCAGTGAAAATATTAGATAGGGACCCAAATTGACCATGATATGATATTTTGACCAGTGATATAGATTTGGACCGAGAAACATGTGACAGTGAAAAAGATAGTGAAACCGTGACTCATAATAACCAACTGTTAGACAAAACAAAGGCATGACGTGACAAAATTTTTTGACTAAATGGACAGAAATAAGTGTAACGAGACACAAGAAATAGATTAGACCACCAAATCGAGAATATAAACACGATCCAAGGATGGAACCGTGGCTCTGATGCCAAATGTAGAAAAGCTAAATATGATCCGGTGGTCTAATGTGGTGGTAAGTGGTGGTGGAAGCCATTGATGGCTTAGAGAGAGAGAGAGAGAGGTTGAATGTGAAATGTGTGTGTTCCTCAAAATGAACAAAAAGCAATCAACACCCCTCCTTGGAAGCTAAGGAGGGGTATATATAGTCACGCACTTTACAAAGGGCCTAGTCTAGACTAAATGTGCGTGACTATGATAACTAACGGGAATTCTTAAATGTCGTCACATAAAGTGAGTTTCCAACAAAAATCAAGGCTATCCAAACCAAGGTTTTAATCATCAAGGTTTTCCACCATACAACCAATACCCAAACAAAGGTTTTCCACAACAAGGGTTCAATTTACCTAATCCACAAATGGACTTAGTTCTTCAAAAGATTTCGTAACAAGATAAGAAATTAAAAGAAATGCAAGAGTCCACGGATAGGATTTTCGTTCAAATGTTTCAATCCCTTCGTCCCCAAGGTGCTCTTCCTTCAACAACCGAAACCAACCCTAGAGCTAATGTGAGTGCTATTACTACACACAGTGGAGAAAATTTAGTAGGACCTTCTATTCCTCCCCCAGTTACTCTAGTTACACCTCCTCCACCCCCATTTATACCTCCTACTACCACGCCTAGTACTAGTTCTCCATTACCGTCTCCACTTCTTCCTGAAATTGTACACAAGAAAAACCTTTCACCATCTCAACCTTCAACCTCTCAACCTTCACCTTCTCCACCTACACCTCCTAAGCCCAATATTCCTTATCCTTCTCGGTTAGACAAGTGAAAAGTGCTCACTAAGGAGGATACTCAAGTTACTTCCTTTTTGAAGATGATCACACAAATGAACTTTATCATTAGCCTTGTTGAAGCACTTGTCCAAATGCCGAAACTTGTTAAAGTGTTCAAGAAGTTGTTTAGTAAGAAGGAGAAGATGGCTGAGTTTGTTAATACTCGATTAAATGAAAATTATTCTGCAGTCCTTCTCAAAGAACTTCCAGAGAAACTTGGAGATCCCGGTTGTTTTGTGTTACCTTGTTCATTTTCTCAAATCAAAGAATGTACTGCCTTAGCGGATCTCGGGGCTAGTATCAGTTTAATGCCATTAAGTGCTTGGAAGAAGTCATCATTACCCGATCTTATACCAACCCGTATGACTCTTGAACTAGCAAATCATACTCTTGCTTACCCTGTTGGTATTACTGAAGATGCTTTTGTCAAAGTTGGTACCTTCTTTTTTGCGGTTGACTTTGTTGTTGTTGATTATGAGATGGATCCTCATATTCCGTTAATACTTGGACGACCATTCTTGCGAACATGAAAAGATTTAGTCGATGTTGCCGAAGGTGAGCTAATTCTTATGGTCGGGAATGATCAACAAGTGTTTAAAATGGGGAAGATTACAAGCAAATCCAATGGAAAAGACTTGGCGAAAATGATTGATGTGCTTCAAGATGATATTGTTACAACTCCTTTGGAAACTACAAAGCTTGATGTCAATGATTTTGTACTTTACAACAATGTTAACTTGGATTCACTATGAACACGGGTTCGATCCGGAGGTCGGGGAGGGTGATATAGATGTTTAGCCATTGTTAGTGAGAGAAAGAGAGAGGGAGGATCTAATAAATGTGTTTTATTAGAGAGAGAAAGTAAAAGTACAAAATGAAGAACCTCACCCCTCCATGGAAGTATGGAGGGGTATATATAGCATGGGACTTGGACTATTACATATGACAGTATCAGTCCCTGCAAGTCTCGGCTATGAAACTAATGTAATTCCGTTAGTTGCATATATTTTAAGGCTAACAATCTTCCCCCAATGTGGAGACATACGGAATTACTTACAATGTTCCTAACAAATGCAAATACAACAAAAATATGACAGTATTAAGTTTGCTTCCAATGCTGAGGATGACGTCGTTGTCTTCAAGTCTTCTAGAAAAACTTATACCCCAGTTTGAATCCTCTTTGTCTTTGCTTGTTTAGGAACCATTGTATCATGTATGAACTGGATTAACTTCCCCCCAATTCATACCACATGTCTTGAAAAGCTTTCTTCATAGACTTCTTTTTGACGAAGCTTTTGAATCAGCTTCCCCCCAAACCAATATCCTTGTTTTGAGCAGAATCTGTAGCTTGAGAAATCTTCTATCTTTGACATTTAAAGTGCACAGAGGAATTTTGTAGAAGAAGAAGCAAGCCACACCAAGTAACTACTGCCTGGACATTTTTGGTTTTCAAGATTATGTGTTTAGGGGAACATGTAAGAAATCAGCAACAAGTCTTCTCACGCTTGTAGAATACTTCCCCCTGGAAGTTGAACTAAGTACTCCAGAGTGGGAACTAAGTCTCGAAAGTACACGTTCTTCCCCCATGATGGTGACGAACTCTCGGAAGTATCATCTGACGTGTACGGTCAAAATCGCGAGATGTTCTTGTCGAAAGTATGATGGTGATGAACACTCAGAAGCATCATCTGACATGTATGCTCAGAATCACGAGATGTTCTTATCAGGAATAAGATGGTTAAGAACACTCAGAAGCATCATCTGACGTGTACGCTCAGAATCGCGAGGTGTTCTTGTCTGAAGCAGAAATCTTTTTTGAAATTCTGTAGCTCAAGTTACTCGTGAGAATTGTTTGCTGATCACATCTCTACTCATTTACTCTCTGGCTAAACTTACCAACCTCGTATTCTTTTGGCTATTTGTAGTGACCACTGGTGAAGTAAATCCGATATTCCAAACTTGAAACTGAAGTACAATCCCCTAAATTTGTTACTTACGCTTATCACTTTTGTTGATTGACGAACGGTGCAGAGAAACGTCTCTTAGTACCTTATACATAAAAGAAGAGAGAGGCATAAGATGTAAAACACCTCTTGAAATACCAACAACTATAGATGAGTGTGACACTGAGTACTACAATGTAACTCCTTAAGTGATAGTTATCCATGTCGTCGACCATCCACCCCTTGACATTGGAAACTAGATAAATCAAGTCTCAATCATAAATGCTCAAGCAAATCATCAATCGATAGAGGGGGAGAAAATATGATTAAAATGTAATATATCGCAAAATGTGATCTTAAAGACTCAAGTGCAACTCTTTCCTTCACATGCCAAACTATTTCGTTTATCGATGCATGTGTGTAGGGGGAGATTTTTGGAAATGTAAAACTTTCAAAGTGTTAAAAGTTAGAGTCGGTTAACAAAGAACAAACTGAGCTTTATAAAACTCGTGAAGAAAAGGATATTGAAAAAATTCTTGCTTTGGAAAAGAGAGTCGAAACGTTAAACAACATTGCTTACAAAACGGGGCAGTCTATTCAAACCATGAATATTCTCAATAGAAATATGAAAACGAGTTTTGTCAATCCTGAATATCTCAAGAAAGTTCAAAGTACCAAGCCTGCTCTTTATGATATCGGTTGTTATGTTGATAATCTTGCTCTTATGCTCTCACCCGACTGTGACGAAATCATTCGTCATCAAGAAGAAAGTCGATCAAACTTAAGTGATTTAATAAACCTTTCTGATTCTGATCATTATATTAAGTTTGTTCCTCAAAAAGAACCTTCAAAGGAACAAAAGATGTATAATAGTGTTCCACCACCAAGTGATGAACCACAATAGAAAGTTTCTTTAAAAAGGAGTTTCAAAAAACAATCAATTTTGTTAGAAAAGCGAATTTTGGATGAAAAACGTAAATGGGATGAGAAAAGAAAAAGTGTTCAGCAATTTGAGTTTATAAAACAAGGGGTTTTAAATTTGTACAAAGGTGTCGTCGACTATGAAAAAGTTTCTAGGGATACCGTTTGGAATACTAAACCTAACCCACAAGTAGAAGTCGTCATTCAACAATGTATTGTTCCAACCATTTATGATCTTTCAAAAAATGTGGAAATGTTTTATAACGCTCTCACTGCGGAAATGTTAACTGATTTAAGTTATGTTAAATCTCTTGAAGATGAAGTTGATTTTCTTCAAACTAAATTAAAGACACAAGAACACCAACTTTCTAACGAAAATGATCGACTTTCAAATGAATATTTTTATGCTGACCATATGAATGCTATACTTGGTGTGTATACCGATCTTGATCAATATTGTCATGTAGCATGTCTAGTGTCAGAATCAGACGAGAAATGTCGCAATCTTGAAGTAGAGCTTTCGAAACAAATTCAGTCCTATAACAAACTTTCAAAAAGTTTTTCCCAACTTGAGAAACACTCCATTTCTCTTGAACTTGCTTTACAAAAAGGTGATAAATCTTGTAATCATAAAAAATGTCAAGAAATGGCAGCTTCTTCGTTTCGACAATTAAATGAAAAAGGTTTCGAAATAAATGATTTGAAAGCTCAGCTACAAGAAAGGGACATAGCCATCAGTGAGTTACAAAAACTCATTAAGAAAATGAAAGGAAAGTCTGTATTGGGTAAACCATCCGCCGTTCGTCAACCGAATGCGGTTAAATGCCCTAAATCCTCTGTTTTGGGACAATCCCTACAGACTTTGCCTAAGATAGGAAATGATAAGAGCACAAATGTGATAGCACCAGGAAAGTATAAGATGAACACTAAGCCCACTCAAACTGGAACATTGCGGTTACATGAGAATATTAGGAAAACTAATCAACGTGTGTCTTGTTCTACAGGAGTAATCCCCACTACTAGCGTTAGCGGACCACAGCTTAAGAGCACTAAAATGCAAGATAAGGTCATGCATAACAATAGTCAAGGAAAGAAGTTGGAAGTAGAAGACCACCGTAGGAATTTTAAACTTTCTAAGAATAAAATGTCTGTAACTGCATGTAATGACAGTTTGAATGTTAAGACTTCGAATGTTGAATTTGTTTGTGTTAAATGTGGAAAATGTGTTCGTACTTTCAATCATGATGCTTGTGATTTTAATCATAATGGCGTGAATGCTAGAACTACGAAGCCTATTCTTGTGCCCACTAGTACTAGAGAACCCACAAGCACTTTGAACCAATCCATTGTTCAGCCACTTAAGAAACTAAGTGTGTTAGAATCCACTACTCTACGTAAACAAAGCAGGTTAAAGAAGCTTTATGAGAACATGATTAGGACATGTACACGGGGGTATTCAAGATTTACACCACCCGGATACAAATGGGTACCCAAGACAACCCCTATTCTAATTGGTTCTATGAATATCAGCTTGCCTGTAGACTTTGCATCTAGGCCCACTACTATTTTGGAACCCGTATCTATTAAGGGATCCCATTTGTCAACTGCTACATTGTCTTCTAATTCTTCTGCAGCTCGTCGAAATCATCCTATTCATAATGGACTCCGGGTGCACAAAGCACATGACGGGCAATCTCAAGCTTCTCATTAACTTCGTGGAGAAGTTTCTGGGTACGGTACGGTTTGGAAATGATCAGTTTGCACCGATACTTGGATATGGAGACTTGGTTCAAGGAAATATCACTATAAAACGGGTTTATTACGTCGAGGGACTGAATCACAATTTATTCTCGGTTGGTCAATTTTGTGATGCGGATTTGGAAGTGGCTTTTCGGAAATCTACTTGCTATGTTAGAGACTACGACGAGAATGACCTTCTTATAGGTTCTCGTGGTTCTGATCTCTACACTGTAACTCTTCAAGACACATCTTCAACAAATCCAATTTGCTTAATGGCTAAAGCTTCATCATCTCAAGCATGGTCATAGCATCAACGATTGTCACATCTCAACTTTGACACCATCAACTTGCTTTCGAAAAATGATATTGTGACCGGTCTCCCAAAGTTAAAATTCGTCAAAGACCATCTTTGTTCTTCTTGTGAGTTGGGGAAAGCAAAACGAAAGTCTTTCAAATCAAAGACTACCCCAAGCTCAAAAGGACGATTGGAACTTCTACACATGAATTTATGTGGTCCCATGCGTGTAGAGAGTATTAACGGGAAAAAGTATATTCTCGTGATTGTTGATGATTACTCGAGATACACATGGACTTTCTTCTTAAGGTCCAAAGATGAAACACCAGAGGTTCTCAAAAACTTTCTCAAGATGATACGACTCAATCTTCAAGCTCAAGTCTTAACCGTAAGAACGGATAGGGGTACTGAATTTTTGAACAAGAACTTGCAATCTTACTTTCAAGAAGAAGGCATCGAACATCAAACGTCTATTGCTCGAACTCCTGAACAAAACGGCGTTGTCGAAAGGCGGAACCGTACTTTGGTTGAAGCTGCTCGAACAATGCTTTCTGCTTCAAAATTAACGCTATTCTTCTGGGCTGAAGCAATTACAACTGCCTGTTATACTCAGAATCGTTCTCTCGTCATCCCTAGACATAAAAAGACACCTTGCCACATCATCAATGGCAGGAAACCTACTATAAAATTCTTTCACGTATTTGGATCTTTATGCTACATTCTTAAAGACGGTGAGAATCTCGACAAGATGAAAGAAAAAGGTGTTGCATGTATTTTTGTGGGGTATGCTACATTGTCGAAAGGATATCGAGTTTACAACAAGAGAACAAAGATTATTGTCGAAACAATTCATGTGAACTTTGACGAATTACCACAAATGGTACTTGAACACAACAGCTCAAGTCCCGCACCTCATTGTCCAACAATGGCACCTACACAAAACAGTGTACGTCCCGTGCAAGAATGTCAAGAAAGTACTCCTACAGCAGACTCGACGGATACAACACAAATGAATGAGTTGGTTGATTTATATGATCCAATGTTTGAAGAATATTACTATGGAAACAATCAAGTTGTGTCAAAGCCTTCCGCTGTCAATACTGCTGATGAACCCGAACCAAGTTCACAAGACACAACTGCCTCTACTTCAGCAACCGTTGCTCAAGAGACTATTCCATTGGATACTCAACAAACTCAAGAAACTATCATACAACCAACATCACCAACCGTCAATGCTGAAGGAGGAAACAACAATCAAGCAGTCGATGCACAACCTGAGGAAGAAGAATTTATCAACCCGTTCGGTACACCGGTACACGAAGTCGGAGAGTCTTCTACTCAACATGTTGATCTGTCCAACATGCATACATTCTATCAAAGATATCCTTCCACTCACCATTGGACTCGTGATCATCCATTGGAGCAAGTAATTAGAAATCCTTCACAACCGGTTCGAACACGCAAACAACTCAACACCGATGGCGATGTGTGTATGTATGCACTCACCGTGAGTTCCACTGTACCTACTAACATCAAACAAGCCATGAATGATCATGCGTGGATTGAATCAATGCAAGATGAAATTCATCAGTTTGAACGCCTAAATGTTTGGGAACTTTTTGACAGACCTTATGGAATTTTGCTTTTAGATTTCAAATGGATCTGGAAAAACAAACTGGATGAAGAACAAACCATCATCAAAAACAAATCTCGTCTTGTGGTTAAGGGATATCGTCAACAAGAAGGGATAGATTTCAATGAATCATTCGCTCCAGTTGCTCGTTTGGAAGCTGTCAGGATATTCCTTGCTTATGCTGCACATAAGGGCTTCACGGTTTTTCAGATGGACGTTAAAACTGATTTTCTCAACGGTCATTTGAAGGAAGAAGTGTATGTGAATCAGCCGGAAGGATTCATCGATCCTCATCACCCTGACAAAGTCTATCGTCTCAAGAAGGCTGAATATGGACTTAAACAAGCTCCAAGGGCATGGTACGAAGAACTATCCAACTTCTTGGTCTCAAAAGGATTCTCCAAAGGTTCTATTGATCCTACTCTTTTTATTAATAAATATCGAGATGACATACTGCTGGTGCAAGTTTATGTTGATGACATTATTTTTGGTTCTACGAACCCAAAACTTTCAAAACGTTTTAAAAAATTAATGCACAACATATTTGAAATGTCAATGATTGGGGAGCTAAAATTCTTTTTAGGCCTCCAGATTCATCAATCCCCATGTGGTATCTTCATAAACCAAGCTAAGTATGCTCAAGAGATACTTAAAAAGCATGGTATGACCTCATGTGCTCGCGTTGGTACACCATCGTCGACCACATCCCTAGACGCTGACTTGTACTCATATCCCGTAGATCAAACGCGATATCGCAGTATGATCGGGTCACTTATGTATCTTACAGCCAGCAGGCCTGATATTCATCATGCCACATGCTATTGTGCACGATATCAAGCCAGACCTACTCAAAAGCACCTCAAAGAGGTTAAACGGATCTTTCGGTACCTTAAGAATACCATTCATATGGGACTCTGGTATCCGAAGGGAACCGGTTTTCATCTAACAACTTTTTTAGATTCTGATCACGCAGGTTGCCTTGATAGTCGAAAAAGCACTTCTGGTAGCGTACAATTTCTAGGGGAAGACAAACTTATGAGCTGGTCGTCAAAGAAACAGATTGCACTTCGCTCTCATCAGCTGAAGTAGAATATGTGGCTCTATCCGCGTGTTGTGCTCAAGTCCTCTGGATGAGAACTCAACTCACGGATTATGGCTTCCACTTTGATAAAATACCTATGTATTGTGACTCAAAGTCGGCCATAGCCATCTCTTGCAATCCGGTTCAACACTCCCGTACCAAGCACATCGCAGTCAGATATCACTTCATCAAGGAACAAGTGGAACGTGGTATCGTGGAGTTATACTTTGTCAGAACTGAGTACCAGATAGCTGACTTGTTTATAAAAGCCCTATCTCAAAATAGGCTTCAGTATCTCGTTGGCTGTCTTGGTATGAAGTATATGACTCCAGAAGACTTGGAGGTTTTGGCAAATGAAGCTGCTTGATTTTTCTCTCATAATGACTTCTAAGCACATCAAAGCTTAGGACTCGGACCTCAAATAAGGAAAGTTTATCACGGACGATAACTTATCCTTCTCAACGAGAAATTAATATTTCTCGGTCATGAGCTTCCTATAAAAACATTCAAAGTTTTTAAGTTCATGAAAAACGACTTCTAAGTAAATGTTAGCTTAGAACTCGTCCTTCCACTTAAGGAAAGTTTATCACGGATGATAACTTATCCTACACAACGCGAAATTAATTTTTCTCGGTCATGAGCTAGTCACAAAACATTCAAAGTTTTGAGCTCATGTAAATCGGAGTTTATTTTAAAACCGTTGAACACAATTTTTCAAGAATTTCTCAAAAAGATTTTTCTAAATCTTTCAAAATTGTGTGTTCAACACTCCCTTCCTCATATGTGGTTTTCATTTCTCAAATTGTCATATGTTATTTTGATCAATCTTTGAGGGGGAGCGTTTTAAAATCAAGCCTTTTAATGTTGTTGGGTACATCTCTAAAATTGTCATATTTTATGTATCCAACACATTCCGAAAATGATATTAAATCTGTCATATATATTATCGGTAAAGGCATCTCAACTCCGTACCTCAACATATTTTGTGGTGTCGTTTTTCTAAAATTTTGTCAAATTTTGTCTCAAGACACACATATATTGTTGAGGGGGAGCGACCCGACTAAAAATGATCCATGATTCATGCGTGCACACATGTTTCTCTCCCGTCGATTTTTCAAAAATTGTCATATTTTAATCAATTGGTATCTCTAATATTATATTTTTATATTAGAGATAGGGGGAGAAAATATGATTAAAATGTAATATATCGCAACATGTGATCTTAAAGACTCAAGTGCAACTCTTTCCTTCACATGCCAAACTATTTCGTTTATTGATGCATGTGTGTAGGGGGAGCTTTTTGGAAATGTAAAACTTTCAAAGTGTTAAAAGTTTTGATTTTTATCAAGCATTTTGAATGGTTTTCAATGGTTTAATGGTTACGATCTATACCCAAAACAACCTACTATCCACGAAGGAATGTTGGAGTCACAAGGTGGTTTAGGATAGGAAACTAAGTCCTATGATCCAACCAGAACCGGAGGGATCTACCCAAGGATATTCCATAGCTAGAAATAGTTGTCCTTAGGAAAGATGGAGTTGAATGAAGCTGAATGCGGACCAATTACTTAAGTTAGCACTGGAACAATCACAACAAGGTGCTAGTGATGACGTATTGGTAAGCATTGAAGGAGTTGAATATTCTATGCAACTTAGGCAGAAACCTAGTTAATACATCTATTGAAGACAAGTCATCATGGACCCAGTGATGCAATGCACAACCCTTTCCAGCCATTCGAGTTTCTCTCAAAAGAAACTTGTCTCATTTTCACGGAGATCAACACGTATCTATTGACTTTCTCACTCTGAGTTAGTTAATATTGAAAAGGTGGCAGTCTGCTCCAGCCTCCGATTACTAAAATGCACTTATTTAGTCTAGAGCCAAAAGAGATCTATCTATAATCTCATTAGGACACAATCGAGTCCTACGCATTATCCTTGTGATATTTCCAGAACATCTGAGTGATAAGATTCACAATGAAGATGGAAATCCTGCTTGAGCCAGCATTAAACAAGCTCATGGTAGGTAACTTGTGCGATTCTATACGAATCAAACTTGTGAGAACTGGAAAGCAACTAAGTTTTGATTCTTAATTGATTCAAACTTGATTCCAGGTTTCTTCGTAAAATCCGTGTGATCTTGCCAGAACATTCAGAGTGACACTCATTAGTGTTCACAGTGACGAATGGAAATCCTTCTAGTGTCGACATCAAACAACACTGCGGTAGGTGACTCGTAAGATTCTCTATGAATCAAGCTTGTGACAAACTGGAAAGCAACAATGGTGCAATTCTTTTAGAATCAAACTTGTTCCAGGAATTCTGAATTGACGACTCTAATCAGATGGATAATTTATCCTTATGATTCACTCTTTACGTTCGCAGTCTGCTTTGAGACGGTCGAGTAAAGAGAACTGGCTATTACCGCCGAGAAACCCTGTCAAGGAGGTTCTTAATCGAATCTACCTGATCACAGGTACGGTATTTAATACCGTTTAACGGTCTTCACCGACCGCAGATAAAACGCTACCGAGTTAGGGTGAAATGTTCAAAGCCATTTCATCCGTGTCTATATATGTTGCTGCATATCAAGAAGGTGGCGTAGCTGTGTACTAACCGATGTCGATTCAGAAGTCACAAGAGCACAAGATGGCGATAATCAAGATACCTAAGAATGTAAGAATGTAATAGGTCATCTTAGTCACAAGGAGCACAGATGAAGATCTCAAGCACTCAAAGTCAAATGACAAAGGCTCAAGATAAAAATCACGAAAGCATGAAGGAACAAAGCCGTTACAAACAAGATCAAGACCAAGATACAAGACCAAAGCAGGAAGATCTCCTCTATAAGAATGTATTCACTCAATCATCTTATGCTTTTTAAGCTTTTTAAGATGACCGATACATTGGGGGAGATTGTTAGCCCTATATTTTATATAGTCGAACAATAATATAATAGGTCATCTTAGTTTTGATAGGTCTTGTATTGTAATAGGTTAGTCGGGAAAACCGGGCTTGGACTTTAAGCTAATATTGTATAAGTTAGGGGCGTAAGCCCAAGACAAAGCCAAGCCCGACACAAGTCACATAAACCCAAGGCCCAAAAGCCAAGGGTATATATACCCTCTTCCATGTGTGGAAGATGGTGTTGGTTCATTTTACTTTCTCTCTCTAGTAAACATAAACCTTCCAAAATCTCTCTTGTTTCTCTCTCTACATTTCTTCTCTTTCTCTCTCTAAATTTCTCTTCTAAATCTTGTGTTATGGATTGATATGGGATTAACAAAAAATCCTCTTTTCGAGCCTTTCTATGATAATCCACTTTTTCAAGAACATGTGGTCGATTCTTATGATTCTCTTTCTGATTTGGACGATCCACAAAATTATGTTGATTATGATGATTTTACCTCCGAGTATGAAGACATGCTGATTTATGATGACTTTGATAATGATGACACTCTTTCGAGTGATTCTTCAACTGTTTTGCATTCTGATGATGTTTTTGGTCCCATCTTTGATGAGGATCCCACCAACAACTCTTGATTCTACTTTAGAGGATTACTCTTTTGAGGAAGATTTCGCCACCTTTGTCAATACTTACTTTCCTAATGAGCATGATTCTTCTACTTTGGATTTTGATTATGAACTTTACCCTCCTTCAGATTTTAAGAAACCCGTTTCAAAGGAAAAGAAACTGGACGACACCAACATTCTTAGTACTTATGTTTTGACACCTCTCTTTCCACCTTCTTCGGATGATATTGTGTGGTATATGGGCGAATCTTCTTCAAGTTCTACTAAGTGTCATTCTTATTTTCCCCTAAAGGAAAAGGTGTTCGATCTTGGTATCACAGTTTTTGAGCCATCTTAGTATCCATCTGATGAAATAAAAGGAAAGATTTTTGGAATATTCGGAGCTACACTTTCACCTTACCACACCTTCTATCACCGGGCTCAACATTTGCTTAAGGGAACCTCGCCTACTCTACTTTGGCTTGTGCTCTTCACCTTAGGGTTATGCTACTTGTTGGATGAGAACCATGTATTTGACCCCGGCGGATTTTCTTCAAGGTTTTCTATGAACTTTCAACCTTAGTATTTGGGTCGAGTCAGGCTCGTGACTCGGTTAACAAAAAAAAGTGCTTCTGGGGAGGCAACCCGATAATCTATCCTTCTTTATCCGTTTTTCATAATAAGTGTAGGGGAGCCACGTAGGTGTTTGTTGTTTTGTTTCTTATGATGTGCAGGGATTAGAGATTTCAAAGATCCACTTTTGATGACTTTTGACGACCGGTGATTCCGTGTACCCGTCTTCCTGGTTCTATCCTAAACTCTTGTGATTCAATATTTTATATCCATAAATGTTGAAATAGGAATCACTTTAGTTGTCTCTTCCTTAGCAAGATTTAAACAACGTGCACTGTTGATCCTTTTGATTGGATCTATATTCTGTTAAGAACTAGTATTTGTAATCAAAATAAAACACTTTGAGAACTTATACTCAAACTAAATAAGTTATGCGGAATCAAACTTATAAAGCACAAAAGAACATAATTACTTTTAACTATTCGGTTCTCTTATTAATCGACTTGAATGAGGTACATGAATGACATTGTACCTATATTCCTTTTATAGAGTAAGGAACCCTAGAAACCTTAGAATATTCTATAAAGATAACTATATCACAGATGATATATTATCAATATTCTAACTATTTAAGTATATCACATAAGATATACTCTAACAATAACTATGACATATCTTATACAAAGATATATTCGTCCTAATCAATATAGCAGTACTTACTTTATAAGTAGTAGTACTTACTATGTACCGCGTTAACACTAACGGTACTTGCATAATACTAACAGTACTTAAATTACACTAACGGTACTTAACACTTAACAAATAATTCCCAACAATCCTCCCCTAAACAAGAATGATAACTTGTTGTCTTCTTGTTTCTCTTGTACTGGATGTATTTAGAATACATGTCTTCAGTCTTTCCTTCATCCTTGGATTGAACTTGGTAATTTGTATTTGTATCCAACTGAATGTAGCCACACACTTCAACATAGATCTTCTTCTGATAAGATAATCTTCAAACATCATGAATATCATCTTTGTCTTCAAACTATGATCTTCTTGTGTCTTGTAAACATTCATTTATCTTTGCAGCATCAGTAATTGTCTTCTTTGAGTTAAATCTATGAACTCTGAATCATGAACTTTAATCTTGATTTGATGAGACAAAACCTTCTAAGTATTGTCTTCTTTGAATACTTCTTTGCTTACAATCTTCATACCTGAAATAAACAGTTAACAACAAAAACCAATCTGTATTGGCTTCATGATTTTTAGCAAATCACCAGCTATCAACGGATTTGATAAATTCTTTACCAGTTAGCCGTATTCTCTGGAATAGCCAATATTTTATTCATAAAGAATAAGGTGTACTGATAACCTTACGATTTTTGGTAAATTATCAACCATCAACGGATTTGATGAAGTCTTTACCTAGTACCGTTTGTCTAGGACTAGCCAACTCTTTGTCTCGAAACAAGGTGAGTTAGAACCATATAGTTTTTAGCAAACTACCAGCTTTCAACGGATTTGAGAAGTCTTTACCACAAACCGTTTGCTTATGGACTAGCCAGTTCTTATTTGTGTTAGACATGGTGAACTGAGAACTATTTGTGAAGTGTGAATGAAAGTCAAACACTTAAGGCTCTTTCTCAGCTTCTTCCTCATCTTTCAAATCCTTGATTTGTTGTTTAACCATTCTGATCAACTCCAAAGCATCAACAGATTCTTCTGTAACTTCCAATTGTTGTTCCAACATTCTTTCCAACAATCTTCTTTTGAATGGGTAAGTCTTCTCTTGCAGCATATAGTATGTAACATCATCTATATCCAAAATATGTAATCCACATGACCTATAATATCTCCAGTAACTAGGAACCTGATTCTCTAATACCTTCAACATTTCTTGATCACAGTTGTATGGCTCATACATAAAGAGAATTCCCTATATAATAGTGATACTTCAGTTTTACCTGCACTGGCTTCTTGAGCTAACCTGAAAAGATCCTGAATATCTTGTCTGTCAAGAATGTGAAGAATATCCTCCAAAAGTCTGAATATCCTTGTTGTGCCATCAGTTCTTTGAATTCCATGAACTTCAAGTCCTTGAGACATAGAGTAAATCCATTTAGCAATAGATGATCTCTTTCCAAAAATCTCTGTATCAATACATTGATCTTCAAATTTTACAATCTTCAAGTAATTCTTCAAGCTCTCATCATCATCACTATCTTCTACTGTTGATTTAGCCCTCTTGGCTTTCTTCTTTGTCTTTGTTGACCTTTTTCTTTTAACACCCTTGGAGGTTCCCTCAAGTTCTGTTGAACCTTCTTCCAAGTTTGTATGTACCGTCTCTTTAGTATGTACTGTTGACTGTGTATGTACTGCTTGTACATTTTCAGTCTGAGCAATATCTTGAGCTTCATCTCCTTCATTAATTCTTTGAGCAGTCTCTTCCTCTCTTGAACTTACCTTCTCCTTTCTATTCTTCCTCACATAAGTGGTCTTGATAGGTGGAGATGTATTTGTAGGTTCAACAGTACTTGGCTCAATTCTAGGAGTACTTCCAAATTGCCTTTGTTGTTGCAGATGTCTTCTATGTCTTTTAACAACCATTCTATCTGCTTCAGATCCAATCTCAACAAAATCCAATTCAGTTCTCTTATTTTGCTCATACAAAGTCCTGATTTCTTCAAAGTTCTTCTTGACCAGCTGAATATGAGTAAAACCCTTAACTCTCTTGAGAAAATTCATCAATTGATTCCTAATCTGCATAGTAGTTGGAGGCTTTATCTTTTCTCTTCTTCTCTTTTCAACAAAGAATATTTGTTGCTCCCTTACCAGATCATCAATCAACTTTGATTTCTCTTCTTCATCATAAGCATCTCTCTCTTCAGCTATCAATGAGTCTGCAAGAAGCTCACTTGCATGTTATTCAGCTTGAATCCTATCATACTCTTGTATGTTCCATTTTTGCTGTATTCTCTTACCTTCTAGCAAATGTTGCTTAGCTTCAAGTTCTTCTTGTAAGTCTTCTTCACGAATCTGAGCTTGTATTCTAAGAGCATATTCCTCATCACGGTCCAATTGATTAAATCTGTACATGACTTTGCTTATATCATCATCTGAATCACTTTCATTTTCAGATTCTGACAGTATTTGCTTTCCCCCCTTATCTTTTGGATTAATCTTAGGTAATTTCTTCTTCAGCTTGGAAGGTCTTTCCTCATCAGCTTGCTGTTGAATAACTATACCTTTAGTGGGGTGTGAAGCTTGAACTTTCTTACCTTGAATTTGATCCTTTTTGGCAAGAACTTCTTTTTGTGTCTGTTTCTCTACCTCTGCTTGTTTAGTCTTCTCAGCTAAATTCTTCTTTCTTAAGTCAAGAAGTAATTGAGATAAAGTCTCATCTTCTCCAAAAGGAGTTTGACTTTCTAGTGAAGGATGATCACCAGCGGTACTTGCAATCGGCTTAGTTAGCTTAGCAGCACTTGGGTCTTCAACAATGTCAGCAGTACTTGCAGTCGGCTTAGTTGGCTTAGCAGTACTTGGATCTTCAACAATGTTGACTTCACCAGTATTAGACACACTTGTTTCGTTAATCACTTGTATATACCCAGATACCCTTTCTTCCATGGAAGCCATCATTTCAACTTGCACCTCTTCAGTCTTGTCTAATCTATTACTCATTCTTGATCTAGACAATACTTGCAAAGTCTGTTTCCTTTGAAACCATATTTGTCTTTGTGGTGGTGGAGTTGAAGAGACAAGAAATTGAATGTTAATTTCCTCCAACTTCTCATAGAAAGTACTCCAATTCACTTGAAGTGGTGATTAAGGTGTTGGTGCTGGCTGCGTTACCATCATTTCATCAACTTGTGGCTCCTCATGAGTAGGCTGTGGTTCTTCTTGTTGAATCTCCATATTTGAAGGTTCATCCACACTAGGCTCTACACCAGTTCCATCTTCATAAGTCCCCATGACATCTTCATCCAGCTCAAAATTGATGTCATTTCCAGAGATCCTTGTTTGATTATTAGAAGAAGGTGGTTGTTCTTCATAATTCCTCCCCTGTTTGGTTGCATTCAGTTGCCTTTTCCTATGGTTCCTGAATCTTTGCTTCTTGAGTGCAGCCTTCTGAATAGATCTATGTTGCCTCATCCAAGGTGATACTTTGTTTCTCAACTTGATTAGGCTAGCTTCCAATTCAACAATTTTCTGGTCATGAACAAGCTTTTCTTTCTGCAACACCTGTACCTGTTGGGACAAACTAGTACACAAAGCAGTCAAATTTGCAACATCCACCACCTCTGGTGCTTGTGCTTGTGGTGAAACACTAGCAGCAATAGAAGCAGCAAGTGTATGGATCATCTCATCATTGTTTGGTGGAGCACTAACATTGTGAGAAGAAGATTGTGAATCTTCTAGGGAATGGGAAGTATGGTGAGAAGGAGTTTGCTGAGAAGCACTAGCATTGCTAGGTTCCTCACCTTCTTGATTGGCAGGTTGGGCTAACATATGAGCAAACAATGGTGTAACTATTCCTGTAAAGGCATTGCCTTGTTTGGTCAAGAAAGAGAAGGTTCTCTTTGTGAATGTAGGAACATCCCATGTATCAGTTAACTCTGGTAGGTTAGGTATTTGGTCACTAACTAAAGTCTGAATGAATCTAGGATACATCAAAAACTTTTTAGTTCCTTCCAAATTCCTAGTCATGCCTTCAAAAATTAATCTTGAAAAATTAAAAACTCTGTTATTTGCTAGACAAATACCAGCTGATGGCAATGCAACAGGAATTTGATTAAAATATGTACTTTTAGTGCTTAAACAGTGAATAATAGCATGAAAAAGCAATTTCCATTGAGGTAAAAATAAAGCTTTAAAGAAAGTAAGACTTTCCCTACCACCCTCATAGCCCATGGCTGCAAGGCCATCATAAATCTTTGTGTTATTAAGCATACTAAGTCCATTTTCATCATTTAATCTCAAACTTTCCCTTAGCAGTACCTCAGTTACATAGATATTTCTATGATTCACCCTAGCCCTAATGCAAGGTTGATTAAACCGAGCACCTAACACAGCAGTGTTCCAAAATTGTTCAGCAATGGAAATAGAGACAACTGGACTTACGGTGAGTGCAAAATGAACATGACTTCGAGATAAGAAATCAAGAATCTCATGGAATCCAAGAGAGTCATCATTCGTAGCAATATTCGCAACCAAATTATGCTTAGAGATCACTTGTAAAGCAGCCATTAGTATTTTTGATGATCGAAAAATTAGAGAGAAGGTTATAGAATCAAGAGATAAAAATAAAAGATTAGGTGAATCAATTGTGTAATTGGAGTAAGTATTTAAGTAAATAACAAACCCAAGTGCGAAGAAACCACCAAATTTACACAAGAGACCCTTAACGGTACAACGGACATGTAGCGGTACATGGAACATACGCGGTACTTGAATTTGTGCTAGCGGTACTTGGAGTTATAACGGTACCTCACAATTTTGACGAGTTCATGCATTCCACTATCATAATTACCTCTTTTATCTTTTTCTATCAACCTACAAACACATCAAAAACACAAAACATAGACTATACAAAAAAATGAGTATAAAAATTTGTATAGCTATTACCTCCCCTCAACATATGCAACAGTCTATTGGTTGAGCATACCAATATGTGTCACCAAGAATTCAAATCTCTTTGCATCAAATGCCTTGGTCAATAAATCAGCTACATTGTTGTCTGTATGAATCTTCAAGACTTGAATAAGCTTCTTATCATAAGCATCTCTTATAAAGTGATGTCTTATTTAAATATGCTTGGTCTTGGAGTGAAATACTAGATTCTTGATAATACATATAGTACTTTCATTATCAATGTAAATCTTGGTGTTCATGAAGTTAAACCCATAATCTAATAATTGATTCTGAATCCAAAGTACTTGTCCACAGCAATAAGCAGCAGCTACATATTCAGCTTCAGTTGTAGAAGTAGCAACAATGGTTTGCTTCTTACACTGCCATGATATGAGTCTTCTGCCTTGGAACCTTGAACAGACACACACAGCAGACATAATATCTGGCCTTGAAGCAGTAAGATACATCAATGAACCAATCATTGATCTGTATAGATGAATATCCACATTTTCTCCATGTTCATCTTTTGATAAAGACTTCTTAGCTTCAAAAGGTGTGCTTGTACTCTTTGTATCCATACATGAAAATTTCTTCAAGATTTCAGCAACATACTTATCTTGGCTGATAAATATTCCATCTTTCCTTTGTTTGACTTGCAGTCCCAAAAAGGAAGTTAGTTCTCCCATATAACTCATCTGAAATCTTCCTTTCATCAAAGCCTCAAACTCTTCACACCATGTCTTCTTGGTAGAACCAAAAATGATGTCATCAACATAGACTTGAACTAGAATGATATCCCTAGCATTCTTCTTGATGAACAGATTTTTGTCAATGGTCCCTCTCCTATATCAATGCTCTAGCAGAAAATTGGATAAAGTTGCATACCAGGCTCTTGGAGCTTGATGCAGACCATAAAGTGCTTTGATAACCTTATAGACTCTATTGGGGAATTTAGGATCTACAGAACCTGGAGGTTGTGATACATATACCTCCTCTGAAATAGTACCATAAAAAAGGCACTTTCACATCCATTTGATAGACTATAAAACCCATATATGATGCAAAGGCCAAAAATAACCTAATGGCTTCTATCCTTGCCACTGGTGCAAAAACCTCACCATAGTCTATCCCTTCTTCTTGTCTATAGCCTTGAGCAACAAGTCTTGCCTTGTTCCTCACAACAACTCCTCTTTCATCCTTCTTGTTCCAGAAAACCCATCCAGTACCAATTACTCTCTTACCTGAGGGAAGATCCATAAGAATCCAAACTTTTTGTAGCTCAAATTGTGTTAATTCTTCTTGCATGGCATCTACCCAACTTTCTTCATCAAGAGCCTGAGAAATGTTTTTGGGCTCTACTTGTGATAAGAAACAGGCAAACAAACAATGTTGAGTATCTTTATGATTAGTTCTCTGCTGTTGTTTGACATAACTCACAAGTGTATGAGTTTCATTATTGGTTTGAAGTTGTCTTCTGGTTTGTATAGTAGACTTGGGATCTCCAATGATCTGTGTAGTAGGATGGTTGTTGTTGACTTTATGAGTGGGAATAGAACTGACTGGAATTTCTGTTTCCAAATTGTTGAAATCAGTTACTGCATCCTGCTCATCATAGGAAGCTTTGGAGAAGATTCCTTCAGCTGGACTAGCATATACGTCTTCATCGTTCATAGCTTGTAAAATATCTTCTAGTGGGTCAACAGATTTAGCAGATTTTGACTTAGCAGTACTTGCAGATGAAGTACCGCTAGGTGTAGTAGGTACTGCTGAGTGTTGTGACTCAAAAGATTCTTCTCCTGAATGCTTATTAGCAGATATAGCATTCTTTTCTTGATCTTGAAGCATATGAAGCTCTTGGGAGGCTTGATCATCTTTTGATGGCATGGTTTGCTTCTTGGGAGTAGCAGACATGGGAGTAACAGTAGGCATACTGGGCACATAGATATGAACATCATCATCTGATGAAGAAACATCTACTTGAGTACCTGCATTATTTGCACTTGACTCCTCACCTGCATTGTTAGTTTGACAATCCTTTTGTAGAGAATAGTAATCCATGGAGTTGGTTAGATAATCTAAATCAAACATCCAAGCATAACCTATTCTTGGGACATTGGGTTTATTTTCTAAGAAATTAACATGGACATTTTTCTTCAACCTTTTTAGATGCCAAATTATAAACCCTATATGCTTTACTTTGCACTAAATATCCTACAAGATATCTTGGATCAGGCTTTCCATCAAACTTTCCCAAATAATCAAGAGAATTTAGTATAGACATATGACACCCAAAAGGTCTTAAATGACTTATGGTAGGCTTCACACCAGTCAAAAGTTCATAAGGTGTTTTGTTTTGAGGTTTGGTCACTAAGACTCTATTTAATACATAACATGCAATGTTGATTGCTTCTGCCCAAAAGGTATTTGGCAAAAGAGAATCAGCCAGCATAGTTCTAGCAGCCTCAATTAGTGTCATATTCTTCCTTTCAGCTACTCCATTTTGTTATGGAGTCCTAGGATTACTAAATTGTCTCTTAATTCCTTTAGACCTACAAAATTCATCAAATTCAGCATTCTTGAATTCTGTCCTATTATCAGTCCTAATGATTAAAACCTGTTTAGTGAACTGCTTTTCAACTAAAGTGATAAAATCCTTAAGTAATTCATTACTTTCACTTTTAAGAGCTAAAAAGAAAACCCAACTGAATCTACTATAATCATCAGTTATGACTAGACAAAAGGTCTTATGACTAATGCTCCCTACAGAAACTGGACCAAACAAATCCATATGCAATAGCTGCAAGGTTTTGTCACAGTGTTGACAGTCTTGGTCTTACAAGAGGCTCTATGTTGTTTACCTTTTTGACAAGCAACACATGTGAAATCATTTTGAAAAGATTTGTTAGGTAAACCTCTAACCAAATTCCTATTCACTAATCTGTTAAGATTCTTGAAATTCACATGACCTAACCTTCTGTGCCATAAATTAGACTCATCAAAAGAAGGCTTAGCTAGCAAACATGTAATACCACCTATTGGAGTAATAGTATGAAGATTAAAGGTGTACATATTTTCTTGCCTGGGTACTTTAAGCAGTACCTGAGATTCCTTAGGCATCTCAAAGTCTTTAGACATCACCAAGCAGTCTTTGTCTGTGAACAACACCTTGTTCTTCTTATCACACATTTATGATATAGAAAAGAGATTGAACTCATTCAATTATTTCACAAAGAACACATCTTCAAATTCCAACTTCCCTATGTTGATATTCCCTTTTCCAGTGATTCTACCTGTGTTACCTCCAAAGGCTACTGGTCCTCCACTGAATTCTTCAAATTCAGTAAGAAAATCTTTGTTTCGTGTCATGTGTCTTGAGCATCCACTATCTACTATACCTTTGTGTTGGAAATACGTTTTACGTATTAGAAAGGATCGGTCACTCCAACAATAGTCTAAGTAATAGCTCATAGTTTAGTTTTACTAATATTAAGCAAACAAGGCTAAGCCAAGCCTACAACATGTGTAGGCCGACCCAATTTTTAAGCCCAAGCCCATCTCATGGGCTTGGGTATATAAACCCTCTCCTTAGATGGAGAGGGTGTGGTTTCATTCATTTTTACACATAGTTATTCACTTTCTCTCTCTAGAAGTGTGTGTGAAATCATCTATCTTTCTATCTCTTCCTCTCTCTAAACATAAGCAAGATTTACAATATCCTACAAATGGTATCAAGAGCCATGGGATGATTGTTTGGTTTATGTGTTTGTGATCTTGATTCGTACGCCTATTTTGATCCAAATACATTCGCACCAAAACTTTTTATGTGTTTTTATGGTTTTTTCTTGATACAAATCTTCTACATAGTTGTAGTAGAGATTTGGTATATTTACTTTGGCTAAAAACACAAAATTTTTGGGTGTTTTAATCATTTTTTGGCTTAAAATCTCGAATTGGTTGAGTTTTGTCTGAGAAACGTGGGTACTATTCCGACATAATCCATCGGGAAAGGGTTTAGATATTTCGACAGCTTCCATCGGAAAAGGGTTTATCATTCCGACCATTATTCCGACGGGTATTTCGATAGTGGTATTCCGACACAGGTTATTCCGACGGGTATTCCGATAGTGATATTCCGACAGGTTTTCCGATTGGTTATTCCGATAGTCTATTCCGAAAGTTTATTCCGATAGTTTATTCCAACAGGGGGTATTCCGATAGATTATTCCGATAGAATATTCCGACAGTTTATTCCGACAGAGGGTCTTCCGATAGATTATTCCGACAGAGTATTCCGATCAGTTATTCCGATCAATATTTCGACGAACCAAAAATTATTCCTTAAAAAATTTCAAACATTCGTGTGTTTTTGTTCGTCTTGGAATTTTTTGGTCATAGAGAACATATTTTAGGGGATTTCAACATTGTTTCTCGACTTCAACTCACAACACCAAACACATTTACTTTTTCTCATTGTTCGATCAACGTTTGTAAATCTTAACTTATCGAAATGGAGTACACATCTCTTACGGATAAGTCCATCCTCTCGGGTACGGATAATCGTCCACCAATGTTGGAGAAGACTATGTACGAGGACTGGAATTCCCAAATGGAACTTTACATGTTGAACAAAGAGAATGGAAATCTCATTTGGGCATTGCTTGTGGTAAAAATACGTCTTTTAGGAAAAAGAGCGTATATGAGCGATAAGTATTAAATACGACGGTTTAGGAAAACCGTGTACTAATGACCCAATTAAGTTCGTTTTCTAAGGAGGTATATGTGTGTGACTAATATGTAAATATTTTGGATTAATATTTGAGAAAGAAGGGGATGAGAAATTAGATGACGGATACGTGAAAATTATTACTACGACGACTAAATTGAAAACTGTAAAAATTGCTAAAATAAAAATTAATTCTAAAAATTCCCAAAAAAATACCAAAAATCAAATTAATTAAACTAAGATTTTACTAATGATCCAAACTTTTTCAAACCTTTTAATTAATTAAATATTAATTTATAAATGCTAATTAAAGCCCTAAAAATCAAAATAATAATTAAAAAGCCCAAATAAAGGTTTTTCACTTTGTGATCCTCTAAAACGACTAAATAAGAATAAAAATTATTTTTATGAATTTTTAAACTAACTAAAACTATTTAAAATGATTAAAAAGTATTAAAATCTTAAAATAATTCTAGAAAATAGAAAAATGATGATAAAATTAATCTAAGAGTTGTAAAAATCCTATTTTAATGTATTAGACCTAAGAAAAATATAAAAAGGGCAAAAATGTGAAAATTGAAATTTAATAATAAAATAATATTAAAATAATATTAAAAATCCAAAAATTATAAACTATTCTAAAAAGTTACAAACTAGTTTATTTTAACCTAAATAATCAGAAAATGAAAGTGAAATTACCAAAACACCCCTAATGGGCCCCTAAATGGGCTGAAAATGAAAATAGTCAAATCTAATGGGCTTTTTGGCCCAAAAAGTTCAACAAGGCCCAAATGACCTGAAAAAGCCCTATCTGACTCAAAATTTAATTCTGAACATAAAAGTCTGAAGGCCCAAAAGCTGGTTTTGAGCTTATCACATCTTATTGGTATAACAGCTTATCCTTATTGGGCCAATAAGCCCATTAAGCAATAAGCCAATGCTATAAACTCAGATTAGATACACAACCTTCTTTTGAGATGCCTAAGAGATCTTTGAAAAGAAATTTTGAAAAAGCAAACCCAATAAGCCAGAAATAAGCAAAGTAGAATTTCACTAAAAGACAAAATAGTCAACTTAGAGTTCTAGACCACCCCAGACCTTCAAATAAGTTGCAAAAGACTCTAAATGACTTAATTAAGACAAATCAAAAAAGAAAAGTTCAATAAGCCAAGCCAAATAAGCTGATAAGCACTTATGTAAAAGTCAAAGTTATTGGTTTTCTAGTCAAAGCTCAAAGGCAACCCCTCAAATGCTCCAGAATGAAAAAATGGGTCAAATAAGTGACACCTATTACAAATTCAAAGTTGTTGCAGGTTGAAATAAGCTAGAATAGCTTACTGATAAGCACCAGTTGAAATAACACTAGCAGTGGCTAACAGCAGGGGAAAGGAGTTCCCACTGCTTTGACTATTTGACTTGCTTTTTTAGAGAGATCTAGTTGGATTCAAATGAAAACAAAGGCACCCTTGTAATCAGTGGATCACAAGGAGTCAATATCAATCAACAAATCACAATTTGGTTCACTCAATAAGCACAGAATAAGCAAACAGTTCACAAATATGCCACAGACCTTGAAAATAAGCAGTTATGAACAAATAAGCAGATTAAGCATGAATAAGCCAACCAAATTTAACCATATGCATAAACAAGCTATAATAAAGTCCAATAAGCAAAAATAAACTTGTTTCAAGCACTGGATTAAAGTAAATAAGCAGATTCAAGCATAAAAAGTTACTGATAAGCAAAGGTGATTATCCAAAATCCTTTTGCTGATCTATTTGACCACCAATCCAATTTCAAGCCCTCAAATCCCTTTCCCTGGTTGTATTAACTTAAATTTAACACTTGTTAACCCTAATCTACCCTTAGATTTAGGTGTCCTCAAAAGTTTAGCCAATATTACCAAGTAAAACTGATTTTATGAACCCTTGATTGATTTAGGTGTTTAAACCCTCAAAACTTGCAGATAACCAACCCCTTATACCAGATAAACATATACCAACAAAAAAGTACCAAAAACAAACCACAAAGGTTGCCTTGAATCTTGAAAAATCAGTTAACCCAAACACCCCTTTAGAATCTGATTTCTCAATTTTCCAAAAGATTGTTGTGATTTAACCTTCAATCCAAGATCAAAACAACCCTAGCAATAACAATCCAACCTCAGAAACACAAATCAACCACAAATTCACAGATTCACAATCAAATATGCAGATTCACCCAAAAATTAAACAAAATTCGGAAAAATGAAAAAGGATTAGAGATGAAAACCTCCAAGACTCACATCCAAGCCTTGGAATATTTGAGCTGAGGTGCTAGCAAGAACAAGCACCAGCTTCCATAAGCTGCTAAGATGAACAAACACAAAAGTAAGATCAAAACAGATTATCATTTGATTTTTGAAAACAAGTGTTTTAAACCTTAAAACCATTTCTCAAAATCAACAAAACATGTATATGGAACTCAGATCTTAGCTATTCAATCACCAAACTTTTATAAATAACAAAAGAGAATTCAAAATTTTCAGAAATTCAAATTTTATTTCATCTAAAGGAATTACAAAGAAGATAGCTAAAATCTGGAACAAAAGCTCTCTCACATGTTGAGGAGTCTTTGTATAGACAATTACAAGGTAGAAAGATTCAAAACCCTAGGCTATGAAGTCTCCAAAATACCCTTGAAATCTTCTAGACGTTTGTTGTTGTTGAGCTATCCAAAATGATCCTGAGTGTTCATTTTAGCTTTGTGATTAAGCAATGAGCCTAAAGCGTTGATCTTGCCATGTCAGCTTACTTGGAGAGGAAGTTGTGTTTTGATTGGTTGACGTGTTGAATGGTGGGGCCTTTTGGTGAGTGGGATTGAGGGTTTTTGGTGTGGGATGGGTTTCTGGGCGTGTGAATTAAGCATGTGCCAAGGTAATTGAAATTAACCCCTTGTTTTAAGTGGAGGTAATTCTGGGTTCATGTGGGTAAAAAGTAATCCATTTGATCCGAAAAGGGGTGGTAAGTTGTTTGGCGCGTGTTTGTTTGTTTGAAGTTTGGAAAATGACAATAAGAGTCATTGTGTTTTGGAAAAATGTGTATAACAAGTATTTCAGCCTTAATAAACGCATTCCTTTGTTATTAAACTTCTAAACTTCACACTTTTGCCCCATAACTTTGGCAAAAGGTTTTCAAAGATTGTTTTTGCCATTTTTGCATAGTTTAAGGACTGATCTTGGACAATTCTCATCTTTGAAGGTCTTTATTGGATCTTTGACTTCATGAGGGACCATTGTTGACAATTTAGAATTGTTGAGGGACTAAACTTGCCAATTCTTCAAAATTGGAGGACCTTTTTGTAATTTTGACAAACTTAAGGGACCAAACTTGTAATTATGAATATACAAGGGTATTAAGTGTCATTTCTTTATAAATGAGGGATCAATCTTGTACATCTTCAAGTCTTCAAGGGTTTTTCTTTGAGAAATTCATAACTAGGGCCCGGTTCATTGTGCGGCTTCGTTTCTCGTGTTCGTTTTTCCTTGTTTCATGTGATCTTTTGTCTTTTTCACGATATCCATACCTAAAATACACAAGTAAACAAACACAAGCATATATATGGTATTTTTATGACGTTTTATGTATTTAAAGCCCGAAAAGAACGATGAGATCATGTATAAATGCCATCTCATCAGGCATCGGTGCTCAATGGACCATTAGATTATGGTACTGTGACGGAAGGTACAGTTACTCGTCCTCGTACAAAGGGTGAATTGACCGGAGATATGAAGATTCAAGACAAATGTGATAAGTATGATACAAACATCATTCTCCAAGCCCTTCCTTCAGATGTCTACAAACTCGTTAGCAAACATAAAGTTCCCAAAGAGTTATGGGATAGAATTCGTGTTCTATTGCAAGGCACCTCGTTAACTAAACAAGAACGAGAGTGTAAGCTATATGATACGTTTGATAAGTTTGCCTATGTTCCCGGGGAGACTCTCAATGATTACTATTTGAGATTCACTCTTTTGTTGAATGAGCTCAATATCTGTGGCATGGCAATTCCTACCTTTCAATTAAACAACAAGTATTTGAACACCCCTTCCTTCAGAATGGCGTTAGTACGTGACGGCTGTTAAATTGGCTAAGGACTTGCATAACACCAATGTGGATCAACTTCAAGCTTTTCTTCAACAACACTAATGCCATGTGATCGAGGCTCGGTTGTCTACACCACAAGTTCGTGATCCACTTGCCATGTATGCTTCTCAACAAATGACCCCCCCCCCCCCCCAACAAAACATGGCTTACACTTATCGACAACAATCATTCTTACATCAGCCACCAAAACACACATATCAGCAACCACAACAACCATCTTATCAACCACTAATGATGCCACAACAAGCATATCAACAAAGTGTTCTTCAACAGCCTTATTCACAGCTACCAGCACATCAGGCATCACCCTCACAAGCTAACACTTCTCCTATGGGATATACTCCTCAGCAAGGATATTTTCTAATTAAAGCACCACAAGCACAAGCCTTCTACTCCAATGAACTTCCACCAATTCAACCAATGGTCTTTACTGTAAATGATATGCCTACTGATGTCCTAAACCATCTCATTGCCTACTTGTCAAAACTTGTTGCTACTAGAGGTTTTCCACCAACGAACAATCAGCTCCGCGCCTGTGACAATCCGTCAATTTATGGTTTATATTTTATTCTCAAATATTATTTAAAAACATTATTTTAATGTTATATTATGACCTCACTTATTTTTGGGAAGAAATTTGGATTTACGTCTTGAAGTAGCATCGACTACGTTAAACCGGAGGACTCTACTTTACGTGCTTACGTTTACATACACCGTTTTTGGTGACAGTCCGACATTTTAGGAAATAAATTTATCCGTGAATATTATTTTGGGATTTTAATTTTGAGTTGGTTCATAAACTCACAAATTTACGAGAAGAGATTAGGACTTACGTTCATAATTTAACGTCCTTTACGACTAAACCGGAAACCTTAGGATTACGTATTTACGTTTTTGAACTCCGTTTTTGATGAGACAATTTTTATTAGATTCGATTTGTGCCGTTGATTCATAATTTTAAAAAACGTTTTTCGTAAAACGACCCGAGGGCACGCAAATCGAGGAAACTAGAATCGAAGAATACCCATAAATTAGTGGGATGGGACAAAACAAGTTTATCCCACCCCACTCAAAAGAGATGGCCAAAATAGGACACCACATCATAAGATGTGGCACCCTTTTAGCTAGAAAGCTAACACATGTTAGCATAAGCTTAACATGTAAGATAACTTAGCACAAAACCACCAAAACCACTTCATTCATACCATTTACACTTAGAAACTCATGCAAACCACTCACCAAACTCTCTCATCTCTCTAAAATTCGTCCAACCATCATAAAAAACAACCCTCATTTGATCTATGTTAGCCATAAAATCATGTGTTACTCATACATATGATGATGCTACTTTGAAGCTTTGAAGATTGGAGGTGATTCTAAAATACAAGGAGAAGATTTGTTGGTGTCATAGGGCTGATTATCCATGAGAAGTTTATAAAGGTTGGTATACTTGAAGATGATATTGGTTTATCACAAGTTTTGGCATCAAAATCCAAGCCTTGTTCATCAAAGACTCATCTTTTCATCACTAATGATGGTATAGAGATTGTTCTTCCTATCCTCTTGTTATTTTGATTATGTAATCTTGTATTTTCTTTATTTATATATGTATATGATGATGAATGATGATAAAAATATTATGTGGTGATTTGGTGTTGATAAACATAGGTAAAAAGATGGAAAACCAGATGTAAAATGGTTAAAATATTGCTTAATGTGATGGCTGTATAAAAACAGTAAGTAACCAAATGTTAAACTGATAAAATGGTAAAGTGGAATCAATATACACTAAGTATTAGGTGTTATACACATGTGAGAGTTGGCCATGCAATGGAATCATCAAAATGAGTGAGATATGATCAAAACAAGATTAGTGTACCAATCTGAATAGTCTGTTTTGTAGGGACTGTTAAGGATAGTTAAACATGTAATAAGCAGTAGCTATAACTAACTTATTTGTAGCACATAATATGAAGTTTATGCCATCCAAAAATGAGCTTCTATCTCCTTATATAACTCAAGATATGATAAAAATGGTGAAGATGAAACTAAAAATCAGATTTTTGAAGAATTAACGTTTAATAGTATTATATAAGCACTCAAACTAATATAGTATAAAATGTGAATTAAAACCCACTAACTTATAAATTTCATTTATATAAATATGTATAAGGTTAAATAAATGGAAACTTTATAAAAATGGTAGTTTAATAAGATTTATAAGTTATAAAAACTATAAACATGATTTTTACGACTTTTTCGGCTATTACCGTAAAATTAACGTTTTTCGCCAATTAAAAAACTTAGACGATCAAACCCGTCTAATGAAAAGTTTTTAAAAGTCATATAATGATATATAAGTACCTAATATAAGTAAAAACCGATAAAATCCGAACTATATGACATACGGACAAACGAGATAAGTTAGCATATTTGGACTAATAATTTAACTAAATAAGTTAAACACTTATAAAAATTACTTATTGTGCTTAACCCATCTGGGCCCAACATATAAAGTGTAAATACTGATAATACAAGTATAAAATGGATTGATACAAGTTAGTGAACTTATAATAGGCTTATTGAACCTAAAACATGTAAATAGGTAAAACTAGTAAACTAGTAAAAGGTTACCAATACATAAACACAAAAATGAGTGAATGAGAATATATAAACCCACTTGATCATCATATATATATAATCATCATATGCATACATAATTATTATTTTGATAAAGTCATTGGACAAAAGTCTAAGACGAGTATTATTTGTATAGGTTTCCGTGATTGAAGCACGTACCGTACATCCAAATCGCCGATAACCCGCCTTCCCACATCAACGTGAGTTCATAGCCTCGCACTCTTTTAAATGTTTTTATAAAATGTTTTATAAACCCGCGAGGGAGATAACATGTTAGTTTTGATAAAATGGACACCATTTGTCCCGATTGTTTGTTTATTGATTTGGACCCGAATGATTGTATGACCCGATGAATGATTAAATGACCCGGTAGATGAAATGAAATGGATTATTAAAGTTAGGTTATATCACTAAAAGTCCCATTAGCATGAATTGTGAACTACCGGGATTTGGTAGACGCTTATGCATATAATAGTACTATTTGGGGACGATCACCCCAGTTCGTGCCTTGACGGTTGATCCCCGTCGTGCCACATTGATTGGTAAGCGAATTTATGTATGAGAAGATTTAAACAAGCGTGATTATTGTGACGACACGCTAATTTAGATAGGCAAATGAGTTTCGGGTTAGCTACCCGTTGTTTGTTATAGTAAGGTAACAATGTCATGCGGCTTATAATAATCCAAAAATAACGAAATACTGCTTTATGCATTGAATTACGATATATTGCCTGACTAGCAATACAGGGTCATATTATTGATATTATGTTCGTGTTTTGGTTTTATATAACCATATTCATATAACGGTTTTTATTTAATCTATACAACGTTATAAAACGTATTGTATGATGATTTTACGACTTTGGTTCGTATAATGATTTTGAAGGCAAAAGCCTATATTATGATTTTTGATAAGGATTTTTATAAAATGACTTTGGCTATTTTATGGCCTATTATAAAGATTTGTACAAAATGATTTTCGGAAATAATTATATACCGATGATATATTAATGTTTTTATTAAACTCTATGAATTCACTCGGCGTTATCGCTGACCTTTTCTTAACATGTTTTATCTCAGGTACTTGAAGGTAATTCTCGGGAAGACAACAAGAATTCATGGCCCGCACTTAAATAACAATTTCCATTCAAATGCTTTGTAAAACCTGTATGAAATACAATGACTTGGGACCTATGTAAACTTGATATTTATGAATGGAAATGCTTTATTATTAAACGACGCGATTTTTAAGCGTTGTCTATGATGTGAGTAATGTGCTATCCCGTAACACCAACGAGTCTTCCGCTGTATTGAATTGTATAAATTTGGGGGTGTTACAGTTTGGTACCAGAGCTCTCGTTATAGAGAATGAAAGATTTTTAAAACTAAGGTTTTGAATAAAACATTTCAAAATCTTTTAACTATAAGCATTTTTCTAAAAATGTCTAAAAATCTTTTGACTATAACGGTGCCGAAGAATTCCCGAGTTACCGACAAGGCCAGACTGAGAAGTGTTATTTTAATATATAAATTGGATTATATATATATATATATGATGTAATTTGATTACATGATTGTTTGATGATTATTTCTATATTTATACGAGATATTTATACGACGTAGATTGTCACAAGGAACCCTAAATCCCCTAGTAAATTAATCGAAGCTATTCTCGTAGGAATTCTAGCTATCCTAGATCTAAACCAAGTTGTGGATATTTATGATCCCAACAAAATGGTTGATATTCGTAGAAATGTTAATAGTAGTTGATTAAGATCTTGAAGAAGAATTGGCGAGATTAAATCTGATATCGATGACATGATGATCTTTCCTTATAGAGTGGAGTTTGACAAAACGTTACCACCTAGAAAGGTGTCATCTGATTCGTTGTCACCCAATTCTTAAATTTGAAATCGAAAGGGTGAATGTTGCACTTGAGGCTGTCAATGGAACCATTACCCAGAAGCCTCATGCCACTAGTACCTTTCCGAGAAGTCTAATTGAATGATCGAGTCATTTTATGCTAGTGACTCATTTGATAACTATTGTTGTGAGAGCTATAGGATTGAAAATTAAGTGTTGTTCACATCGAGCTTTTATTGCCCTATTAAGGTCTAAGAATAAAGATTGAAAATATTGGAGAATGAAGTAGGATATCGCATTGAGTATAAGTGGGTTGAAAACTTGAATAAAGTAAAATTTAACCCGTATGGAATATGAAATTGTTAGGAGGAATCCGTTATGTTCTATGATTGAATTATAAGGTTTTAAATGATTGTTAGTTTGTGTTAAGGGTTGTTCCTAGGCCATTGTCCAATGACGAGGATTCCCAGTGTCCAACAAATAAATTGAAGAAATCTTCTTCTGAATTGGGACCGATGGATCTTCCGGGACAGGTGGGACACCTAATGACTCTTGTAGATTAGTATTCATTGTGGTATCTTTTAAAAATCCCTAACTTAACTAAGACATCAGTTGGTAGGATGAGTTCTGAGAATTGTATGACATAGTGACACGTAATGTGTTACGGTACAATTTTGACTTGTTTGTGATTAATGAAAAAGACTACCTTTGATTGCTAAATCCTACATGTATCGATGATATCTATCTTTTCTTGCTTCTTCCTAATGCTCGCATTAGTGATGCAACCATTGAACAAGTACTCATCTCGAATTGAGTTACGTGGTGGATTATTCTTTTGAGTGCCAACGAGGTCTTGAACCTCATGATTATTTGGCTAAAGCTCATTTCCTAGCATATTGTAGTTAGTTCTTGGTGAACAACTTTTCATCACTCTTTTGCAGATCACTCATTGTTTTTATAAAGATAAAACAGTATCCCTTGAGAAAACTTGTGTTTTCATCACCATATGGATTATTTAAAGTGAGACTTATAAATAATCGTTATCGAAATGAAGTTGTTTATAAAACACCTTAGAAAACTTAATTGTTTTCGTAACAAAGAAAATCTTTGTAAATTTATTTTTGATTCTTATTTAAGAATTAAGCATGAAAATGTTTTTATTATAAACATGATGATAAAACTTTGACGAACTGAGTATTGCATCGTTAATCTTGAAACTGTATATAGTTGCGCGCATACATACAATTTGGAATGGACCATGCAAGGCTGATTAGTAGTCACCATAAAACTAATGAATAAACACTACATTTTCTTTGAAGATTGTGAAAGATTAAACTTTATGAGATCTGCAAGAAGTGAAAAGTAGGGACATAGTGTTAGGGACACCTACATATGTGCCTGTAGCATCTATTCTTCTGAGTCAAATTTACTCATCTGTGGAAATTGTCTTATTTGACAATTGACAATTCTTTGTTGTCCAATTCTCCCGTAGTGAGATTCTTAGGAAAAGTATCTGATTACCGAGTGTTGATACCCGACTGGATGTATCGACGTTCCTATCATTTCTTTTGATTTGATTTCATTTGAATGACCTGGGTAACGATCTGAGGAGCTTTCAAATGCGTACTCAAATTATGAAAACATGGAATATATTCATATTCATTAAATGTTTTCATCTGTATCTGATTTGAAATTCTCTCGCGTAGATTATGCGTTGACCTTACTCTTTTAATGGTAGTTGTGTCTCCATATATCCTTGAATTTGTTAAAGATTATGAATTATTATAAGTCTTTTGAGAAATTCATATCTTATCGACGGCAATGAAACTGGAAAGTTGATAGTGCCAGTAGAATGGATTGATTGATTATGACATAACGACATTGTCTTAATTGATGGGAACTCGAGTAGAATTCCTCTAAATGATAAGATGTTGATTATCAAAAGTGATCTAAATAATTCTTGATGGATGACCATATCCTGCGTTTAGACTTGAAATTATAACGTGAATGGTTGTGAATTAGTCATAGATATTATAATCTAGAAAGAACCTAATATGAATTTAATAAAAAGATGTTTCCGTTATCTGAAACTTTAGGAGATATTTGTTGGTGAATTACCTAGACTTTCGCCATTAAGGCAAGTTGAAATTGGTATTGATTATATTCCCGGTGCTGCACATGTGGCTTGTGCACTGTACGTCAGCACCATCTGAATTAAAAGAATTACCGTACAACTGAGAGAGTTGTCGGAGAAAGATTTTATTCTACCATGCTCGTCATCATGAAGAGCTATGGTGTTATTATTCCTTTTATTTATTGATTACCGTGAACTAAGTAAAATGACGATAAAAATCTATATCCACTACCCAAGATGATAGATTGTTTGATCATTTACAAGGTTCTAGCGTATATTCGAAGATTTGATCCACGACATGGTTATCATCAATTTCACATCCGCGAAAAAGATTATCTATTCCAATCACTACATCCGGTACTTGTAATGAACATTATGAGTTTCACGTAATGTCGTTTGGATTGACTAATACACATGTAGCATCCATAAATTTGGTGAATCACGTGTGTAGGCTGTAATTTGATAAATTCATGCTTGTGATCATTAAAGACCATTTGTTTATTTATAAGAATAAGAATGAGTTAATAATTAGTTATAAACTGCCCTGAATTGGCCGAACAATGAAAACATGTACCTTGAATAATTAATATGTGATTTAAGACTTAATCCTTTATATTAATTGACCGTGTGATTTGTAACACCCCCAAATTTATACAACTCAATACAGCGGAAGACTAGTTGGTGTTACGGGATAGCACATTACTCACATCATAGACAACGCATAAAAATCGCGTCGTTTATTAATAAATCATTTCCATTCATAAATATCAAAGTTACATCGGTCCCAAGTCATTATATTTCATACAAAGTTTTACAAAGTATTTGAATGGAAAATATAGTTTAGGTGCGGGCCATGAATTCTTGTTGTCTTCCCGAGAATTACCTTCAAGTACCTGAGATAAAACATGTTAAAAGAAAAGGTCAGCGATAACGCCGAGTGAATTCATAGAGTTTAATAAATTCCATCAATATAATATCAGTATAAAAGTATTACTGAAAATCATTTTGTACAAATCGTTTTGCTAGGCCATAAAATAGCCAAAATCATTTTAAACAAATCTTTATCGAAAATCATAATATAGGCATTTGCCTTAAAAATCATTATACGAGCCAATGTCGTAAAAACATCATACAATATGTCTTATAACGTTGTATGAAATAAAAACCGTTATATGAATATGGTTATAAAAACCAAATACAAACATAATGTCAATAGTATGACCCAGTATTGCTAGTCAGGCAATACATCGTAATTCGGAGCGTCCAGTAATATTTTGGTGATTGGATTATTATAAGCCGCATGACATTGTTACCTTACTAAAACCAAAACGGGTAGCTAACCCGATACCAATTTTGCCCATCTAAAGTAGTGTGTCGTCACAAAGGTCACGCTATGGAAATCTTCTCATACATAAATTCGCTTACCAATCAATGTGGCACGACGGGGATCAACCGTCAAGGCGCGAACTGGGGTGATCGTCCCCAAATAGTACTATTAAATGCATAAGCGTCTACCAACTCCCGGTAGTTCACAATTCATGCTAATGGGACTTTTAGTGACATAACCTAACTTTAATAATCCATTTAATTTCATCTATCGGGTCCATTAATCATTTATCGGGTCATACAATCGGGTCATTCATTCATTCGGGTCCAAAATCAATAAACAAACAATCGGGACAAATGGTGTCCTATTTTATAAAAACTAACATGTTATCTCCCTCGCGGGTTTATAAAACATTTATAAAAACATTTAAAAGAGTGCGAGGCTATGAACTCACGTTGATGTGGGAAGGCGGGTTATCGGCAATTCGGACGTACGCTACGTGCTTCAATCACGGAAACCTAGACAAATAATGCTCGTCTTAGACTCATGTCCAATGACTTTATAAAAATAACAATTATGTATACATATGATGATTATATATATATGATGATCAAGTGGGTTTACATATTTTCGTTTACTCATTTTAGTGTTATATGTCGATAGCTTTTATACTACTTTACTAGTTTTTACCCATTTACGTGTCCTAAGTCCAATAAGCTTATTATAAGTTATTTAACTTATTTTTATCCATTTTGTACTTATATTATCAGTACATACACTTTCAAGTTGGGCCCAAATGGGTTAAGCCCAATAAGTTCTTTTTATGAGTGTTTATCCTATTTAGTCCAATTATTAGCCCAAGTATTAGTCCAATATGTTTACTTAGCTCGTTAATGTCCGTATGCCTTATAGTTCGGGTTTTATCAGTTTTTACTTGTTATACATGTCTATATATCAGTATATAAGTTTTATAAAGTTTTCATTAGACGGGTCCAACCATCTAAGTTTTATTTAACAAAAACGTTAATTTTACGGCAATAGCCGAAAAAGTCGTAAAAATCATGTTTATAGTTTTATATCTTATAAAACATAACAAGTTACCATTTTTATAAAATGTCCACTTATTTAACCTTTAACATATTTATATAAATGAAATTCATGAGTTAGTGGGTTTTAACTTTACATTTTATACAATATAATGTGAGTGCTTATATAATAGTAATAAACATTATTTCCAAAAATCTGATTTTTAACTTCACTTTCACCATTTTTAAAATATCTAGAGTTCTATAATGAACTAGAAGCTCAAATGTTTATCACATAAACTACATGATATGTGCTACATTTAACTCTTCTATGGCTACTGTTGAATCATCTTCTAAATATTTTTTAAAAATCGTCCAAAACAGTAACCTCAGATTTATACCCTAAACTTGTTTTGATCATATCTCACTCATTACAATGATTCCATTGCATGGCCAACTCTCACATGTGTACAAGACCCATAGCTTACTGTAAATCCATTCTAGTTCATCATTTTATCAGATTACCATATAGTTCTTTACTGTTTTATACAGTCATTAAATTTAACCAAGATTTTAACCTTGTTTCTTATGGTTTTTCACCTTTTTATCCATGATTATCAACAACAAATCCCCACATAACATTTTTATCATCATATAATCATCATAAATATATACAATAGGAAATAAAATACATGTTTACATAATCAAAATAACAAGAAGTTGAGGAGGACAATCTTTATACCACCAAGTTGATGTAGGTTATGATTTGGACATGGTTTTTGTTGGAGAAACTTGTGAATAATCATGACCATCTTCAAGACCACCATGCTCCATGAACTCCTTGTGGAAAAATCAGCCCTCCTACTCCATGAAAATTCCTCCTTGGATGTTATAAGCACCACCAATCAATAGGGTTTCAAAAGAGCTTCATCTTATGTGTAAATAACATAAGATTCCATGGTAAATTTTTGATCAAATTTGATGTTTAAGGGAGAAATGGGACGGCATTTTTAGGCTAGAGAGAGAGAGAGCTTGGTGTGGTTTTGCATGTTGCAAATGGATGTAATGAGAAGTTGCTAGTTTTGAGTTAAGTGGTAAAGGGAAAAATGCTTAAGATGTAAGCTAAATGTAACAAGTGTAAGGCTTGTTAGCTACACTTGACACCTCATGGTGTTAAGTAGCTAACTTAGGCCGGTTTTGGGAGTGGGGTGGGACAAGTGTCCCACTTGTCTCATCCCATTTATTTACGGGTACTCCTCGATTCTAGTTTCCTCGATTTGCGTGCCCTCGGGTCGTTTTACGAAAAACGTTTTTATAAATTATGAATCGATGTCACAAAACGAATCCAATAAAAATTGTCTCATCAAAAACGGAGTTCGAAAACGTAAATACGTAATCCTAAGGTTTCCGGTTTAGTCGTAAAGGACGTTAAAATAAAATCGAATGTCCTAATCTCTTCTCGTAAATTTGTGAGTTTATGAACCAACACAAATTTAAAACTCCAAAATAATATTCATGGACAAATTTATTTTCTGAAATGTCGGACTGTCTCCAAAGACGGTGTATGTAAACGTAAGCACGTAACGTTGAATCCTCCGGTTTAGACGTAGTCGATGCTACTCCAAGACGTAAATCCAAATTTCTTCCCAAAAATAAGTGAGTTCATATTGTAACATTAAAATAATGTTTTTAAATAATATTTGAGAATAAAATATCAACCATAAATTGACGGATTGTCACAGCATTTACCCCTAAACAGGATCTTTGTCCTCAAAGATCATCTTACCTTACTACTCGCTTCTTATAGAGTTTAAGCCATGTGGGTATTTCCTCCACATTTGGTCTTTTCTCACAAGTGCAATTCGTTACAATACGCGAGTTTCATCAAACATAGCTACGGGAATAAGATCAGGCTTAATGTTGACTTACTTTCTCTATCCATGATGTTCACGGGTTTCTGATGAATGCAACTTTTCGCCGATCTAAGCTTTACTAAGAACAATCAGATTTTACTTGATAGATATTCCATCAAGTTCGATATATGAAACATAATTCACGCAGTCGTTGAAGTCCTGGGGTAGATCCAGCTTATATGCCTTTCAAACCAATCTTTTATATCATCTCGATGGTCCCATACAACGGGGACTTGTATCCCATGATTTGTCAGATCATGAATTCATTTTTCCAAGGTTAAAAATTGTGGCATAACTTCGCTACCCATTTGGCACTTCAAGATCTACATTTCACATTCACATAACCTCTTGTCCACTATCGGCAGTCAATAATGAGATCCTAATTTCAACAATCATTTCAGATTTCGCGGGTCGGGTATTTTGTAAGGTTAGGTTTGCCATCATAGGAAACCTTAAACCTAAAAGACATGTCCAACTCACAATGGGTGTATGTCGGGTGTCTTTATCTCAACTCCTGCTTACAGATGCTCTAATATTTAGATCCTAACAAGATTCGATCTCGATCCTAATACGACGATTATCAATGATAATCTCTCCAAAGGAAAACGATTATATGGTCTATTAGCAAAGGTCAATCATTCAAACATAAAACAACACTTATATTACTTTGTATCGTTACTTTACCTCGTCCCTTCGATTTTGGGTGGTACATAGTACTCTCATCAAGGTTCGTTCTTAATGATTTCTGAGCAAATCTCTAGAAATTCGATGTGAGGCGAGGATCTTGATAAAGATGTTCGATACAGGCACACTATGTTTACATAATTCTTTTGCATTTATCATTAACGGGAATGATATTAGCAGATTTGGTCAGTCTGTCGACGATGACCCAAATCGAATCAAATTCAGATGATGACCTTTGCAATAGCTAGACGTTTACTAATGTATGAGGCGATGTCTGCCTTCATAATTGGCATCAGTACAACTTCTTCTGATAATGATACATTAAATCAGAAATAACATAAATAAAATACTTATACATACAAATTCCAACGTAACTGTATCTCACAATCTCCATATTTATACAACCACGTGTGGCCTTTAAAACATTTAACGCTATCGGATTCTTAATTTTAATGGTTCACATTATCCGCGAACCCCCTTTTTATTATCCATATTATCCTTCTTACAAGCATCGTTGATTTTACATTGTTCAACAATTTATTTTGCACCTTCATTATTAAGGAACATGTCCTAATTGGTTCTTTATCCTTTTTATATAATATGTCAGTATCTATATTCACTTCTCATGATGATATAATTATCATGTCCACAATCCACTCAGATATTCTTTCTATATTATGCGTCAGTAATTACGTTCACCTTTCTGATGAAATAAATATCATAACCGTATTTATTCAAAATTCTTCTCAACTATCAGTTTTATCCGTTTTTCTCAATCCGTCGTCTAAAGCGTCGATAATTATTATAATTAATTAAATATTTATAAGTTAATTTTTATGAAGTGTAAACGTAAAAGTTTTAAATTACTTAGTTCGACCAATTAAATAAAATGTTCAAAATAAATTTGAGTTTAATTAACAAGATTTTCGTTGATTTATCGAAAATAATTAATAAGATTCGTAAATGTTCGAAAAACCTTTGTTTATACTTTGGTCAAAATTTTCTTAGTTGAAAAGCAAAAATTTTCGTTTCAAATTTCAAGTCATAAGTTATATAGTTTCCTCAATTCCTTTTAGGTTATCTTGAGGTATACACAAACATTTACCCCTAAACAGAAGTTTAGTTAAATGGTTTGTGTATAAGGGAATAATCCCTTAAAAATCCTTTGTTAAAACATTTGTCAAAATATATTCGCACTTTCTTTTTGGTAAAATCCAAAGTCTTAAAAGGGCTCTTAATTTTTAAAGAGTCAATATATTCCATTATCTATTAATCACATGGTTAAATCATGTAAAGGTTCAAGTCTTTAATCCCGTGTTAATTATTCAAGGTTCGGGTTTACACTGTTCGACCAATTCAGGGCAGTCTATAAATAATTATTAACTCATTCTTATTCTGATAAACAAACATATAGTCCTTAATGATCACGAGCATGAATTTATCAAATTACAGCCTACACACGTGATTCATCATAATTATGAATACTACATGTGCATTGTCAATCCAAATGACATCACGTGAAACTCATAATGTTCATCACAAGTTCGGGGTGTGATGATTGGAATAGATAATCTTCTTTGCAGATGCGAAGTTGATAATAACCATGCCGTGGATCAAATCTTTAAAACATACACTAGAACCTTGTAAATGATCGAACAAATCTTCCATTTCGAGTTATGGATATCGTTTTCGATTGTCAATTTACTCAGTCACAGTAATCTATAAATATAAGGAATGATAACACCATAGCTCTTCAGGATGACAGGCTTGGTATAATAAAATCTTTCTCCGACAACTCTCAATTGTACGGTAATTCCTTTAATTTAGATGGTGCTGACGTACAGTGCACATGCCACAGGTGCAGCACCGGGAATATAATCAATACTAATTTCGACTTGCCTTAATGGCGAAAGTCTAGGTAATTCACCAACAAATACCTCCTAAAGTTTCAAATAAGATAAACATCTTTTAATAAATTAATATTAGGTTCTTTCTAGATTATAATATCTATAACTAGTTCACAACCATACACGGTATAATTTTAAGTCTAAATGCATGATATGGTCATCCATCAAGAATTATTTAGATCACTTTTGATAATCAACATCTTATCTTTTCGGGGAATTCTACTCGAGTTCCCATCAATTAAGACAATGTCGTCATGTCATAATCAATCAATCCATTTTACTGGCATTACTAACTTTTCAGTTTTATTGCCGTCGATAAGATGTGAACTTCTCAAAAGGCTAATAATAATTCATAATTCTTCACAAATTCAAGGATATCAGGAGACATAACTAACCTTAAAAGAGTAAGGTCAACGCAAAATCAATGCGAGAGAATTTCAAATCAGATACAGACGAAAACACTTAACGAATATGAATATATTCCATGTTTTCATAATTTGAGTACGCATTCGAAAGCTCCTCGGATCGTTACCCAGGTCATTCAAATGAAATCAAATCATAAGAAATGATAAGAACGTCAATACATCCAGTCGGGTATCAACACTCGGTAATCAAATACTTTTCCTAAGAATCTCACTACGGGAGAATTGGACAAGAAAGAATTGTCAATTGTCAAATAAGACAATTTCCATAGATGAGTAAATTCAACTCAGAAGAATAGATGCTACAGGCACATATGTAGGTGTTCCTATCAATATGTCCCTATTTTTCACTTCTTGCAGATCTCATAAAATTTTATCTTTCACAATCTTCAAAGAAAATTTAGTGTTTATTCATTAGTTTTATGGTGACTACTAATCAGTCTTGCATAGTCCATTCCAAATTGTATGTAGGCGCGCAACTATATACAATTTCAAGATTAACGATGCAATACTCAGTTCGTCAAAATTTTATCATCCATGTTTATAGTAAAATCATTTTCATGCTTAATTCTTAGATAAGAACCAAGAATAAATTTACAAAGATTTTCTTTGTTATGGAAATAATTAAGTTTCCAAAGCGTTTCATAAACAACTTCATTTTAATATCAATCACTTATAGATCTCACTTTAAATAATTCATATGGTGATGAAAATTAAATTTTTCCCAAGGGATACTATTGTATCTTATAAAAACAATGAGTGATCTGCAAAATAGTGATGAGGAGTTGTTCACCAAGAACTAACTACAATATAACAGGAAATGAGCTTTAGCCAAATAATCATGAGGTTCATGACCTTGATGGCACTTAAACAGAATAATTCACAACGTAACTCAATTTGAGATGAGTACTTGTTCAATGGTTGCATCACTAATGCGAGCATTAGGAAGAAGCAAGAAAAGATAGATAACATTGATACATGTAGAATTTAGCAGTCAAAGGTAGTCTTTTTCATTAATCACAAACAAGTCAAAATTGTACCGTAACACATTACGTGTCACTATGTCATACAATTCTCAGAACTCATCCTACCAACTGATATATCAGTTAAGTTAGGGATTTTTAAAAGATACCACAATGAATACTAATCTACAAGAGTCATTAGGTGTTCCACATGTCCCGAAAGATCCATCGGTCCCAATTAAGAAGAAGATTTCTTCAATTTATTCCTTGGACACTGGGCATCCTTATTAGTGGACAATGGCCTAGGAACAACCCTTAACACGAATCAACAATCAATTAAAACCTTATAATTCAATCACAAAACTTAACGACTTTATTAATAATCTCATATTCCATATGGGTTAAGTTTCACTTTATTCAAGTTTTTAACCAATTTTATACTCAATTCGACATCCTACCTTATTTTCCAATACTTACAACCTTATTCTTCGGCCTTGTAAAGGCAATACAATCTCAATATGAATCAACACTTAATTTCCAATCCTATTAGCTCTTACAACAACAATTATCAAATGAGTCACTAGTGTGAAATGACTTGATCATTCAACTAGACTTCTCGGAAAGGTACTAGTGGCATGAGGCTTTTGGGTAATGGTTCCAATAACAAACTCAAGTGCAACATTCACCCTTTCGATTTCAAATTTAAGAATTGGATGACAACGAATCAGATGACACCTTTCCATGTGGTAATGTTTTGTCAAACTCCACTCTATAAGGAAAGATCGTCATGGCATCGATATCAGTTTTAATCTCGCCAATTCTTTTTCAATATCACAATCAACTAATGTCTATATTTCTACGAATATCAACCATTTGTTGGGATCATAAATATCCACAACTTGGTTTAGATCTAGGATAGCTAGAATTCCTACGAGAATAGCTTCGATTAATTTACTAGGGGATTTAGGGTTTCTTGTGACAATCTACGTCGTATAAATACCTCGTATAAAAATCAAAATAATCATCAAACAATCATGTAATAAAATTACATCATATATATATAATCCAAGTTATATATATATATATATATATTAAAATAACACTTCTCAGTCTTGGCCTTGTCGGTAACTCGGGAATTCTTCGGCACCGTTATAGTCAAAAGATTTTTAGACATTTTTAGAAAAATGTTTATAGTTAAAAGATTTTGAAATGTTTTATTCAAAACCTTGGTTTTAAAAATCTTTCGTTCTCTATAACGAGAGCTCTGGTACCAAACTGTAACACCCCCAAATTTATACAACTCAATACAGCGGAAGACTAGTTGGTGTTACGGGATAGCACATTACTCACATCATAGACAACGCATAAAAATCACGTCGTTTATTAATAAATCATTTCCATTCATAAATATCAAAGTTACATCGGTCCCAAGTCATTATATTTCATACAAAGTTTTACAAAGTATTTGAATGGAAAATATAGTTTAGGTGCGGGCCATGAATTCTTGTTGTCTTCCCGAGAATTACCTTCAAGTACCTGAGATAAAACATGTTAAAAGAAAAGGTCAGCGATAACGCCGAGTGAATTCATAGAGTTTAATAAATTCCATCAATATAATATCAGTATACAAGTATTACTGAAAATCATTTTGTACAAATCGTTTTGCTAGGCCATAAAATAGCCAAAATCATTTTATACAAATCTTTATCGAAAATCATAATATAGGCATTTGCCTTAAAAATCATTATACGAGCCAATGTCGTAAAAACATCATACAATACGTCTTATAACGTTGTATGAAAATAAAAACCGTTATATGAATATGGTTATAAAAACCAAAATACAAACATAATGTCAATAGTATGACCCAGTATTGCTAGTCAGGCAATACATCGTAATTCGGAGCGTCCAGTAATATTTTGGTGATTGGATTATTATAAGCCGCATGACATTGTTACCTTACTAAAACCAAAACGGGTAGCTAACCCGATACCAAATTTGCCCATCTAAAGTAGCGTGTCGTCACAAAGGTCACGCTATGGAAATCTTCTCATACATAAATTCGCTTACCAATCAATGTGGCACGACGGGGATCAACCGTCAAGGCGCGAACTGGGGTGATCGTCCCCAAATAGTACTATTAAATGCATAAGCGTCTACCAACTCCCGGTAGTTCACAATTCATGCTAATGGGACTTTTAGTGACATAACCTAACTTTAATAATCCATTTAATTTCATCTATCGGGTCCATTAATCATTTATCGGGTCATACAATCGGGTCATTCATTCATTCGGGTCCAAAATCAATAAACAAACAATCGGGACAAATGGTGTCCTATTTTATAAAAACTAACATGTTATCTCCCTCGCGGGTTTATAAAACATTTATAAAAACATTTAAAAGAGTGCGAGGCTGATAAATGTGAAAACACTCATCAATAATGATCCAAATACCACTCAAAACACAGTCAAATACATAATATTTAACTGTAAATTATCAGAATTACGTGTGTATTTTGTGTTTGTGTATTTTCAGGTAATATAGGTACATTTGAGACAAACACGAGCTTTCAAGTACTTATTTGATCAAAAGACAAAGAAAAAGACGAAAAGATGATTCAAGGACTTTATTTGCCAAGCTTTCAAAGATCGAGGACTTAAGTTGCAGAGGCTATGAACTCACGTTGATGTGGGAAGGCGGGTTATCGGCAATTCGGACGTACGCTACGTGCTTCAATCACGGAAACCTAGACAAGTAATGCTCGTCTTAGACTCATGTCCAATGACTTTATAAAAATAACAATTATGTATACATATGATGATTATATATATATGATGATCAAGTGGGTTTACATATTTTCGTTTACTCATTTTAGTGTTATATGTCGATAGCTTTTATACTACTTTACTAGTTTTTACCCATTTACGTGTCCTAAGTCCAATAAGCTTATTATAAGTTATTTAACTTATTTTTATCCATTTTGTACTTATATTATCAGTACATACACTTTCAAGTTGGGCCCAAATGGGTTAAGCCCAATAAGTTCTTTTTATGAGTGTTTATCCTATTTAGTCCAATTATTAGCCCAAGTATTAGTCCAATATGTTTACTTAGCTCGTTAATGTCCGTATGCCCTATAGTTCGGGTTTTATCGGTTTTTACTTGTTATACATGTCTATATATCAGTATATAAGTTTTATAAAGTTTTCATTAGACGGGTCCAACCATCTAAGTTTTATTTAACAAAAACGTTAATTTTACGGCAATAGCCGAAAAAGTCGTAAAAATCATGTTTATAGTTTTATATCTTATAAAACATAACAAGTTACCATTTTTATAAAATGTCCACTTATTTAACCTTTAACATATTTATATAAATGAAATTCATGAGTTAGTGGGTTTTAACTTTACATTTTATACAATATAATGTGAGTGCTTATATAATAGTAATAAACATTATTTCCAAAAATCTGATTTTTAACTTCACTTTCACCATTTTTAACATATCTATAGTTCTATAATGAACTAGAAGCTCAAATGTTTATCACATAAACTACATGATATGTGCTACATTTAACTCTTCTATGGCTACTGTTGAATCATCTTCTAAATATTTTCTAAAAATCGTCCAAAACAGTAACCTCAGATTTATACCCTAAACTTGTTTTGATCATATCTCACTCATTACAATGATTCCATTGCATGGCCAACTCTCACATGTGTACAAGACCCATAGCTTACTGTAAATCCATTCTAGTTCATCATTTTATCAGATTACCATATAGTTCTTTACTGTTTTATACAGTCATTAAATTTAACCAAGATTTTAACCTTGTTTCTTATGGTTTTTCACCTTTTTACCCATGATTATCAACAATAAATCCCCACATAACATTTTTATAATCATATAATCATCATAAATATATACAATAGGAAATAAAATACATGTTTACATAATCAAAATAACAAGAAGTTGAGGAGGACAATCTTTATACCACCAAGTTGATGTAGGTTATGATTTGGACATGGTTTTTGTTGGAGAAACTTGTGAATAATCATGACCATCTTCAAGACCACCATGCTCCATGAACTCCTTGTGGAAAAATCAGCCCTCCTACTCCATGAAAATTCCTCCTTGGATGTTATAAGCACCACCAATCAATAGGGTTTCAAAAGAGCTTCATCTTATGTGTAAATAACATAAGATTCCATGGTAAATTTTTGATCAAATTTGATGTTTAAGGGAGAAATGGGACGGCATTTTTAGGCTAGAGAGAGAGCTTGGTGTGGTTTTGCATGTTGCAAATGGATGTAATGAGAAGTTGCTAGTTTTGAGTTAAGTGGTAAAGGGAAAAATGCTTAAGATGTAAGCTAAATGTAACAAGTGTAAGGCTTGTTAGCTACACTTGACACCTCATGGTGTTAAGTAGCTAACTTAGGCCGGTTTTGGGAGTGGGGTGGGACAAGTGTCCCACTTGTCTCATCCCATTTATTTACGGGTACTCCTCGATTCTAGTTTCCTCGATTTGCGTGCCCTCGGGTCGTTTTACGAAAAACGTTTTTATAAATTATGAATCGACGTCACAAAACGAATCCAATAAAAATTGTCTCATTAAAAACGGAGTTCGAAAACGTAAATACGTAATCCTAAGGTTTCCGGTTTAGTCGTAAAGGACGTTAAAATAAAATCGAAAGTCCTAATCTCTTCTCGTAAATTTGTGAGTTTATGAACCAACACAAATTTAAAACTCCAAAATAATATTCATGGACAAATTTATTTTCTGAAATGTCGGACTGTCTCCAAAGACGGTGTATGTAAACGTAAGCACGTAACGTTGAATCCTCCGGTTTAGACGTAGTCGATGCTACTCCAAGACGTAAATCCAAATTTCTTCCCAAAAATAAGTGAGTTCATATTGTAACATTAAAATAATGTTTTTAAATAATATTTGAGAATAAAATATAAACCATAAATTGACGGATTGTCACATGATTAATAGAAAATGGAATATATTGACTCTTCAAAAATTGGAACCATTAAGGCTTTGGGTTTTACCAAAAAGAAAATGGAAATATGTTTTAACAAAGGATTTTTAAGGGATTATTCCCTTATATACAAATCATTTAACTAAACTCCTGTTTAGGGGTAAATGTTTGTGTGTACTTCTAGACAACTTAAGAAGAATTGAGGAAACTATATAACTTATGACTTGAAATTTGAAACGACAATTTTCGCTTTTCAGCTAAGAAAATTTTGACCAAAGTATAACCAAAGATTTTCGAACATTTACGAATCTTAATAATTATTTTAAATTTATTTTGAACATTTTTCTATAATTAGATGAACTGAGAAAATTTAAAACTTTTTGTGTTTACGTTTCATAAAAATTAAATATTTATTATTTAATTACTTGTAGTAATTATTGACGCTTTGAACGTCGGATTGAGCAAAACTGATAAAAATAATAGTTGAGATAGAACTAAAACTTAGAAAATATGAAGAACGAAATTTTGAATGAATACGGTCATGATAATTGTTTCATCAGGGAAGGTGAATGTAATTACTGACACGTTATATAGAAAGGATAAAGAATCAATTATGATGTGTTCCTTAATAATGAATGTGCAAAATAAATTGCCGAACAATTTAAAAATAGCCGATGCTTGTAAGAAGGATAATATAGATAATAAAAAGGGGTTCGCGGCTAATGTGAACCATTAGAGTTGAGAAGACGATGGCGTTAAATGTTTTAAAGGCCACTTGTAGTTGCCTGAATGTGGAGATTTTGAGATTTAGTCATGTTGGAATCTCGTAAGTATAAGTATTCTATTCATAACATTTCTGACTAAATATATCTTTATCTGAAGAAATTGTACTGATTGAAAATTATGAAGGCAGACACCGCCTCATACATTAGTAAACGTCTAGCTATTGCAAAGGTCATCATCTGAATTTGATTCGATTTGGGTCATCGTCGACAGACTGACCAAATCTGCTAATATCATTCCTGTTAATGATAGATTCTTGATGAAGAAATTGACTCTTTTGTATTTAAAGGATTTGTGTAAACATGGTGTACCTGTATCGATCATCTCTATCAAGATCCTTGCTTCGCATCGAATTTCTAGAGATTTGCTCAGAAGTCATTGAGAACGAATCTTGATGAGAGTACTGTTTACCACCCCAATCGAAGGGACGAGGTAAAGTAACGATACAAAATACTATAAGTGCTGTTTTATGCTTAAATGATTGACCTTTGGTAATAAACCGTATAATCGCTTTCCTTTGGAGATACTATCATTGATAATTATCGTATTAGGATCGAGATCGAATCTTGTGAGGATCTAAATATTAGAGCATCTGTAAGCAGGAGTTGGGATGAAGACACCCGACATACACCCATTGTGAGTTGGACATGTATTTTAGGTTTAAGGTTTCCTATGATGGCGAACCTAACCTTACAAAATACTCGACCTGCGAGACCTGAAATGGTTGTTGAAATTAGGATCTGATTATTGACTACCGATAGTAGGCAGGAGGTTATGTGAATATGAAGTGTAGATCTTGAAGTGCCGGATGGGTAGCGAAGTGATGCCAAAAATTTCCACCTTGGAAAAATGAATAGATGATCTGAAAGATCATGGGAAATAAGTCCCCGTTGAATGGGACCATTGAGATGATGTAAAAATTGGTTTGAAAGGCATATAAGCTGGATCTACCCTAGGACTTCAAGGGCTGCGTGAATTATGATTCGTATATCTAACTTGATAAAATATCTATCAAGTGAAAATCTGAATTCTTCTTGATAAAGTTTAGATCGGCGAAAAGTTGCATTCATCAAAAACCCGTGAACATCATGGATAGAGAAAGTAAGTCAACATTAAGCCTGATCTTATTCCCATAGTTATGTTTGATGAAACTCGCATATTGTAATGAATTACACTTGTGAGAAAAGACCGAATGTGGAGGAAATACCCACATGGCTTTAACTCTATAAGAAGCGAGTAGTAAGATAAGATGATCTTTGAGGACAAAGATCCTGTTTAGGGGTAAATGCTGTGACAATCCGTCAATTTATGGTTTATATTTTATTCTCAAATATTATTTAAAAACATTATTTTAATGTTATATTATGACCTCACTTATTTTTGGGAAGAAATTTTAAATTTACGTCTTGAAGTAGCATCGACTACGTTTAAACCGGAGGACTCTACGTTATGTGCTTACGTTTACATACACCGTTTTTGGTGACAGTCCGACATTTTAGGAAATAAATTTATCCGTGAATATTATTTTGGGATTTTAATTTTGAGTTGGTTCATAAACTCACAAATTTACGAGAAGAGATTAGGACTTACGTTCATAATTTAACGTCCTTTACGACTAAACCGGAAACCTTAGGATTATGTATTTACGTTTTTGAACTCCGTTTTTGATGAGACAATTTTTATTAGATTCGTTTTGTGCCGTTGATTCATAATTTATAAAAACGTTTTTCGTAAAACGACCCGAGGGCACACAAATCGAGGAAACTAGAATCGAAGAATACCCGTAAATTAGTGGGATGGGACAAAACAAGTTTATCCCACCCCACTCAAAAGAGATGGCCAAAAGAGGACACCACATCATAAGATGTGGCACCCTTTTAGCTAGAAAGCTAACACATGTTAGCATAAGCTTAACATGTAAGCTAACTTAGCACAAAACCACCAAAACCACTTCATTCATACCATTTACACTTAGCAACTCATGCAAACCACTCACCAAACTCTCTCGTCTCTCTAAAATTCGTCCAACCATCATCAAAAACAACCCTCATTTGATCTATGTTAGCCATAAAATCATGTGTTACTCATACACATGAGGATGCTACTTTGAAGCTTTAAAGATTGGAGGTGATTCTAACATCCAAGGAGAAGATTTGTTGGTGTCATAGGGATGATTTTCCATGAGAAGTTTATAAAGGTTGGTAGACTTGAAGATGATATTGGTTTATCACAAGTTTTGCCATCAAAATCCAAGCCTTGTTCATCAAAGACTCATATTTTCATCACTAATGGTGGTATAGAGATTGTTCTTTCTATCCTCTTGTTATTTTGATTATGTAATCTTGTATTTTCTTTATTTATGTATATGTATATGATGATGAATGATGATAAAAATATTATGTGGGGATTTGGTGTTGATAAACATGGGTAAAAAGATGGAAAACCACATGTATAATGGTTAAATTATTGCTTAATGTGATGGCTGTATAAAAACAGTAAGTAACCAAATGTTAAACTGATAAAATGGTAAAGTGGAATCAATATACAGTAATTATTACGTGTTATACACATGTGAGAGTTGGCCATTCAATGGAATCATCAAAATGAGTGAGATATGATCAAAACAAGATTAGTGTACCAATCTGAATAGTCTGTTTTGTAGGGACTGTTAAGGATAGTTAAACATGGAAGGAGCAGTAGCTATAACTAACTTATTTGTAGCACATAATATGAAGTTTATGCCATCCAAAAATGAGCTTCTATCTCCTTATATAACTCAAGATATGATAAAAATGGTGAAGATGAAACTAAAAATCAGATTTTTGAAGAATTAATGTTTAATAGTATTATATAAGCACTCAAACTAATATAGTATAAAATGTGAATTAAAACCCACTAACTTATAAATTTCATTTATATAAATATGTATAAGGTTAAATAAATGGACACTTTATAAAAATGGTAGTTGAATAAGATTTATAAGTTATAAAAACTATAAACATGATTTTTACGACTTTTTCGGCTATTACCGTAAAATTAACGTTTTTCGCCAATTAAAAACTTAGACGATCAAACCCGTCTAATGTAAAGTTTTTAAAAGTCATATAATGATATATAAGTACCTAATACAAGTAAAAACCGATAAAATCCGAACTATATGACATACGGACATTAACGAGATAAGTTAGCATATTTGGACTAACAATTTAACTAAATAAGTTAAACACTTATAAAAATTACTTATTGGGCTTAACCCATTTGGGCCCAACATATAAAGTATAAATACTGATAATACAAGTATAAAATGGATTAATACAAGTTAATGAACTTATAATAGACTTATTGAACCTAAAACATGTAAATAGGTAAAACTAGTAAACTAATAAAAGGTTACCAATACATAAACACAAAAATGAGTGAATGAGAATATATAAACCCACTTGATCATCATATATATATAATCATAATATTCATACATAATTATTATTTTGATTAAGTCATTGGAGAAAAGTCTAAGACGAGTATTATTTGTCTAGGTTTCCGTGATTGAAGCACGTACCGTACATCCGAATCGCCGATAACCCACCTTCCCACATCAGCGTGAGTTCATAGCCTCGCACTCTTTTAAATGTTTTTATAAAATGTTTTATAAACCCGCGAGGGAGATAACATGTTAGTTTTGATAAAATGGACACCATTTGTCCCGATTGTTTGTTTATTGATTTGGACCCGAATGATTATATGACCCGATGAATGATTAAATGACCCGGTAGATGAAATGAAATGTATTATTAAAGTTAGGTTATGTCACTAAAAGTCCCATTAGCATGAATTATGAACTACCGGGATTTGGTAGACACTTATGCATATAATAGTACTATTTGGGGACGATCACCCCAGTTCGCGCCTTGACGGTTGATCCCCGTCGTGCCACATTGATTGGTAAGCGAATTTATGTATGAGAAGATTTACACAAGCGTGACTATTGTGACGACACGCTAATTTAGATGGGCAAATGAGTTTCGGGTTAGCTACCCGTTGTTTCTTATAGTAAGGTAACAATGTCAAGCGGCTTATAATAATCCAAAAATAACAAAATACTGCTTTATGCATTGAATTACGATATATTGCCTGACTAGCAATATAGGGTCATATTATTGATATTATGTTCGTGTTTTGGTTTTATATAACCATATTCATATAATGGTTTTTATTTAATCTATACAACGTTATAAAACGTATTGTATGATGATTTTACGACTTTGGTTCGTATAATGATTTTGAAGGCAAAAGCCTATATTATGATTTTTGATAAGGATTTGTATAAAATGAATTTGGCTATTTTATGGCCTATTATAAAGATTTGTACAAAATGATTTTTGGTAATAATTATATACCGATGATATATTAATGGTTTTATTAAACTCTATGAATTCACTCGGCGTTATCGCTGACCTTTTCTTAACATGTTTTATCTTAGGTACTTGAAGGTAATTCTCGGGAAGACAACAAGAATTCATGGCCCGTACTTAAATAACAATTTCCGTTCAAATGCTTTGTAAAACCTGTATGAAGTACAATGACTTGGGACCTATGTAAACTTGATATTTATGAATGGAAATGCTTTATTATTAAACGACGCGATTTTTAAGCGTTGTCTATGATGTGAGTAATGTGCTATCCCGTAACACCAACGAGTCTTCTGCTATAAATTTGGGGGTGTTACAGAACCTCTTCAAATCCTCGACAACAAGCCACGGTTCAAGATGGTCAAGTGACGGTGCAACCTATTCAGGGAAGGCAAAATTCATATGGACCCACTACAAGGACCGTGAATGCTCAAGCTGTGCATTCTCAAGCTAATGGAAATGGAAGCACTGTTGGTCCACAAAAGGTTATGACTTGCTACAATTGTAGAGGACAAGGTCATATGGCTCAGCCAAAAAGGAGAAGGGATGAAACATGGTTTCGTGAGAAGATGTATTTGGTCGATGCTTAGTCTAAGGGAAAGATTTTGGATTCAGAAGAGTTAGCATTTATTGCAGACCCAGGGGCAACAGACAATGAAGGCATTTCAGTCGTTTCCACTTCTAATGCAGCTTATCAAGCAGATGATCTTGATGCATATGATTCAGATTGTGATGACATTCACTCAGCCCAAGCTGCACTCGTTGCTAATCTCTCACTACGGTTTTGATGTCATCAGTGAGGTACCAACCACATCTAATAATGTTCATGATAATCCACATCATGTTGAGCATGACAATAACAACCTTGAACATCATTCGGGAACTAGTAACTCAAATGATGTGGTATCCAATCCAACACATTTGAGTGAACCTCAACCAAATGCTACAACGGGAATGGAATCTTATGATCAACGTGATCTGGTAATGGTGCCTAAACATATTATTGATAAAATGAATGTGGCTGTTCGACAAACCATAGATATGAATGCCAACCTAACCGCTGAGCTTGCGTTGTATAAGGAAAAGGTCAAAACTTTTGAAATGGTCCCTCAAGCAGAGAAAATAACGTGTTCTGAATTTGACCAATTTCGTTTTGAAAAGATTGAACACTTAAAAGAAATAGAATCATTAAAAGCTAATATTTCCAATGAATTAAAAGCAAAAGAGTCGGTTGTTAATGATTTTCAGAAACTTAAAATGGATTTCGAAAGTCTCGAGTCTAAAAAGTTTAAATCGGAAATTAATGCTACCAAACTTCTTAAATTCAAAGAACAACAACTTTTAAAACAATACGCTTCCACATAAAAGGTTCATCTTTTAACTAAATCGTTTAGAGAACTCGAACTTTGTCTTCAAGATTTACAACCTAATCCCGGTTATGCAAAACAAGCTCAGGAATATATTCCTTGTGTTTATGATGTGACCCTAATTGGCAAATCGAAAGAAGCACCTTATGTTCGTAGTACTGAGGAGACGCAGTCACTTGCGGAAGAAACTCATTCTAAAATGCTTTCAAAATTCCATAAGCTTGATTAATGTAAGCATAATAAAGAACAATTTTCTAAACAGATCCGCATTCGTTTACAAAAGGAATTAGCTCAATTAACAGATTTTGTGCCTCAAAGTTTGTCAACGGAAAACCTTCCTAGTACGTCTCCTACACTTGTCAAAACGGATTTAACTAAGTTAATTCCACCGGTAAGTAAGGTGTCCGTTAGCATAAATGCGGTGCACCAACACTTAGCCGATTTTGACAAGGTCATTGTGGAACGTACGACGGCTTCGGCCATAACGGAAGGTGAATGGAATTTTGAGCACACAAGAGCTGCATTTCGACACGAAATTGTTCCATTTGTAAACAATGTTAAAGCTTGTCTTAGTAATATTGATCAAGATTTGCTTTTGGAAATAGAAGAAGTTAGACGTGTTTTCAATGGAATAGATGATGCTTATGAAAACAGTTTAATTGAAATAGAACGAGTTTCACGCCAAAATGATCAGCTTCTGAAGCAAGTGATGTCTCATGATATTGTTTCCGTCTGTGTGAATAAAGTGTTGATAATGATTCTATTGTGCATAATGTTGAATCTGTGGATAATGTGGTAGATAGTACTTGTCACGAATCTGACGCTGAATTTTTAAAGCTTCAAGATTCATATTCTTCGCTTTCAAAATGTTTTGATGAGATTCAAACACATTGTATTTCGCTTGAATGCAAGCAACAATTTATTCAAGAAATCTTTGAAACGTCATTCGAAGGTGTTAATATCGATGATGCAAATTTTCAAAAGAATTTTTGATTGAATTTACAATCAAAACAGCGTCAGCCAAGTGACAAGGTTGCTAAATCTTTGCCGATAGACATAGAGAAATCTAAGGAGATTAACTGTGTGAACGTACTTGAGGCCGCTAAGAATATTAAACTTGATCTAGATAATCGAGTTTCCAAGATTTTATCAAAGTTGATAACTTAAAACAGAAAAATACACAACTCTTTGATTCAGGTAAAGCTCGCATGTGCTAATACCACTGCACAGAATCAATCATTGATTAAACAATTGAATCGAAAGTCGGTGGACATATCTGATTTGAGGGAACAAATTTGTGATAAAAATTTGGCTTTGACTGAGTTAAAGGAAACAATTCGTACCTTAAAAGGTAAGAATGTTGTGGATAACGTCGCCACTGTCTCAGCACCGTCCTCTAGTGAAATAAAAAAGAAACTCATCGCTGTCACACCATTTAACAAGGGCCCTAGGTCGAAACCATCTCAAACATTGGTCATTAAAGATAAGGCAAAATTAAATCCAGCTTCTAATATTTCCGTGTTGCCTTCTATAGGAGTAAGCACCACTACTAAGGCTCAAAGATCTAAGCTTAAAAGAAACAAGAAGAATGATAGGATCTTGCCCCCATCTAGTAGTCAAGTGAAGAAGAAAGTAGAAGCCCATCCTAGGAATGTTATTTCTGTTTTGAATAAAAAGAATCATGTAGCTAAACCTAAAGGCTCTGCGGTTGTACAGCGTTCTAAGTCTACTGTGAATTCTGATTTGAAATGTTGGAATTGCAATGAATGTATGTTTTCTAGTCGTCATGATTCTTTCCTTATTGACCATGTGAATGAGATGAATGCCCGCAAAATGGTTTAGAATGGAAACCGATGGGGAAAATGTTACCCCAAGTTGGCTGGATGTGGCGTCCCATAGGTAGAACTTTCACTATAGTAGGAAATGCGTGCCCTTTAACTAGGATCACTCCCACTAAAGCGAAGAAAGCGTGCCCTTTAATTAGGAGTACCAAGGCTACCAATACACAAGCGTGTCCTTTAACTAGGAACACCGACACTACTGTAGGAACCAAGTTCCCTTTAAATAGGTCTACTCCCACTGTAGTGCCCTCTAATACTCCAAAACCTAAGAAAGTTGGAACTGTAAAACATGTTAGTGCTAAAACTCACATTAGAAAACGCAGGAAATCTAAGGGTCACAAAAATGTTAGCAGTTCTGATAATATTATATCTGTATTTGCTAACACTCCGGAACCAATAGTTTCCAATGCATTGTCTACTATTGTTACTGAAAACAGGTGGTCCAAATTGTTCTCTGGTATTTGGACTCTGGTTGCTCCAAGTATATGACCGGAGATCGCTCTCAGCTCAGAAATTTTGTCAACAAGTTTCTTAGTACGGTTCGATTTGGAAATGATCATATTGCAAAGATAATGGGTTACGATGAATATCATACTGGGAATGTTATAATTTCAAGAGTGTATTATGTGGAAGGTCTCGGTCACAACTTATTTTCTGTGGGACAATTTTGTGATGCAAACCTAGAAGTTGCTTTTCGAGAGCATACCTGCTTCATTCGTAATTTGGAAGGGGTTGATTTATTGAAAGGTACTCGAGGGAATAATTTGTACACTTTGTCTCTAAAAGATTTGATGGATACTTCTCCCGTATGTGTTCTCTTCAATGCATCGAAGACTAAGTCATGGTTATGGCATCGACGATTATCTCATCTTAACTTTGACGCTATTAATCATTTGGTGAAAAACAAACTTGTTCGTGGTTCCTAAACTTACGTTTCACAAGGATCATTTGTGTTCTGCGTGTACAATGGGGAAAAGCACTAAGAAATCATACAAACCCAAGACTGAAGACACCAACCAAGAGAAACTTTATTTGTTGCATATGGATCTTTGTGGGCCAATGCGTGTTAAAAGTCTTAGTGGTAAAAAATACATCCTCGTCATTGTCGATGATTACTCTCGGTTTACATGGGTGAAATTTCTTACAACAAAAAATTAGGCACCTATATTCATCATCGGATTTCTCAAGATGATTCAAGTGCGTCTCAACACTACTGTCCGACGCATTCGTACAGATAATGGAACCGAATTTGTGAATCAAATCTTGCGTGATTATTATGAAGAAGTTGGCATATCTCATGAAACATCTGTTGCTCGCACTCCACAACAAAAGGGTGTCGTTGAAAGGCGAAATCGCACACTTATGGAAGCTGCTCGAACGATGTTAAGTTACTGAAATTGTGTATAATGCAGTTCGTTTTTTCTCAGTTCTTGCTAATAGAAAGTCCAACCAATATCGGGTTTTTAATTGTTCTTGGTTGTTAAACTTGCTTGGATATTCTATTTGCTAATTCAACAAAGACTTGCAAAAAGGAAAAATATTACCTACTTATATGTAAAACAAATTGCAAATACCAAGTTTTTATTCAAGTAAAACTCAAAATGTAAAAATATGAAACTAAAAGGACTGAAATTGTAAATTCTATGAAAGATAAATGCTTGAAATGTAAATTCTAACAATTCTAGGGACTAAAAGTGTAAAACAGATAACTACAAGGATCAAATATGCAAAACTTATAACTAACTAACCAAAATGTAACAACTTTAACAACTATCTAACTGAAATCAGCAACTTCCAAAACTACAAGGGCTTAACAAATGCAAACCCTAAAAACTTGGAAGTTTAGCCAATTTTACAATCAGTTTAAAACTATAGGGACCAAAAAGCAATTATGAAAACTACTTTAGCCAAAAACGGGTTAAGCTTGAAAATAAGCTCGTTTGAGCTTATTAATGAACCAAATTTGATGAGACAAGTTTCAAAACTTTTCAAATTCAAAATAAGCTACGTGTGTCAAAGGAAGTTGGCTAAAGATTCAAAATAAGCAAATGAGTGCTTATCAATAAGCTCAAAATAAGCTATAGCAAAAACTAAACAGTCACAACTTGACTTTCTTAATGAAACTGATTAAGCTATCCAATTAATGAACGGGAAATCAAACTAGAACATTTTTCATCAAGAAATAAGTTGAGAATCTGAATTAAGCTAAAAATGGGCTTATGTTGACCAAGCGTTGACCAGCTTATTTTTCAAAAAGCTGATTCTCTCAAAAATCATGTAACTCAATGACTTAAGAGGATTTGTGAAGAAAAATGGCCATGTTTATGAATAGAATAAAGAGATACAAATTTCCAGTTTTCAAGTTACAGAAACTTGACTTAAGTTGGCTTAACTGAATTATGCTTATTTCTAACTGATTATTGAATACTGTAGAAAATGCTCTTGGATTCTGATTCTCTATGATATAAGCTATGATTGAGAACAAATTTGATCCAATTTCATCAAGTATTGAATGAGTTCTAGCAAAATGAAAATGTCAAGTTTCTAAATGGCAAAACTGAATAAGAATGACCCAAACGTTTTATGTGCCATTTGCCTGTTTGACTAAATTTTTGACTTGCAAATGACTTCAAACACTTAATAACCACCTATTGACTACAAATGACCTTTAAAACACTAAATCTCAATTCTTGAAAACTCTTGTTAAGCTATTCCCAAACACTCCTTTACTGATATTACAAACTTTTTGCAAAGACTTTTTAAGATCTGAATTAAGCTGAATCAAATGCTTTTAACTACCAAATTTTATACTCAAAATGCTATGATTTAAGACTGAAAGTGAGCATTAAGAACAACTATGACCAATTAAGATGCAAGTATCAAATTTCAACTGAAAATAAGCTAAAACTAGACTTAAACCAGAACTAAGAACAAGTAAACAAGAATTAAGCTATGAGCAACCAAAGATCACACAATCAGCAAATCTAAACAGCTTTTATCATACCAACACCAAGATTACACTAAGAAAGAAAGCATGCAGTTGACTTATTGAGAGGAATTGAAACAAGAACTTTTAGAACCTATTGTAGTAAACCTTTGGGAAGAAGAGGAGCGCTGAGCTCTCTTAGCCTAGTGATAACCACCACCTTATCACTAGGACAACAAATCAATCAACAATAACAGCTAAAAAATCAACAGGAATCATCATTCTGCTTGAAATCTTCAAATATCAATGGAATGAACTGAATTGTGCTCAAACAGCTAACAAACTTCTCCAATGTCAGTTATGATCAATCAATGATCATAACAAACACAAAACAGCAACTCAAGTATCCAATATCAGCAGGTAATGAACAGTAATAGGAAGAACAATTTTGGCGGGAAATGGTGAATTTGAAATTTATTCAATGAAAACGGTTACAAAGTTGTTAGGAAGCTAAGTAACTAACTAACTAACTCAAGAGTTTGTCAGACTCTTGAGTAGCTAGGGTAAAAATGAAGGAAAGGGAAAGAAATTGAGAAACTATGTGTTTTTACAAAATTAAGCTACACTTTACAAATGAAGTCTATCCATCTATTTATAGGAATGAAGGAGATGATTGTTGGGGTTGGTGACGTGTCAGGACCAATCCCTGCTTGCCACGTGTACAATTCTGCAAAAGGGTATTTGCAGGTATGAACAAGGATTTGGGGTTTCTTGAATGAGTGGATGATATGTTAATTGATTTGCACCATTGTGTTCGTCTCTTCAAAATGATCAACTTTGGTGTTGAAATCTTTCCATGAAATGGCTTGTAGCTCAAATACGATCCTGGCAAATTTATTTGATGAAGAAGACGCCACGTGTCAGCATGTGATTGGCTGAAAAAGCGTCACACGGATCACACTGTTGTGATTGGGTATTAAATGCATGTCGGCTGAGTGGGAATTTATTATTCAATCCGTGTGCTTTGTTTCCTCTCTTCTCATTGGCCCATCCTTTGTCACATGGATCAAAACTTGAATATCTTTCCAATATTGGCAGAATTAGTCCTCATACTTGGCAGATTGTTGTTTTAAGCTAGGAGCTTCATTCTTTTGACATATTTGGTCCTTCAACTTTCATTCTTGAACAAAATGATCCTTTGACTGAGTTGACTTGAGAGTTGACCAAGTTTGACTTGAATCTTGACTTTCACAATATTTGCACTTTTAGTCCTTCAATTTTGACAACTTGTTAAGATAGGTCCTTGTACTTCAAAGTCTTGTCACTTTTGATCCTTCTTTGTCTTTTTCATCCATTTGAGCTTGATTTTTTCTTTGTTTGCTTGAAAATGTATCCTTTTACCTACACAAGTGTACACAAACACAAACATACCACATAACACTGTTTTTGCAAGATAAATTGGTATTTTGCTTCATGTTTTAGGGTTATTTGTTGTTAAAAGGATATGAGTTTAAGCTCATATCAAAATCCCCTACACTTGAACATTGTCATGTCCTCATGCAATATTATATATTAAAGCTCAAATTTACATTTCCCTCATAATTAATCCACCTTGGCCATATGATATGCATCTACACTACTCTAAACTAAATGATGCATGATTTTGACTTTTAATTATGCAATGAACAAAATACAATTCTATCTATATCTTTTTGATTTTTCTTGAAATGGTTTTGATGGAAATAACTCATAAAGAATTCAATGGCTTAGATTAGGGCTTGGGTACCATGGACATTCATCATCCTCAAGTTTCACTTTCCCCATACCAAGCTTAAAAATGGGATCATTGCATTCACAAGTAAAAAGTGCATCAACTTATTCATGACAATTAAATGTGGAACCGGTTATTATTTGAGCAAATTGCTTGTGGGCAAATTTGTCATTATTTCAAGTGTGAAGTATAAGAAGTGCAAAATCCAAAAATAAGGAAGCACGGTTTTAATCCTAAGTAATCATCTCATCCATTACTTGAAAAACCGCTCACAATTAATATAAGTCCGTTTTAAGAGTAATAAGTCATTCGCCTTATGTGTAAAATCCTCATGTCATGCTTTCATAAGTAGCTACACACTCGCTAAGGAAAGGAAAATAAACTCACGCAATAATTTACATCCGCCATCTTTTTGAGACTTTGGATCTTCAACCCCGCAACCCGTCAAGGTAATATTGGATTAGAGCAATCTATTGAATCCCCGCAACCCGTCAAGGTAATATTGGAACTCAATAGTCACTATAATTAACACCACATTGCCCCTCTTGGGAGTCTTGTATTATTTTTCTTTTCTTTTTTTTTTCTTTTTTTTCTAGCCACTCATTTTTTATAAGCCGCTCTTATTTTTCTTTATTCCTCACAAAGAAAGTAGAAAAGAATAAAAGGAAAAACACCCGCTAAATATTGAGCATGACATAAGTCTAGTACACATAAAACGTGCTAACTTAGAATCTTAAGACGTACTCATATCAACCATAAATGATTAGCCAAAAATGCATAAGAGATTACAAACCAATTAAAACCGTACTTGATTATTTATTAACAATTATATACATGCGAAGAAAATAGAGGTAAAGAAGAGAAGGGTTTAGCCACAAGTAATTGCCATGAAGTCTATCTAGCCCTTTTACACTTGCTTCAACTCTATCATTTCCCATTCTCCACAAATTTAAAATTTCAAATAATGAAATTGGTGGATGCTTAGCCTAATAGACCAATGAAGGACTACATGGTTAAGGATACTAGCTAGAGAATGCTAAAATAAGCAAACTCGGGTTGAGTCAAAATATCCATGGTGGGCCTAATATGTCAAAGAAATCTAAATTTGTTAAAACCATGTTTTATTATATTTTTTCCTTTTTATATATTTTTTTTGATGAAACATAAAGAAAGAATATATACAATGCAAATGTGTTATGCAAAAATGATTGATGCAAAAATTATGAATGCATATTTTTGTTGGCCAAAGTAGATCAAAAATTTGAAAAATGTTTGAAAAATTAATTTCCCAGTTATCATGAAGTTAAGGCAATGGTCTAGGTAAGGTCACTTCGATAGAAGTCTCCCCTACACTTGAGATAAACATTGTCCTCAATGTTTAAGAGTATTGGAGTGAACTCCCCTACACTTATGACATTGATTACTTTGCTTAACTCGAGTTAAGGAAGAGACAACTAAAGGATATTCATTTTAAGCACAAGTGTTTAATATCACGATAGCAAAAACTAATCAAAGTGAACCAGATACACGGGCCTCCTCCATGAGCTCCAAGCATGAAATGAGAGAGAGCAACCCTTGAAACAAACACGAAAAGACGAAGAAAGGCACCCCTCCACTTCAACTCTACTATAACATCCTTTTAATTAAACCTAACCTATTGAAAATCTACTCTACGTTTTCTAACCTAGTTATTCATTGCTTGAGTTTTTTTTAACCCTAAGTCGCTAGCTCGACTCGGCCCCGAATTAAGTTGTCCTTGGGGAAACCATCATGGAGAGTAAAAGATATACACTTTGAAGCACATCTCACATGATACACTCAAACTTAGCACGTTGCCATTTACTATAAGATTTACAATATCCGCCTCGATAAATGGAACGGTCCAACGTGTCTCAAGTTTGTCCAACATACGAAATCTCTCAAATAAGAAGTACCCCAGGATCAAATACAAAGTTTCCATCTCGAAAATTGAACAACTCCAAAGTAGGTAGCATCACCAAAGTAAGCTCATACAAGAAGCGCATATCAATCGAAGGCACACTCTTAAGTCGAGTAGATGAAAACCAAGGTGTCTCAAATTTACGTATCCTAGGATCAAAAACCTTTCCCTTCATGGGAAAATAAGAAGATGAGCTCATATCAACCATATAAGATTCCCCCTTAGTGATCAAAGCATCATGAGAATGTGAAGGTGTAGGTATCAAAACATTCATAACAAGTATATCCATATTAGGCTCATCATCATCAAAAGGTGGGTAATCTTCCATAGAAGGCATAGAATAAGGAGGATCAAGATTAATAGTGTCTTGTGAAGGAGATGTAATCTCTATGTTCCCAAAAAGCAAGTTCTCACTAAGACGAATCTCCTCATCCCAATTAGAATCACTATCATCAACCTCAATATCAATATCAACAAGATAAGCCTCTATGGTGTCATCAATATCCATATGAGAATCCATATCAAAAGTTTTGGGTTCTAAAGGTGCCATAGGTGAAAAGGGATCAATCTCTAAGAGTATAGGATCTTCATCAATAACCAACTTTAAGGGTGGAAGGGTGGGAATAGAAGGCTCAAAAGAAGGTGTATTAATGAGAGAATCACTCAAAGGGATGATATCATCATAAAAATCAATAGGTGCAACCTCAAAAACCGGTGAAGAAATATCAATGAAAGGTTCTTCTTCTATGGAATCATCATTATGGTGTGTGTTCAATGATTCAATCGAGGAGATAAGATGATAAACGTTTGATAAAACCTCACGAATATGAAAATCTTCCACTTCTTCTATATTATCAACATCATCATCCAAATTAGGAAGGTCATCTTGACATGAAAAGTCCTCGGATAATATATCATAAGATGCCTCACTAGAATCACAATCATCATCCTCTATATCTTGCATAAACTCTTCCTCAATCTCATTATCCCTTTCTTTGAACAATTCATCAAGATCAAACTCACCAAAATCACTAGTAGTAGCATGAAGGTCAACATGTGATGAAATCTCAATGTGATCATGAGGAGAAGAGGTATCAATACAAAGCTCATCACATGGTTCAATGGAAATACCCTCAAACTCTCTTTGGATTGGGATAAGGTTCTCAACGCTAGAAACGGTTAATTCTTCTAAATTGGTGTTTGTATTAGTGCTAAGAGGCTCGTCCCCCATGGTTAAAGAGTCGGTGGGTGCCACGTGAGGTAAAGGTGATGAAGGTGTGTCATCATTAAGTGTCATACAAATCGAAGGTTCCTCAGCATCTTCATCTAATAATGGATAAGGCCTACGAGTAAAAGTAGTCATGTATTGTCCGTCTTCCTCGATTATAAGAGTCTTAAGGAAGAAATCATTTGAATATTTCCTGAGGCGACAAGAAAATTTGTTCAACGATTCACGATACAAATCACCGAATTCCTTGTCATTATATTGCCAAGACTTAATTTCCTCTTCCTGAGTAGAGTTAATTAGTTCCTTTAACCATCGATGCGTGTCTTTCATTTCCTTGTAGCTCATGTTTTTCATACCATCAAGCATCTTATAAACGTCATCGTTCGACTTGTTCATTTTCTCAAGTAAAGAATGAAACTTCTCGACAAAATTAGGGTCATAAGATGGCGGATCCCTCGGTCTACAATTATAACCATAATGGGTTCTTTTCCACAAAACTCACATGAATAAGTCGAAGAATAGGGTGGAGGTGGATTTCCATAATTAGGTGGATTATAGTTTTGAAAAGAGTCATGATTATGAAAGTTCTCATGATTGTAACCTTGAAAATTCCCTTTATCACTAATAGTATCATCCTCAGCATCAACTCTCAAAGACGGCTCAATATCACATGGTAAAGCTCCTTGAGTTAGATAAGATTGTACAAAGAGAAGTTGTCTTTGACAATTTTCCTCGAAACGTCCAAGTATTCTCCTTTCCATCTCTTGAAGTCTCCTCTCAAAGGATTCACGAAATTGAGAGACATTTTGCATATTCTCTTGGTTAAACCCTTGATTATATCCTTGATTATGAAAAGTTTCTTGATTATAGCCTTGAAAATTATCATCATTTTGAAAACCTCCATAATTGGAAAATCCTTGGTTTTGGTATGGCTCATTAAAGGTTTGATCATGAAATGATGGTGGATTTTGTGATGAAAAACCGGAATATCCCATATAGTCATTACAAGTGTAGTCCATTTGAGTGTTAGGTCGAAAATTAGGGTTCTCGGTTCCATTATAAGCATATCCCTCGCCATAATAACCATTATTTTGATCACATAAATAAGTATCGTGTGGACCTCCACAAGTCGAACAAGTCGGATAATTAGCGTTGGCGGATCGTTGTTGCAAAATCTCCAACATGGAACGAGTATCCATGTTTAACAAGGTGGCCGAATGTATATACAAGTATAATGACGTTTAAAAGCTTCCTCTGGGAAGGAAGTAATACACCAAAGGTGGTATGTTTACACGTGTGCGAGTACACGTGTAAGTAAACACGAGGAATGAGGGAGTAGCCCTCGGTCGACTTTGAAGAGAAAAGGATTATCCTCTTCGAGGTTCGATATGAAATATCTACAAGAAAGTATATATATAATTACTACTTGGGTGCAAGACCCCCAATAAAGCCTTCCTTCTTAGAATACTTACAAGTGAACGAGGGGGTTAGGTGGCGCGAAGCACTTAAGTACCTATTGACCCTTAGATGGCATTTTATAGCACATCGCCTTTCTATTCACTTAAATGTTCGTATTCTTCGAATTATTGCCAATTGGAAGTATTTATCTATTCTTGCTTAATTAAATTTTATCGATACGCGTGTCAAGGACCGGAACGCCCCTCAACACGGTGTATTGCCTCGGCAATACTTATGGAAGATATGTGTATTGGTTGTTCGTATATGTATACGTATTTACATATAATAATATATAAAAAATATTTTTGTATTTATTTGTTTTTTTTTTAAGAAAAATACTATATCTACGTAAAAAGCGATGAAATCGATATAATATATATTTTTTTTGTTGTAATCTTTTAGGAAAAAGATTACTTTTTGGATTTTTTATTTTTTTGGTTCAATTCTTTAGGAAAAGAATTGATTTTTGTGATTTTTTTATTTTTTTGTATTTTTATCTTTTTGATTTTTTTTTATCTTTTTGATTTATAATACGTAAAAATAACGTTCACAAAGTGAACGGATCCCAAAATCCAATCGTCTCACTCGAAATCGTTAATCTTCACGAAAAGAACCGGCAGCGGCGCCATTTGAAATTGTGTATAATGTAGTTCGTTTTTTCTCAGTTCTTGCTAATAAAAAGTCCAACCAATATCGGGTTTTTAATTGTTCTTGGTTGTTAAACTTGCTTGGATATTCTATTTGCTAATTCAACAAAGACTTGCAAAAAGGAAAAATATTACCTACTTATATGTAAAACAAATTGCAAATACCAAGTTTTTATTCAAGTAAAACTCAAAATGTAAAAATATGAAACTAAAAGGACTGAAATTGTAAATTCTATGAAAGATAAATGCTTGAAATGTAAATTCTAACAATTCTAGGGACTAAAAGTGTAAAACAGATAACTACAAGGATCAAATATGCAAAACTTATAACTAACTAACCAAAATGTAACAACTTTAACAACTATCTAACTGAAATCAGCAACTTCCAAAACTACAAGGGCTTAACAAATGCAAACCCTAAAAACTTGGAAGTTTAGCCAATTTTACAATCAGTTTAAAACTATAGGGACCAAAAAGCAATTATGAAAACTACTTTAGCCAAAAACGGGTTAAGCTTGAAAATAAGCTCGTTTGAGCTTATTAATGAACCAAATTTGATGAGACAAGTTTCAAAACTTTTCAAATTCAAAATAAGCTACGTGTGTCAAAGGAAGTTGGCTAAAGATTCAAAATAAGCAAATGAGTGCTTATCAATAAGCTCAAAATAAGCTATAGCAAAAAGTAAACAGTCACAACTTGATTTTCTTAATGAAACTGATTAAGCTATCCAATTAATGAACGGGAAATCAAACTAGAACATTTTTCATCAAGAAATAAGCTGAGAATCTGAATTAAGCTAAAAATGGGCTTATGTTGACCAAGCGTTGACCAGCTTATTTTTCAAAAAGCTGATTCTCTCAAAAATCATGTAACTCAATGACTTAAGAGGATTTGTGAAGAAAAATGGCCATGTTTATGAATAGAATAAAGAGATACAGATTTCCAGTTTTCAAGTTACAGAAACTTGACTTAAGTTGGCTTAACTGAATTATGCTTATTTCTAACTGATTATTGAATACTGTAGAAAATGCTCTTGGATTCTGATTCTCTATGATATAAGCTATGATTGAGAACAAATTTGATCCAATTTCATCAAGTATTGAATGAGTTCTAGCAAAATGAAAATGTCAAGTTTCTAAATGGCAAAACTGAATAAGAATGACCCAAACGTTTTATGTGCCATTTGCCTGTTTGACTACATTTTTGACTTGCAAATGACTTCAAACACTTAATAACCACCTATTGACTACAAATGACCTTTAAAACACTAAATCTCAATTCTTGAAAACTCTTGTTAAGCTATTCCCAAACACTCCTTTACTGATATTACAAACTTTTTGCAAAGACTTTTTAAGATCTGAATTAAGCTGAATCAAATGCTTTTAACTACCAAATTTTATACTCAAAATGCTATGATTTAAGACTGAAAGTAAGCATTAAGAACAACTATGACCAATTAAGATGCAAGTATCAAATTTCAACTGAAAATAAGCTAAAACTAGACTTAAACCAGAACTAAGAACAAGTAAACAAGAATTAAGCTATGAGCAACCAAAGATCACACAATCAGCAAATCTAAACAGCTTTTATCATACCAACACCAAGATTACACTAAGAAAGAAAGCATGCAGTTGACTTATTGAGAGGAATTGAAACAAGAACTTTTAGAACCTATTGTAGTAAACCTTTGGGAAGAAGAGGAGCACTGAGCTCTCTTAGCCTAGTGATAACCACCACCTTATCACTAGGACAACAAATCAATCAACAATAACAGCTAAAAAATCAACAGGAATCATCATTCTGCTTGAAATCTTCAAATATCAATGGAATGAACTGAATTGTGCTCAAACAGCTAACAAACTTCTCCAATGTCAGTTATGATCAATCAATGATCATAACAAACACAAAACAGCAACTCAAGTATCCAATATCAGCATGTAATGAACAGTAATAGGAAGAACAGTTTTGGCGGGAAATGGTGAATTTGAAATTTATTCAATGAAAACGGTTACAAAGTTGTTAGGAAGCTAAGTAACTAACTAACTAACTCAAGAGTTTGTCAGACTCTTGAGTAGCTAGGGTAAAAATGAAGGAAAGGGAAAGAAATTGAGAAACTATGTGTTTTTACAAAATTAAGCTACACTTTACAAATGAAGTCTATCCATCTATTTATAGGCATGAAGGAGATGATTGTTGGGGTTGGTGACGTGTCAGGACCAATCCCTGCTTGCCACGTGTACAATTCTGCAAAAGGGTATTTGCAGGTATGAACAAGGATTTGGGGTTTCTTGAATGAGTGGATGATATGTTAATTGATTTGCACCATTGTGTTCGTCTCTTGAAAATGATCAACTTTGGTGTTGAAATCTTTCCATGAAATGGCTTGTAGCTCAAATACGATCCTGGCAAATTTATTTGATGAAGAAGACGCCACGTGTCAGCATGTGATTGGCTGAAAAAGCATCACACGGATCACACTGTTGTGATTGGGTATTAAATGCATGTCGGCTGAGTGGGAATTTATTATTCAATCCGTGTGCTTTGTTTCCTCTCTTCTCATTGGCCCATCCTTTGTCACATGGATCAAAACTTGAATATCTTTCCAATATTGGCAGAATTAGTCCTCATACTTGGCAGATTGTTGTTTTAAGCTAGGAGCTTCATTCTTTTGACATATTTGGTCCTTCAACTTTCATTCTTGAACAAAATGATCCTTTGACTGAGTTGACTTGAGAGTTGACCAAGTTTGACTTGAATCTTGACTTTCACAATATTTGCACTTTTAGTTCTTCAATTTTGACAACTTGTCAAGATAGGTCCTTGTACTTCAAAGTCTTGTCACTTTTAATCCTTCTTTGTCTTTTTCATCCATTTGAGCTTGATTTTTTCTTTGTTTGCTTGAAAATGTTTCCTTTTACCTACACAAGTGTACACAAACACAAACATACCACATAACACTGTTTTTGCAAGATAAATTGGTATTTTGCTTCATGTTTTAGGGTTATTTGTTGTTAAAAGGATATGAGTTTAAGCTCATATCAGTTACACAAAGGCTCCATTGTTTTTATGGGCATAAGCAGTATCAACAACAGTTTTCACCCAAAACCGGTCACTAATTCGAAAACGCCATGGTAAAACACCTTATGAGCTTCTACATGGAAAAGTACCAGATTTATCATATCTTCATGTATTTGGTTCTCTTTGCTATCCAAATAGTGATGGTGACAATTTCGGAAAACTTCAACCCAAAGATGATACTGGTATTTTCATTGGTTATGCACCCGCAAAGAAAGCATACCGAATCTAAAATCGTAATTCTCGTAAGATCCTCGAAACTATGAATGTTGATTTTGATGAGCTAACGACAATGGCTTCTGAGCAAAGCAGCTCTGATCCCGCACTTCATGAAATGGGACCCAGTAACATTAGTTCTGGTCTTGTCCCAAACAACCCTACTTCATCATCATTTACACCACCTTCTAGGAATGAATGGGATACATTGTTTCAACCGTTATTTGATGAGTTCTTTACTCCTCCAAATATTGTTGCTCCAGAACCTGAGGTAATAGCTCTGGTTACTGAAGTTGTCCCTCCAGCAAGCGAAGCACAATCATATACGTCTACACCTACAATTGGTCAAGATATACCTTCAACGAGTAATTCTCAACCAACACCCGAATCAACTACTCATGTCATGCCTATTGATGATGAAGAGGATGATGATGATCACGACTTGGAATTCGCTCAAATGCGTGAACTTCCATTCTTTGGTGTACCAATTCCCGACTCTAATTAAGCCGGGTCGTCCACCTCAGAGGAAGCTCCTACTATGGTATACTTCAATCCACGGATTCGTGAACATGACATCAAGTGGACAAAGGATCATCCTATAGATTCTATTATTGGTGACCCTAATCGTCCGATATCCACGCGAAGTCAGTTACAAGAAAGTGTAGTGTTTTGTCATTTTGATGCTTTTCTCACTGAAGTTGAACCTAAGACATGGTAAGAAGCTTTTACTCAATCCTGTTGGATAGAAGCTATGCAAGAAGAACTTAATGAATTTATACATCTTGAAGTATGGGAACTTGTCCCATGCCCGGATCAAGTGCAATTACTCACTTTGAAATGGGTTTGTAAGGTGAAACTCGATGAGTTAAGCGGCATATTGAAGAACAAAGCTCGACTAGTAGCTTGTGGATACAAGCAATTATTGGGCATCGAATTTATGGAATCCTTTGCACCTGTTACCCGTTTGGAAGCTATTAGACTATTCCTTGCTTATGCAGCCCACATGAATATGATCGTCTATCAGATGGATGTGAAGACGGCATGTTGAGTCTTAGGATCTAGACTCATCTGGGATATCATGATCATGATTGTAACATGTACAGCGGAATAATAATTAACACAATCATAACCAAGAACAAGGCTTTCACTAATGAAGATTACTATTAATAATGCTATTAACTATTACTCTTGGTGCCTCATAGGCTTGACACCAGGAGAACGCACACACACCTATGGTTTACATTGTTTGTGAATGAATGAATAACAACCAAGGTGCCTACCCTCTTTATATAATAGAGGGACTAGGGTTACATCACAACCCTAGCTTACTATCTAAGCTAATATATTACTACTAGGTCCTTCATCTTGTTTTGTCATATCAACTCGAGATATCTAAGTCCCAACAATCTTCCCCTAGTTGATTTGACAAAACCAATAAGCACAAGCTTCCCCTGAAGCGAATATAGATGAAGTCTAAGCTTCCCCTTGATCCATGCATTCTTCCCCTTTTTGTCACATCAACTCAAAAAGGATCGTCTTCCCCTTAAGAAGTGCACGGTAAATCCAGTAGGCTCCATGGAGAGATCACTGATGAAGAAAATCAAGTATAACGAATTTGATGAAGAAGTGGAACCTCCCAAACTTGTGTCTTATGTCTTGCACTAACCACGTGACGTCGAGCTCGAACAAAATCCTCAAATAAATGAGACACTGAGCACAATAACGTAACCCCTTCAAGCGATAGCAAATGTACGCATAGAGCAAGATATCTTAAAAAGGCTCCTACTCCTTTCAAGATATATGAATAGATCGTACCCCTTCGCTAGATATGTCAAGTTTCCGTCACCATATAAACCAAGCAAGTTATCTTAAAAAGGGTCCTCACTCCCGTTTAAGATATGATAAGAACACAAAACCTGTGAAAATCAACTACAACATAAAATCAGTGATAATCAAATGTCTTCTTCAATGAATCACCCCAACGAAATGATGATGGCTGAGAACTCCTCCTCCAGTAACAGTAGTGACATCAGACTAGTCACTAAATCAGAGTAGTATCAATCTTACTTGACTAGAAGGAACCAACACCGACCAAAGAAAGTTAGTATACAACAAGCCAGCAGGAACCAAAATCAAGTCAGCAAGAACATACACCTAGCAGTAGGAACAAACCAGTAGGAACCGACCAGTGGTTCGGACCAGTAGGATCCGACTAGTAGCAACCGACCAGTAGGAGCCGATGATTCAACCAGAAGGAACCATCGAATATTACCAGGAGGAACCGAGAGCACAACCAACATGAGTAATATATGACCCGTAGGAACCATAGATCACCAGTAGCATAACGAAAATCTACCAGTAGCATCTCAAAACCCTTTCTAACTTTTTTTTTCCTTTTTTTTTTCACATTCTGTCACCCCCACTGTCGCAAATCTGGTACTAACTCGTTGTTGTTGCTGTCGTTATCATTAACTTGGTAGCCCACGTAATACCAAGCCCAATCTGAAACCCATAACTTACTAGTCACCACACGTCAAATTCAAACAACATAATTTTGAGAATATATGGAATCCCTAAAAGTCAGGATATTAAACCGTGTCATCAAATATCTCATTTGTATCCCACGTTAGATCATAAATGGTATCTCATAAACTTAGCTCTTCCATAAATAACTTAAATCATAATCCCAAAAATCAGGAAGACAAACCGTGTCCATAGTCACACGAATATGACCTTTTCAAAACCAAATCTTATCCCTACGTGTGTATGACCAAATAGAAAGGAGATAAATGTATACTCCTGACAATCAGGAAACAATAAACCACTCCCAAAACGTACGTAGCTTAAATGTATACTCCTGACAATCAGGAAACAATAAACCACTCCCAAAACGTACGTAGCTTAGTCAAACGCCTCATAATAAGAAACACCTAAAAATTAGGTTTTTAAATTTCCCCACGTACTCAAGGTATAACGTACGTTTGTACTCCAAGACATCAGGGAAATACTTCCATGCAATTCGGTTTTAACCAAGACTAGTTCATCACATGACTTATTCAATTAAGAAAACTTAATATAGTAAAACCCTTATTAATTCAAGATTAACCCAACAATATTAACACGTGTGATATTTATGATATCCACGTGGTTACATGTTTCGCCATCCAAAATTATGTGTCCATCCTCAAAATCAACGAGAAGTCCATATATTAGGTCCTATAAATAAATCAAGATCTTCTCCTTAATATTCGTAGGACATAACCATTTTACCAAAAATCATGCATTGACCTCCAAAGATAACTCATCCATGATCCCTAAAAAAAATGCTAACTGAATCGCACCCTTCCAAAGATCACGTATAAAATATGAATATACACCCCACGTTCAAAAATAGCATGTATATATCACATCACGTCCATATTATAGTAACAAAGACATACCAGGGAGTGAACACGTGACATACCATCACCATATGTTTTGTATATAGTCATTCTAAAAGTAACTCCCAATATTTTAGCAATGAAATAAGCATAGGTGATTTTCCAATCCTTAAAAACAACAACTTCCATATATCATCAATAGATGCTACGATTTTATGGAATGGAGAAAATGAGATCCCTAACAACCAGTAGCTAAAAGTTGTTTCCTTCCACCTTTCTCTCATGACAAACAACTTTCCTAAAAAATAGGAGATCCATCCCAATCCCACTACGTCCAGCAACACATACAAAAAATAATGGAAATTTGTATGGGAGGAAATTAACATTATAATATGTCAATATCACACTTTGCCTTTCAAGTTTAACTAGCATGCTCAATCCCACGTGAACATGTTAAGTCAAAAGCAAAAGGACAAAAACAAAGGACCATATGTGTAACGAATATACCTTTGTGGCTTTGGACGTGTCTTTGCTATTCTGGACATTGTACCATATCTGTTCCCATTTAACTGCTCAGCCATGCATGACCTACGAATGCCATGTGAAACTTTAACCTGCTATGGTCACATGTTAATCAAGCAACGAATCAAAGGAATCATTATCACAATGGCAGCTAGGGTTTATGAAAACCCAAATACCAACGAGATTCATGAAAACCCTAATCTGTGTATACATTCGTGAGGGTTTATGAACACCGTCATCCTTTCTTTACGAGATTCAAGCAATAAATGTAACCAAACTTTCTGTTATACCGATCTTAAGGTTGCTGAAAAACCTTAATATAAACAAACAGAAAATCATCATGTATCCTGCCATCCAAAATCTTTGGCAGTATTATAGCTTGAAAATCCTAGCAGCAGCCATTATCACATATGCTTTATGTCCTATCAAAGCAGCAAGGAAAACATATTGATCTAGGGTTTTGAAAACCCTAAAACGAAAATCACATCAGCCAGAAAATCATTCACCACCCAAGATCATACTAGGGTTCATCGTTGATTCAAGGATCAACTCACCAAAGCTAGTATGACCACCTTCAAAGTACCAACATCACAGTACCAGCAACATCACAGTAACATCATCAGATGAACAGCAACAATCATCTAGGGTTTGTTGGGAAAAACCCTAGATCAGCAACTTGATTTATTTGAAAACAGAAAATAACATGAAAACCTTGTAGATCAACCAGATCGAGAGCCAACAAGCTCTGATACCACTTGTTGAGTCTTAGGATCTAGACTCATCTGGGATATCATGATCATGATTGTAATAAGCACAGCGGAACATAAAGAACACAATCATAACCAAGAACAAGGCTTTCACTAATGAAATGATTACTATTAATAAACTATTAACTACTACTCCTGGTGCCTCATAGGCTTGACACCAGGAGAACGCACACACACCTTTAGTTTACATTGTATATGAATGGATGAATAACAACCAAGGTGCCTACCCTCTTTATATAATAGAGGGACTAGGGTTACATCACAACCCTAGCTTACTATCTAAGCTAATATATTACTACTAGGTCCTTCATCTTGTTTTGTCATATCAACTCGAGATATCTAAGTCCCAACACGGCATTTCCTAATGGTGAAATCAAGGAAGAGGTCTATGTTCAACAGCCGGATGGTTTTGTGAATCCTAAATATCCTAACTACGTGTACAAGCTTAAGAAGGCTCTCTATGGGTTGAAGCAAGCTCCACGCGCGTGGTATGATCTATTGTCACAATTACTCATTACGCAAGGCTTCGCTAAAGGCAAGGTGGATCCCACGCTGTTCATTCAGAAACGAGGTAAAGATATAATTATGGTACAAATATATGTTGATGATATTATATTTGCTACCTCGACCCAAATCTTATCCGACGAGTTTGGGACACTCATGTCTTCCAAGTTTAAGATGTCAATGATGGGCAAGGTATCATTCTTCTTAGGACCTCAGATATCTCAGAGTCCTAGAGGCATCTTTATCAATCAATCCAAGTATGCCCTTGAATCGCTTAAGAAATATAAGATGGAATCTTGTGACCCCGTGGATACTCCAATGGTGGAACGAACTATGCTTGATGTAGATCCACATGGAGTTGCCGTTGATTCGACACTTTATCGTAGAATGATCGGTACCCTTCTGTATATCACAGCTAGTCGACCTGATCTTCAATTTGCTATATGTATGTGTGCTCGGTATCAAACTAGGCCTACTGAGTTACACTTAGCTACTGTTAAACAGATCTTTCGGTATCTTAAAGGAACCATTAATCGGGGACTTTGGTATTCGAAGGACTCTTCGATTGCACTTATGGCATATGCAGATGCGGATCACGCGGGTTGTCAAGATACAAGGCGTAGCACAAATGGAACTTTGCAACTACTAGGAGATCGACTAAACAGTTGGGCATCGAAAAGGCAGAAAAGCGCTGCAACTTCAAGTATGGAAGCAGAATACATAGCTATGTCCGGTTGCTGTGCTCAAATTCTTTGGATGAGATCGCAATTAACCGACTATGGTCTAGGTTTCAACAAAATCCTGATGTACTGCGACAACAAGAGTGAAATTGCCTTATGCTGCAACAATGTTCAATTCTCCCAGTCCAAGCATATTGACATTCGCTACCACTGTATCAAGGAGCAAGTGGAAAACGGAGTGATCGAGCTTTACTTTGTCTGATCTGAGTATCAATTGGGGGCCCACATGGGGTAACCCGATCATTTTCCGTGTCTAATTAATAAGTGTGTTCTCGTGTTCGTGTTTTACGTGTTTGTTCGTGTTTATTTGTGTTCGCGTTTGTGTGTTCTCGTTAAATAATTACCGTGACCTAATATATTTATTTACGCTCGTAATAAATATATATATAATTAATAACAGTTCGTGATTTAATTACGTTCGTGATTTCATGATCGCATGTTCGTGATTAATTATTGTCAAATAATTATTGTGTGTTCGTGCGTAGTAAATACTTATCGTGTACTAACACGTACGTAATACGTAATATCCTAACACGTAAACGTAATCGTACTATAAAGGAAAGTTTTAATCTAGTACGTACGATCTTAAGGGTACTATTCATGGTAAAAGCATGAGGGTTTTACAACTCTTCCCCCCTAAAAAGAATAATTCGTCCCCGAATTATAGATAACGTAACTGGAAGCGAAACATACCCGAATCAAACTGGAAAGGTATGCAAAATAAATGAACGTGCGGGTTTCCTGGCAGAAGGAACGCGGAACGTGACATGTCTTGAAAGGACATGGAACGTGACGTGACCGAAAGGACATATCTAATTGATGAGAGAAGACGGATAAAAGTCCGGATGAACTTGTCCGTTTCCAAGTGGCCTCCCTCTTGGAACGGTTCCTTCAGAAGATCTTGACACTAATGATAAATCTTGGTCCTCTTGACCTTGACTTGGAATACGAAGAAATTCTTGGTTATCAACGGAAGGTAGATCCCCTAAATTTGATCGAGGAAAATAAGAGTTAACGTGCTAGGGTAACTGAAACGTTACGATGCAAGACAATATGACCTAACTGATAACTAGAAACGATGCGCGAGACATAAAGAAACGTAGTACGTGAAAAAAATTTGAACGTGATACGTGAAAAATTTTGAACGTGCTACGTGGAGATAAGGCGAGTGTAGTATGAGTAAACCTATCGTGATCCATGATACGTGTAACATATCTTGATCATGATATGAGGAACGTGGAATGAACATGACATGTGAAACATATCGTGATCATAGAATACAATGGCGGTAACGCCAAGCGCTACAAGGTGAGACGTGGAATATGACGTGAAACGTCTATCTGATGATGGAGAGTTATACTGAACTTGGGTCTGGTCTCTCAAGTTCTTGCAAAACTTCCCAGAACGAAATGAACGTAAAATCGTAAGCCCAGATACGATCATGAACGTGAATAGTGTCATGAACGCGAGCGCGAAAGCAAGTCGTGGAATCAGAATGAAGACGGGAAGTAATTTAGGAGTACAATTGCGAATCTTTGTCTGTCCCGATAGCTGAGGGATTACCAAGTGGTCGGATGAGCCTTGGCTGGAACATGTCCGATCAATCTGTTGGTTCTACAATCCTTGCGGATGTAAGGATTCTGCAGACTTGCTCAAACTGTTGGCAATAACCCAGATAGCATCATGCTTCTTCTGAGTTTGCGTTAATCTGGTAACCAAAATCCGTGGAGATCTTGTCCCATTTCAATTCACAATTTCAGATGATGAAAACATCCCAGTTTGTTGGTGTCCTATCTTAAACTGTTGGTATGTCAGGTACTTAGATATGAACGTAACTGTATCTTGCTTTGTAGAACTTGATACATAGGAGTTTGCGAAACTCTGAGTCTCTGAATCTAGACTTCTCATAGCGTAGGATTTTCTAGAACACTTAATGTAACACCCCATTTTGGAAATGGAAATATCACAGTAATTATGGCGTGTCATCAAAACATACAAGGTAAAATGTTTAAACATTACTTGAACATATAAAGGAAAATACCGGAATCAAACATCGGTAGTCCAAAAGTAAAGCTCATCACACACAAACATAGTATAGTAAAGGAAAAGGACAAAACAATGTCCAAAGCATAAGTATCATAAGGAAAGGAAATGCATAATGTAAAGAAGGCTAGACAGCTTCCAGTCCATATGCACGTACTCTTAGTGTCTACGAGCGTCCCTGAGTACCTGCCGTTTTGGGAACATAGAAAAGGAAAACGGCTGAGCAATACGCTCAGTGCACGGATGTACAATATAGCATAAATAGGATAAGCATATAACATAATAACAGCGGAAGAAACTAAGTCCCGAGTAACCTGGTTAAGTCTTAATAAAACTGGTTTTATAGTTTGAAAGTCTTATGTTTATCTTATAAAAACTGTTTGTCATATTTTACCATTTAGCCAATATAGGTCATGAATATCTACCGTGCATGAATAATTGGAGGGATGACCTCATCATGCAAATTAGAGGGGCTGCCTCTAATTTAATATACTGGTTTTATGGGTAGGAGGGATCAGCTTCTTGTGAAGGATGCAAGGCACACACCACATTCACCATGTAATCCTGAATAAAAACGTGTAACTAGGATGCACCCATACGCCCCACATGATAAACATAAATAAATGGCCAAAAGCTGAAGGGACGCCACGAGCAATCACTCCGCCGTGGTGAAGTCATAACATCAGTGCCTCTAATGTTATGGTTATGGTACGTCCATAACTAGGTGAAACTGGTCATGCATGTATATGGCTATAGGTAATCATATTTAAACATAAGCAATCAAACTCATACTTATACTACGGGAAAACAGTTGGCTGCATACGAGGAAATCCTAATAAGGAAAGAATGTCCATACTGAAAGGACGGGAATCCGTACCTTATGTCCAGTGAACGAGAACGATGAACTGCGAGAATCCTACTTCTGAATCACTAACGCTACATAAATACGTACATGAAATAAGTATCTGCTTACTACATACATAGCTGGTTTTATATCATGTCTTAGCTTATTTATGTGTTCTTACTATTTACACTGTTTAAAGCCTTAAACTGGGTTAAATCCTATATTCTGTTCATTCTGATTAAGCATTTCTGACATTTCATGTGTTATTATACTTACTGTGTAATATTAAGTAACTTTCCAAAAATAGCAGGTTTCCTTAAATAGAAAGTTTCCAAAAATAGAAAGTTTCCAAAAATAGAAAGTTTCCAAAACTAGATTTACTGCTTAAAATAGATAAGTTTCTAAAAATAGAAAGTTTCCATAAATAGATTAGCTGCCTTAATTAAATAAGTTTCCATAAATAGATTAGCTGCCTTAAATAAATAAGTTTCTAAAAATAGCTGGTTTCCATAAATAAAATAGATGCCTTATTTAATTAAGTTTCTAAAAATAGAAAGTTTCCATAATTAGAAATAAGCTGGTTAAATAAGCTAAGTAAATAAGCCTACGTACTTTCATGATTATTTTCTAAGTCATATGATATATTATATAGTTTAATAATTATTTCATGTAATTTAATTAAACTATAGGTTATAATATTTAATTAAAGTATGACATGTTTTTAATTAAATATATTAAATACATAGGTTAAAATATGTATTATTAAATACTAATAATATAACCTAAGTCATGTTTTAATTAATTAATTATATCCATGGTTTTAAAATAATTAATTAATTATAAGTCTTAATAATAAAATACTTAGGTTAAAATAATTCATGTTTATAATAATTAGTTAACCTAAGTTCATGTTATTAAATAAATTATATCTTATTAATTTAATTCTTAACCTAAGTTTATAACATAAACATTTAACATAATCATGATCCCGATCTAGGCTTAAAAACATGCACCGGATCTTAACAAACACCGTACCCCGAACCAAATCGGGGTACCCCCTTGCTGTCGTGGGACCCACACGCACCAACCAATACCCCAAAAAGGTCTTGGTGGTGGTCGGTTAGAACAAACCGAACCCCCTTGGGGTCGGTTGTTCCTGCGGCCCAAAACAAACACCCCTTAGATCGATCCCATTGATTAATTAATGACCATAACATGTTAGATCTAGGTTTAGTTAATATGTTTTTATGAAAAACATCATGTGTTCTTAATTAATAAAAGATTAATTAAAAAGAAACAAGTAAAAAGGTTTTACCGTATTCGTGGATCAAAAGGGTGAAGAACAAACACGAACAATTACTAGATCCACAAGATTCAAGATCAAAATCACCCCCTTATGGTGATTTGTAGGTGGCGGCACACAAGGAAGAAGGAGAAGGAGTTTCTAGGTTTTCTTAAAATTCCTCTGTAAAACTAATCTGAGTAGTAAAACTCTAATCCCTTCCTTTTAGTAAAATTAACAATGGGCTTGGCCCATTGTTTCTTGTTTGGCCGCGGGTAGGGACTCCCTTGTGGGGGTCCCGTACCTCGTTTCGTGTTTTGTAATTTTATACACGTTTACGTTTAATTTAGTTCGTGTTTTAAAAGTTCTCGTTACGTAAATATCCTACACTTATATATTTAATTACGCTCGTATTAAATATATATACGTAATTAATAATATCTCGTGTTTAAATTACGCTCGTGATCTCGTGATCGTATGTTCGTGAATAATTATTACTAAATAATTATTACGTGATCGTGCACATAAAATACTTATCGTGTTCTAACACGTACGTAATACATAAACTCCTAATACGTAATCATAACCATGCTATATTAGGAAAGTTTTTAACTAGTATGTACGAACTTACGGTAATATGCATGGTAAAAGCATGCGGGTTTTACAACTCTTCCCCCCTAAAAAGAATAATTCGTCCCCGAATTATAGATAAAGTAACTGGAAAAGAAGAACATACCCGAATTCAAAATATGAAATGAGGGTAAGAAGTCCGGATAGACTCCTCTGTTTCCCAAGTGGCTTCCCGCTCGGTATGATCCCTCCATAGAATTTTGACGAATGGAATCGTCTTCTTCCTCATGACTCGTTCTTGCCTGTCAAGAACTCGTTCGGGTTCTTCTATAAAAGTGAGATCTTCACGAATCTGTTCCAGTGGATACTGAACCATGTGAAGGGGATGATATTGGTACCCTCTGAGTAAGGACACATGAAACACATTGTGCACATGCGAAAGCTGCGGAGGTAACGCCAATCGGTAAGATACTTCACCGACTCGTTCAATGATATCAAACGGTCCGATGAAACGAGGATTGAGCTTCCCTTTAATCCTGAAGCGTCTAACACCACGTGCCGGCGAAACCTTAAGGAAGACGTGATCTCCTACGTTAAAGTGTAAATCCCTACGATGCTTGTCGGCGTAACTCTTTTGACGTGACCGTGCCTCCTGAATCTTCTGTCTAGCTACTGCGATCCTCTCGTTTGTCATCTCTATGATTTCTGGTCCTTCGAGTGTTCGCTCGCCAACCTGATCCCAGCAGATTGGGGCGCGACACTTTCTGCCATACAACATCTCAAATAGAGCACACTTGATGCTCGCGTGCCAGCTGTTGTTGTACGCAACCTCCACCAAACAGATGTATTCGTCCCAATCACCCGTCCATTCCAAAGCACATGATCTCAACATATCCTCTAATGTTTGAATGGTTCGCTCCAACTGTCCGTTCGTTTGAGGATGAAAGGTCGTGCTAAGCTTAAGTTGTGTACCCTAAGCTTTCTGCAGACTTTTCCAAAAGCGCGAAGTGAATCGAGGATCTCTGTCTGAGACGATGCTGGGTGGTGCACCGTGTAGTCTCATGATCTCTCGTCTGTACGTATCTGCAAGTTTACTTACCGGATCTTCCTTGTGGATCGGTAAGAAATGAGCTGATTTGGTAAGTCGATCAACGATAACCCAAATTGCATCGTGCTTCCTTTTTGTAGGCGAAAGACCGGTAACAAAATCCATGGTGATTTTATCCCACTTCCACTCTGGAATGTCTAACGGTTGAAGGAGACCGCCAGATCGCTGATGCTCGATCTTAACCTGCTGGCAGGTAAGACATTTGGAGACGTAATTTGCTACGTCCTGTTTCATACCATTCCACCAAAAGTACTGTTTGATGTCATGGTACATTTTGGTTGAACCGGGATGTATCGAGAATGGGGAGCTATGAGCTTCTACTAGCAAAGCTTCCCGGAGTTCTTGGTCATCAGGAACACAAAGTCTAGTGCCCTGACATACGATACCATCTGCATCTACTCTGAATTCTGTCTGCTTCTCCAAATTCTGAACTATCGCCCATAATTCTCCGTCATCCTTCTGAGCTTCCTTGATCTTAGATAGTAACTCGGGTTCTACTCTAAGATTAGCCCAGTAACCATGCTGTCCACGTACCATGATCTCGATGTCTAGTCGCTCCAAGTCTCTTATGATTTCCTCTTCGATTCTAATGCTATTGATCATTCCAGACTTCCTGCTAAGGGCATCTGCTACTACATTTGCCTTTCCGGGATGATACTGAAGATTAATGTCATAATCCTTCAACAGCTCTAACCATCTCCTCTGCCTCATGTTCAGTTCACGTTGAGTGAAGATATACTTCAAGCTCTTGTGGTCCGTGAAGATGTCACATGATTCTCCATATAAGTAGTGTCTCCATATCTTCAATGCAAACACGACTGCAGCAAGTTCCAGATCGTGCGTGGGGTAATTCTCTTCATAAGGCTTAAGCTGCCATGAAGCGTACGCGATCACTTTCCCATGTTGCATGAGAACACAGCCAAGTCCCTTCCCCGATGCATCACTGTAGATTTGAAATCCACCCGTACCAGATGGTAGAGTAAGAATAGGTGCAGATACTAGCTTCTGCTTCAGGTCTTCAAAGCTCTTCTCTCGATCTTCAGTCCAGACGAATTTCTCCCCTTTCCGCATCAGTTAGGTCAATGGTAGTGCTAAACAAGAAAAGTTCTCCACGAGCCTACGGTAATAGCCAGCTAAGCCTAAGAAACTGCGGACTTCCGTCGCTGATGTCGGCCTCGGCCACTTAGTGATGGCCTCAACCTTCGCTGGATCCATAGTGATTCCTTCTGCTGATACAATGTGACCTAGGAATGCCACCTTGTCTAACCAGAACTCACACTTGGAGAATTTAGCATACAGCTGCTTCTGGCGAAGAATCTGTAGTATTATACGAAGATGGTCTTCGTGTTCCTCCTTGGACTTAGAGAAAATCAAGATGTCATCGATGAAAACAATGACGAATTTGTCCAGAAATTCATGGAAGATTCTGTTCATCAGATCCATGAACACTGCTGGAGCATTTGTCAGGCCAAATGGCATAACTACAAACTCGTAGTGGCCATAACGAGTACGAAAGGCAGTCTTAGCAATATCCTGCTCCTTGACTCGTAACTGGTGATAGCCTGACCTAAGATCGATCTTGGAGAAGTGTTTGGCCCCTTGGAGTTGGTCAAACAGATCGTGAATGCGTGGCAGTGGATATCTATTCCGAATAGTAATCTTGTTGAGCTCGCGATAGTCTATGCAAAGACGCATACTGCCGTCCTTCTTCTTAACAAACAAAACCGGTACGCCCCATGGAGATGCGCTCGGTCGAATGAAACCTCGTTCAAGAAGTTCTTGCAGTTGATCCTTCAGCTCTATGGGAGCCATGCGATAAGGAGCCTTGGAAAATGGTTCAGCTCCTGGAAACAGCTCGATACTGAATTCCACTTCTCGTGCAGGTGGTATGCCCGGAAGTTCTGCTGGAAACACGTCTTGGAATTCCGACACTATAGGTTGTTCCTGAATCGATGGAGATTCAGTTTCCATGTCGTGAACCGTAGCTAGATAACCCTCGCAGCCATGTGACAGTAGTGCACGCGCTTGCAGGGTAGATATGATTTGTACAGACCGTCCGGGTATGAACCCATTATGAATGTACTCTGGTGCATTGACATCACCGAAGATAACCCGATATGAATGGCAGTCTATGGTAGCATGATACTTCGATAGCCAATCCATGCCCAAAATCATGTCGAAGTCATTCATGTCCAGCGGAAGTGCGTCGACAGGTCGAACCTTATCATCAAATTCTAGGGGAAGACTCTTGTATACATGAGTGATTAATACAGAGTCCCTTAAAGGCGTGGAAATAGTAAGCCTATTTTCTAGTGGCAAGGGAGGCATCCTAATGTTCTTATCATAAGCAGTAGAAATAACCGAGTGAGTAGCACCCGTATCGAAAAGAACACATGCAGCGCGACCATACATATACAAGATTCCAATGATGGTACCTGTAGACTTGTTGGCCTGGTCTCGAGATGTCGTGTAGACACGCCCGGCAGTAGGAGGTGGCTTGGTATCAGCATGTCCCGATGTACCCTCCATCTCACCCTTACGACAATCCTTCATAATATGGCCAGGAAGACCACACTTGAAGCACGCATCAGTATTTCGGCGACATGGTCCTGGGTGCCTACGGTGGCAAGTAGAGCAAAGAGGTTGAGTGTATCCTCCAGCAGGTGCTCTGGCTGGCTGAGGACCTGATAAAACATTTTACATGAGACATAATAGTTGGGTACAATAGACAAAGCGGATAATCGTAAGAGTGGATACTAGTGATAGCTGGACGGCTAGGCTGCGAACCTCTCTGGTTCTGGTCCCTACCGTTTCCATGGTTCCTGGTAGAAGTTTGCTTAAAGTGTCAGAATATGAGTTAAAACATAAAACATAGGAAATTTCGTAAGTATTAGGACCTGCTGTTGCTGGATTGTCCGACGTTGTTACGATAATTGTCATTACCGCCACGCCTATCCGTAGCAGATCGGTCATTAGTCCGACCATTTCCCTTGGGCTGATGAGGCTGCTGCTGAGTAGCCGGCTGAGACCGGTCCCCAGTTTTCTGCCTGGAAGATACATTTAAAGAGATGAATAATTGACATATGGAAGATATACGGATTGAGCACCGCTTGAATATGAAGGTTTTACCTCTTGTCGGGTCTTTCAGCTTCCCCGAACTCATCTCTCTCCTGCAGCATCTCCAGTTTTCGTGCTGCATTGGCCACTTGTGCTACAGTATTGAACGTAGCACACACCAGATTGTTTGCGATCGATGTGCGAAGAGCCCATCTGAAGTGATGTGCCTGCTCTTCTGGAGTACCTGCTGTCGCACCAAGGAAACCAGCCAAGCGAAGAAAGCGCTGCATAAACTCGTTGCTATTCTCCCCAGCCCTCTGACGGATCCCATGGTACTCTCTCTTGAGATTGTCCTGCTCAGCCTTGGGAAAGAACTGCTCCATCACCCTGTCCTTGAACTGAGCCCAAGTCAAACCAGCAACCCACTCATCACCACCTTCAGATTGCATCAAAGCTAACCACCAGTTAAGTACATCGCCTTCGAACCGATAGCATGCCAATCTCGCCTTGTATGCGGGGTCACAGCCCATAGCGTTGAAGATCTTCTCGATGTGAGCCAACCAGCTTTCAGCATCGCTGGGGCTATCTGTCTTTTCAAAAGCTCGAGGGCGGAGCTTGTTGAATCTCTCCAGCCATACTGCTAATGTCACTGGAGGAGGAGGAGGTGGCTGATTGTGCTGCTGCTGATTGTTGGCAGCTTGAACTTCAGCCCGGATGTCATTCCTCAGTTGAGGAAGCAAGGCTTGCATGGCAGCCTGAATTGCAGCATTGAGCTGCTCCTGCTCGCGTGTGAGAACCATCTGACAGTATAACATAAAACATATGATTAAACAGTTCTAAACATAAAATATAACATATATACATGAAAAAAATTTATACCAAAAATTTCACGAGAAAAATTTTATGCAAGAAAATTTTTGTATGAACGCATGATGCAGTTTTATGAAAACTTTTGATGCTTGAGAGTGAACGCCTCTGGTCAGTTCACCCAAAACAAAATACATATCGAGGGGACGCCTATGGGTCGATCCCAAATCTAAAAGTTTCGATAAAACACATGCGACTAAATAGGGCCAGTCCTGTACCAACCATTACTTAGTCAAAAACCCTGTAACAATGACATATATATGTATGCTTAAAAATGATGGATGCATGAAAACAACTGTCAGTTCTAGGAAGACCGTAGTGACTACCCACTAATCACAGGTCATATTTGAGAGCCTACAGGTCGAAGCCTTGGCTCTGATACCATAATTGTAACACCTCATTTTGGAAATGGAAATATCACAGTAATTATGGCGTGTCATCAAAGCATACAAGGTAAAATGTTTAAACATTACTTGACCATATAAAGGAAAATACCGGAATCAAACATCGGTAGTCCAAAAGTAAAGCTCATCACACACAAACATAGTATAGTAAAGGAAAAGGAAGAAATAATGTCCAAAGCATAAGTATCATAAGGATAGGAAATGCATAATGTAAAGAAGGCTAGACAGCTTCCAGTCCATATGCATGTACTCTTAGTGTCTACGAGCGTCCCTGAGTACCTGCCGTTTTGGGAACATAGAAAAGGAAAACGGCTGAGCAATACGCTCAGTGCACGGATGTACAATAAAGCATGAATAGGATAAGCATATAACATAATAACAACGGAAGAAACTAAGTCCCGAGTAACCTGGTTAAGTCTTAATAAAACTGGTTTTATAGTTTGAAAGTCTTATGTTTATCTTATAAAAACTGTTTGTCATATTTTACCATTTAGCCAATATAGGTCATGAATATCCACCGTGCATGAATAATTGGAGGGGTGACCTCATCATGCAAATTAGAGGGGCTGCCTCTAATTTAATATACTGGTTTTATGGGTAGGAGGGATCAGCTCCTTGTGAAGGATGCAAGGCACACACCACATTCACCATGTAATCCTGAATAAAAACGTGTAACTAGGATGCACCCATACGCCTCACATGATAAACATAAATAAATGGCCAAAAGCTGAAGGGACGCCACGAGCAATCACTCCGCCGTGGTGAAGTCATAACATCAGTGCCTCTAATGTTATGGTTATGGTACCTCAATAACTAGGTGAAACTGGTCATGCATGTATATGGCTATAGGTAATCATATTTAAACATAAGCAATCAAACTCATACTTATACTACAGGAAAACAGTTGGCTGCATACGGGGAAATCCTAATAAGGAAAGAATGTCCATACTGAAAGGACGGGAATCCGTACCTTATGTCCAGTGAACGAGAACGATGAACTGCGAGATTCCTACTTCTGAATCACTAACGCTACATAAATACGTACATGAAATAAGTATATGCTTACTACATACATAGCTGGTTTTATATCATGTCTTAGCTTATTTATGTGTTCTTACTATTTACACTGTTTAAAGCCTTAAACTGGGTTAAATCCTATATTCTGTTCATTCTGATTAAGTATTTCTGACATTTCATATGTTATTATACTTACTGTGTAATATTAAGTAACTTTCCAAAAATAGCAGGTTTCCTTAAATAGAAAGTTTCCAAAAATAGAAAGTTTCCAAAAATAAAAAGTTTCCAAAAATAGAAAGTTACCAAAAATAGAAAGTTTCCAAAAATAGAAAGTTTCCAAAAATAGATTTACTGCTTAAAACAGATAAGTTTCTAAAAATAGAAAGTTTCCATAAATAGATTAGCTGCCTTAATTAAATAAGTTTCCATAAATAGATTAGCTGCCTTAAATAAATAAGTTTCTAAAAATAGCTGGTTTCCATAAATAAAATAGCTGCCTTATTTAATTAAGTTTCTAAAAATAGAAAGTTTCCATAATTAGAAATAAGCTGGTTAAATAAGCTAAGTAAATAAGCCTATGTATTTTCATGATTATTTTCTAAGTCATATGATATATTATATAGTTTAATAATTATTTCATGTAATTTAATTAAACTATAGGTTATAATATTTAATTAAAGTATGACATGTTTTTTATTAAATATATTAAATACTTAGGTTAAAATATGTATTATTAAATACTAATAATATAACCTAAGTCATGTTTTAATTAATTAATTATATCCATGGTTTTAAAATAATTAATTAATTATAAGTCTTAATAATAAGATACTTAGGTTAAAATAATTCATGTTTATAATAATTAGTTAACCTAAGTTCATGTTATTAAATTAATTACATCTTATTAATTTAATTCTTAACCTAAGCTTATAACATAAACATTTAACATAATCATGATCCGGATCTAGGCTTAAAAACATGCACCGGATCTTAACAAACACCGTACCCCGAACCAAATCGGGGTACCCCCTTGCTGCCGTGGGACCCACACGCACCAACCAAGACCCCAAAAAGGTCTTGGTGATGGTCGGTTAGAACAAACCGAACCCCTTGGGGTCGGTTATTCCTGCGGCCCAAAACAAACACCCCTTAGATCGATCCCATTGATTAATTAATGACCATAACATGTTAGATCTAGGTTTAATTAATATGTTTTTATGAAAAACATCATGTGTTCTTAATTAATAAAAGATTAATTAAAAAGAAACAAGTAAAAAGGTTTTACCGTATTCGTGGATCAAAAGGGTGAAGAACAAACACGAACAATTACTAGATCCACAAGATTCAAGATCAAAATCACCCCCTTATGGTGATTTGTAGGTGGCGGCACACAAGGAAGAAGGAGAAGGAGTTTCTAGGTTTTCTTAAAATTCCTCTGTAAAACTAATCTGAGTAGTAAAACTCTAATCCCTTCCTTTTAGTAAAATTAACAATGGGCTTGGCCCATTGTTCTTGTTTGGCCGCGAGTAGGGACTCCCTTGTGGGGGTCCCGTACCTCGTTTCGTGTTTTGTAATTGTATACACGTTTACATTTAATTTAGTTCGTGTTTTAAAAGTTCTCGTTACGTAAATATCCTACACTTATATATTTAATTACGCTCGTATTAAATATATATACGTAATTAATAATATCTCGTGTTTAAATTACGCTCGTGATCGTATGTTCATGAATAATTATTACTAAATAATTATTACGTGATCGTGCACATAAAATACTTATCGTGTTCTAACACGTACGTAATACATAAACTCCTAATACGTAATCGTAACCATGCTATATTAGGAAAGTTTTTAACTAGTACGTACGAACTTACGGTAATATGCATGGTAAAAGCATGCGGGTTTTACACTTAATGTAGTGTAGGGTTCTCTCTTTTACGCATAAGTTGAGTCATGGTAAGATTAACCGTAGAAACCCATGTGATTCAGCGTGTCACTGTAATCAACCAGAATTGATATTGGAAAAATATCTAGGGTAAAATTTCTCTTGTCATAGAATTTGCAACATAGTGCAGATATGGTCTTCCTGTTCTTATCGAGGCTTAAAGGAAATCAGGTTATCCTCAATGAAAACACTGATGAATTTGCTATGAGTTCATGGAAACTCATTCTTATAATGTCGTTGGAGCATTGGTGAGACTAATTCAAAAATCATAAATCTAGCATGACCGAGTCGTGCACGAATAGCAGTCATGGACATGTCCTGCTCTTTCACTCGTCACTGTTGGCAGCATGATCATGGGTTCGATCTTGGAAAAGTGATTAACACAATAAGGTCGATTGGACATGTTGTCAATACGTGGAGGAGAATAACGGTCATGAATGGTGATTTGTTTAAAAAAAAATCGACGGTAGTCGACACATAATCTTATGTTACCGTCCTTCTCTTTGAAGGTTCTTCTAGAGTGTAAGAGACATTTTGGAATAATCCGTTGCTTATGCGTAAAAGGACTTCAGTAGTCGTGTCTTACTAACAACTAGAAAGTTTATCAATCATGGCTAACAAAGCACGTGCTTGGAAAGCATAGATAATTTTTACAGATTTTCCTGATGGAAAATCAAGCTGAATGTATTCAGGAGCCTGAATATTACTATAAATAATTATGAATCGTAGCATGGTGTGTTGTTCATAGTCCATAATTACGATAAAATTCATCTCGTGTCTGTCCGAGGAAATGCGTTAGCAGCTTGGATTTCATCATTAAGCTGAAGGAAAACCTTCGTATACGTGGGAATACGAAAGGCGTCTTTCATGGTCATGAATATATGAAATATGGTGAAAAAATGAAAGTGACATCGGCAACGTGACAGTTCTCACTGACGCGCCGGTAATGGTATTGAAATTCTTGTGGCCTGATTAATACATGGCACAACAAAATGGATATACCCTTGGAGGGTACCCTGAATTTCTTAGATCTGTTCTATAGTTGGACGTGAGTCATGTGTCTTGACTTGTGTCTTGGAACTATAGGCATGACATATGTCTTGACTGGTGTCTTGACATGTGTCTTCAGAAAGTATACGTGAGACATGTGTCTTGACTGATGTCTTGACATGTGTCTTCAGAAAGTATACGTGAGACATGTGTCTTGACTGATGTCTTGACATGTGTCTCGAGACGTAAAACAATAGAACTACAATATTAGGTTATTATGCCAGACTTGGCGGATCGGTTGGACTACTGATCCTTTGTATGTCTGATCACGTCCGCGATCGGAGCCTCGGTTGCGATTTCTGGGATAGTTCTGTCATAGTAGTGATTACTATCGTCCTGTTTTTCAGTTCCATGACGGTCATTCTCATGACCGTGATTCATGCAACTATTCAGCTGAGTGGCCGGCTGGTACCGGTTTGCACTCTAATGGCTGAAATGACAGCCGAATGACGTGTGACATGTAACTAAGAATTAGGGACAATGGTTGATGAAAATCGTGTGATGGTGAAGCATCTTCTCGTCCAGTTGCTTTGCTCCGACGCCTTTGTCTTCGTCTTGTAGGATCTCCAGGTTGTGAACAGAATCCGCATCTCGTAGCGTCTCTGAACGTCAGCAGCATCAACCTTTAGTAACATCTCCCAGTTATAAGCGGCATCAGCAATCTTGTAGAATATTAGCAAATTGAAAATACGCCTGAGGTGATTCAGAATCGACTAGCGAATACTCGTGAAGTATTGCAAGCGAAATACACATGGATTAAGGTACGTGTAATACACATGAAATACGATACGTGGAGTACACGTGGAATGCACATGAAATGATCGGTATGGGGTCGATCATTTATCATGATTTAAGGAGAGTATATCGGTTAAATGGTTAGGAAGACCATCATGATAACATGGCAATGCCAGTATATACCTCATTCTGGTTTCAAAGAGAAACGTTAAAGTGTGGTAATACAAAATTTAAGATGATTTGCCTGAAAGCATGATCAATGAAAACTAACCATGACTATCATGAAAGCAGAATTCAATGAATCCAACTACGTCTTGCATGAAGGCATAATAACAAATGAGGCGTAAGACGTAATCCACATGAAGACGGAATTATCATGAAGAAACACGAAACGATTTAACATGGAGGAGTGTATAACATAATCCGCATGAAACTGAGTTTAACCATGACAGTATGAAAACATACTTGACATAAAGACATAGTAAGTTATAAGGGGACATAAAAAAATATTTTATGCCAAAAATCATGAGAAAAATTTTATGCATGAAAAACAATGCATGAATGCGTAATGTAGTTTATAAAAACCTTTATATGTGCGAGGGGACGCCTATGGGTCGGTCCCAAAACAAAAGACATGGCGAGGGCCAGTCCTGTACCAACCAAAACAAAGTTAAAAGTTTCGATAAAAGCACATGCGACTAAATAGGGCCAGTCCTGTACCAACCATTACTTAGTCATAATCCCTGCAACAATGATACATGAAACAAAAATAAATGAAACTCATATGTCAAAACTTATCAAAAAAAAAATTTATGTGACTAATTATGAACTACTGGGGTTCAGTCCACATAGCCACAGTTCACGAGGAACATTATGCATGACACAATGACACATAACTAAATATGAATGACGGTTGTCCATCCATATTAGCAAAACAATATCGATGCAAACATCAAGTTTAAAACCTCACAGTGCTGAAAACGTCATGGTTAAAACAACAATGCGCTGAAAACATCAATACATGGAATAACAAACGTTGGCTTAGGAAGCTCCTGGTGACTACCCACTAGTCACAGGTCGAGTTTTAGAGCCTACAGGTCGAAGCCTTGGCTCTGATACCATAATTGTAACACCCCATATTGATAATGGAATGTCACGCGTAATTATGGCGTGTCATCAAAGCATACAAGGATAAATGTATAAAACATTACATGACCATAGGGATAACCGGAATCAAACATCGGTTCCCAAACACAAGCCCAAAACCTAATAAAGCAAAAGAAAAGAATGAAAGACTAAACAAGCATAAGTATATGAAGGCAAAAAGGAAAAGAAGTCTCTAGCAGCTTCCATCCTATGTACGTCCTCCAAATGCTCGAGTCTTTCCTAGGGTACCTGCCGTTTTGGGACATGGAAAGGAAAGTAACGGCTGAGCAAAACGCTCAGTGCACGGATATAGACATAGTATGAATGACTAAGCATAATAAAGACTTAATAGCAACGGAAATGTATAAGTCCTGGAAAACCTGGAACATGTTCATAAAACTGGTTTTATAGTTTGAAAAGCCTTATGTTTATCTTATGAAAATAGTTTAACATATTTTACCATTAGCCAATATAGGTCATGAAAATCCACCGTGCATGAATACTTGAAGGGGTGACCTTGATAGGTGTGTAAACACCCATCTTTTCTACCACTTAATTACAATAATAACCGGGCCAAAACGTGTATTTTATGTCTTTTATGTCGGAATTATGCGTGGTTTGTGTTTTTGTTGTGATTTAGGACGAAATTGTGAAAAGTGGAGAAAACACGGCATTTACGGGCTTTTATTGAAGAAAAAGATGAAAGATGAAGTCGAGAAGTCGAGAGTGCAAAAAGAACGGATGTCCAAGACCAATTCTGAAGATTTATCGAAGAAAAAGTCAAAAGACGGAAGTTTACCAAAAAGCCGAAGAACTCGAGTCTTATTTATTGAAGAATTAAAAGACGAGTTTAAATAAATCCCGAGCCAAAAAGTCCTTAAAGTCCAAGATTAACAAAAGACTAAGAAGGAAGGACTTAATGGTGCAATTAATAAGAAAGGAAGGAGAGGAGGAAGCTTCCTCTAACCACTCTCCTAATCTCCTATAAATAGACCATTAGTATCTCATTTTCAATTTTGTTGGCTAAGGTGACAATTAGTCTTCCACTTTTATTTACCTTGCACATTTACTTTATTGCACATTTAAATACTTGTCTTGCACTTTTAATACAATTAATTTCCATGTATGTGTTCTTTAATTTTCTTGCTTTTAATCTCTCATTCTACCTTTCTTTCTTGCTTGATCTTTATGTTTACATGCTTATTGTCTTGCTTATTTGATAAAAGATTGTGTTTTTATGCTTGTGATTGTGTTAGATCATTGATTCTTATAGCTTATTTGTTTTCATCTTTAAGTTTTTAAAGTTTTTATAAAAGTTATTTTTATATAAAAGTTGTTTTTCGTAAAGCTTATTCATTTCGTGTTTTAAAAGTCTTTAAATTTCAGTTTAGTAGCTTATTTTCATACGGTTTGCCTTAGGATTTTCGTCTTGTGCTTATTTGAGTTTAGCTTATTTTTCTAGCTTATTTTTGTGTTCTTTCCTCCGTATTCCGATCTGACAAATCGGAAAAGGGTTATATATTCCGATTGGAGTAATCCGATTAGGGTTTTGATATTCCTAACAGCATTCCGATTTGGGAGACTTTGGTATTCTGATCAGGGCAGGTGTGGGTATTCCGATCAGGTAAGTGACAGTTATTCTGATTGGTGCTCTTTGCCTCATTCCGGTCGAGGTGTTGATTGGATATTCCGATCACTTGTTCCGATCAGCATTCCGACAAGATCTCTTCCATATTCCGATCAAGGTGAGTTCACATTCCGACCAGGTAGGTTTGTGGTATTCCGATTGGGCTATTGGTGACAGCAATTCCGATTGGTATTCCGACGATAACATTCCGATCAGGTCAAGGTGAGGCTGATCGGAATATATCCGATTGGAGTGGTTTTTCTCTATTTAACTTTGTTTAATTTTTAATTCCTTATTTTTATACTTTGTCTAATTTTAATTCTCGTCACGCTTTACTTTTAGGTCACTTTATTTAACGTCCTTTATTTTAAGTAGACTTAGATTTAATTTCACGCCATTTAATTTTAACGCCATTTTACTTTAACGACATTTAATTTTAAGTCTTTGCACATTTAAATTTAAAAACAACCAAAAATATTTGTTTCACCAAAATCAATAGAGTCACACTTAGAACCTAGATCAATTCGATTAGACTACAACAAAGAACTTAATTTTTATACGGGCCAAAAGCCTTGTATTAAATGGCGCCGCTGCCGGCTCTTTTCGTAAAGATTAACGGTTTTCTGTGAGAGACGCGTTGCTTTTTGGGATCCATTCACTTGTGAGCGTTATTTTCTTGCTTAAAAAATTCAAAAAATCCAAAAAATTAAAAATTTAAAAAAATCATAAAAATTAAAAATTTCAAAAATCCAAAAAGATTTTATCTTTATTGTGTATATATATTGTCTTTGTGTTTGGTTTCTTTTTCTTTTGCATTTTCAGGTGTATGCGTACTAGATCTTCTAATTATCAAGAGCCCAAGACTCAAGAAGATTTAGCTATGTCAGGTGTTAACAACAATAATCCACCGTACCTCAATAATAACAACAATGTTCTTCCACAACCCGATCTTCGGACAATGGAGGAGCTTTGTCAACCCACCATGTTTGGACGAGGAGGACCGATTGCACCGATGCAAATCAACGCTCCTGAGTTTTCGTTGAAGCACCACATGATTCAGCAAGTGCAAACTAACCCATTCCGTGGATTGCCTGATGATGATGCCAACAAACACCTCGACAAGTTCATTACAATTACCCAAAGCATGAATTTTCCCGGTGCCACAATGGATGTTCTTCGCCTACAACTCTTCCCACATACTTTATCACATCATGCCGAGAAATGGTTTGATCGTCTCCCGAAGAATTCTATTCACACTTGGGATGACATTACTCAACGCTTTTTGTCGCTCTACTTTCCACCATCCATGGTCACGAGCCTTCACAACCAAATCAGCGGTTTCATGCAAGATCCCGATGAATCTCTTTTTGATGCTTGGGAGAGATATAATGTCTTGATCGATAGATGTCCAAATCACAACATGCTCCCTGTGACCTTAATAGATACTTTCTACAACGGATTGACTTTTCGAGATCGTGATACGATTAATGCAGCTGCCAGTGGCACATTCATGAAAAGGAGACCCGAGGAGTGTAGAGAGCTTATTGAGAACATGACTACTCACCACAAAAACTGGGATTCCTCCGCTTCTTCAAGGAACAATCTGAGAGTCAATGTTTCTTCCACTTCAGCAAACCCTGAGATGACCGAACTTACCCGTATGATGACTGAAATGAGCAAATGTATCACGCTTCTCGCTTCAAACCAACAACAACAACAAGTTAAAGCGGTTGCTAATCCTTGTGAAACATGCGGTGGTCCTCACTCCTACACCGATTGTCCTTCGACACAAGGAAATCCCGAAAATGTGTATGCAGCCTATGGTAATTATTCACCGGAAAATTACCAAGCTCGACCTCAAGGGGATAGAAACTTGCTGAGTTACCGGTCCAACAATTACCTTTCACCCGGTTTTTCTCCTCAAAACCAAAACCCCGCCAACAACTACAATAGAAGCAACCAAATCCCACCAAGAGCTTCTAACCCTTATCACCCACCCGCCCAACAAACCCCACCCATTACTCCCGATGTTGAAGCCATCATGAGAACCCAAGGTGAGCAAATCAAGAATCTGCAGAGCCAAATTATCAATTTGAAAGGAGATATCACCAAGCAAGGAAATGAGATAAGATCCGAGCTTCGAGATAATATTCAATCTTCCTTCAGCAATCAAACCAATGATCTAAAGAATATGCTTGCTAGTTTCTTGCCCGCAGCTCAACCTTCTACTTCGAGTTCTCTACCTTCAAACACCGTCACCAATCCACGAGCAAATGTGAGTGCTATTACTACGCGTAGTGGAATTACATTGTCGATCCACCAATCCCGCCACCATCATCTACACCTCCTCCACCACCATTTATCCCTACTCCTCCTACACCTAGTATTAATGCACCATTACCGTCTCCGCCTCGTCATGACGATGTATCTAGCAAGGACCCTTCAACATTTAAACCTCTACCTGCTACACCTGCACCTTCACCACCTAAACCCAATATCCCTTATCCCTCTCGTTTAGGCAAGACCAAAATGCTAACCAAAGAGGACTCCGAAGTGACACGCTATGTGAAGATGATTTCTCAAATGAACTTCAACATTAGCTTTCTTGAAGCACTTGTCCACATGCCCAAATTTGTTAAAGCATTTAAGGAATTGCTTAACAAGAAGGAGAAGCTGATTGAACTCGCCAACACACGCTTAAATGAAAACTGCTCTGCAGTTATTCTTAAAGAACTTCCAGAAAAGCTTTGAGATCCCGGTCGTTTTGTGTTGCCTTGCGTTTTCAACAAAACTGAAGAATTTACTGCCCTTGCTGATCTCGGGGCCAGTATTAATTTGATGCCATTGAGTGTTTGGAAAACACTATCATTGCCCGACCTCACTCCAACAAAGATGACTCTTGAACTTGCAAATCGCACTCTCGCTTACCCCGTTGGTATTGCCGAAGACGTGTTCATCAAAGCTGGCACATTTACTTTCCCGGTTGATTTTGTCGTTGTTGATTATGAAATGGACCCTCGTATTCCTTTAATACTTGGTCGGCCATTCTTGAGAACCGGACGAGCTCTAGTTGATGTTGCCGAAGGTGAGTTAATCTTAAGAGTCGGGGATGATGCACAAGTTTTCAAAATGGGGAAGCTCACAAGTAAATCCTTTGGAGGACGAGAATCAGTAAATATGATTAATGTGCATGATGACTTTGTCGTTTACAACAAACCTCTATTCGAGTCTTGCGATGATAATCCATTTTTTCAAGATGATGTAGATGATTCTCTCCCCACTTTGGAACCTTCTCCCATTTATGATTCTCCACCGGTCTTTGATGCTTATGATGATGATTCTAGCTCAGATTTGGATGATTATGATGCCCTTACTTCTGAGTATCCCGATCTGCCTACATACGATGATTTTGATGAGGCTGATACTCTTTCGAGCGATTCTTCACATGATGAAGATCCTCCGCCATCACTCGATCCTACTTTGGACGATTACTCATTTGAGGAAGACTTCTCTACGTTTCTCAACACTTACTTCCCTCATAAGAGTGATGCTCCTCCTTTGGACTTTGAAGATTATCGTCTTGATCCTACTTTGGATTTGAAGAACATTCTTTCAAAGGAGAAGAAACCGGTTGACACCAATATCCGCAGCACATATGATTTAACACCTCTTTGTCCCCCTTCTGAGGACGAGGTTGTGCTTCTTCGCGGATCTTCTTCCCATTCTGCTGAGCCTGAGTGCTATTTTCCCCTAAAGAAAAAGGTGTTCGACCCTGGTATTGATATTCTACAGCCATCTCAGTATCCACCTGATGAAATAAAAGGAAAAATCTTTGGAATTATTGAAGACATGCTTGCACCACTTCACCCTTGCTTCCACCGTGCTCAATCTCTGCTTAAGGGAACCTTGCCTACTCTTCTTTGGCTTGCCTTGTTCGCCTTAAGCCTGTGCTATTTGATGGACGAAAACTATGTTTTTGATCCTGGTGGATATGTTTCATGCTTCTTCCTATGATGATCAAGGTCGAGTCAGGCTCACGACTCGGTTAACAAAAATCAAGCGCTTCTTGGGAGGCAACCCATGCATCTATCTTTTAGCTTTCTTTATCCTAAGTGTAGGGGAGACCCGTTGGTTTGCTATTTCCTCTCCTCACTTCTTAATCAGGGATTCGAGCGCTCAATGATCCACTCTTGATGATTCTTGACGACCCGTGATTCCGTGTCCACTTCTTCTCGGTTCTATCCTAAACTCTTTTCGATTCACTATTTTATATTTTCTCAATAATAAAATAGGAATCTCTTTAGTTGTCTTTTCCTTAGCGAGATTTAAACAAAGTGCACAATGTCCTAAGTGTAGGGGAGTTTACTCCCACATGCTTAAACATTGAGGAAAATGTTTCTCTTAAGTGTAGGGGGACTTCTATCGAAGTTAAGTGGCTCTTTTCCTTGTATTTGTCCTCATTTTAACCAGAAAATCAATTTTTCGACACTTTTCAAAATTTTTGATCTATTTTGGCCTATTAGTTTTTCCCTTTGTATAGTTATTTTCTTTCTTTGCTAGAATAAATGTTTAATAAAGTGGTTTTAATTTTCAAACGTTGTGAATCTTTTGACTCAACCCAAGTTTACTTATCTAAGTTTACTCTAGCTAGTATCCTTAACATGTTTAAGTCAAGTTTTGCTAGGCTTTTATATAGGGAGCTATAAAACGCGAAAGTCTTAACTCTCACGGGTTAAGAACAAGAACTTTTCTCAAGTTCCTATAATTGATCCTAGAGAGTCGTTTATCAAGGGAACTTTAAAATGCGATTTCTAAACTTGAAAAAGTCTAAGAATTTGTAAGATCCTATAGGCGACTCGAAAACCCAAAACTTTGATTTAATAGGCTAAGCATCCACGAGTCTCATTCCTTGAGTGAGAGATTTTAAACTGTGGAGAACGAGAGATGATAGAGTCAATTATAAGTTTGGTATTCTTTCGTTAATTTATGTGAGTTAATTATGAGCCTATTCTCACATCGCTTGTTAATAAATTTATCTGCAATAAATAAGGTTGTACGATTTGAAAAGTTAGTTAGCTTCTAGCCCAAGATCGTTTAAAAGTTACTCGGTATGGATTAGAGTTCATAGCCAAGGCATAACTTACTGAAGCGGGATGCGAAGATTGGCGAGTCCGAAAAGGCCCTAACAAGGAATGAGGGCTACATTTTGTTGCTAAAGATCCAAAGTGATGGAAGAATCATTAATCGAAAATCAATATGAAGGATCAAGACACACGACGAAAAGCAAAAACTCCCCAAAAGTCATGGAGAAGTGTATCCGAAAAGACCCTAACAAGGTATGAGGATAACTAGATCCAAGTCATAAAAGGAGGCGGATCGTTGTATATCAAAGTCCAAAATAAAGATTGGAGAAAAATGAAGAAGTCGTGGTCCAAGTATGAATCTCTCAAAACTTCAAGTGAAGAAATTCCATTATGAAGAGAAGACTATAATTTCATGAACGTCTCTCAAAGTTTGAAGTATGAAGTCGCTGCCAAATATCGGTCCGAGAAAGGTCTCAAATCGCGAAGCGAGTTATGCCAAGATATGAACTTTATGAGGTCCCGAGAAGCAGTTTTAAAAGATTTTGTCCTTTAGCTAACTATTGATTAAATCGTTCACTTTATTTTCGGCCTAATAAACTATCGAAATAAGTCAAACAATGCATCCTCGTGATCATTCAAGACAATAATAAAATATAAGAGATGCCCCTAGGAATAAGGGAGTCTAAGTGAATAATTGGCCCACATGAGTTCGTGTTAGTTTGCTAACTTATAATAACAATGATCTCGTTTTTAAGCTTGGTTTGGAGAAAGTGAAAACTTGAGGATGATGATTATTCATGACATTTCCAAAACCCAAGGTATGCTTTTGATTTCTTTACTTTGAATGTTTGTAATTCTCTATCTATTTAATAAAGGCCAACGTGGATTGATTATGATGAAAAATGTAAACGTGCTTTGTAACTAATGCATTGCATGAGGACATTGCAATGGTCAAGTGTAGGGGATTTGATAGGTGTGTAAACACCCATCTTTTCTACCACTTAATTACAATAATAACCGAGCCAAAACGTGTATTTTATGTCTTTTATGTCAGAATTATGCGTGGTTTGTGTTTTTGTTGTGATTTAGGACGAAATTGTGAAAAGTGGAGAAAACACGGCATTTACGGGCTTTTAATGAAGAAAAAGATGAAAGATGAAGCCGAGAAGTCGAGAGTGCAAAAAGAACGGAAGTCCAAGACCAATTCTGAAGATTTATCGAAGAAAAAGTCAAAAGACGGAAGTTTACCAAAAAGCCGAAGAACTCGAGTCTTATTTATTGAAGAATTAAAAAACGAGTTTAAAGAAATCCCGAGCCAAAAAGTCCTTAAAGTCCAAGATTAACAAAAGACTAAGAAGGAAGGACTTAATGGTGCAATTAACAAGAAAGGAAGGAGATGAGGAAGTTTCCTCTAACCACTCTCCTAATCTCCTATAAATAGACCATTAGTATCTCATTTTCATTTTTGTTGGCTAAGGTGACAATTAGTCTTCCACTTTTATTTTCCTTGCACATTTACTTTATTGCACATTTAAATACTTGTCTTGCACTTTTAATACATTTAATTTCCAAGTAAGTGTTCTTTAATTTTCTTGCTTTTAATCTCTCATTCTACCTTTCTTTCTTGCTTGATCTTTATGTTTACATGCTTATTGTCTTGCATATTTGATTAAAGATTGTGTTTTTATGCTTGTGATTGTGTTAGATCATTGATTCTTATAGTTTATTTGTTTTCATCTTTAAGTTTTTAAAGTTTTTATAAAAGTTATTTTTATATAAAAGTTGTTTTTCGTAAAGCTTATTCATTTCGTGTTTTAAAAGTCTTTAAATTTCAGTTTAGTAGCTTATTTTCATACGGTTTGCCTTAGGATTTTCGTCTTGTGCTTATTTGAGTTTAGCTTATTTTTATAGCTTATTTTTGTGTTCTTTCCTCCGTATTCCGATCTGACAAGTTGGAAAAGGGTTATATATTCCGATTGGAGTAATCGGATTAGGGTTTTGATATTCCTAACAACATTCCGATTTGGGAGACTTTGGTATTCCGATCAGGGCAGGTGTGGGTATTCCGATCAGGTAAGTGACAGTTATTCCGATTGGTGCTCTTTGCCTCATTCCAGTCGAGGTGTTGATTGGATATTCCGATCACTTGTTCCGATCAGCATTCCGACCAGATCTCTTCCATATTTCGATCAAGGTGAGTTCACATTCCGACCAGGTAGGTTTGTGGTATTCCGATTGGGCTATTGGTGACAACAATTCCGATTGGTATTCCGACGATAACATTCCGATCGGGTCAAGGTGAGGCTGATCGGAATATATTCCGATTGGAGTGGTTTTTCTCTATTTAACTTTGTTTAATTTTTAATTCCTTATTTTTATACTTTGTCTAATTTTAATTCTCGTCACGCTTTACTTTTAGGTCACTTTATTTAACGTCCTTTATTTTAAGTAGACTTAGATTTAATTTCACGCCATTTAATTTTAACGCCATTTTACTTTAACGACATTTACTTTTAAGTCTTTGCACATTTAAATTTAAAAACAACCAAAAATATTTGTTTCACCAAAATCAATAGAGTCACACTTAGAACCTAGATCAATTCGATTAGACTACAACAAAGAACTTAATTTTTATACGGGCCAAAAGCCTTGTATTAAACTTCATCATGCAAATTAGAGGGGCTGTCTCTAATTTAATATACTGGTTTTGGGTAGGAGGGATCAGCTCCTTGTGAAGGATACAAGGCACACACCATATTCACCATGAAATCCTGACTGAAAACATGTAACTAGGATGCACACATACGCCCCACATGATAAATATAAAAATATGGCCAAAAGCTGAAGGGACGCCACGAGCAATCACTCCGCCGTGGTGAAGTCATAACATCAGTGCCTCTAATGTTATGGTTATGGTACCTCCATAACTAGGTGAAACTGGTCATGCATGTATATGGCTATAGGTATTCTTAATTAAACATAAACAAATCAAACACGTAACTTATACTACGGGAAAACATTTGGCTGCATACGGGGAATCCTAATAAGGAAAGAATGTCCATACTGAGAGGACGGGAATCCGTACCTTATGTCCAGTGAACGAAGAAGACGAACTGAGAGGAATCCTACTTCCGTATCACTAATGCTACATAAATACATACATGAATAAGTATCTGCTTACTATGTACGTAACTGGTTTTATGTCATGTCTTAGCTTATTTTATATGTTCTTACCATGTTTTACTGTTTAAAGCCTTAAACTGTGTTTATCTTATATTCTGTTTAATCTGATTAAGTATTTCTGGTATTTCATGTGTTATTATACTTACTGTGTAATAATAAGTAACTTTCCAAAAACAGCAGGTTTCCTAAAATAGAAAGTTTCCAAAAATAGAAAGTTACCAAAAATAGAAAGTTACCAAAAATTGAAAGTTTCCAAAAATAGAAAGTTTCCAAAAATAGAATTACTGTTTAAAATAGATAAGTTTCTAAAAATAGAAAGTTTCCATAAATAGATCAGTTGCCTTAATTAAATAAGTTTCCATAAATAGATTAGCTGCCTGAAATAAATAAGTTACTAAAAATAGAAAGTTTCCATAAATAGATTAGCTGCCTTATTTAATTAAGTTTCTAAAAATAGAAAGTTTCCATAATTAAAAATAAGCTGGTTAAATAAGCTAAGTATATAAGCCTAAGTGTTTTCATGATTATTTTCTAAGTCATATGATATAATGTATAGTTTATTAATTATTTCATGTAACTAAATAAACTATAGGTTAAAATATTTAATTAAAGTATAACATGTTTTTAATTAAATAAAGTTACATACTTAGGTTAAAACATGTATTATTATTTATTAATAATATAACCTAAGTCATGTTAATTAATTAATTATAACCATGGTTTTTAAATAATTAATTAATTATAAGTCTTAAAAATATATAATACTTAGGTTAATAATTTCATGATTTTTATAATTAATATAACCTAAGTCATGTTATTAAATTAATCATGTCATGTTCATCAATTTAATTTTAACATAAGATTATAAAAGAAAAATAATCTTAACATACACCGTGAACCAGATCTTGACTAAGAACCATGAACCAGACATGAAATCGACACCATACCCCGAACCAAATCGGGGTTACCCTTGTCTTGTTGCTGCCGTGCGACCCACACCAACCAACCGGGACCATATGGTCTCGGTGGTGGTCATGTAGCCAAACCGAGACCCTCTCGGGTTCGGTTTAGGCGCGGCCAACAACAAACACCCCTAAAACATTACTTTTTGATTTATTACAAATCCAATTCCATGTTAGATCTATGATTTAATTAGGTTTTTAAGAAAACATATCATGTTCTTAATTATTTAAAAGATTAAATCAAAAGAAAAGGGTTTAAAAGAATTACCGAATGCGTGGATCTAAACAAGGATGAACAAGCACGAACACTAGCAACAAATCCAAGATCAAAGATCAATAAACACCCTCTTGGTGTGTTGTATGGGTGGCGGCCAAAAGCGGGAGAAGGAAGAGAATTAGGGTTTTTGATGTTTTCCTGTAAAGTGAAAAATGACATGTTTTTCCCTAGTTTTTCTTGTTTAGTAAAAATTGATGGGCTAAGCCCATTATTCCTCCCTAATTTCGTGGTAAGGGGGCCCACATGGGGTAACCCGATCATTTTCCGTGTCTAATTAATAAGTGTGTTCTCGTGTTCGTGTTTTACGTGTTTGTTCGTGTTTATTTGTGTTCGCGTTTTGTGTGTTCTCGTTAAATAATTACTGTGACCTAATATATTTATTTACGCTCGTAATAAATATATATATAATTAATAATAGTTCGTGATTTAATTACGTTCGTGATTTCATGATCGCATGTTCGTGATTAATTATTGTCAAATAATTATTGCGTGTTCGTGCGTAGTAAATACTTATCGTGACTAACACGTACGTAATACGTAATATCCTAACACGTAAACGTAATCGTACTATAAAGGAAAGTTTTAATCTAGTACGTACGATCTTAAGGGTACTATTCATGGTAAAATCATGCGGGTTTTACAGCGCTCAAATGGAATTTTTGGCCGACAAGCTAGGATTGAGAACCTTCTCGCCCGAGACTCTAAAGGAACTGGCAGATGAAGCGAAAGAATAGTGGTGGTAAACTATTCTCCGTATCCTTAGTGATCATTTGTATATATTGTTTATATTTTTATCCACAAAAGCAAAATACAAAAATATAAAACCATATAAAAACCATAAAAATTGAAAAGTTCAGAAAAATCCAAAAATATTTTTAATTTATTTTTCAAAGGCATGTCTTTTGGTATGATAATATTTACGGCCTTAGAAATGTTGATTAATATTGACACGGTGCCATAAATAGAGTTCGTACAAAAGCTGTAAATATTTCATAAAACATGCCCATATGGCTTGTAGTTATTTCAGACTGCAACCCGGTTTTCACATTAAAGTCAAGTATTTCTTATGAAAGCTTTGGCTCTCAACGGGAATTAATTTTCTCGGATAAGGTTTACTTAAAAGCCTTGTAAGGGATCAAGTTTACTTTATAACTTGGTCTAACACAAACTTATGTACGCATCAGTGCATTTATTTGTTAATACAAGAGAAATCTTGTTTTTATGAAGCTATCATCTCTACAAACCATAGCTATCTACATTTGGTATCTACATACTCGATGATGCGACTACTCAAACGACGACTACAACTATTTCAATAGAACACGGGTCAACAATTGAGGGGGAGCAACTGTCAAGCATTCAGAATCTTTGATGCCGAACGTTCCAAGTTCACATATTGGTGTCAAGACAACAATACCAATCGTACATGTGGTGTCAAGAGATGACACCAGACGTGACGAGGCGACCAACATTTTCCGACAAGAACCATTTGATCTTATCATATGATGTTCTCATCAATCAGGTCCAACCTTGTCAATTCATTCTTATATGGTGAACATGTGATCATGTTACAAATCGGTATCATATCTCACAAATTAGTCTCATGAAGACAAAACAGACTTGCATTTTTCTTCTCAAAACCTTTGTTAAAACTTCATTAAATCAATTAATATTAAAAACATCGATTGGGTTAATATTATTAATACAGGGAAGAAAATGTGATTTAATATGGGAAATTATCACAAATGGTTTGACTTAACATGATGGCTCATCCCGACATATGCGAAATGTTTTCGAATATCAAGGCGTATGTTAAGGGGGAGCAAAATGGATTTGCTATACCAAAATGGATTTCATGGTGACATATACTTACCCTAAACCCAAATATTTCACGAAGATGAAGATTGTGGTGTCATATTGATGGTAGGATGGGTTAAGTCAAATGATTCTTCCAAAACCAGAGGAATCTTCCGAAGGACATTCCATAGCTAGAAATAGTAGTCCTTAGGAAAGATGGAGAAAGATTGTGAACGTAGCTGAATGCCGCCCAAGTACTTAAGTTAGCACTGGAAAAATCACAACAAGGTGCTAGTTATGATGTATTGGTAAGCATTGAAGGGGTTGAAGAATGAAAAAGACTTGTAAATATAAAGGGTCTAAAGAAAGAAGCCCTCTTTACAACCTTAGGCAAAAACCGGGTCAACACATATGCAATTGAGATCATTTTAATGATGCTCGATATTGAAGATAGACATCATGGACCCAGTGATGCATTTCACAACCCATCCCAGCCAACTCAGATATCTCTCAAAAGGTATTTGTTTTATTCACATGGAGACAACGCATTATCTATCGATTTATTCACTCCGAGTAAATTGGTATTGAAATGGTGGCACTCCTCTCCAGCCTCCGATCACTAAAATCCAAAATGCACGATGGAGTCTAGAGCCATTTGAGATCATCAAATATCTCGTTAGGACACATTTCCATATTTCCTTGCTTCTTCACACACTGTAAAAAGTAAGAAAGATAGAGTCCTACGCAAAATCTTCATGATCTTGCCTGAACATCCGAGTAATACGAAAGTATTTACAATGAAGATGGAAACCCTTCTTGAGCGAATATCAAAAAGCTCATGGTAGGTGACTTGTGTGATTCTTTATTAATCAAGCTTGTCATAACTGGAAAGCAACAGTGGTTTAATTCTTAACTGAACTTAAACACGTTCCAGGCCTCTACGCAATATCTTAGTGATCTTTCCAGAACACTCAGAGTGACACTCTATAGTGTTCACAGTGATGAGTGGAAATCCTTCTAGTGTTAACCTCAAACAGCACTTGGTAGGTAACTTGCAATATTCAATATGAATCGAGCTCGTGACAACTGGAAAGCAACGATGGTGCTATTCTTTAATGAATCAAACTTGTTCCAGGAATTGGAATTGACGGCTTCAATCATGCGGATTTTATAATCCAAATAATTCACTCTTTATGCTCGCAGTCAGCTTTGGACGGTCGAATAAAGAGAACGGGTTTACCCGCGAAATCTTGTAAAGGAGATTTTTAATTAAATCTACTTGCCACAAGTATGATATTTAATATCGTCCAACGGTCTTCACCGACCGAAGGTAAAATTCTACCGAAATAGAATGAAATGTTCAAAGCCATTTCGTTCGTGTCTACTTATGTTGCGGCATTTGAAGATGGTGGTGTTGCAGAATCCGAGAAGAAGTCGTCCCGCATGCTTATACTTTATGCACTTAATACTTTATTTAATTCTAGAAATCCTAAAAGTCAAGTCTTCCACTGTATCAAACTCTGAATCTTTCAAGAATTACGAAGGTATAAGTATGTGGGACATGAAGTCACGAGGAGGCGGATATCACAAGTGATGTACAAGATAAAGGCAAGAGATTAATGCTCAAGATTGATATCGAAGATCACATCAACATGTTCACCAAAAAAGAAAAAGAAAAGAAAGACGAAGACTACGAGCTCAAGACAAGCATAGTATGCTAGGTTTATTTTATTATTGTAACTTGGGTAACACCCTTGTTTGGAGTGACCTCCCTCAGGGCGAGATTGTTGGAAATACGTTTTACGTATTAGAAAGGATCGGTCAGTCCAACAATAGTCTAAGTAATAGCTCGTAGTTTAGTTTTACTAATATTAAGCAAACAAGGCTAAGCCAAGCCTACAACATGTGTAGGCCGGCCTAGTTTGTAAGCCCAAGCCCATCTCATGGGATTGGGTATATAAACCCTCTCCTTAGATGGAGAGGGTGTGGTTTCATTCATTTGTACACACTGTAACACCCCATTTTGATAATCGAATGTCACGCGTAATTATGGCGTGTCATCAAAGCATACAAGGATAAATGTCTAAACATTACATGACCATAAAAGGAAAATACCGGAATCAAACATCGGTAGTCCAAAAGTAAAGCTCATCACACACAAACATAAGTACTGTAATTAAGAAGGACAAAACAATGTCCATGGTAAGAGTATCAAAGTAAAGATAATGCATAAAGTAAAGAAAGGCTAGAAAGCTTCCAGTCCATATGCACGTACGCTTAAAGTCTGCGAGCGTCCCTGAGTACCTACCGTTTTGGAAACATAGAAAAGGAAAACAGCTGAGCAATACGCTCAGTGCACGGATGTACAATAAAGCATGAACAATATAAGCATATAAGCATATAACAGCCGAAGAAAATAAGTCCCGAATAACCCGGTTAGGTCTTGGTAAAACTGGTTTTATAGTTTGAAAAGCCTTATGTTTATCTTATAAAAACTATTTAACATATTCTACCATTAGCCAATATAGGTCATGAAAATCCACCGTGCAAGAATACTTGGAGGGGTGACCTCATCATGCAAATTAGAGGGGCTGCCTCTAATTTAATATACTGGTTTGGGTAGGAGGGATCAGCTCCTTGTGAAGGATGCAAGGCACACACCACATTCACACTGAGTAATCTGCTTGAAAACATGTAACTAGGATGCACCCATACGCCCCACATGATAATTATAATAATATGGCCAAAAGATGAAGGGACGCCACGAGCAATCACTCCGCCGTGGGGAAGTCATAACGCCAGTGCCTCTAGTGTTATGGTTATGGTACCTCCATAACTAGGTGAAACTGGTCATGCATGTATATGGCTATAGGTATTCTAAATTAAACATAAGCAAATCAAACATATAAACTTATACTATGGGAAAACAGTTGGCTGCATACGGGAAATCCTAATAAGGAAAGAATGTCCATACTAAAAGGACGAGAATCTGTACCTTATGTCCAGTGAACGAAGAAGACGAACTCAAGAGAGTCCTACTTCGGTATCACTAATGCTACATAAATACATACGTGTATAAGTATCTAATTACTAAAATACGTAACTGGTTTTATGTCATGTCTTAGCTTATTTTATACGTTCATGTCATGTTTTACTATTTTAAGCTTTAAACTGTGTTATCTTATATTCTGTCTATTCTGATTAAGTATTTCTTGTATTTCCTGTATTATTATACTTACTGTGTAATAATAAGTAACTTTCTAAAAATAGCAGGTTTCCCAAAATAGAAAGTTTCTAAAAATAGAAAGTTACCAAAAATAGAAAGTTTCCAAAAATAGAAAGTTTCCAAAAATAGAAATTTTCCAAAAATAGAAAGTTTCCAAAAATAGAATTACTGCTTAAAATAGATAAGTTTCTAAAATAGAAAGTTTCTATAAATAGATTAGCTGCATTAATTAAATAAGTTTCTAAAAATAGAAAGTTTCCATAATTAGATATAAGCTGGTTAAATAAGCTAATTATATAAGCTTAAGTGTTTTCTGATTATGTTTCTAAGTCATATTGATATAAGGTATAGTTTATTAATTATTACATGTAATTTAAATAAACTTTAGGTTAAAAGTATTTAATTAAATATATCATGTTTTTAATTAAATAAAGTTAAATACTTAGGTTAAGACATGTATTATTAATTATTAATAATATAACCTAAGTCATGTTAATTAGTTAATTACAGTCATGGTTTTTAATAATCAATTAATTATAAAGTCTAGAAAATAAAAATACTTAGGTTAAAAATTAATGATCTAATAATTAAATTATAACCTAAGTCATGTTTATTAAATAATTATGTCATGCTTTATTAATTTAATTGTTAACATATGATTATTAAAATCATAAACCTTAACATAAACAATGAACCGGATCGTGACTAGAAACCATGAACTAGACCCGTAATCGACACCATACCCCGAACCACTTCAAGGTTTCCCCCTGTTTGCTGCTGCCGTGGGACCCACACCACCAAACCGAGACCATGAGGTCTCTGTGGTGGTTCACAAGCCAAACCGAGTCCCCTTGGGGGTTCGGTTTAGGCGCCGGTCATATCAAACACCCCTAAATCCCTTGTTTTGATTTACCCCATAACCATTTACATGTTTAAATAATGTTTTTAATTAGCTTTTTAAAAACATCATGTTCTTATGTAATTTTTTAAATCAAAACATAAAAGAAAAGGATTAAAAAGGTATACCGAATGCGTGGATCAAACGAGGATGAACACACACGAATACTTGCACAAAATTCAAGATCAAAAATCAATCGAACACCTCCTTTTGTGTCTTTATATTCGGCGGCCAAAGAGAGAACAAGGAGAAAGAGAAAATCGTTTTAGGGTTTTTGTTATTTTACTGTAAAGTGAAAAATGACTAAAGATTTTACCTTAACCCCTTGTTAGTAAAATTTTGATGGGCTTGGCCCATCTTCTTGGTGTAGCCGCGGGTAGGGGGCCCCACATGGGGTACCCGTACCTTTTTCCGAGTCTAATTATTTTAGTGTTCGTTCGTGTTTTATCGTGTTCGTGTTTTATGTGTTCTCGTTAAATATTAACCGTGACTTAATATATTTATTCGTGTTCGTAATAAATATATATATACGTAATTAATATTAGCTCGTGATTAAATTACGTTCATGATTTCATGATCGCATGTTCGTGATTAATTATTGTTTGAATAATTATTGTGTGTTCATACGTAATAAATACTTATCGTGGTCTAACACGTAAGTAATACTTAAAGTTCTAATACGTGAACGTAATCATACTATAAAAGGGAAGTTTTAATCTAGTACGTACGATCTAAAGGGTACTATTCATGGTAAAAGCATGCGGGTTTTACAACTCTTCCCCCCTAAAAAGAATAATTCATCCCCGAATTATAGATAAAGTAAACTGAAGAAGGAGAACATACCCGAATTGAAAATATGAAATGAGGGTAAGAAGCCCGGATAGACTCCTCTGTTTCCCAAGTGGCTTCCCACTCGGTAGGATCCCTCCAAAGGATTTTGACGAATGGAATCGTCTTCCTTCTCATGACTCGTTCTTGTCTGTCAAGAACTCGCTCGGGTTCTTCTATGAAGGTGAGATCTTCACGTATCTGTTCCAATGGATACTTGAAATGTAATATAATGCAAGTTCGTTTTCTCAGTTCTTAACCAATAGAAAGTCCAATCAATATCAGATTTATTATTGTTCTTGGTTGTTCAAGCTTGCTTGGTAATCTATTGCTAATTCAAACAACACTATTTAAAAATGAAAAATATTAAACTATGTATATGTAAAACAGATTGCAATTACCACGTTTTTATTCAAGTAAAGTCTAAAATGCAAAATATAAAACTAAAAGGACTGAAAATGTAATTTCTATGAAAGTAAAATGCTCAAAATGTAAATTCTAAAAGTTATAAGGACTAAAAATGCAAAACAGTAAACTATAGGGATCAAAAATGCAAAATCAATAACAAACTAACTAAAATTGTAACAAATCAACAAACTTCTAACTGAAAACTAACAACTTTCAAAAGTAAAGGACTAAAACCTGCAAATACCACAAAATTAGGAAGTTTAGCTAGGTATAGAAACTGATTAAACTTCTAAGGACCTAAGTGCAATTTTTACAAACTTTTAAACAAAAACGGGACACAATGAAGATTAAGCTCGTTTGAGCTTATTACTCAACCAAATCAGCTGAAACCTCTTGCAAAACTCTTAAAATCCAATTTTAACTACGTGTGTCCAAGGATTTAAGCTAAAAGTCAGAAATAAGCAAAAGAGTGCTTATTAATAAGCACAAAATAAGCTACAGCTTATTCCAAACAGTCACAACTTGATTTTTGTGATGAAACTGATTAAACACTTGATTTAAAGAAGGGGAAATCAAACTAGAACGTTTTTCATCCAGAAATGAATGAGAAATCTGAAATAAGCTCTTTTGAGCTTATGTTGACCAAGTTTGACCAACTTTTTGGAAAAAGCTCAAAACTTCAAAACTTATTATTCAACACTAACTAACTGGATTGGTGAAAGAAAATCAAGACTTTTATGAAGTGGATTAAGAGAACTAGGAAAACAGTAGGTACTTTATATCAGAGAATGACAAATGCTCAGTCCTTGACCAAAAAGCTCTTTTCTAGCTTATTACCTAATACTGTAGAATTTCCTTTTAGAAACTGAAAGTTTATGATATAAGCTATAACTAGAAACAAGTTTGAGGAAATTTCATCCAAGGATGAATGAGAAATCAGCAACTGAAAATGGTAAGTTTTTCAAACTAAAGCTGAAATAAGACTAACCCAAACTATTTTTATGCCAATTGCCTTATTGACTTTGTATTTGACTTGTAAATGACCTAAAACCAATTGTTAACACCTAATGACTGGAAATCAACTTCTAAACACCAAATCTCAACACTTGAAAACTGATTTTAAGCTACTCCCAAACACACCTTTATCTGTTATGATCAAACTTTTACAAAGGCTTTTAAAGTTCTGACTTAAGCTGATTCAAAGGCTATAGCAGACTAGTTTTAATAGACTAAATGCAAAGTATTCAAGCTGAGAACAAACAATAACCAAGGCTAGAACTCAATTAAGCTAGTAAGCTAAAAAGTGACTGAAATTATGCAGAAACTACAACTCAGAACACAAGAATGCAAGATTAATGCTACAAACACACTAAGTTCAATCAAACAACAGCAACTAACAATTATATCATATAGCCATCAAATTTATACTAGGAAATTTAGCATGCAAAGACTTGTTAAGTGGAACAAAAACAAGAATTTCAAAACCTATTGTAGAAATCCTTTGGGAAGAAGAGGAGCGCTGAGCTCTCTTGCACTAGTGATAACCACCACCTATCACTAGTATTCAACAAAAATCTACCAACAATCAACTGCAAATCATCAAACTGCTTGTAATCTTCAAATGAACAATGGAAAGAACAAATCTTGATTAAACAGCTATCAATCTCCACAAATGTCAGTTATGATCTATAGTTGATCATAACAAACATCAAACAGCAACAATACAATCCAATTGAAGCAAGATCAAACTGGAATTTGAAGAACAGAATTTGGCGGGAAAAGGAAATTTGAATTTTATTGAATGAATTCAGTTATAAAGGTTGTTACAAGCTACTAACTAACTAACTGACTCAAGAGTTTGTCAGACTCTTGAGTAGTTAGAGGAAAAGTGAGGGAAAAAGGAAAGGGAAAATTGAACTATGTGTTTTTACAATTTTAAGCTACACTGAAAAATGAAGACTAGTCTAGGTATTTATAGGCAAGAATTGAGAGTTTGTTGGAGTTGGTGACGTGTCAGAACCAGTAATAGCTTGCCACGTGGAAAAATTCTGCATTTGGCACTTGAAGGTGATGAACAAATTTGGGTGTTTTTGATTCACTGGATGATTTGTTAATTGGATTGCACCATTGAATTCCTCTCTTCAAAACGAGCAAGTTTGGTGTTTTGATCTTCTCATGAAACGGCTTCAATCTCAATCCCGATTCTGGAAATTTTCTTTGTGAAGAAGATGACACGTGTCATCTTTTTATTGGTTGAGGGAGAGAGTTGTGGATTGAACTGTTGAGATTTGGTGTAATAAATGAAAGGCGGCAGTAGTGGATGACGTGGTGATCCATGTATATTATTTCCTTGCTTCTGATTGGTTGAACTTTCTATCACATGGATTAAACTTTAACAGCTTTCCAAACTTGGCAAAACAAGCCCCTTGACTTGGCAGATTCTTGTTTCAAGCTAGGATCTTCATTCCCTTGACATTTTTGGTCCTTTAACTTCCATAACTTGTACAAAATGGTCCTTTGACTGAGTTGACTTGATAGTTTGACCAGGTTTGACTTGAATCTTGACTTTTCATTATTTGCACTTCTAGTCCTTCAACTTTCATAACTTGTCAAGATAGGTCCTTGAACTTCAAAGTCTTGTCACTTTTGATCCTCTTTTGTCTTTTTCATCCATTTGAGCTTGGTTTTATCCTTGTTTGCTTGAAAATGTATCTTCTTACCTACACAAGTGCACACAAACACAAACATACCACATAACACTGCTTTTTACAAGATAAATGGGTATTTTGCTTCATGTTTTAGGGTTATTTGTTGATAAAAGGATATGAGTTTAAGCTCATATCAAATTCCCCTACACTTGAGCATTGCCATGTCCTCATGCAATATTATATTTCAAGGCTTAAAGATTACATTTCCCTCATAATTAATCCACCTTGGACATATGAGATGCATCTACACTACTCTAAACTAGATGATGCATGATTTTGACTTTTAATAATGCAATGAATCAAAATATAATTCTATCTATATCTTTTTGATTTTTCTTGAAATGGTTTTGATGGAAATAACTCATAAAGAATTCAATGACTTAGATTAGGGCTTGGATACCATGAACATTTATCACCCTCAAGTTTCACTTTCCCCATACGAAGCTAATAAATGGGATCATTGCATTCACAAGTAAAAAGTGCATCAACTTATTCATGACAATTAAATGTGGAACCGGTTATTAATTGAGCAAATTGCTTGAGGGCAAATTTGTCATTATTCAAGTGTGAAATATAAGAAATGTAAAATCCAAAAATAAGGAAGCACGGTTTTAATCCTAAGTAATCTTCTCATCCATTACTTGAAAAACCGCTCACAATTAATACAAGTCCGTATTAAAAGTAATAAGTCATTCGCCTTATGTGTAAAATCCTCATGTCATGCTTTCATAAGTAACTACACACTCGCTAAGGAAAGAAAAATAAAACTCACGCAATAATTTACATCCGCATCTTTTTGAGATTTTGGATCTTCAACCCCGCAACCCGTCAAGGTAATATTGGATTGGAGCAATCTATTGAATCCCCGCAACCCGTCAAGGTAATATTGGAACTCAATAGTCACTATAATTAACACCACACTGCCCCTCTTGGGAGTCTTGCATTATTTTTTTTTATTTTTTTCTTTTTCTTTTTTTTTTCTAGCCACTCATTTTTTTTCAAGCCGCTCTTATTTTTCTTTATTCCTCACAAAGAAATTTGCAAAGAAGAAAAGGAAAAACACCCGCTAAATATGGAGCATGACATAAGTCTAGTACACATAAAACGTGCTAACTTAGAATCTTAAGACGTACTCATATCAACCATGAATGATTAGCCAAAAATGCATAAGAGATTACAAACCAATTAAAACCGTACTTGATTATTTATTAACAATTATATACATGCGAAGAAAGTAGAGGTAAAGAAGAGAAGGGTTTAACCACAAGTAATTGCCATGAAGTCTATCTAGCCCTTTTACACTTGCTTCAACTCTATCATTTCCCATTCTCCACAAATTTAAAATTTCAAAGAATGAAATTGGTGGAAGCTTAGCCTAATAGACCAATGAAGGACTACATGGTTAAGGATACTAGCTAGAGAGTGCTAAAATAAGCAAACTCGGGTTGAGTCAAAATATCCATGGCGGGCCTAATATATCAAAGAAATCTAAACTTGTTAAAACCATGTTTTATTATATTTTTTCCTTTTTATATATTTTGATGAAAAATAAAAGAAGAAATATATACAATGCAAATGTGTTATGCAAATGAAAAATGATTGATGCAAAAATTATGAATGCATATTTTTGTTGGCCAAAGTAGATCAAAAATTTGAAAAATGTCGAAAATTCAATTTTCCATGTTATCATGCAAGACAATGACAAGTTCTAGGTAAGGTCACTTCGATAGAAGACCCCCCTACACTTAAGCTAAACATTGTCCTCAATGTTTAAGAGCATGGAAGTATAAAAACTTCCCCTACACTTATGACAATGAATAGACTTTGCTTAACCAAAGTTAAGGAAAGGACTACTATTAGTGAAATCATGTTTAAGCAAAAGGTGTCAATGAAAAGTCACTAAAGTAACGAAGTGAACCGGATACAAGGGCCTCCTCCATAAGCTCCAAAGCACAAGATGAGTGAGCAACCCTACAAACAATCAAGAAGACAAAAGAAGGTCTCCCCTACACTTATCTCCAAATCTATGCCTTTATTTCTAACCTACAACACTCTAAACCTAGTTATACGATGCTTGAGTTAATGAGTCTCTAGCTCGACTCGTCCCTCAATGAATTAATTCATGGGGAAAATGGGGACCTCTTGGACCATTTCAACGGAAATGTCCTCCCCAAAGTAATGTTTAACACGGTGACCATTCACTTTAAAATTTGGACCATCGGGTTGGGACAACTCAAGAGTTCCATATGGAAACACTTGAGCAATAGTGAATGGACCGGACCATCTCGACTTAAGCTTGCCCGCAAAAAGCTTCAATCTTGAGTTAAAGAGGAGAACCGGCTCTCCAACTTTGAACTCACGATTCTTGATCTTAGCATCATGCAATTTCTTAGTCTTTTCCTTGTATAGCAAAGAATTCTCATAGGCATTGGCTCTCAACTCATCCATCTCATTGATTTGATCTTTCCTATGTGAACCGGCTTGGTTTAAATCAAAGTTAGCCCACTTGAGAGCCCAAGATGCCTTATGTTCTAACTCAAATGGAAGGTGGCACGCTTTTCCATAGACAAGCCTATAAGGAGTACAACCAATTGGTGTCTTAAGAGCCGTCCTAAACGCCCACAAAGCATCATCAAGCTTATCCGACCAAGAAGCTCTATGCTCTCCCACCGTTCTTTCTAAAATTCTCTTTAAACCACGATTTGTGACCTCGGTTTGACCATTTGTTTGAGGGTGATACGCGGTAGAAAGTTTATGATTCACTCCATATTTCTTCATAACTCTCGTGAATTGATCATTACAAAAGTGCGTACCACGATCACTTATGATGGCCCGAGGTACACCAAATCTAGTAAACAATTGTTTCAAGAACTTTACAACCACTCTAGCATCATTAGTAGGTAAGGCTTTAGCCTCCACCCACTTGGACGCATAATCCACCGCCACAAGTATATACTTGTTTCCCTTAGAGGATGGAAAAGGTCCCATGAAATCTATTCCCCATACATCAAATATCTCACACTCTTGGATAAAATTTTGTGGCATCTCATCACGTTGTGTAATTTTTCCTTGTCTTTGACAAACATCACAAAATTTCACCATCTCTTGAGCATCCTTGTAAATGGAAGGCCAATAGTAACCCGAATCAAAGACTTTCTTGGCGGTGTAGTTAGGCCCAAAATGTCCACCCGTAGGTCCTTTATGACATGCCTCTAAGATTTTAAATGCCTCGGGCCCATCTACACACCGTCTAATGATTTGGTCCGCACATTGCCTAAAAAGATATGGATCATCCCAAAAGTAATACTTAACTTCCTTAAGAAACTTTTTCTTTTGTTGGTAAGTAAGACCCTCAATAAGCACATTGCCCACAAGATAGTTTGCAATATCCGCAAACCAAGGTGTGGCATCCTCTTGGGAAGAGATAGACATGAGCTCCTCTAGTGGAAAGGATTCATTGATTTCTTGATGTGGGAAATCTCCTTGAAAAGGATGCTCAAGTCTACTCAAATGATCCGCCGCTAAATTCTCGGCCCCTTTTCTATCACGAATCTCTATCTTAAACTCTTGAAGCAACAAAACCCATCTCAAAAGCCTAGGCTTAGCATCTTGTTTTGTCATAAGATACTTGAGAGCGGAATGATCCGTATACACTATGGTCTTGGAAAGCACAAGGTATGGTCTAAACTTCTCAAAAGCATATACTATAGCAAGCAACTCTTTTTCCGTGGTAGTGTAATGAAGTTGTGCACCGGTCATGGTTTTACTCGCATAGTGTATAGGTTGGAAATGCTTATTAATTCTTTGTCCTAAGACGGCCCCCACCGCATAATCACTAGCGTCACACATAAGCTCAAAAGGTAATTCCCAATTTGGAGAAACCAAAACGGGAGCCTTTGTCAATTTTTCCTTAAGGGTCTCAAAAGAGTCTAAACAAGCTTGATCAAAAATGAAAGGAGCCTCTTTCTCCAAGAGATGAGTCATCGGTCTAGCTATCTTAGAGAAATCTTGTATAAAGCGCCTATAAAATCCCGCATGACCTAAGAAACTCCTCACACCTTTAACCGAGGTGGGTGGGGGAAGTTTAGCAATCACATCAATTTTAGCTCGATCAACTTCTAATCCCTTATTCGATATCTTGTGTCCTAAAACAATCCCCTCTTTCACCATAAAGTGACATTTCTCCCAATTAAGCACCAAACGTGTTTCCTCACAACGCTTAAGCATTCTCTCAAGATTGGTGAGACAAGAGCTAAAGGAGTTCCCAAATACGGAAAAGTCATCCATAAAAACCTCCATGGTTTGCTCTATCATGTCATGAAAAATCGCCATCATGCACCTTTGAAACGTCCCCGGTGCATTACATAGGCCAAAAGGCATCCTCTTGTAAGCAAATGTACCATATGGACAAGTCAATGTGGTCTTTTCTTGATCCTTAGGGTCAATGGGTATTTGGAAATAACCCGAAAAGCCATCAAGAAAACAATAGTACTCCTTTCCCGCTAAGCGTTCAAGCATTTGATCCATAAAGGGAAGCGGGAAATGGTCTTTCCTAGTTGCCTCATTGAGTTTTCTATAATCAATGCAAACTCTCCAACCGGTTACAAGTCTCGTGGGAATAAGCTCATTGTTCTCATTAGGCACCACGGTGATTCCACCCTTCTTTGGAACACAATGAACCGGGCTAACCCATGGAGAGTCGGAAATGGGGTAAATCATACCCGCATCTAAGAGTTTAATCAATTCCTTCTTAATAACCTCATGAATTTTTGGGTTAACTCTCCTTTGGTTTTGAATGGCGGGTTTATAGTCGTCCTCCATAAGGATTTTGTGAGTGCAAAAATGTGGATCAATTCCCCTTATGTCGGATATTTTCCATGCTAAGGCTTTCTTGTGTTTCTTAAGGACTTCAATAAGTTGCTCCTTCTCATCCTCTTTCAATTCCTTAGCAATAATCACCGGTAATTGGTCTTTTCCTTCTAAGAAAGCATATTCTAAGTGGGATGGAAGTTCCTTAAGTTCAATGGGAGGTGGACTCTCTATGGAAGCTTTTACTATGGAAGGTTCCTCAATGGTAATCTCTTGTGGAATAGGAGAAGGAATAGGGTCCTCATTGAGCAACTTTTGGATCGTAAGAATATCTTCTTCCCAATTAATGGGAGAATCATCATCACCAAGAAAGTTGGACTCAAATTCCTCCAAGAGGAAATCACTCTCTCCAAAAGGTGTTAAAGAGGGAGCAATTGAGGCCACGGTTTCAACATGTGGAATCTCATCACTAGCATTCTTACAAGCATCATGAAAGTGTTCATTACACACTTCATCTAGCACATCCACAATGTTAATAGTCTCACAAGGTCTAGACTCCTTAACCTCTTTTCTATCACAAACTTTCCCTAACTTAAACACCACTTTCTCATCCTCTACTCTCATAATTAATTCTCCTTCCGCCACATCTATCAAGGTACGACCCGTTCTCAAAAACGGTCTACCAACAATCAAAGGCACTCTAGGATCCATGTCATAATCGACCACTACAAAGTCGGCCGGAAAGGTAAACTTATCCACACCTACAAACACATCTTCCGCTATACCTACGGGGTGAGCTATGGTTCGGTTGGCTAGTTCAAGAGTCATCCTAGTGGGAGTGAGCTCGGGAAGAGATAGTTGTTTCCAAACCGATAAAGGCATGAGATTTATGCTCGCCCCTAAATCCGCCAAAGCCATGCAATTTTCAACACCGGGAAAATTACAAGGTATCAAGAAGCGCCCCGGATCTCCAAGTTTTGTTGGTAAGGTTTTAAGTAACACCGCGGAACAATTTTCATTAAGTGATGTGTTGGGCAAATCAACCAATTTTTCTTTGTTTGAAAGCAAATCCTTGAACATCTTAGCAAACTTTGGCATATAAGCAAGAGCTTCCGCAAAGCATATGTTGATATTGAGTTGCTTGAACATCCTTAAGAAATTGGAGACTTGTATGTCATCTTTGTTCTTTAACTTGTCCTTTTTCAACCTTGAAGGGTATGGAAGAGTGGGTTTTGGTGTAGGTGGAATAGGTGTTGTGGTAGAAGATTTGTCTTTGTTAGCCTCTTCATTGGGAAGTGTGGAAGGTAAAGGAGAAATATGAGGTGGTTGAGAAGGTGTGTTTGAGTGAATAGGATCACTTTGAGGAGGTGGAGTAGAAGTAGAAGGCTTATCACAAGTAGGAGCACAAGTAGGTTGAACAATAGTAGGTTTAGGAGGTGAAGGATCCTTTGTTGTTGTACCACTCCTTGTTGTAATAGCATTGACATTAGCCCGAGGGTTTGTTTGTGTGTTGGAAGGTAGAGCCCCTTGTGGTCTTTGAGTTACCGCCATTAAAACCTTATTGAATTGGTCATTGATTTTCTTTTCTATAGCTTGGAATTTCCTTTCATTCTCTTGATTCATCTTTTGCAAAAGATCCATTGTGTTAAACTCTTGTGGCACATAACCTTGATAACCTTGAGGTTGGAAAGGTAAAGGTTGGGAGTTAAATCCTTGATTTGGTGGATAAAAGGTATTTGCTTGAGGTTGAAATTGATTGGGTGCCTTGTAATTATTTCCTTGGTATGGTTGTCTTTGCCCTTGATTCCTTGCTAAAATTTGAGGAGGATTTTGTGGAATTTGGGTGGGTGGTTGGGGTGGGAAGCCGGGTGGAGTAAGGTAATTTTGGGATTTGTAAGAAAGGTTATTTGGATTGATGTTAGGCTTGAAGTGTTCACGGTGTTCCTCTTGATAAGCATAGCATTCCCCTTGATACCCTTGCACCTTATCACATTGTTCATAAGAGTGGGGGCCTCCACAAGTAACACAAGAAATGGTGATGGCATTCACATTATTTGAGGAATTGTTCAATGTCATGCTCTTAAAATCTTGAATCATGCCTTGAGTCATTTCTTGTCCTTGTTTGACTGTTTGAAGGATCTATTTAAGAATTTGGAGTTCACAAGGGGTTTGAGAAGTGTTTTGGATCACATGAACCTTTTCTTCAAATGGATTGTTTGTTTGAACCATTGCCTTAGTCTCAATAATGTTCAAAGCCTCGTGGTATGTCTTGAAAAGAATACTCCCTCCCGCGGAAGCATTTAGTGAATCTTGGTGGTGAGGTTTAAGGCCATTGTAGAAGGTATTGATTTGGCTTAGATCATCCATTCCATGGTTAGGGCATCGCCTCAACAACTCACTATACTCTTCCCAAGCATCACCAAAGGATTGACTAGGTTTTTGTGTAAAGCCCATAATCAAATTCCTCAAAACCATAGTCTTTTGTGTAGGAAAGAATTTGTTCAAAAACTTAGTGGTAAAATCATCCCATGTGGTGATACTATCGGGTGGTTGGGTGTCTAACCAATGCTTAGCACTCCCATCTAAGGAAAATGACACTAACATCAATCTAATGACCTCAGGTGGAACCCCATTATGCTTAATGGTATTGCAAAGTGAAAGGAATCTCTTAAGGTGAGCATGAGGATCCTCATTTTGTTTTCCAAAGAAAGGTGATGAAGACACCATATTGATCATGGATGTATGTAACTCAAATGTGTTAGCGGGAAAGTCGGGAATCTTAATGGCACTAACATATCCATGAATGTTGGATTGCATACGTTCATACAAAGTACGATTATCAATAGCCATGGCTTCTTGTGGTGGTGACAAAGCACGATTCTCGTGATCGGCTTGGTGGACGGTGGTGGTCTTACTCTTTCTCTTTTTCTTCCTTTTCGGAGGAAGAGGTTGTACACCAATCGGTATTTGTGCACGCCCGCGAGTGAGCATGCAACTCAATACGAGGAATGAGAGAGAAGCTCTCGTGTGACTTTGAAGAGAAATGGATTATCCTCTTCGAGTTTCAATATTAAATATCCACAAGAAAATAACAATATATGTATTACTACTTTAGGTGCAAGACCCTCAATGAAGCCTTCCTTCTTAGAATACTCCCAAGTGAACGGGGGGTTAGGTGGCGCGAAGCACTTAAGTACCTATTGACCCTTAGATGGCATTTTATAGCACATCGCCTTTCTATTCACTTAAATGTTCGTATTCTTCGAATTGTTGCTTATTGAGAGTATTTATCTATTCTTGCTTTATTTTGTTTGATCGATACGCGTGTCAAGGACCGGAACGCCCCTCAACACGGTGTATTGCCTCGACAATACTTATGGAAGATATGTAGATTGATTGTTCTTATACGTATACGTATTTACTTATAATAATATATGGAAAATATTTTTGTATTTATGAGTTTTTTAAAGGAAAATACTATATGTACATAAAAACCGAGAGAATCCAATAATATATATTTTTGGGTGCAATCTCTTAGGAAAAAGATTGCTTTTTGGATTTTTTAATTTTTTTTGGTCGATTCTTTAGGAAAAGAATTGTTTTGTTAATTTTTTAGTTTTTATATATTTTTATATTTTTGATTTTTTATTTGTTTTTGATTTATGATACGTAAAAATAACGTTCACCAAATGAACGGATCCCAAAAGCCAATGAAAACCGTCAATCGATAGTCTCTCGTGTAGTCAAAGAACCGGCAATATAATGCAAGTTCGTTTTCTCAGTTCTTAACCAATAGAAAGTCCAATCAATATCAGATTTATTATTGTTCTTGGTTGTTCAAGCTTGCTTGGTAATCTATTGCTAATTCAAACAACACTATTTAAAAATGAAAAATATTAAACTATGTATATGTAAAACAGATTGCAATTACCACGTTTTTATTCAAGTAAAGTCTAAAATGCAAAATATAAAACTAAAAGGACTGAAAATGTAATTTCTATGAAAGTAAAATGCTCAAAATGTAAATTCTAAAAGTTATAAGGACTAAAAATGCAAAACAGTAAACTATAGGGATCAAAAATGCAAAATCAATAACAAACTAACTAAAATTGTAACAAATCAACAAACTTCTAACTGAAAACTAACAACTTTCAAAAGTAAAGGACTAAAACCTGCAAATACCACAAAATTAGGAAGTTTAGCTAGGTATAGAAACTGATTAAACTTCTAAGGACCTAAGTGCAATTTTTACAAACTTTTAAACAAAAACGGGACACAATGAAGATTAAGCTCGTTTGAGCTTATTACTCAACCAAATCAGTTGAAACCTCTTGCAAAACTCTTAAAATCCAATTTTAACTACGTGTGTCCAAGGATTTAAGCTAAAAGTCAGAAATAAGCAAAAGAGTGCTTATTAATAAGCACAAAATAAGCTACAGCTTATTCCAAACAGTCACAACTTGATTTTTGTGATGAAACTGATTAAACACTTGATTTAAAGAAGGGGAAATCAAACTAGAACGTTTTTCATCCAGAAATGAATGAGAAATCTGAAATAAGCTCTTTTGAGCTTTTGTTGACCAAGTTTGACCAACTTTTTGGAAAAAGCTCAAAACTTCAAAACTTATTATTCAACACTAACTAACTGGATTGGTGAAAGAAAATCAAGACTTTTATGAAGTGGATTAAGAGAACTAGGAAAACAGTAGGTACTTTATATCAGAGAATGACAAATGCTCAGTCCTTGACCAAAAAGCTCTTTTCTAGCTTATTACCTAATACTGTAGAATTTCCTTTTAGAAACTGAAAGTTTATGATATAAGCTATAACTAGAAACAAGTTTGAGGAAATTTCATCCAAGGATGAATGAGAAATCAGCAACTGAAAATGGTAAGTTTTTCAAACTAAAGCTGAAATAAGACTAACCCAAACTATTTTTATGCCAATTGCCTTATTGACTTTGTATTTGACTTGTAAATGACCTAAAACCAATTGTTAACACCTAATGACTGGAAATCAACTTCTAAACACCAAATCTCAACACTTGAAAACTGATTTTAAGCTACTCCCAAACACACCTTTATCTGTTATGATCAAACTTTTACAAAGGCTTTTAAAGTTCTGACTTAAGCTGATTCAAAGGCTATAGCAGACTAGTTTTAATAGACTAAATGCAAAGTATTCAAGCTGAGAACAAACAATAACCAAGGCTAGAACTCAATTAAGCTAGTAAGCTAAAAAGTGACTGAAATTATGCAGAAACTACAACTCAGAACACAAGAATGCAAGATTAATGCTACAAACACACTAAGTTCAATCAAACAACAGCAACTAACAATTATATCATATAGCCATCAAATTTATACTAGGAAATTTAGCATGCAAAGACTTGTTAAGTGGAACAAAAACAAGAATTTCAAAACCTATTGTAGAAATCCTTTGGGAAGAAGAGGAGCGCTGAGCTCTCTTGCACTAGTGATAACCACCACCTATCACTAGTATTCAACAAAAATCTACCAACAATCAACTGCAAATCATCAAACTGCTTGTAATCTTCAAATGAACAATGGAAAGAACAAATCTTGATTAAACAGCTATCAATCTCCACAAATGTCAGTTATGATCTATAGTTGATCATAACAAACATCAAACAGCAACAATACAATCCAATTGAAGCAAGATCAAACTGGAATTTGAAGAACAGAATTTGGCGGGAAAAGGAAATTTGAATTTTATTGAATGAATTCAGTTATAAAGGTTGTTACAAGCTACTAACTAACTAACTGACTCAAGAGTTTGTCAGACTCTTGAGTAGTTAGAGGAAAAGTGAGGGAAAAAGGAAAGGGAAAATTGAACTATGTGTTTTTACAATTTTAAGCTACACTGAAAAATGAAGACTAGTCTAGGTATTTATAGGCAAGAATTGAGAGTTTGTTGGAGTTGGTGACGTGTCAGAACCAGTAATAGCTTGCCACGTGGAAAAATTCTGCATTTGGCACTTGAAGGTGATGAACAAATTTGGGTGTTTTTGATTCACTGGATGATTTGTTAATTGGATTGCACCATTGAATTCCTCTCTTCAAAACGAGCAAGTTTGGTGTTTTGATCTTCTCATGAAACGGCTTCAATCTCAATCCCGATTCTGGAAATTTTCTTTGTGAAGAAGATGACACGTGTCATCTTTTTATTGGTTGAGGGAGAGAGTTGTGGATTGAACTGTTGAGATTTGGTGTAATAAATGAAAGGCGGCAGTAGTGGATGACGTGGTGATCCATGTATATTATTTCCTTGCTTCTGATTGGTTGAACTTTCTATCACATGGATTAAACTTTAACAGCTTTCCAAACTTGGCAAAACAAGCCCCTTGACTTGGCAGATTCTTATTTCAAGCTAGGATCTTCATTCCCTTGACATTTTTGGTCCTTTAACTTCCATAACTTGTACAAAATGGTCCTTTGACTGAGTTGACTTGATAGTTTGACCAGGTTTGACTTGAATCTTGACTTTTCATTATTTGCACTTCTAGTCCTTCAACTTTCATAACTTGTCAAGATAGGTCCTTGAACTTCAAAGTCTTGTCACTTTTGATCCTCTTTTGTCTTTTTCATCCATTTGAGCTTGGTTTTATCCTTGTTTGCTTGAAAATGTATCTTCTTACCTACACAAGTGTACACAAACACAAACATACCACATAACACTGCTTTTTACAAGATAAATGGGTATTTTGCTTCATGTTTTAGGGTTATTTGTTGATAAAAGGATATGAGTTTAAGCTCATATCAATACTGAACCATGTGAAGGGGATGATACTGGTACTCTCTGAGTAAGGACACATGAAACACATTGTGTACATGCGAAAGCTGCGGAGGTAACGCTAACCGGTAAGATACTTCACCGACTCGTTCAATGATATCAAACGGTCCGATGAAATGAGGACTGAGCTTCCCTTTTATCCGGAAGCGTCTAACACCACATGCCGGTGAAACCTTAAGGAAGACGTGATCTCCTACGTTAAAATGTATGTCCCTACGATGCTTATCGGCATAACTCTTCTGACGTGACCGTGCTTCCTGAAGTTTCTGCTTAGCTACTGCGATCTTTTCATTGGTCATCTCTATGATTTCTGGTCCTTCAAGTGTTCGCTCGCCAACCTGATCCTAGCAGATTGGGGCGCGACACTTTCTGCCATACAACATCTCGAAAGGAGCACACTTGATACTTGCGTGCCAACTGTTGTTGTATGCAAACTCCACCAAACAGATATAATCGTCGCAATCACCCGTCCATTCCAACGCACATGACCTCAACATGTCTTCCAATGTCTGAATTGTTCGCTCCGACTGTCCGTCTTTTTGAGGATGAAAAACCGTGCTAAGCTGAAGTTGTGTACCCCAAGCTTTCTGCAGACTCTTCCAAAATCGCGAAGTGAAACGAGGATCTCTGTCTAAGACGATGCTGGATGGAGCACCGTGGAGTCTCATGATCTCTCTTCTATACGTATCGGCGAGTTTACTTACCGGATCTTCCTTGCGGATCGGTAAGAAATGAGCTGATTTGGTAAGTCGATCTACAATAACCTAAATTGCATTGTGCTTCCTCTTGGTAGGCAGAAGACCAGTAACAAAATCCATGGTGATTTTGTCCCACTTCCACTCTGGAATATCTAACGGTTGAAGAAGACCGCCAGATCGTTGATGCTCGATCATAACCTGCTGGCAGGTAAGAAAATTGGAGACGTAAGTGGCCAAATCCTGTTTCATACCACTCCAACAAAAGTACTGCTTGATGTCATGGTACATCTTAGTCGAACCAGGATGTATAGAGAATGGGGAGCTATGAGCTTCAGCTAACAAGGCTTCCCGGAGTTCTTGATCATCAAGAACACAAAGTCTCGTGCACTGCCATACGATACCATCTGCATCTACTCTGAATTCCGTCTGTTTCTCCAAATTCTGAACTATCGCCCAGATTTTTCCATCATCTTTCTGAGCTTCCTTGATCTTAGAGAGCAACTCGGGTTCTACTCTAAGATTAGCCCAGTAACCGTGTTGTCCACGTACCATGATCTCGATGTCTAGTCGCTCCAAGTCTCTTATGATTTCCTCCTCAATTTTAATGCCGTTGATCATTCCAGACTTCCTGCTAAGAGCATATGCTACTACATTTGCCTTTCCGGGATGATACTGTAGATTAATGTCATAATCCTTCAACAGCTCTAACCATCTCCTCTGTCTCATGTTCAATTCACTTTGAGTAAAGATATACTTCAAGCTCTTGTGGTCTGTGAAAATGTGACATGATTCTCCATATAAGTAGTGCCTCCATATCTTCAATGCAAACACGACTGCAACAAGTTCCAAGTCATGCGTAGGGTAATTTTCTTCATAAGGCTTAAGCTGTCGTGAAGCGTACGCGATCACTTTCCCATGTTGCATGAGAACACAACCAAGTCCCTTCCCCGATGCATCACTATAGATTTGAAATCCACCCGTACTAGATGGGAGAGTCAGAATAGGTGCAGATTCTAGCTTCTGCTTCAGGTCTTCAAAGCTCTTCTCTCGTTTTTCAGTCCAGACGAATTTCTCCCCTTTCCGCATCAGTTTGGTCAATGGTAGTGCTAAGCGGGAAAAGTTCTCCACAAACCTATGGTAATAGCCAGCTAAGCCTAAGAAACTGCGGATTTCCGTCGCTGATGTCGGCCTCGGCCACTTAGTAATGGCCTCAACCTTCGCTGGATCCATAGTGATTCCTTATGCTGATACAATGTGAACTAAGAATGCCACCTTTTCTAACCAGAACTCACATTTGGATAATTTAGCATAAAGCTGCTTCTGGCGAAGAACCTGTAGTACTGTACGAAGTGGTCTTCGTGTTCCTCCTTGGACTTTGAGAAAATCAGGATGTCATGGATGAATACAATGACGAACTTGTCCAAAAATTCATGGAAGATTCTGTTCATCAAGTCCATGAACACTGCTGGAGCATTGGTCAGGCCGAATGGCATAACTACAAATTCGTAGTGGCCATAGCGGGTACGAAAAGCAGTCTTGGCGATGTCCTGCTCCTTAACCCGTAGCTGATGATAGCCTGACCTAAGATCAATCTTGGATAAGTGTTTAGCCCCTTGGAGTTGGTCAAACAGATCGTCTATACGCGGCAGTGGATACCTATTCCGGATAGTAATCTTGTTGAGCTCGCGATAGTCTATGCAAAGACGCATACTGCCATCCTTCTTCTTAATAAATAAGACCGGTGCACCCCATGGAGATGCGCTCGGTCGAATGAAACCTCGTTCTAGAAGTTCTTGCAGTTGATCCTTCAGCTCCTTTAACATTATGGGAGCCAGCGATAAGGAGCGTTGGAGATCGGTTCTGCTCCTGGAATAAGCTCAATATTGAATTCCACTTCTCGTGCAGGTGGTATGCCCGAAATTTCTTCTGGAAATACATCTTGGAATTCCGACACTATTGGTTGATCCTGAATTGATGGAGATTCAACATCCATGTCGTGAACCGTAGCTAGGTAACCCTCGCAGCCATGTGACAGTAGTGCACGTGCTTGCAGGGTAGATATGATTTGTACAGACCGTCCGGGTACGACCTGTTATGAATGTATTCTGGTGCATTAACATCACCGAAGATAACTCGATATGAATGGCAGTCTATGGTAGCATGATGCTTGGATAGCCAATCCATGCCCAAAATCATGTCAAAGTCATTCATGTCCAGCGGAAGTGCGTCAACAGGACGAACCTAAGGGAAGACTCTTGTATACATGGGTGATTAATACAGAGTCCCTCAAAGGCGTGGAAATAGTAAGTCTATTCTCTAGTGGCATGGGGAGCATCCTAATGTTCTTAAAATAGTCAGTAGAAATGACCGAGTGAGTAACACCCGTATTGAAAAGAACACACGCAGCTTGACCATACATATACAAGATTCCAGTGATGGTACTTGTAGACTTGTTGGCTTGGTCACGAGATGTCGTGTAGACACGTCTAGTTGTAGGAGGCGGCTTGGTATCAGCATGTCCCGACGTGCCCTCCATCTCGCCCTTACGGCAGTCCTTCATGATATGGCCAGGAAGACCACACTTGAAGCATGCGTCATTGTTACGACAATATGGCCCTGGGTGCCTACGGTGGCAAGTAGAGCAAAGAGGATGAGTATAACCTCTCGCAGGTGCTCTGGCTGTGTCACACCCCACCATGGCGGAATATGGGGCACGACGTATGGATATCATCACAACAATAGCGTGTCTATAGAGATAACTAAATGATATAAGAAATGTCATAAAATGGTGACACAAATGTCATGACAATATCTCAACAATGCAGGAGTCTAGGTAAGTAGGTAACAGTCCTACCTCTTACCCAAGACAAACAAATAACACAAACAAACAAACATATAGGTGCCAACAGTATCACTTATTAAAAGAACAAATAAAAACTAAGAAGGAAACGGGGATTCTCCTTCTATATGCATTCCTAAGCTTCTCCAATCCTAGCCACTTATGTTCTCATGCTTAACCATAGTATCACCTGAAAGAGACACTAAAACACGTCAACATAAAGTTGGTGAAAGTCATAGGTTTAGACTCCAACACAAGAGAAGTCATAAGCTGTGAATACCATAAACCAATAAACATATGGACAATGCGCTACAATCATGTACTAACAACTAGCATTCAAGTTAAATCAATCATTACAATTCCAAGGCATCACGCCTTACCAACAATCACAATTTCCAAGGCATCACGCCCTACCAACAATCACAATTTCCAAGGCATCACGCCTTACCAACAATCACAATTTCCAAGGCATCACGCCTTACCAACAATCACAATTTCCAAGGCATCACGCCTTACCAACAATCACAATTTCCAAGGGATCACGCCTTATCATTAACCATAGGTCCCATAGGCGCCCATACACCTATGTACCTTTCCAATCCAGATCACACACAAACAAGAATCACATAGCAGTTAATCACATAAATGTACACACAAGTCCATCTCAAACCTTAAAACATTCACAGCATTAATTTAGAAAATAATTCAACACAGTGTCTCTTCCATCCCATCTGGAAGTCAAAATCAATAGTAAACATGCGACTATGAAACTCACCTGATTGAGCTTCTCCAAAAGTCCGCGCACTAGCAAAAGGTAACAAACCAAAAACACATAATCAATACACGAACCAATCACCAAGATGGCTCATCAACCTATGATGGACATATAGCATATTCCCACATATTTACCTCATTGATAAGCTCTAATCACCCCATTACCCTTCCTTAACAAGTCCTTAACTTGGTTAAGTTTAATAACTAACCTGTTCATATTTACCTAAAACAGTCCCAGTTTTTAGGTCTCAAAACTTTAAGTCAAACGTCCACTTAAACATACCCATGGTTTCTGTAAAAGGAATATTCATACCCTTACATATGTTGGCTAACACCTCCCACTTTCCCTAACCTTAAAGCTACTGTTAAGGCCCCAATATACATATATCTACTTTTGTCATTCCAGATTTCCTGATTTTAAACGTACTAAACGTTTGTTACCATTAAGGGGTCTTACCCTAAACCACAACCTTAGCCCAAGTGCAGATACTTACTACAATATATAAAACATCTCTCACGTTTGTGAGAAGATCCCAATGCAACCCTAAGTACCCCAAACAACCCAAAACTTAAAAAGAAAACAGGCTGAATTCAAAACTGTTTTGACCTCCGACTATTGTAACCTGTTTTTGACCCACTTTCCGACCTCCAATTTAGTTCTCGTTTCCTGAATTGGAAAGCAACTTCAAATATCTTTCCAGGGGTACTTAGATCGCATCTTGAATGTTCCTATAACTCCCGATATGATCAAAACAAATGACTCAAAATTCTGCCCAGTTTTTAAAAACGGGTTTAACAAAATCAACCTCAGTAATTAACCCTAATCCCTCTAATTACAAGCCCTAATTTATTTAATCATTATAATATGATTAATATACTGTTTTTAATTAAACCCTAACCTAAATCCATCATAAAATGATTAAGACATCATTAAAATAATTAAATTGAAAAGGGTTAAGAAGGTTTTACCTTTGAATTAATAGAAGATGAAGAAAACCTAATTTTTGAAGAACCCTAATTGGCCACCATTGATGAATTTCGGCTAGGAGATGTTATGGAGGTTAAAAATCTGATTATTATGGTTATAGGTTGGGTTTGGTTAAGTCCTAAAGGCCCCCTAATCCCATTACAAGTCCATTGGGCCTGTTTTGGGCTTTTCCCTTCTTTCTTTCTTCTTTGGTGCGTCTAAACCGACCCAAACACCCCTAAATTCGTTTTTTTTATTTTTATTATTTAATATTATGTTATTAATATTACTTTAATTTTCTTTAATTTATTTCAGCTCCTAAAGCTTCCAAAACCACAAAACCGTAAAACTAGTCAAATTTACGCGTTTTACCGTAAAAGACGTAAAATATACACTTTTATAAAAACTCTCAAATTTTGAAATAAACTTTATAACTAAGTCCTAAATGACTTAAAACCATCCCGAAAAATATCCATATGACTAATTACCTCATCCGAGACCTCCAAATGCTAAACCGTAAATCGTAAAAATACGATTTTCTATAATACATATACGTATACGTAAAACCACTAAATAACACCATCTCACTTCATAGTCACTACCATGTGAACTCCTGAACATGAAATCATCACATATCGTTTCACTCACAAGGTACCCCGTACCGAAAACGATATCCAAACCACAATCTATACACACCAATAAGCACATAAACACGTAAAGACACGTAACTAGCACAAAATAAAACTAAGTGACGAACCTCAAAACCAGGGTTGTCACATCACTCCCTCCTAATAGAAATCTCGTCCCGAGATTTACTCCTTAGGATCAAACACACAAACAACAAATCACATGAGGATACTTGTTCTAAATGAACTCCCCTCATTTCCACGTGAACTTTAGTTCAAGTTTCAAAATACCACATATACAAACCAAAAATAATTAAACTCATTGCCAAACTCTTGACCTCACAGTCAATAAATCTCACCGATGATTCTTTGATATAAACGAAGACACTTATTAATACAAGTCCCGAATAACCGTACATGCAAAATGCATTCTCAAACAACCTTTACCAATCTTAATACATGAAATGTATCATGTATACAACTCATTTCCCCCGGGTAATTCTATGCTCATAAGCTAATGGTCCGATCTTTCCAAAGATCATAAATGGACCTACAAAACTCTACATCAACTCTTCCATTTTACCAAAACGTACCACCCGTTACTGTGGGTGAAACTTCCCTACATAACTTTGTCACTAAATCTAGTGGTTTTCTCCTTTTCTACATACCATACATCACGATGTGATGCTTCCCATCGTTTCTTCCCTTGCCATAATTCCTCATAAGGCATTCCATACATATCGGGCTAACTTTTACGCAAAACCCTCTATTCCATCACATCCGTACGCAATCCTTCCAACTTCTCAACTACGTGACTTCTCATTCCTCTTGAAATGTGAGATGAATTAGTCTGTCTATCGACTATTACCCAACTCTCGTCGTACTTATTCCTCCACCGCATTATGTATCCCTTCCACCAACTTCGTCCTTACATCGCCCCTTTCTAAGCTACTCCTATCTATGTAGGAAGTATAGTCTACGTCCCTTTTCTCCACATGATTGTCCAAGCCACGCAACATACATGTTGACGCGTTTACTGCTTTAGACAACCCAACTCGCGCAACCTACATCCTTCATCCAAACCACCCTAATACGGCATCCCTATAGTTCAAGTTCGTCTCATCTTCACTTCATTCTTCTTATTCCATGTCTTATCAATCATGCTTGCCTTTCCCAGATGGTACTTGGCCTTGCAATTTTCTTTCATCACTTAACTCCACCCATCACCTTTGCCAAATGTTCAATCAAGATGACTGAATATATGTTGGAGACGTTCATGATCCGTATAGATCATTCTCCATGTCTCGTACACCAAATGCCTCTAGCATTCTAGGCAGATATAACAGTCCAGCTCCACTAACTAAGTCTATCCAGTTCTTCCAAATCTTCAATTCTTGCAACGTATAAGCAATCGCCTTTCTTTGTCGTTCTCGTACACATCTAAATCCTTGCTCCACGTATCGTCATGCTTTGCGAATTCATCCAGTCCTTCCGATAATGCCAAGATCGGCTCATTATCCCATCCACCTCTTCAGCCTCCAAAATGCTTCCTCATCCTTCTTCACTTCGCCCCTCGCTGGTTCCATGATATGCCATCATCTCTAACTACTCATCATGGTAGACTTAATACTAAAACTCACACTTGAAAATCTCACGTATAATTCCTCTCCAAAACCAACACATACTTCGCCTCACTCTCCTTCTTAGATTTGAGTAGATCAAGATGTCGTCGATGCTCCCGATGACAACTCGTTTATACACGTTCATGCACACTTGGTTCATTGACACCATAAAAACCGCTAGTGCTTTGGCGAAGCCAAATGCATAACCGTAAACCCAAAGCGTTCATACAACATCCTTAGCAATCTCAATTATGTCCTCCTTGCACCCTTTCTTAGAAGCAATACGAATAAATTTCTACCTCGTTCTACTCGCGAAAAATCTACACGTATTATATAAGACCAATACTCCCTCTTATTAGACCACTCAACCGCTTCCACATCACATTTACTACCAGGCAACTCAACCTTTATCCTGAATCCCTTGCAATTTCCAACCACTCTATATGGCGCGTTACTTGTGCCAATATCCATACGTTATACAAATCTCTATTCCTCTCCCTGGTACTCCAAAGAGACCATATATTCTCATTTGTTCGTCTACGAACTTCTTCCCTTCCCATTAAGGGCATTCCGACCGTTCTCTCATGGCCACCTACTTAATCGTGTAGGCGCGACCAAGTCTTTCGTATGACTACCTCAACGCTCCCAAACAATACAAAACCAAAACTACATCCTGAGACCACCAGATACGATCGACGAATCAAACCCACGGACAACTAACGACATTTCACGTGCACCAATTAAAACAAATCAAAAACCACGAGACTCCAAAGAAAACTCAAACTCAAAACATGTATCAATTCAAAACGACCCATGACAGCGAAGAAAAATAATCCAAGAAAACACCCAATGGCAACCAAAACATATTACGCCCCGCGGCATATTATTTAAACTGTGCAAAAGATCGACTTTTCCAAAAGAATATATATCTTTTTTTCTTTTTATTATTACCTCTCACATCTTTTTGACTCAAACCATCTACAAACAACCCTCTTGATGAACTCCAAACTCAACTCAAAGACTAGGCATCCCGTGCATCCCAAATCATAAAAATAAACTACTATTCAAAACTCAACCTTGGACCCGACACTTGTATAACAATTCCGACCAGTCCACTGACCTCCCATGACTATACATTCTGAATATTTGAAAAGTACGTTCCGAGTACATAATTTTTTTGCCTTTTGAATCACTCAAAAAGCTCTAGAAACGAACAAGTTATGACCAAAACAGTTTTATGCTAGTTGTTTTAAAAACTAAATAATAGACTTAGTGATTAATGCAATCCTTTTAAATGAAAGATATAATTGTATGTGAAATATTCATAAACTCCATTTAACCTTGTATTTATAATTATAAATGACGTGGATCGGTTAAACCCAACTATATAACCTATGTAAGTAGAAAGAAATTTTACTTCGCTTTATTTTAAAGAAAGTCTTTTAGAATTTGAAATAATTAAGTGTTGATTAAAAAGAAACTTATGTTACATCTTGTTTCATACATGACTCCAACACCTTACCCTTATTTTACCGAATACCACCAACTATCTAACTCTATAGTAGATTTCCAAGTCCCCCTTTTTTCCATACACCAATCAAAAGAAATGTAAGACTCAGCCTAAAAGATTTCATTATCCCAAAAGAAATCTCAATTTATTTCAACAGACTTAAAACCAAGAACACCATTTTAAAACGTACACGTGAAATACGAACTCAAAGAATACGCTACAAGACACAGTTCAAAAGACTCAAAATGTCGTTGAAACTTCGTCAAACTCCAGCACCATAAAACACGAATAAACACAAGGTACGTTTAAGTTATAATAACTAGTGAACGACCATAAATCATAACATAACATTTATCAGTATATATACATCCGCATATGTATACCTATTGAATCCCCCAAACATACTCGTTATCATACACTAAGTCAATCAATCGCTTCATACGCTCGTTTTTCCATACGAGTAATCACCATCTCACCGTACCACAACAAGGCATAATGCCCACCTCCAAAACCAAACCATATCGTGTGACCCCAAAATCACACAACGCAACTATAACCCAAAACATATAACACAAAAAGAACAGTAGCCATATCATAGGCAGCCGTTACATAAACCCATATATATACGTATACCCAAATTCTACATCTCATCATATACAAGCATGTATTAACCCTCTTTCATGCAATCATACTTGAGAACCCATTGAAATTGTGGTACTTGTATAACTATGTTGGCCACCATACTTATACAATTACCCTTCCCCAAATGCACTCCCTCCTATGATGACACTTATAAGAATCAATACAACATATAACACATAAATCTATCTACTCACATAAGCTCATAACCACATAACCAATAAGGTCCAAAACTCCATCTATAAAAATAACATAATAAACTCTTGGAATACAGTAATCTATAGTCTAGCTAAAACAGCCTAGACTAAATCCAAAACGAAAACATAATCAGTTATAAGTCATGTTGCCCGTAAGAGTGGAAACAGCTTAAAACCCTTCCTATCCACCTACTCCTAGTAACTCGAACCACCACACGATTCTTAGGGAACATGACTTAAACATCAAAAGAAAAATAACATACCTCAGGTATGTAAGATAACTCGATATAAGATAGAAACTACCTTGTACTAAATTATGTACTATAACATACAATTTAAGCAAAATACAACAGTGACTAGCGTGGACGATTATGGTTCAACCCGCACTAGTCACAAACCCGAAAAGAAAATAACATGTGACTAAGTATGAACATACCACGGTTCAATTCATACTAGTCAAAACATCGCAATAAATAACATCCAAACACATCAATTATTATAAAATGCACACATACTCCTATGACGCCTATATGCAGGGACCCTTAAGCTATAGACTAGGCTACGCGACTAGGCAACCTAATTATCTATAACCATTGTCTCTGATACCATTCTGTCACACCCCACCATGGCGGAATATGGGGCACGACGTATGGATATCATCACAACAATAGCGTGTCTATAGAGATAACTAAATGATATAAGAAATGTCATAAAATGGTGACACAAATGTCATGACAATATCTCAACAATGCAGGAGTCTAGGTAAGTAGGTAACAGTCCTACCTCTTACCCAAGACAAACAAATAACACAAACAAACAAACATATAGGTGCCAATAGTATCACTTATTAAAAGAACAAATAAAAACTAAGAAGGAAACGGGGATCCTCCTTCTATATGCATTCCTAAGCTTCTCCAATCCTAGCCACTTATGTTCTCATGCTTAACCATAGTATCACCTGAAAGAGACACTAAAACACGTCAACATAAAGTTGGTGAGAGTCATAGGTTTAGACTCCAACACAAGACAAGTCATAAGCTGTGAATACCATAAACCAATAAACATATGGACAATGCGCTACAATCATGTACTAACAACTAGCATTTAAGTTAAATCAATCATTACAATTCCAAGGCATCACGCCTTACCAACAATCATAATTTCCAAGGCATCAGGCCTTACCAACAATCACAATTTCCAAGGCATCACGCCTTACCAACAATCAAGATTTCCAAGGCATCACGTCTTACCAACAATCACAATTTCCAAGGCATCACGCCTTACCAACAATCACAATTTCCAAGGCATCACGCCTTATCATTAACCATAGGTCCCATAGGCGCCCATACACCTATGTACCTTTCCAATCCAGATCACACACAAACAAGAATCACATAGCAGTTAATCACATAAATGTACACACAAGTCCATCTCAAACCTTAAAACATTCACAGCATTAATTTAGAAAATAATTCAACACAGTGTCTCTTCCATCCCATCTGGAAGTCAAAATCAATAGTAAACATGGGACTATGAAACTCACCTAATTGAGCTTCTCCAAAAGTCTGCGCACTAGCAAAAGGTAATAAACCAAAAACACATAATCAATACACGAACCAATCACCAAGATGGCTCATCAACCTATGATGGACATCTAGCCTATTCCCACATATTTACCTCATTGATAAGCTCTAATCACCCCATTACCCTTCCTTAACAAGTCCTTAACTTGGTTAAGTTTAATAACTAACTCGTTCATATTTACCCAAAACAGTCCCAGTTTTTAGGTCTCAAAACTTTAAGTGAAACGTCCACTTAAACATACCCATGGTTTCTGTAAAAGGAATATTCATACCCTTACATATGTTGGCTAACACCTCCCACTTTACCTAATTTTAAAGCTACTGTTAAGGCCCCGATATACATATATCTACTTTTGTCATTCCAGATTTCCTGATTTTAAACGTGCTAAACGTTTGTTACCATTAAGGGGTCTTACCCTAAACCACAACCTTAGCCCAAGTGCAGATACTTACTAAAATATATAAACCATCTCTCATGTTCGTGAGAAGATCCCAATGCAACCCTAAGTACCCCAAACAACCCAAAACTTAAAAAGAAAACAGGCTGAATTCAAAACTGTTTTGACTTCCGACTATTGTAACCTGTTTTTGACCCACTTCCCGACCTTCAATTTAGTTCTCGTTTCTTGCATTGGAATGCCACTTCAAATATCTTTCCAGGGGTACTTAGATAGCATCTTGAATGTTTCTAGAACTCCCGATATGATCAAAACAAATGACTCAAAATTCTGCCCAGTTTTTAAAAACGGGTTTAACAAAATCAACCTCATTAATTAACCCTAATCCCTCTAATTACAAGCCCTAATTTATTTAATCATTATAATATGATTAATATACTATTTTTAATTAAACCCTAACCTAAATCCATCATAATATGATTAAGACATCATTAAAATAATTAAATTGAAAAGGGTTAAGAAGGTTTTACCTTTGAATTAATAGAAGATGAAGAAAACCTAATTTTTGAAGAACCCTAATTGGCCACCATTGATGAATTTCGTCTAGGAGATGTTATGGAGGTTAAAAACCTGATTATTATGGTTATGGGTTGGGTTTGGTTAAGTCCTAAAGGCCCCCTAATCCCATTACAAGTCCATTGGGCCTGTTTTGGGCTTTTCCCTTCTTTCTTTCTTCTTTGGTGCGTCTAAACCGACCTAAACACCCCTAAATTAGTTTTTTTTTATTTTTATTATTTAATATTATGTTATTAATACTACCTTAATTTTCCTTAATTTATTTCTGCTCCTAAAGCTTCCAAAACCACAAAACCGTAAAACTAGTCAAATTTACGCGTTTTACCGTAAAAGACGTAAAATATACACTTTTATAAAAACTCTCAAATTTTGAAATAAACTTTATAACTAAGTCCTAAATGAATTAAAACCATCCCGAAAAATATCCATATGACTAATTACCTCATCCGAGACCTCCAAATGCTAAACCGTAAATCGTAAAAATACGATTTTCTATAATACATATACGTATACGTAAAACCACTAAATAACACCATCTCACTTCATAGTCACAACCATGTGAACTCATGAACATGAAATCATCACACATCGTTTCACTCACAAGGTACCCCATACCGAAAACGATATCCAAACCACAATCTATACACACCAATAAGCACATAAACACGTAAAGACACGTAACTAGCACAAAATAAAACTAAGTGACGAACCTCAAAACCAGGGTTGTCACAGGCTGGCTGAGGACCTGATAAAACATTTTTCATAAGACATGATAATAGGGTACAAAGGACAATGCGAATAATCGTAAGATTGAATACCAGTGATAGCTGGACGGCTAGGCTGTGAACCTCTCTGGTTCTGGTCCCTACCGTTTCCATGGTTCCTGGTAGAAGATTTGCTAGAGTGTCAGAATATGAGTTATAACATGAAATCATAAGAAAATGCGTAAGTATTAGGACCTGCTGCCGTTGGAGTGTCCAGCGTTGTTACGGTAATTATCATTACCGCCACGCCTATCCATAGCAGAACGGTCGTTAGTCTGACCGTTTCCCTTGGGCTGATGAGGCTGCTGCTGAGTAGCCGGCTGAGACCGGTCCCCAGTTTTCTGCCTGGAAGATACAATTTAAGAGATGAATAATTGACATATATAGAAAGAATACGGATTGGTCACCGCTTGAATACGAATGTTTACCTCTTCTCGGGTCTCTCAGCTTCCCCGAACTCATCTCTCTAATGCAGCATCTCCAGCTTACGTGCCGCATCGGCCACTTGTGCTACAGTGTTGAACGTATCACACACCAGATTGTTTGCGACCAATATGCGAATAGCCCACCTAAAGTGGTGTGCCTGCTCTTTAGGAGTACCTGTTGCTGCACCAAGGAAACCAGCTAAGCAAAGAAAGCGCTGCATAAACTTATTGCTATTCTCCCCAGCTCTCTGTCAGATCCCATGGTACTCCCTCTTGAGCTTGTCTTGCTCAGCCTTGGGAAAGAACTACTCCATCACCCTATCTTTGAACTGAGCCATGTCAAACCAGCCACCCAATCGTCACCTCCCTCAGACTTCATCAATTCTAACCACCAATTTAACACATCGCCTTCAAACCGGTAGCATGCCAACCTCGCCTTGAACACAGGGTCACAACCCATAGCATTGAAAATCTTCTCGTTGTGAGCCAACCAGCTTTCAGCGTCCCTGGGGCTATCTGTCTTCTCGAAAGCTCGAGGACGGAGCTTGTTGAATCTCTCCAGCCATACTGCCAATGTCACTGGAGGAGGAAGAGGAGGTGCTTGGTTATGCTGCTGATTGTTGGTAGCTTGAATCTCAGCCCTGATGTCGTTCCTCAGTTGAGGAAGCAAAGTTTGCATTGCAGCTTGGATTGTTGCATTGAGTTGTTCTTGTTCGCGTGTGAGAACCATCTAACAGTATAACATAAAACATATGATTAAACAGATCAAAACATAAAATATATATACATGAAAAAACTTTATACCAATAAATCCAGAGAAAAATTTTATGCAAGAAAATTTGTTTATGAATGCATGATGCAGTTTTATGAAAACTTTTGTATGCTTGAGAGTGAACGCCTATGGTCAGTTCACCCAAAATAAAAGACATGGCGAGGGGACGCCTATGGGTCGGTCCCAAATTTAAAAGTTTCGATAAAACACATGAGACTAAATAGGGCCAGTCCTGTACCAACCATTACTTAGTCATAAACCTGCGACAATGACATATATATGTATGCATAAAAATGATGAATGCATGAAAACGACTGTCAGTTCTAGGAAGACCATAGTGACTACCCACTAATCACAGGTCATATTTTAAGAGCCTACAGGTCGAATCCTTGGCTCTGATACCATAATTGTAACACCCCATTTTGATAATGAAATGTCATGCGTAATTATGGCGTGTCATCAAAGCATACAAGGATAAATGTCTAAACATTACATGACCATAAAAGGAAAATATCGGAATTAAACATCGGTAGTCCAAAAGTAAAGCTCATCAGACACAAACATAAGTACTGTAAATGAAAGGACTATACAATGTCCATGGCAAGAGTACCAAAGTAAAGATAATGCATAAAGTAAAGAAAGGCTAGAAAGCTTCCAGTCCATATGCACGTACGCTTAAAGTCTACGAGCGTCCCTGAGTACCTGCCATTTTGGGAACATAGAAAAGGAAAACGGCTGAGCAATACGCTCAGTGCACGGATGTATAATAAAGCATGAACAATATAAGCATATAAGCATATAAAAGCGGAAGAAACTAAGTCCCGAATAACCTGGTTAGGTCTTGGTAAAACTGGTTTTATAGTTTGAAAAGCCTTATGTTTATCTTATAAAAACTTTTTAACATATTCTACCATTAGCCAATATAGGTCATGAAAATCCACCGTGCATGAATACTTGGAGGGGTGATCTCATCATGCAAATTAGAAAGGCTGCCTCTAATTTAATATACTGGTTTGGGTAGGAGGGATCAGCTCCTTGTGAAGGATGCAAGGCACACACCACATTCACACTGAGTAATCTGCTTGAAAACATGTAATTAGGATGCACCCATATGCCCCACATGATAAATATAATAATATGGCCAAAAGCTGAAGGGACGCCACGAGCAATCACTCCGCCATGGGGAAGTCATAACACCAGTGCCTCTAGTGTTATGGTTATGGTACCTCCATAAATAAGTGAAACTGGTCATGCATGTATATGGCTATAGGTATTCTAAATTAAACATAAGCAAATCAAACATATAAAATTATACTACGGGAAAACAGTTGGCTGCATATGGGAAATCCTAATAAGGAAAGAATGTCCATACTGAAAGGACGGGAATCCGTACCTTATGTCCAGTGAACGAAGAAGACGAACTGAAGAGAGTCCTACTTCGGTATCACTAATGCAACATAAATACATACGTGTATAAGTATCTGAATACTAAAATACGTAACTGGTTTTATGTCATGTCTTAGCTTATTTTATACGTTCATGTCATGTTTTACTGTTTTAAGCTTTAAACTATGTTTCTCTTATATTCTGTCTATTCTGATTAAGTATTTCTTGTATTTCATGTATTATTATACTTATTGTGTATTAATAAGTAACTCTCTAAAAATAGCAGGTTTTCCAAAATAGAAAGTTTCCAAAAATAGAAAGTTTCCAAAAATAGAAAGTTTCCAAGAATAGAAGTTTCCAAAAATAGAAAGTTTCCAAAAATAGAAAGTTTCCAAAAATAGAAAGTTTCCAAAAATAGAAAGTTTCCAAAAATAGAATTACTGCTTAAAATAGATAAGTTTCTAAAAATAGAAAGTTTCCATAAATAGATTAGCTGCCTTAATGAAGTAAGTTTCTAAAAATAGAAAGTTTCCATAATTAGATATAAGCTGGTTAAATAAGCTAATTATATAAGCTTAAGTGTTTTCTGATTATGTTTCTAAGTCATATTGATATAAGGTATAGTTTATTAATTATTACATGTAATTTAAATAAACTATAGGTTAAAAGTATTTAATTAAATATATCATGTTTTTAATTAAATAAGGTTAAATACTTGGGTTAAAACATGTATTATTAATTATTAATAATATAACCTAAGTCATGTTAATTAATTAATTATGGTCATGGTTTTTAATAATCAATTAATTATAAAGTCTAGAAAATAAAAATACTTAGGTTAAAAATTCATGCTCTAATAATTAAATTATAACCTAAGTCATGTTTATTAAATTAATTATGTCATGCTTTATTAATTTAATTGTTAACATATGATTATTAAAATCATAAACCTTAACATAAACAATGAACCGGATCGTGACTAGAAACCATGAACCGGACCGGTAATCGACACCATACCCCGAACCACTTCGGGGTTTCCCCCTGTTTGCTGATGCCGTGGGACCCACACCACCAAACCGAGACCATGAGGTCTCGGTGGTGGTTCACAAGCCAAACCGACACCCCTTGGGGGTTCGGTTTAGGCACCGGCCACATCAAACACCCCTAAATTCGTTGTTTTGATTTACCCTATAACCATTTACATGTTTAATTAATGTTTTTAATTAGATTTTTAAAAACATCATGTTCTTATGTAATTTTTTAAATCAAAACATAAAAGAAAATGATTAAAAAGGTATACCGAATGCGTGGATCAAACGAGGAAGAACACACACGAATACTTGCACAAAATTCAAGATCAAAAATCAATCGAACACCTCCTTTTGTGTCTTTATATCCGGCGGCCAAAGAGAGAACAAGGAGAAGGAGAAAATCTTTTTACGGGTTTTTGTTATTTTACTGTAAAGTAAAAAATGACTAAAGATTTTTCCTTAACCCCTTGTTAGTAAAATTTTGATGGGCTTGGCCCATCTTCTTGGTGTAGCCGCGGGTAGGGGGCCCCACATGGGGTACCCGTACCTTTTTCCGAGTCTAATTATTTTAGTGTTCGTTCGTGTTTTATCGTGTCCGTGTTTTATGTGTTCTCGTTAAATATTAACCATGACTTAATATATTTATTCGTGTTCGTAATAAATATATATACGTAATTAATATTAGCTCGTGATTAAATTACGTTCATGATTTCATGATCGCATGTTCGTGATTAATTATTGTTTGAATAATTATTGTGTGTTCATACGTAATATATATTTATCGTGTTCTAACACGTACGTAATACTTAAAGTTCTAATACGTGAACGTAATCATACTATAAAAGGAAAGTTTTAATCTAGTACGTACGATCTAAAGGGTACTATTCATGGTAAAAGCATGCGGGTTTTACACACATAGTTATTCACTTTCTCTCTCTAGAAGTGTGTGTGAAATCATCTATCTTTCTATCTCTTTCTCTCTCTAAACATAAGCAAGATTTACAATATCCTACACTTTTTCCTTCAATTCTTTAATTAGATGCCCCTGCACACAAATAAAACTTATTAGTTTTTAACAGGGACCCAAGCCACATTTGGCTCGGATCTTGTGGGACCTACACACTTAAGAGTCTGTTCTGAAGCATTCCCAATAATGCTACTTTTTCTTTTATACTTCGTGGTTTCAGTTATGTAGTCAAAGACATAGGGTGACTCTATGTGCTCAGACTTCTTTGCCTTAAGTACCGCTTTAGCAGTACTTGCTTTAACACATGATTTTTCTCTTTTAGGAACCCAAATTTGCACTGGTTTGTTATTATCCCTACTTCTAGATGTTTTACCTTTTTCAACAACATTCTTAGAAGTCTTAGAGAACTTTGTTTTGACAGACTTTAAACCAACAGTACTTAAGATTGGTCTAGCAGTACTTGTAGGTCTAGACTTGTCGGTACATGGTTTACCAGACTTCAAAGGTACTAGACCTTGTTTCATAAGTACTTCTCTAGGAACAAAACCTTTGGTAGAGTTATTTTTAATCTGTTTGGCTAGCCTTGAGTGATCAAACTTAGGTTTGTCATTCTTAAGTTTCTGATTCCTATTAACCTGTGCATTTTTTCCATTACTGTTTTTCATGACCCTTTGTGCAGCCTTTTGTTTCACAACTTTGTCTTCATGTAAAGTACAATCTTTGATAAAATGACTTAGACTACCACAAATATAACATCCTTTCTTCTTAAAGAAGACCCAAAAGGTTGTTTTGACTTAACTTTCTCAAAACCTAACCCACCCCTTTTGGTTTTATTATGTTTTACATTGTTTTCCAATATCTTGCTTGGAGTTTTTACTTGCTTGGGAGCAAAACTAGTCTTAGATTCTTCAGAAACAAAATTGTTCATTAAAGGTGGATAAACAATGTTTTTGGTCACAACAGTCTTTTCTTGGGACAAAGTACTAGAGTTTGAGGTATTTTTAACCTTTGGCTCTTCTAACTCTATCCTTGTATCATTACTAGGGGGCATGAAAATTCCTGATAGTGGTGGAGGAACTGCCTTCATTCCTTCAGCATATATATAATTCTCAGGTGTATTATCTAACTTATCAGAACTATCAAAAAATCCGTTTTGATAAGTCCTTGTCAGTTAAAGTTATCCCAGGTTGGTCCTCAATATATCCTAGGCCTGATTTATCATAATACCCCATTTGTGAATTAATCAATTTTCCCAATCCTTTAGAGGATTTTTGTCAATGATTAATCACTTCCCTTTCATTATAAAGACTGGCTTTTAAACCTTCATTTTTTGTTGACACTTTTAAAAGTTGTCTTTTAAAAGCTTTAATTTCCACATCTTTTTCCCTCATTTGAAGAGTTAAAATTCTTATTTTCTCTTCATAGTTTTGTTGAGCCTGTTTTTCTCTTCTAATTTAACAACACCCTGTTTAAAAGCATTTAATTCTATAGTGCATGTGTTAACCTTATGATACTGTTCCTTTGGTTCTACTTTTAAGCTATTAAATTTAAGAACACAGTCTTTAGAACAAGGATGTACCTCAGTATCTTCATGTGAGAGAGCCATTAGACCAAGCTCTTCTTCTTCTTCATCTTCAGCCAAGTTCACCACTCCATCTACAGTTACCAATGCTTTAGTTCCTTTAGGACTCCTGCTGTTTCCTTTTGGAAAGCTTTTAGTTATTCTTGGACTGGTTCTATAGCTGTGTTTGGACTTCTGACTACTACTCTCAAATTTGTCTCTAGAGCATCCTCTTGCAAAGTGTCCATTCCTTCCATAGTTATAGCATTCAACTTTGGACTTGTCATATCCTAATGGCTCATTAGGATCAACAGTCATCTTTCTTCCAGTCTTCTTGAAGAACCTATTAGATCTTACTGACACCATTGTAGCTTGCCATTTAAGATCCATCTCTTCAACATCAGCATCATCCATTTGAAACAAGTCATTGAGTGTTAATCTTGGCATGTTGTCTTGTCCAACAAAGAATGAGAAGGCATCATTGTCACTAAATGATGAGACTGCTTTTATACATAGTCTCATCGTCCAAAAAGGACTTTAAATGCATAAAATATCATGAAATTGGCCAAATATATGCTTATGTTTGTTGTTTGTGTATTTTAGGTACGGATATTGAGAAAATGACAAAAGATCACAAGAATCATGCAAAAACGAACACGGGAAACGAAACCGCACATTGAACCAAGCCCTAATGAAGAATTTCCCACGACAAACCTTTGAAGATTTGAAGATTGTGCAAGAAGGGCCCTCCACTTTGAAGAAATGGCAATTTTAGTCCCTCAACAAAACTAAAATGTCAATATTAATCCTCCTCAAAGTCAAACATACCATGAAGGACTTCAAGTTACAAGAATTACAAATTTGGTCCTTTGAAAATGTCAAAATTACCAAAAAGACCCTCAACTTTGAAGAAATGGCAAAAATGGTCCCTCATTAATCATGACTTGGCAATTTCAGTCCTCCAACAAGTCAAACAAAAAGTCAAGACCATCATCTATGAAGAAAATGCCAAATCAGTCCTTCAAGAATCAAGAATTGGCAAGAAATACCCTGAAATCATTTTACAAAACTTATTGGGGCAAAAGTGTGAAAAAGGAAACTTCATTAACAAAGGATTCGTATTTTTGGGCTGTTTATTTGCAAATGAAAAGAAGTGGAAAGATGGAGGGTTAAAGCTGGCAGACAACCTAAGACACCTAGACCTATGGGAGCTTGACACGTGTCCCACTACCACCAAACAACCAATCACATCTCTCCCTGGTGCCACCTCATTTCCCACTCACCCTTTTATTAAACTAATTGAAGGTCTACGAAATACTTGGCCTATTCTAAGATGATTGATTAGATGGATTTGATATAGGGATAGATTGATAAATATAAAAAAGATGAGAAGGGAGATGATGGAGTAGAGAGAGAAAGGAGAGAAAAGAGAAGATTAGAGAGAGAAAGTAAAGATTTATTATGGAAATATGAAAATGACCAACCCCTCCTAACATGCTAGGAGGGGATATATATAGCCCACCCTACATGTGGGCTATATGGACTATACATTTACTAAGTAGATCACGAGTCCATTACATAATTATCGTTGGAGCGACCGATCCTTCATAAATACGTAAAAACGTATTTCCAACAATCTCTCCCTAAGGGAGGTCGCTCCAAGTTACAAAGTTCTAAATATTCTATATCTCGTGATCTATGCTAACTAAGATGTGACCGAGACTTTATTGGGAAAAACGTATTTCCAACAATCTCCCCCTAAGGGAGGTCACATCTTTTTACAAAATCTTAAACCTAGCATATATGCTTGAGTCTTCGATCTTGTTCTTGTGAATATGCTTGATGTGATCTTTGACTTTATTCTTGAGCATGTTTCCTTGCCTTGACCTTGTGCATCTTCACTTGTGATATTTGCCTCTTCGTGACTTCATGTTCCACATACTTATACTTTTAAATTCTTGAAAGCTTCAGAGTTTGATACAGCGAAAGACTTGACCTTCAGGCTTTCTTGAATTTGTTGAAGTACTAATTGTATGTAGTATAAGCATGTGGTGACGACTTCTTCTGGATTGTACACCGCAATGCCACCTTCTTGTTACGCTGCATAAGACAGTTAGCAACAAACAATATACACGGATGAAATGGCCTTGAACATTTCATTCTAATTCGGTAGCATTTTACCTCCAGTCGGTGAAGACCGTTGGACGATATTAAATATCGTACTTGTGGCAGGTAGTTTCAATAAAGAACCTCCTTGACAAGATTTCGCGGGTAAACCCGTTCTCTTTACTCGACCGTCCAAAGCTGACTGCGAACGTAAAGAGTGAATCATTTGGATAATCTTATCCGCATGATTTGAAGCCGTCAATTCATGTTCCTGGAACAAGTGAAGTTCAATTAAGAACTGCACCGTCGTTGCTTTCCAGTTGTCACTAGCTTGATTCATATAAAATCTTGCAAGTTACCTACCAAGTGCTGTTTGATGTTAACACTAGAAGGATTTCCATTCGTCACTGTAAATACTTAATAGTATTATTCTGAATGTTCTGGCAAGATCACTAAGATATTGTGTAGAGGCCTGGAACGTGTTTAAATTCATTTAAGAATTAAACCACTGTTGCTTTCCAGTTATCACAAGTTTGATTCATGAAGAATCGCACAAGTCACCTACCATGAGCTTTTTGATATTCGCTCAAGAAGGATTTCCATCTTCATTGTAAATACGTTCGTATTACTCGGATGTTCAGGCAGGATCATGAAGATTTTGCGTAGGACTCTTAAGATCTTTCTTACTTTTCACAGTGTGTGAAGAAGCAAGGAAATATGAAAGTGTGTCCTAATGAGATATTTGATGATCTCAAATGGCTCTAGACTCGATCGTGCATTTTGTATTTTTAGTGATCGGAGGCTGGAGAGGAGTGCCAACATTTCAATACCAATTTATTCGGAGTGAATAAATCAATAGATAATGTGTTGTCTCCGTGTGATTAAAACAAATATCTTTTGAGAGATATCTGAGTTAGCTAGGATGGGTTGCATTGCATCACTGGGTCCATGATGTCTGTCTTCAATATTAAGAATCATTAAACAATGATCTTAATAGCATATGTATTGACCCGGTTTCTGCCTAAGTTGTAAGGAGGGCTTCTTTATTTACACCCTTTATCTTTACAATTCTTTTTCATTCTTCAACCCCTTCAATTCTTACCAATACGTCATCACTAGCACCTTGTTGTGATTGTTCCAGTGCTAACTTAAGTACTTGGTCGGCATTCAGCTACGTTCACAATCTTTCTCCATCTTTCCTAAGGACTACTATTTCTAGCTATGGAATGTCCTTGGGAAGATTCCTCCGGTTCTAGAGAAATCATTGGAATTTAACCTATCCTACCATCCTTATGTCACCACAATCTTCATCATCGTGAATAGAGATGTTTTGGGTAAGTGTATGTCACCATGAAATCCATTTTGAAGTGCAAATCCATTTTGCTCCCCCTTAATATATGCCACGATATCCGAAAACATTTCGCACATGTCGGGATGAGCTAGCACGTTAAGTCAAACCATTTGTGATTAATCATTTCCCATATTAAATCACATTTTCTCCCCCATATTAAAAATATTAACTCAATCAATGTTTTTAATATCAATTGATTTAGTAGCGTTTTAAGAAAATTTGGGAAGAAAAATGCAAATCCAATTATCTTCATAAGTTACACAAGCTCCCCCTCAAATTAATGAGGGTCTACTTGAAACGTAAATTAAATACCTTTTAAACACAAGTGTAAGGTATTTATCACGTGCAAAGATCATATATGATAATGAATTCACAATATTAGCAATTTACGAGGTTGGACCTGAATGATGGAGAACATCATATGAAAGAAGCACATGGTTCTTATTCACGAATGTTGGTCTTCCTCGTAACTTCTGAAGTTATCTCTTGACTCCATGTGTATGATTGATATCGTTGTCTTAACACCAATATGTGAACTTGGCACTCTTGGCATCAAGGATTCTGAATGCTGGACAATTGCTCCCCTCAGTTGTTGACCCGTGTTCTATTGAAAGAGCTGTAGTCACCGTTTGAGTAGTCGCATCGTCGAGTATGTAGATATCAATTGTAAGTTGCTACGGTTGGTGGAGATGATAACTTCGGATTCTGAAGTCAAAGCTTTCCGGTGAAATGCTTGACTTCAAAGTGAAAAGCGGGTTACTATCGGAAATAATAGCAAACCATAATGGAGCATGTTTTAAATTTTTAAACTTCGGCTCGAACTTTATTTACAATCCCGTGTCATTATTGAATGACATTTCTAGGTTCGTAAATATTATCGATTCCAGAAGACATGCTCTTTTTATCAAAACATTTTTGAACACACAAGTTTGAAAGATTTAGAAAAACCTTTTGAGAAATTCTTGAAAAATTGTGTTCAATGTTTTGAAAACCAATTACTTGAGCTTAAGATTTGGAATATCTTAGGAAAGCTCAAGTCCGAGAAGTTGTAAAATTCTCGTTGTAAGGATAAGTTACCATCGGCGATAACCTTTCCTTTTCTCTGAAGAACGAGTCCTAAGCTGACATGTACTTAGAAGTCATTTTCATGAGCTTGAAAAACTTTGACTGTTTTAACGGAAAGCTCATGACCGAGAAAGTTTAATTTCTCGTTATGAGGAAAAGTTCTCTTATTTAAAAGATACACTTTTATTTATGAGCTTAAAACTTCGAATGTTTTAATACAAGCTCATGACCGAGAAAGATGAATTTCTCGTTAAGAGGATAAGTTATCATAAAAGATAATCTTTCCTTTATTTTATGTTCGAGTTACAGTCTGACATTTAACTGTAAGTCATTGTGCATGAGCTTAAAAACTTCGAATGTTTTTATTATTAGCTCATGCCCGAGAAAAATTAATTTCTCGTTGTAAGGATAAGTTTATCATCGGCGATAAACTTTCCTTTCTTTGATGCACGGGTTATCGTCTGATATTTAACGATAAGCCATATACACGAGCTTAAAACCGTCGAATAGTTTTAATGAAAGCTCGTGTCCGAGAAAAGTTAATTTCTCGTTAAGAGGGTAAGTTATCGTTGCGTAGATAAACTTCCCTGTCTCTGAAGTCCGGGTCATCGTCTGTCATTTAACGAGGAGCCATTTACACGAGCTTAAAACCGTTGAATAGTTTTAATATAAGCTCGTGTCCGAGAAAACTTAATTTCTCGTTTTGAGGGTAAGTTATCGTTGCGTAGATAACTTCCCTTTCTTTGAAGTTCGGGTTACAGACTGTAATCTGACTGTAAGCCATTGTGCATGAGCTTAAAAACTTGGAATGTTTTTGATATAAGCTCATGCCCGAGAAAAATTAATTTCTCGTTGTTAGGATAAGTTTACCATCGGCGATAAACTTTCCTTTCTTTGAAGATCGAGTTATAGTCTGTGATGTGACTATAAGTCCTCTGTGAGCTTAGCCATGAATCCCCTGAGACACTTGTTTCTCCGATATCTGCTTCTTTAGCAACCAAACTCTAAGAGTGTCCTTAGTTGAACGGTATACAACGATTGGACCGCTTCGTTCTTTTGGAACATCAACTTTGGTACCTGCATTCTCATTAGGAGTTTGTATACTTTTGCATGGGTTAGAGATATCTATTTTAGAAGCACGTGGGGGTTCACGGTTTTCTTTTCTTGTGTCAGAGGTGGCCTGAGGGGATGATTCACTTGTCTTAGTTGGTAAACGTTTCCTTTTATAGAAAACCTTAAGTTCAGGCTTAAGTGATGTATCATCCTTTGTAATTTCCTCCCTAGTAGTCTTCGTAGAATCAGAGACTATCCTAGTTAAAGGGCACTCGTTTCCTTCAAGAGTGAAAGTTCTACCAGTGGGGCGCCACATTTTACCAACGGGTTTGATTTTAGCAACCCACTGGGATTTAAGTCTAGCACGGGAGTTCACCTCATTAAGCAATTTCTTGATACAGGAATCATGATTTGCCATAAAGACACATTTTCTACATGTTTTACAAGTAGCATATTTAATGTCCGAGTAAGATCTAGAATTCCTAGATGATTGATTGATGCTCCTAGGATGTGACATGCTACGGTTAGCAGTGTTGGGTAAACTAGAAGGCATCTGACTAGGTTTGAAATTCCTATCTCTTACTTGTGTCTTTTGCTTAGCTTCCCTTAGACCAAATGTATGGCGAACGTCATTTGAACTAGTTCGAGACGTATTCTTTGGACTATGTCTAGGGAAATTAGAGGCAATCATGTGATTAGGTCTTGCAAAAGCTGTTTTAGTCACATTGGGCCTAGATGGTGGAGTGACTGTTCTAGAAAGATGAACCATATCAACTTGGGAGGCAAACCGCGGTCTCGAGGATTGTGATCGCTCGGATCTAAATGCAGTAGGTTGTCTGACGGATGGTTTTCTGACGAACTGATTTGTAGGCGGTTTCCCCAAGATTGATGGTTTTTCAAGGTTAGTGTCCACACTAGTTCCTCTATTTTTCCTTAACTCATTTTTTAATGCAGCTATAGCAAAAACCTTTTCCTGTACTTGAGCCTTTAACGTCTCATTCTCTTTGAGCAGTTCATCTTGGGATGCCAACTTAGATTCTAGCAGTTGAATTTGTTTCAAAAGATTATCCTTTTCAGCTTTAGAATCTAAAACTTTTTGATCCAATTTTCTTTCAAGAAAAACGTTTGACTTTTCAAGTTTTTCAAAGTATGTTTCAAATTTGTCCGTTTTCTTAGAAAATTCAAGTTTGGCATCCTCAAGATCTTTAGATTGTTGAGCTACAATCGTTCGAGCTCTCTAATCTTAGAATCAGAAGCAGTCAAAAGACAATTATCATGATGTTTAGCATTTTGAACACTTTCCCCCCCCCCCCCCATTATGACTCACATCGGATGAATCAGAAGTGGTATTTCTATCACTCTTTTCCATCCCATGGTTGTCATAATTAGGTTCAGAATGCTCAATATGCGGCATGGCATCAACATATACATCATAAACAACATTACATTGTACCATATTTGCAGGCTCTTCGTCATAAACGGGTAAGGTGTCATCAAAAGAGATCTCGTGAACATTCCCTGACGTGCCACTGGTATCATGTTGTCCTCCTGATTCCGTGCTCTTGGCATCGATAGGCTCCAAGTTTTCAACCGTATGACCAGTTTCCTTTTGCATCGAAGAGTCTTGCATTCCATTATCATACCCTTGCTGAAGTCGAGATCTTTCATAAATTGAAGACGAGACCGATGACATGAGTTTCAAAATTGTATCACGGAAAAGTCGAAGCCCGGTATGCGTATCTCGAAGAAATGATTGACAAATCACTGAACTTTCAGGCTTGATGATATTGAATTCGAGGAAAGGCGTGAGTTGTGTCACAAGATTCTTATATGCAAGTGCCGATGCGGAGTGATTGAAGTTGTCATTGTTGAGTTGCTCGGCGAGTTGGCTCAAAGTGGTGAATATTGAGTCGATGAATATATGACGATCTTGACCAAAGATTGTCATAAATTCGCTCCCTCCTTGAATCCGTGAAAGAGTAACTATATGACACTGAAGCATTTGAAATGAAGTTATACCACTTTCTCTAGCGTTGGCTTGCACTTGATGAAATTCTCCCTTGTTCGATGTCGAATTCAAGAAATCCATTGAAGGTCGATGAACAATTACGTTAAGAATTACTGATTGATGAAAAATCCGTCGTCAATTTCAAATAATAATACCCGATGAAAAATCTTTCAGCAAAATAAACCTTGGCACTTTATCACGTTGTCACGACTATAACTTAATATCATAAAAATTTTAAAAATAAAAATGTGAATAAAAATAAAAATATCAATTAATTATCAAAATTAAAAAATTAATATCCAAAAAAAAATTAATATTCAAAATAACTAAAAAAAATTAACTTTATAAAAGAAAATCTGAAACGGTTTCCGTGTCCCAAAATAAAAACGTGGTTAATCTGATATAGTTTGATATTTTTAAAAAATCTGATATATATAAAAAAAATTAACTATCTTCTTTAAGTAAAAAGTTTACTAAACTTTACATAAAAAAAAAGTGGACAAAATACAACCACGTCACATACACGTGGCTGGTACTAGTTACACAGCATAGGTTTCTCCGTCCAATATATTAATAACTTCTCCTTCTATGACTGTAACCATAAACCAAAGACAAATGCAAACTCTCTCCCTCAACAACCTAATCTCTCTCACTCTCCTCACCTAGAAACCTCCGCCTCCTCCTTTTCTCTTATCTCTCAATCCCAAATACAAGATCTTTAATACCCAGTTATCGTGTGAACCAGTTTCATCTATCTTAAATCAAACGTGTGATACATCTTACTCATACATCTCTTCTTCAAAACAAATCATCTGAGAATAAACCGAATCCCACTTGGATAATTAACCAAAACTCGAAACCGAAGCAGTATTTGCTTTATTGATCCAGGAAAATCTTCAAGATCTTTTGTAAACAAAGGGTCTCGGGTAGGTTATCTATTGTTTGCGTTTATTGAGTCTTTCTATCATCTGTAGGGTCATTCTGTCACACAAATCGAAACAAGATTAGATTATAACAAAAATGTTATAAATCTTTTCTTCTTTTTCGAATATAAATCTTGGATAAACCCAACAACGATCTATGATGATAGTGTTTTTGTGTGTTTAGATCTTAATAAATCTTGACATGCATGTCACAAAACGAATCTGAGATCGTTGAATAATTTTCTGTAGTGTTGATTTGTTGAGTCAGTTTTAAGGCGAGGACAAGTGTTGGGTTTTGAGTCCGAGACTGTTTGTTAGAATGGATTTAAGTCGGGTGTTGAGTGAGTCGAGGGTGTAGTTTGGTTGTGTCGACGGTGAGTGTTGTGACCGAGTGTTGTGAGTGTATTGGGTGGGATTTGAGTGTGTGTGAGCGTGTTGTGTGAGGTCGAGGGTGAAGTCACGCCGTTGTTAGAGTCGAGTGATTGATAGAGGGTGTTGTGAGTCTGAGAGGGTTTAGATGAGTGAGCTGAGAATGGGTGTCGAGAGTTTGTGGGAGGGTCGAGGGTTTGAGTGGTGTCCGAGAGGGATTTGGAGTCGAGACGAGTGTAGGGTTCGAGTATTGGTGTCGAGTCATAATGTTTCCCGTTATGTTTGAAGAATGTTCATTCGGAAGAATGTTCATTCGGAAGATTTCGTTCATTCGAAAGATTTCGTTCATTCGGAACTTTTCGTTCGTTCGGAACTTTTCGTTCGTCCGAAACTTTTGTTCGTCCGGAACTTTTTTTGTTCGTCCGGAACTTTTTTGTTCGTCCGGAACTTTTTTGTTCGTCCGGAACTTTCGTTCGTCCGGAACTTTCGTTCGTCCGGAACTTTTGTTCGTCCGGAAATTTAAGAATGGAAGAACAGTTATGATGGGACAGTTTTGGACAGAAAGATGATAACTAGATACTTTTGACAGTTGACCAAAAAAGAAAACCCAGATATGATAAAACTGATAAACTGATAAACGAAAATCAAGCCTGATATGATAAACTGATAAACATCGAATCTTTTATTAAAAAAGGTTATATAAAACTGATAAACGAAAACCCAGATATGATAAAAAAGGTTATATAAAAATTTATATAAATTTTTTTTATATAAAAAACTGATTATAAAAAACTGATAAAAGAAAAACTAATAATAAAAAATTAAAATGGAAACTGATTATAAAAAATTGATTTTTGAATAAAAATTTGTGATTTTTATATAAAATAAGTAAATCAAAGATTTAATTATGATTTAAAACATAAAAACACAAACTTTTTATAAAAAAATACAAACTTTTTAATATTTAAGCGTGATTAAATCAAAACCCATCAAAATCAAACAAAAGAAGAACAAGAATAAACCAATCTAACCATGCTCTTGATACCAGTTGAAGGTCTACGAAATACTTGGCCTATTCTAAGATGATTGATTAGATGGATTTGATAGAGGGATAGATTGATAAATATAAAAAAGATGAGAAGGGAGATGATGGAGTAGAGAGAGAAAGGAGAGAAAAGAGAAGATTAGAGAGAGAAAGTAAAGATTGATTATGGAAATATGAAAATGACCAACCCCTCCTAACATGCTAGGAGGGGATATATATAGCCCACCCTACATGTGGGCTATATGGACTATACATTTACTAAGTAGATCACGAGTCCATTACATAATTATCGTTGGAGCGACCGATCCTTCATAAATACGTAAAAACGTATTTCCAACACTAATCAAACAGGTTAGTTAATATTGGCGCCTTAACATGTTTTAACCTAAAACCGGACCAAACACACAACTATTCACCATAAGAACACAATTAGGTTTTCTTAATTGTGTTGTAATTAAGCCCTAAAAATCTCTAGATTAATGATTAAGCATCCCTTAATCACATCCTAACCTTGAAAACACATGCTACATCAACAAGGAACCCCACATGAGATTCCCCTGCTACACTCTTGTGCATACTGCCAAAAGTTTGGACAGCAATCCAACCATCCACATTGAAGCTTATTTTCTAAGCTTATTTGAAGCCATTGATCACATTTTCACACATGCCACCTCACACAACCAGCCAAGAACTTATCACATGTTCAAGCAACTTCAAGCTACTCAAGGGCATAACCTGAACTTCACCAAGCATTAGGGTTTCGTTTTTAGCTTTCATAGTTCACTTTTATGCCTATATAAAGGCCTTAGGGTGCTTCATTTTTATTTTCTCTTGAATTTTCCTTTGTTCAAAATTCTGTAAATCTCATTTTCTAGTGAATGAAATGTGTTTGAATCTTTGAAGAAAACTCAAGTGCCATTGTTGTTTACTGCTTATTATAGTTCTTTGTTAAGTAATATTGAATCCAAAACCTGTTTTCAAAAGGAGTGTGTAAAAGTTTGCACATTTTCCTCTTTTCTTGATATTTTTCTAAGTTCCACTTTTCTTGATATTTTTCTAAGTCTAGTTCAAACCTTGGAATTCTTGGGCTATAAAGCTGATCATAGCATCCTGATATTGAGTTATCAAGGTGTGGTGAAGCCTATAACTTGGGGATAATCAAGCGTGGGGAACTAAGGTTGCATTAATCAAGAATTTTTCACCTTTCTATTTTGATATTTTGCTTCTAATCTTGTTGAATCATAGCAGGCTTTATTATGGAAGCTTGTGCTTGTTCTTGCTAGCACATAAGCTCAAAATTCATGGGTGTGGATGTACATCCATGAGGTACACACCATTTTACTCAAAATCTAATAAAAACTTGGATTTTTGGTGATTTTGTGTGCAACTTATGTTCTTGCTGATTTTATGATCTAATCTTGTTCAATACTGCATATTATACTTGTTAATGTGTTTGATTGGGCTTGGGTGGTCTTGAAATACACTTATACTTGTTTTAAATTGATTTGAAAAAGATAAGGGGTGTTTGGGATTATCTGTTATAGATCATAAGTTGTTATTGTGTTGTTGGAAGTTTGTGTTTGTGCTTGTTATCTGTTATTGGCTTGCTTGAGTGCTATTTGCTGCAAGTTATTGGGCTTAAACCCTTGAATCAAAGATTGTGTTATAACTTATTGATTTTGACTGTTTTTGACCTAAAATCTTGGTAATACTTAGAGTATATGCATGTTTAGGGATATAAGATGTTAAATCTAAGTTATCATAACATATCTTAGAGATCTGAGTGTTTGAATTTGGCTTGTTAGTCAATTGCATCAGCAAAGTAAAATCTGCTTGTGTTAAGTGTTCATCAGTAACTTGTTGTGCTTGAATCTTGACTTGGACTTTGAATCAGTGCATGAAACCTGTTTAGACTTGTTCATTTAAGTTTATTGTAGCTTTTTTATGCATTTGGTTAAGTTTGGTTGGCTGAATTGTGCTATAAGTGCTTATTGAACCATAACTGCTTATTTGTTCATGTCTGGGCTAGATCTGGTGATGTTTTGATTTAATGGTACTAATTTGCTGTTAGTGATTGTGATTTATTTGTTGTGATTGAATCCTTATGATCCACTGATCATTTGGGTGCCTTTGTGTAACTTGAATCTCCAAAAAGTCACTAAAGACAAAAAGTCAAGAAAGTCAAGCAGTGGAAACTTTTCCCACTGCTCAGACACCAAAACTAGCCCATGTTAGTGTTAATTTTCAGTTAGCTTATTAATAAGCCATATTGGCTTATCCAGACCTGCAACAAATTACTTTTTGTGATCAATCTTCATCATTTGACCCATTTGTTTGAACAGGAGCTTATTAGACTTTGACTTTGACTTTTTGCTAGAAAACTCTTAAAGTTGACTTTTTAAGAAGTGCTTATTTGCTTATTCCAGCTTATTGAGTGAACTTATTCGAAAACTTTTTGTTGATTAAGCTTAGTTAAGTCATTTAAAAGCTTTTGAAACTTGAATCAGCTCTTGGGGTGGCCTAGAACTCGAAAACGACTATTTTATCGTTTTGTGTAGATTGCTTATTGCATTTTCAGGCTTATTCCTTGGAATTTTTTCAAATTTCTTTTTACAGAAGTCTTAAGTAACTCAAAAGAAGCTTGTGTGTCTAATTTGAGCTTATGGCTTAATGGGCCAAAAAGCCCATTAGGAATAAGCTGTTTGATATAAGCCAGCTTATTTCATATTTTCAGCTTTTGGGCCTTTGAAAAATTGTGTTCAGAATCAAATTTTGAGTCAGATAGGAGCTTTTGGGCTATTTTTATAAATATTTTACTTATTGGGCTTATTTTGGCCCAATAAGGGTCTGTTTTGGACTTTGGCCCATTTGAAGGCCCATTAGGGGTATTTTGGTATTTCAAGTTCATTTTCTGTTTAATTAAGTTAAATTAAGCTAGTTTGCAAGTTTTTAGAATTTTTTATAAATTTTGGGTTTTTAATATTATTTTATTATTATTTTATTATTAAAAATTAAAATCTAGATTTTTCAAGTTTTTACATTTTTCATAGGTTAAATACATAAAGTTAGGAATTTTACAACTTTTAGAATATTTGTATTGTCCTTAGATTAATTTTTATAATTATTTTAAGTTTTAATAGTTTTTAATTGTTTTTAAATACTTTTAATTAATTTTAAAATTTTCAAAAAAAGTTTTAAATTAAGTTAGGTCATTTTAGAGGTTTACAATTAAAAAAAATCTCATTTTGGGCTTTTTGTTAATTAAATTGATTTTTGGGCTTTAATTAGCATTAAAAAATTATTATTTAATTAAATAAAAGGTTTGAGTGATTTTTGATTTTTTGTAAACTCTAACTATATTATTTAGGATTTATTGCAATTTTCTAGGAATTTTTAAAGTAAATTTTTAATTTTGCCACTTTTTACGGTTTTACGTGTACAACCTTTTCGTCTTAGTTTAATTCGTCATCGTAACCGTCATTCTCTTCTAATCTCATTTCTATTTTCATTTCTCATAATCAATATAATCACAAAGTTAATCATCTCTCTACACAACACACTAGCCTCCTTGGGAAACGAACTTGAACCAAATTGGTCATTAGTGCTTGGTTTTCCTAAACCGACACTTAATACTTTCCCTTTTTTGCTCTCTTTTCCTAAAGAGGTGTAAAAACACTACATCAATTTTGGCGCCGATACCGGGGAGGTGTGTTGTGTTTTGATTTGGCAATTGTTGTTTTTATATATAGCCATAATATCTATTTGTATTAGTAGCACTCTACTAATACGTATTATCGGTTTTTCGTTTTTTGTCTGAATACTATTACTATACTGTATACGTAGAACAATAAATTCACAAGTACTCCAAAAGTGTGAAAACACAACCTTGACTTGGGAGGTCATTACCCAATCATTGTATTCGAATCTCAAACAAGAAAGAAAAGGCAAAAATAGATAAATACTTTCGTGAAGCTCGATTTTGAAAAATACAAACTATAAGGTGGGTATAAGGCGGGTATTATAAAATATACCCAAAAGAAAAAGGCTCTTAAGTGCTTCGCGCCGCCTCGTTTCCCCGCTTGCTTGTGAGTATTTTGAGATTGAAAGCTAATCGAGGATTTTGCCGCCTAAAGTATTATTAAGTATCATATATACTTTCTTGGTTTCATTTTATTAAACCCTCTTGAACGTTTTGGTGTTCCACCAACGTTCTAAAGTCATCGAAGGCGTTCACTTCACGTGATCGTTTTCATTCCTTGAGGCTTCTTTAATCAAGAGATTTGATTAAGGAGGAGATTTATTTTGGTCTACTTAATACAATCACAAAAAACCAAAAAAAAGTAAAAACAATCAAAAACCACAAAAAATTTGGAAAATACAAAACACCAAAAAGAATCTTCTTTGCTCATCCCCTCGTTGTACGTGACGTTTATGCAAACCCGCAACCAAGCAAGACGTGCACGTAAACGAAGAAACCGAAAGGAGTCAACACCTACTCCTAATCTTTCTAGTGAGTAGTCTTATATTGACGAACCCATTGTAAGAGAGGAACCAACCATGGAGAATCGAACTATGATGGAGTTACTTCAAGCACCCAACGAGGGTTATGGAGAGGCTATTGTAATTCCCGCTATCCTTGAGGAGAATTTTAAAGTGAAAACGGGTTTGTTGTCGATGATCCAAAACAACAAATTCCGTGGTGATGAAAAGGACAACCCACACAACCATATCCGCCAATTCAATCGTCTTACCGCCACTTGAAAATTTAAGGATGTTGCTAATGGCTCGATTAAGATGATGCTTTTTCCGTATACCTTAGCGGGGCCCGCTAAAATTTGGTTAGAGAAAGAGCCACCCAATTCTATATTGACGTGGAAGGATCTCGTGTCTAAGTTTGTGAACCAATTTTTTCCGCCCTCTAAGACTACGCATTTGAAAAACGAGATTTCAAAATTTTCACAATAATTTAATGAGAGTTTTTCAACGGCTTGGAATAGGTTTAAGGAAATGTTACATGAGTGTCCTCATCACGGTTTTTCTGACTTGCATCAAATTGACACGTTTTACAATGGACTTAATGATCATGAAAGGGATTATCTAAATGCCGCCGCGGGTGGTAATTTTTTTTGTGTAAAACGGTTGAGGAAGCTTTGGTGATAATTGAGAATAGATCTAAGTTGTATAGTCCTCGTAACACATCGAGTGTTCGTAAGGCTTCGTCTTCGGCTTCACTTTCTTTGTCTAATACCATCGATGCTTGCCAAATTGAGGCGAACTTGGAAAACAAAATCTTTGATAAGCTTAAAGGACTTTTGATTGAATTCAAAGTTGGAGAACAAAGTGCTCCCGCTACGGCTAAAGCGGTTGAGGCTTCATGTATGTATTGTGGTGGAGGTCATGATTTCTCCGAGTGCATTACCAACGGTGGTAACACTTCGAGTACCTACGCGGCCACGGGAACTTACAACCAAAACGGTCAAGTTACCGGCTCTAATCAATTGACTCTACCGGGTTTTGGTTCAAATCAAAATGCTAACAACAACTATCGAAACAATCAAGTTGGTTTTAAAAACAATTACAACAAAGGAAACTATGGTAATCAAGGGGCTAATAATCAAGTTTCAAACAAAAATCAAAGTGATTTTCAAAACAACAACAAAGGTTTGCAAACTTTAAAAGATCTTCCAAATGAATTTGTTGAATACGCTAATGGAAACGATGCTAGGTTTGACAATATTCAAAGAGAAATCATTAGCCTAAGATCTGAGTTTAAGACCGACTTGAAGAAAGAGTTGAAAAATGAGTTAGCAAATGAGCTTAAAATCCATACAAACAAAATGGAAGGAAATGTAACAAGGTTACAACAAAACCAACAAAAAATGGAACAAGGGCAACATGCAATTAAGCAAGAAATGATTAAAGCCGAGAAGAGGCAATCCATGTTTGAGGACAAAATTTCATCTATGTTTGAGGCAATTATGTGCAAACCGTCTTCGAGTAGTCTTCCTAGCAACACCATATCGAACCCTAAGGGTGAGATGAAAGTGATTACCACACGTAGTGGTAAGACACTTAAGGAACCGACTCCTCAACCAATTGCTCCTACGGAGGAAGCAATTGAGGAAGAACCCGAGGTGGTGGTCGAAAAGGAGCATGTTCCAATCCCACGAAGTACCGCTCATGCCACACCTACGGTTGACCCATTACCAACATTGGAACCCGAGATTCCAAAGGCTATGCCTATGCCTCAACCCACACCACCTTTGCCCTATCCATCGAGACTTAGAAAGGAGAAACGTCAAGAGCGCAACAATTACCAATTTGAGCTTTTTATGAAAATGTTTCGTGATTTACACTTTAATGTGAGTTTCGCCTATGCTTTGGTCATGATGCCTCGATTTGCCACTAACTTTAAGAGTATGTTGAACAACAAGGAGAAATTGCATCAATTGTCTAGTTGTTCATCGGTTTATCTTAATCGCATACCTCAAAAAGTCGGTGATCCCGGTAAATTTTTGATCCCTTGTGCAATCCAAGATATGGAAGAATGCTATGCCTTGGCCGATCTTGGTGCTAGTATTAACTTGATGCCACTTGCAATCTTCAAGTCGCTCAATCTTCCTAATCTTACTTCTTCACTAATGTCTATCGAGTTGGCCGACCATTCCACGATTCCTGCATGTGGATTGGCGGAAGACGTTTTTGTGAAAGTGGGAAAGTTCTATTATCCGATAGACTTTATCGTCGTCGATATTCCCACGGATCCTCAAGTTCCTCTCATTTTAGGTCGTTCGTTTTTAGATACGTCTATGGCTTTGATCGATGTTCATGCTAGAAATATCACCTTACGTTTCAACGACGAGGAACTTGTTATAAACGCAACTCAAAACTCTCAAATTTCTCATGTTTATTCCGTTGCAACCATAAACCTCGTTGATATGATCGACGTTGTTTGCGAGGAATTTTCACAAGAAGTTCTAGGTTTTGGTGATGATGAAAATAGTGGCAATCCCACTATGTTAGATCCCATCCTTGATAACTCGACACCAACCTTCACTCCATTTGAAGGTGGTGGTTTTACGTTGGAAGAATTCGATGTTCCACGTACTTGTAACGAAGACCTCGACAATGATAAGGACTTCTCGATTATCAAGGATTTTCTTAACGATTTCCCATTTCCTCCACCCGAGGAGGTTATGAGTATCAAGCCCAAATCTTCAATTGAGGAACCACCTATCCTCGATTTGAAAGATTTACCTCCTCATCTCGAATATGTCTTTTTGGAGGAGGACGACAAGTTTCCGGTTATTATTGCGAAAGAACTTTCGGATGATGAAAAAACCGCACTTGTCGATGTTCTAAAGGATCACAAAGGGGCAATTGCGTGGAAGTTATCCGACATTAAGGGGATCGATCCCAAATTTTGTACCCACAAAATATTAATGGAGGAGGATTACAAGCCCGCAATCCAATGTCAAAGAAGGGTGAACCCCAAAATTCATGACGTCATCAAAAAGGAAGTCCTAAAACTCCTTGACGCGGGAATGATTTACCCTATTTCCGATAGCCCTTGGGTGAGTCCTATCCATTGTGTCCCTAAAAAGGGAGGAATGACCGTTGTGCCAAACAATGCCAACGAGTTAATTCCCACTAGACTCGTGACCGGATGGAGAGTGTGCATTGACGGTTTTTCCGGTTACTTCCAAATTCCCAACGATTTCTATTGCTTTTTAGATGGTTTTTCCGGTTACATCCAAATCCCCATCGATCCTTGTGATCAAGAAAAAACTACGTTTACGTGTCCATATGGAACGTTTGCCTATCGTAGAATGCCATTCGGACTTTGCAATGCACCGGGAACCTTTCAAAGGTGCATGATGGCTATTTTTCATGATATGATCGAGCATACGATGGAAGTCTTCATGGATGACTTTTTCGTGTTTGGTTGTTCGTTCACTTTGTGTTTGTCGAATCTTGAGAGAATGTTGAAACGTTGTGAGGAAACCAACCTTGTGCTTAATTGGGAAAAATGTTATTTTATGGTTAAAAGTGGAATCGTCTTAGGGCACAAGGTTTCGAAAGCGGGGATTGAGGTAGATCAAGCTAAGGTAGACGTCATCGCCAAATTACCTCATCCCAAAACCGTTAAGGGAGTTAGGAGTTTCCTAGGCCACGCGGGCTTTTATCGTCGATTCATCAAGGATTTTTCAAAGATCTCTCGACCTATTACACATCTTTTTGAAAAAGATGCACGTTTTGTCTTTGCCGAAGATTGTGTACGAGCCTTTGAAATCATTAAGAGGAAACTTACCGAATCTCCCATTCTTGTTGCTCCCAGTTGGAACCTCCCTTTTGAGCTCATGTGTAATGCTAGTGACTATGCTATTGGGGACGTATTGGGGCAACGTCATGAGAAACACTTCTTGCCTATTCATTATGCTAGCAAGACGATGACCGAGGCTCAACTAAAATACACTACAACGGAGAAGGATTTCCTTGCCGTGGTGTATGCATTTGAGAAATTCCGACCTTATCTCGTCTTGACGAAATGCATAGTGTATATGGATCATTCGGCTATCAAGTATCTTATGGCTAAACAAGATGCAAAGCCGAGATTACTTCGTTGGGTTCTCCTCCTTCAAGAATTTGAGCACAAAATCGTTGACAAAAAGGAGCCGAGAATCTAGCGGCCGATCATCTTTCTCGTTTGGAAGATCCTCACCAAAGTGTTTACGAGCCCAAGGAAATCACCGAAACATTTCCGCTCGAGACACTTGGTGTAGTGAATTCTAAGCTTGATTCTTCCACCCCATGGTTTGCGGACTTCACAAATTTGCATGCGGGCAACTTCATCATCATGGGTATGACGACTCAAGAAAAATGAAAATTCTTTTGTGACGTCAAGTTCTACTTTTGGAACGACCCTTACTTGTTTCGAACTTGTGCGGATCAAATTATTCGACGTTGTTGTCTTTGGTACCGAAGCTTCTAACATCCTTAGAGCTTGTCACGAGGGACCCACGGGTGGTTACCATGGTGCTAATCTCACGACTAAGAAGGTCTTTGAAGCCGGTTTCTTTTGGCCTACTATTTACCGAGATACACATGAGCTTGTGAAGTCATGTGACTCATGCCAACGACATGGAAAAGCCTCACAAAAAGATGAAATACCACAAAATATCATCTAAGTGTGTGAGATCTTTGACGGTTGGGGCATTGACTTTATGGGTCCGTTCCCATCATCTCGTGGTAATAAGTACATCCTTGTCGCGGTTGACTACCTATCTAAGTGGGTGGAAGCTAAGGCTTTGCCCACCAATGATGCTCGTGTGGTAGTCAAGTTTTTGAAAAGCTTGTTTTCTCGGTTTGGAACCCCTCGTATGATCATAAGCGATCGTGGAACCTATTTTTATAACGACCAATTCGAAAGGGTCCTGAGGAAATATGGGGTTACACATCGGCTTTCTACGGCTTATCACCCACAAACGAGTGGGCAAGTCGAGGTTTCAAACCGAGCGTTGAAAAGGATCTTGGAGAGATCGATTGGGGAAAACCGACAATCTTGGTCGGATAAGTTGGACGATGCTTTATGGGCCTTTAGGACAGCTCATAAGACGCCCATTGGGTGCACTCCCTATAAGATTGTGTATGGGAAAAATTGTCATTTGCCAATTGAATTGGAACACAAGGCTTATTGGGCCCTAAAGCATTGTAATGATGACATGGAGACCGCGGTAAAACACAAGAAAATGCAATTAAATGAATTGGATGAATTAAGGGATATTGCTTATGAAAATTCATTGATTTATAAAGAAAAGACCAAAAAGTTGCATGATTCAAAAATTAAAAACCGGGTTTTTAACATTGGGGATCAAGTGTTGCTTTTTAACTCACGTTTGAAAATCTTTTCCGGTAAGTTGAAATCCCGTTGGTCCGGTCTATTCACCGTGACTCAAGTTTTTCCATATGGGACCATCGAGCTAGCTCAAAATGATGGACCCAATTTCAAGGTGAATGGACATAGGTTGAAGCACTACTTTGGCAGGGAAGTTCCATCCTTGAACTACCTCGACCAAATCACCTTCCCCAATGATAATTAGTATAGAGGGGATCGAGTCGAGCTCATGACTCGGTAATAAAAAACGAGGTGCCTCGTGGGGGAGTCCCATGCTTATCCTATGTACATATTATTGCTTTCTAATGTAGTAACGTGTGGGGATTTGTGCCCTTCTGTCACACCCCACCATGGCGGAATATGGGACGCGACGCATGGATATCATCACAACAATAGCGTGTCCATAGAGAGAACTATATGAATTAGAAATGTCATAAAAGGTGACACAAATGTCATGACAATATCTCATCAATGCAGGAGTCTAGGTAAGTAGATAACAGTCCTACCTCTTACCCAAGACAAACAAATAACACAAACAAATCAACATATAGGTTCATAGTATCACTTATTGAAACAAACAGAAAAATAAACTAAGAAGGAACGGGGATCTCCTTCTAAATGCATTCCTACGCGACTCCAATCCTAGCCACATATGTTCTCACACTTAACCACTTTATCACCTGAAAGAGACACTAAAACACGTCAACATAATGTTGGTGAGAGTCATAGGTTTAGACTCCAACCGTAAATAGATTATAATAAGCCGTGAACAACCATAAACCACTAAACATATGGACAATGTGCTACAAGTATGCATTAACAACTAACATTCAAGATCAATCATTCCAAACCAAATCCAAGGCTCCCAGCCTTACCAAACACCATGGTACCATAGGCGCCAATACACCTATGTACCAATCCCAAGGCCCCGCCTTGTCATTATCCATTGGTCCCATAGATGCTCACACATCTATATACCTCCCCAAGGCCCCGCCTTGTCAACGTCCCCTTGGTACCAAGTCAAACAACAATAACTGAGACGGTACGTGTCCCCCGATCCAAATCATAAACACAATCAAGAATCACATAGCAGTTGATCACATAAGTGCACACACAAGTCCATCACAAACCATAAAAACATTCACAGCATTAGTTACAAAACCATACAGTGTCTCTTCCATCCTATCTGGAAGTGAAAATCATTAAAAGATATGGGACTATGAAACTCACCTGATTGAGCTTCTCCAAAAATCCACGCACTAGCAAAAAGCAAACAAACAAAAGCACACAATCAAAACATGAACCAAACACTAAGATGGCTCATCAACCCATGATGGACATCTAACCTTCTCCCATATATATACCTCATTTATATGCTCTATGCATCTCATTAAACCCCTCCATAAAGCCCTTAACTTAGTTTACTTCATAACCCGTCTCATTAACATTTTACCCAAAATAGTCCTGGTTTTTAGGTCTCCAAACTATAAGCCAAACGCCCACCTAACCATACCCATGATCTCTGTAAAGGAAACCCTATGCGCTTAGATATGTCAGCTAACTCCTCCTTTTTGCCCCAACCCTAAAGCTACTGTTAAGGCCCCGATATATATATATATATATATATATATATATATATATATATATATATATATATATATATATATATATATATATATATATATATATATATATATATATATATATATATATATATATATATATATATATATATATATATATATATATATATATATATATATATATATATATATATATATATATATATATATATATATATATATATATATATATATATATATATATATATATATATATATATATATATATATATATATATATATATATATATATATATATATATATATATATATATATATATATATATATATATATATATATACTTCTGCCTATCCGCATATTACCGATTTTGAACATAAAAAAAGTTTGTTATGATTAGGGGGGTCTTACCCTATCCCATTTGCTTAGCCACCCTTCAGGTCTCTTATTTAATATATAAACCAACTACCATGCTCATTAGAGGGCTCAAGTGTACTCCTAAGTACCCCAATCACCTTAAAACATTAAATTAAACCCGACTGATTTCAAAACTGTTTTGACCTCCGATTGTTTAACCTGTATTTGACCCACCTCCCTACCTCCAATTTAGTTCTCGTTTCTTTCATTTGAAATCCACTTCAAATACCTATTCAGGGATGCTTGGATTGAAAAATAAGGGTTTGTAGAACTCTAGATATGATCAAAACAAGTGACATAAAATTTTGCCCAGTTTTTAAAAACGAATTTAACACAATTAGCTTAATTAATTACCATCACCATGTATAATTATTATCTCTAATTAATCTAATCATGTTTATACCATTATTATACAGAATTCATAATTAACTTAACCCTAGATCCATCATGTATTGATTGTATGAGAATTAAAAACAATTTAATTAAAAAGTGTATTGAAGATTTTACCTTAGAATTTTTGAAAGAAGAAAAATTAATGAAGAACCCTAAATAGACTCCATTGATTTCGACTTAAGCTTGATCTCCAGGGGATTATGATGTGTTTTTAGTTAATAAAAAGTCTTTACATAATTTCCTAACAAGTCCTTGGCCCATTACAAAAGCCCGGTTCCCTTTTTTCCTTTTTCCCTTTTTTTTCTTTTTAATCGGCCTAAACCGACTTTAACATATATTTTTTTTAGCTTTTTTTCTTTTTATTACTTATTATTATGTTATTAATAATACCTTAATTTACCTTAATTTATTTCAGCTCCTAAAGCCTCCGAAACCTTAAAACCATAAAACTAGTCAATTTTACGCGTATACCGAAAAAACGTAAAATATACAGTTTAAAAAAAATCTTAAATTTTGAAATAAACTTTATAACTAAGTCCTAAATGACTTAAAACCATCCCGAAAAATACTCACATGACTAAACACCTTACCCGAGACCTCTAAATGCTAAACCCAAAATCGTAAAAAAAATACGATTTAATATAATACTTATACTTATATGTAAAACACCAAAATAACACCATTTCATTTCATAGTCACTAATTTGTGAGCTCATGAACATGAAATAACCGTTCCTCGATTTACTTATGAGTACTTTATACCCATAAACAATATCCACACCAACCTCGTTCACGCAAAATAACATGTAAACACGCAAATCACATAGTCACACATAAATTAACCTTAAAATAAGACCAAGTGACGAACCTCAAAACCACGGTTGTCACCTCACTCCCTCCTAATAGAAATCTCGTCCCGAGATTTACTCCTTAGGATCGTCATTATCAATTAGCTGAGGATACTTGCTCCTCATAAATCCTTCCCGTTCCCACGTGAACTATAGTCCACGTTCCAAATTCTATCTACCCATAACTACGGTATATTACCCTTTTTATCCAACCTCCTAGCTTCACGACCCAAAATCTCTATCGACTCTTCGATAAAACGAAGACTCGTATCCATACTAATATCATCTAACGGTACTTGCAAGTCAGTTCTTGCTAAGCATTTCCTCAAGTTTGATACATGAAATACGTCATGCACACTACTCAATTCCTCCAGTAATCTCAACCTATACGCCACTAGCCCAATCCTTTCAAGGATTTCAAATGGACCCACAAATCTAGGTGATAACTTCCCTTTTCTTTCCAGACCGCATCACCCCTTTCCATGGTGAAACCTTTAGCATAACTTTATCTCAAATCTCAACGGCTTACGCCTCTTGTCCGCATAGCTCTCTTGTCGGTTCTTTGCTATTTTCAACCTCTACTTAGTCACTACCACCACCTCCATATTTTTCCGATCCACCTCCGGTCCAATACGTTGGCCGCTTCTAACTTCATCCCACTGTAACGGTGATCCACCTCATCTCCTATGAATTAACTCCAGCAGTTTCTACTACAATTCCTATCACCATACCTAACGGCTTCTATCCTCTACGGATTTTCCATTATTCGGAAGTCCTCCCAACCTTTAACACATCCAATGGTATATGCAGGATTGCATAACCAAAAGCTTCCCATAATATTCACAAGAAACATGTCATAACCACCACCTCATCCTTGCTTTCCCATGCTCGGCACCAAGTAACTAACCATCCTTCATACTAACATGTGTTACACCTTTTCTCTAGGTGGACGTTCCATTGTTCGTGACTACTAACCTCTTGCTCTAACGGTTTCTCTTCAATATGACCCCACTATCTTGACAACCTTTTGCTCCCTCGAATCATTCTTCCTCCATACTACTTTTCGCTTGTCTCTCCACAATCTTAATTTCTATACCATCTTATATCCCGTCTTCAGCTTATAATTTAGGTGTTTCCTCCTTTATTCCTTACATCCTCATCAATGGGGAATATGCCCCTCTCACCGACGACTCTCTCTTTGTAGTAGAATTCTTCCTAATATAATGCGTTCTCCAACTATCTCCAAATCTCACGCCAATGCTCTAGGAGTCTTTCTCAATTACCCCTATAGTATGCTCATACCAAACATTAGTCTATCAACGGTATACTACGCTTGCTTCCCATCGTTTCTTCCCTTGCCATAATCCTTCATAAGGCATTCCATACAGATTAGGCAACTTTTACGCAAAACCCTCTATTCCATCACATCCGTACGCAATCCTTCCAACTTCTCAACTACGTGACTTCTCATTCCTCTTGAAATATGAGATGAATTAGTCAGTCTATCGACTATCACCCAACTATCGTCGTACTTATTCCTCAACCCCATTATGTATCCCTTTCACCAACTTCGTCCTTACATCACCCTTTCTAAGCTACTCCTATCTATGTAGGAAGTATAGTCTACGTCCCTTTTCTCCATATGATTGTCCAAGCCACGCAACATACATGTTGACGCATTCTCTGCTTTAGATAACTCAACTCGTGCAACCTACATCCTTCATCCAAACCACCCTAATACGCCATCCATATAGTTCAAGTTACCAGGCTCTAATACCATTCTGTCACACCCCACCATGGCGGAATATGGGACGCGACGCATGGATATCATCATAACAATAGCGTGTCCATAGAGAGAACTATATGAATTAGAAATGTCAGAAAAGGTGACACAAATGTCATGACAATATCTCTTCAATACAGGAGTCTAGGTAAGTAGGTAACAGTCCTACCTCTTACCCAAGACAAAAAAAGAACACAAACAAATCAACATATAGGTTCATAGTATCACTTATTGAAACAAACAGAAAAATAAACTAAAAAGGAACGATGATCTCCTTCTAAATGCATTCCTACGCGACTCCAATCCTAGCCACATATGTTCTCACGCTTAACCACTTTATCACCTGAAAGAGACACTAAAACACGTCAACATAATGTTGGTGAGAGTCATAGGTTTAGACTCCAACCGAAAATAGATTATAATAAGCTGTGAACAACCATAAACCACTAAACATATGGACAATGTGCTACAAGTATGCATTAACAACTAACATTCAAGATCAATCATTCCAAACCAAATCCAAGGGTCCCAGCCTTACCAAACACCATGGTACCATAGGCGCCCATACACCTATGTACCAATCCCAAGGCCCCGCCTTGTCATTATCCGTTGGTCCCATAGATGCTCACACATATATGTACCTCCCCAAGGCCCCGCCTTGTCAACATCCCCTTGGTACCAAGTCAAATCACAATAACTGAGACGGTACGTGTCCCCCGATCAAAATCATAAACACAATCAAGAATCACATAGTAGTTAATCACATAAGTGCACACACAAGTCCATCACAAACCATAAAAACATTCACAACATTAGTTACAAAACCATACAGTGTCTCTTCCATCCCATCTGGAAGTGAAAATCATTAAAAGATACGGGACTATGAAACTCACGTGATTGAGCTTCTCCAAAAATCCGCGCACTAGCAAAAAGCTAACAAACAAAAGCACACAATCAAAACATGAACCAAACACTAAGATGGCTCATCAACCCATGATGTACACCTAACCTTCTCCCACATATATACCTCATTTATATGCTCTAAGCATCTCATTACACCCCTCTATAAAGCCCTTAACTTAGTTTACTTCATAACTCGTATCGTTAACATTTTACCCAAAACAGTCCCGGTTTTTAGGTCTCCAAACTATAAACCAAACACCCACCTAACCATACCCATGATCTCTGTAAAGGAAACCCTATTCCCTTACATATGTCAGCTAACTCCTCCCTTTTGCCCCAACCTTAAAGCTACTGTTAAGGCCCCGATATATATATATATATATATATATATATATATATATATATATATATATATATATATATATATATATATATATATATATATATATATATATATATATATATATATATATATATATATATATATATATATATATATATATATATATATATATATATATATATATATATATATATATATATATATATATATATATATATATATATATATATATATATATATATATATATATATATATATTTATATATATATATATACTTCTGCGTATCCGCATATTACCGATTTTGAACATACAAAAAGTTTGTTATGATTAGGGGGGTCTTACCCTATCTTATTTGCTTAGCCACCCTTCAGGTATCTTATTTAATATATAAACCAACTACCATGCTCATTAGAGGGCTCAAGTATACTCCTAAGTATCCCAATCACCTTAAAACATTAAATTAAACCCGACTGATTTCAAAACTGTTTTGACCTCCGACTGTTTAACCTGTATTTGACCCACCTCCCGACCTCCAATTTAGTTCTCGTTTCTTGCATTTGAAAGCCACTTCAAATACCTACTCAGGGATGCTTGGATTGAAAAATAAGGGTTTGTAGAACTCTAGATATGATCAAAACAAGTGACATAAAAGTTTGCCCAGTTTTTAAAAACGAATTTAACACAATTAGCTTATTTAATTACCATCACCATGTATAACTATTATCTCTAATTAATCTAATCATGTTTATACCATTATAATACAGAATTCATAATTAACTTAACCCTAGATCCATCATGTATTGATTGTAAGAGAATTAAAAATAATTTAATTAAAAAGTTTATTGAACATTTTACCTTAGAATTTTTGAAAGAAGAAAAATTAATGAAGAACCCTAAATAGACTCCATTGATTTCGAATTAAGCTTGATCTCCAGGGGATTATGATATGTTTTTAGTTAATCAAAAGTCTTTATATAATTTCCTAACAAGTCCTTGGCCCATTACAAAAGCCCGGTTCCCTTTTTTCCTTTTTTTCCCTTTTCTTTTTTTAATCGGCCTAAACCGCCTTTAACATATATTTTTTTTTATTTTTTTTCTTTTTATTACTTATTATTATTTTATTAATAATACTTTAATTTACCTTAATTTATTTCAGCTCCTAAAGCCTCTGAAACCTTAAAACCGTAAAACTAGTCAATTTTACGCGTATACCGAAAAAAACGTAAAATATACAATTTTAAAAAAAAATTTAAATTTTGAAATAAACTTTATAACTAAGTCCTAAATGACTTAAAACCATCCCAAAAAATACTCACATGACTAAACACCTTACCCGAGACCTATAAATGCTAAACCCCAAATCGTAAAAAAAAATACGATTTACTATAATACTTATACGTATACGTAAAACACAAAAATAACACCATTTCATTTCATAGTCACTAATTTGTGAGCTCATGAACATGAAATAACTGTTCCTCGATTTACTTGTGAGTACTTTATACCCATAAACGATATCCACACCAACCTCGTTCACGCAAAATAACATGTAAACACGCAAATCACATAGTCACACATAAATTAACCTTATAATAAGACCAAGTGACGAACCTCAAAACCACGGTTGTCACACCTTCCAACTTTTGTTCCGTAGTTGTTTGTGAATTGTGGATTTTAGATGATCATTATCTTCACGATTGGAGCCTCTCGTGTTCGTTTTATGGGAGCACTCAATCGTTTGCTTTGAAGAATTTCTCAATATCCATGATATATCCTTTGATGTTCTAACCTTAGGTTTTTAGCACACTTCATAAACGGCATTAAATTTAACGGTTACACCCTTTCCATGCTAGATTAGGCATTCTACTACGTCTCTAGTACGGGGGTTAATAATTCGTTTTTAGTGTAGTTGTCTCTCGGTCTTATCGAATTGATATAACAATTTTAAGCTCGACTTTATTGTTTTTGGTTAAAATAATCTTGATTGGTAATCTATGTCTAATTGTCACAAAGTATTTTAAAGAAAATGTAAAATATTACTATATTACCTACGTATACGTACTATTCTACAACACGTTGCACGTAAAACATGTAAATGCTCAAAGTATAAAATGTAACATGCAAATTTATATTACAAATGAAAAACGTAAAATATCAATGCACGGAAAACGATGCAACAAATGAATATAATATTCTATAAAACTAATAGGACTAATCTACATTATAAACCTAATGTCCTAATTATACTTAAAATTGAACGTATGTTACTAATGACCTAATGTCCTAAGCCCAAATCTAATATTAGCCCAACTACTTGATACCAACTAACGGGCCACTACGTAACTCATGCAACTAATATTAATCAAAAACAAAGCATTGAGGGCTGTGAATATAACTTGGTTATATCAAATGAGAACTAAAGTTGTGAAATTCCAAATTAAGAAACAAAGTACACGTTTTTTTTAATTACAAACCAGTTAACAGCAGCTTACTACATCTTTAATTCTTCTACTGAGTAAATCAATTACTTCCTTTATCAGACATAGCCAAACACTAGTTAAACTTCTAAAATTCTACAATCTGAAACAAAATCAAAGTGAATGATTACACTAACTACAACCCATACAAAAAAAATTACAATTGAATTATCAAAGTGAATATGAGATTGAGGAAAATACAGCTTAATTCTAATAAGCGCAAAGTAACAGCAGTAACATGAGCATTCAAGTAGCAATACAAAGCATTACACTACGATTACACTAATACAGCCTATACTACATTATACAGAAAATTAAATCGGGACAATACCTGCCATCCAGGCCTGTCCGTTGATGTCGAAGCGGAGCGCTGAGCTCGCTTAGAAACTGATCTCTATAACTTCACTTCTGACTGACTATTCTATAACCAAACGGAACTGCAATCACATCATCTATGAATCTGCTTCCCACCAAAAATTTAGAACCAAACACCTTATACCTTCAATCCTGCATAAACTGATACAAACAAAGCAAACGAAACAAAAACCTATAACAAAGTTATCTACTGTTTCTGAATTAGATCTGAACTGAAATCTTCAACTGGTCTGCTACAGTAACTGCAAAACCTAAAAACTTGCAAAATTTGGAAAAGAAACAAATTTGTTTGTGAAACGTAATCAATAACTATGAACGTGTATAAAGCTATATGGTCTATGACATCTAACAGAAACTTGCTATATCGCTACTAACATTATACTAACCAACCTGAACTCTTGATGAAAAGCTAATCTTAAATCTTCTCATAAGCTCTTAACGAACTGATGAGCTTAATATTGGAACTCTAATCGCATTCCTAATTAGTTCGAACAGACTTGTAAAAAAAACTTAGTAAACTGAAAAAAAAATCAATACTAATGGAATCAAAAGTTGCGAATTAGCTAATCCAACATCTTATCATGAGAATTTCATAAGCTCATTAGAGCTTATATTAGAATAAGCTACAACAGCTTATTTAACTTCCATTACTCAAGATTTGTAGAAATGAAAACATAAAGGCAGAATTTGGTATGGAACTTGAATAAGCGGATAAGAGTAACTAAGAACTAAAAAGAAGCTAGTTAAAAAGCTGTATAAAAGTCATAAGCTCATAAGAGCTTAAAACAGAATAAGCTCTCTATGTTAAAACAGAGATAAAAGAAATTGAAGAAATAAGAAATTTTTGACTTTTTCATTAATGGAGAAATTAGTTACAAAACTTAACTGAAATTGTAACAAGAACTACAACAGAAATCTCTCAACAAACCAAAACTATCTAACTGATTTTCCTAACTACTCCTAAAATTAACCTAAACTAGCTATCTTACTGTGTGTAAAAACACCTAGTCTAACCACTTGCGAATGAGGGGATGTGTGGGATATTTATAGACAAATTGAGTGAGGAGGAGTATGTTGTTGACGTGTTACATCCAATCAAAATGTGCCAGCTGTCTATCTTGAAGTTCTTGAAATTCAGGGAACTGGGGTTCTTGAGCTATGTGCAGATTTTTGGGAAAATCCAGAGAATTGATTTTATGTCAGTTAAGTTGCTGGGATTTGTACTTGAAGCATCAAAGATCATCTTTCCTTTTTATTCCAAGCTATGAAATCCAAAGTAATGTCTTCAATTTCGTTTTGGAAGATTTGATGACGTGGCGCTTTTTGATTAGATGTTGAGTGCTCACACGGATCTTATCTTTGTACCAAAATGTGATTGGCTGACTTTGTTTAATCCAAGTGAAAGGAATAGATGCATATGATTGGTCCATTTGGCTGATTATAATAAGAAGTTCCCAAACTTGGCAGCTTTGATCCCTGAAATATTCAAACTTTGTCATATTGTGTTTAATAAGTATTTCACTTTGAAAACGTTGGTCTTTTGCCATTATCAGCCCTTGATCTTTATAAAGCAGGAACTTAAGTCCCTCATCTTCATTAATATAGTAAAAGTAATCCTTGGATCTTCATCGAATATCAACATTGGCCCTTGATCTTCACATATCTTGTATCTTTGGTCATCATTGGCTTCTTTTATTATTTTCTTCGTCTTTTTGCCAAATAAATCCTTGAAAACGCGTGTTTGCTCAAAAGTGCATCATTTTACCTGAAAACACATGAAATACAAATACCCACGTAATTCTGATATTTTTCAGTTAAATATAATGTATTTGACTGTGTTTTGAGTGGTTTTTGGATCATAATTGATGAGTGTTTTCACACTTATCAACTCCCCTCCACTTGACCATTGTCATGACCTCATGCAATGAAGCATTTCAAAGCTCTAGAGTGCACTTTTCTTATAATTAACCCACCTTGGCTATTTTATGATTTAATAAACTAAACTATACTACATGATAAATGATTTTGAATATTTACAATGCAATGCAAAGAAAACAATTCTATTTATATATTTTTGGATTTTCTTGAAATGGTTTTGATGGAAATAACTCATAAAGAAATCAATGACTTGGATTAGGGCTTTGGTACCATGGACACTTATCACCCTCAAGTTTCACTTTCCCCATACCAAGCTTAAAAATGGGATCATTGCATTCACAAGTAAAAAGGTGCATCAACTTATTCATGACAATTAAATGTGGAACCGGTTATTATTTGAGCAAATTGCTTTTGGGCAAAGTTGTCATTATTTAAAGTGTGAAATATAAGAAATGTAAAATCCAAAAATAAGGAAGTACGGTTTTAATCCTAAGTAATCCTCTCATCCATTACTTGAAAAACCGCTCACAATTAATATAAGTCCGTCTAAAGAGTAATAAGTCATTCGCCTTATGTGTACGATCCATATGTCATGCATTAATAAGTAGATACACATTCGCTAAGGAAAGAAAAATAAAACTCACGTAATAATTTACATCCGTCGCCTTTTGAGACTTTGGATCTTCAACCCCGCAACCCGTCAAGGTAATATTAGATTGGAGCAACTGTTAAATCCCCGCAACCCGTCAAGGTAATATGGGAATCTAATAGTTACTATAATTAACACTTCACTGCCCCTCTTGGGAGTCTTGTATAATTATTTTTTTTCTTTTTTTTTTCTAGCCACTCATTTTTTTTCATAAGCCGCTCTTATTTTTCTTTATTCCTCACTAAGAAAGTTGAAAAGAATAAAAGGAAAAACACCCGCTAAGTATTAAGCATGACATAAGTCTAGTACACATAAAACGTTCTAAGTTAGAATCTTAAGACGTACTTATATCAACCATGAATGATTAGTAAAAAATGCATAAGAGATTACAAACCAATTAAAACCGTTCTTGATTATTTATTAACATATATACATGCGAAGAAAATAGAGGTTAAGAAGAGAAGGGTTTAGTCATAAGTAATTATCATGAAATTTATCTAGCCCTTTTATACTTGATTCAACTCTATCATTTCCCATTCTCCACAAGTTTAAAATCTCAAAGAATGAGATTGGTGGATGCTTAGCCTAATAGACCAATGAAGGACTACATGGTTAAGGATACTAGCTAGAGAATGCTTGGATAAGCAAACTCGGGTTGAGTCAAAATATCCATGGCGGACCTAATATGTCAAAGAAGTCTAAATTTGTTAAACCATGTTTTTATTATATTTTTTTTTCCTTTTTCTAACTTTTTCAATTTTTCATAAAGAACAAAAGAAGAAATATATACAATGCAAATATGTTATGCAAAGGAAAAATGATTAATGCAAAAAATTATGAATGCATATTTTTGGTGGCCAAAGTAGATCAAAAATTTGAAGAATGTTTGAAAAATTAATTTTCAAGTTATCATGAAGCTAAGGCAATGGTCTAGGTAAGGTCACTTCGATAGAAGTCTCCCCTTCACTTAAGATAAACATTGTCCTCGATGTTTAAGAGTGTTGGAGTAAACTCCCTACACTTATGACATTGATTACTTTGCTTAACCCAAGTTAAGGAAGAGACAACTAAAGTGTATTCATTTTAAGCACAAGTGTTTTGAATATCACGATAGCAAAAACTAATCGAAGTGAACCGGATACACGGGCCTCCTCCATAAGCTCCAAGCATGAAATGAGAGAGAGCAACCCTTGAAACAAACACGAAAAGACGAAGAAAGGCACCCCTCCACTTCAACTCTACTATAACATCCTTTTAATTAAACCTAACCTATTTAGATCTACTCTATGTTTTCTAACCTAGTTATTCATTGCTTGAGTTTTTTTAACCCTAAGTCGCTAGCTCGACTCGGCCCCGAATTAGGCTGTCCTTGGGGAAACCATCATGGAGAATAAAGGATATCAATTTTGAAGCACATCTCACATGATACACTCAAACTTAGCACGTTGCCATTTACTATAAGATTTACAAAATCCGCCTCGATAAATGGAACGGTCCAACGTGTCTCAAGTTTGTCCAACATATAAAATCTCTCAAATAGGAAGCACACCAGGATCAAATACATAGTTTCCATCTCGACAAGTGAACAACTCCAAAGTAGGTAGCATCACCAAAGTAAGCTCATACGAAAAGCCCAGATCAATCAAAATCACACTCTTAAGTCGAGTAGATGAAAACCAAGGTGTCTCAAATTTACGTATCCCAGGATCAAAAACCTTTCCCTTCATGGGAAAATAAGAAGATGAACTCGTATAAACTATATAAGATTCCCCCTTAGTGATCAAAGCATCATGAGACAATGAAGGTGTAGGTATCAAAACATTCATAACTATTAAGTCCATGTTGGGCTCCTCATCATCATCAAAAGGTGGGTAATCTTCCATAGAAGGCATAGAAAAAGGAGGATGAAGATGAATAGTGTCTTGTGAAGGAGGTGTAATCTCTATGTTCCCAAAAAGCAAGTTCTCACTAAGACAAATCTCCTCTTCCCAATTAGAATCACTATCATCAACCTTAATATCAATATTATCAAGATAAGCCTCTATGGTGGCATCAATATCCATATGAGAATCCATATCAAAGGTTTTAGGTTCTAAAGGTGCCATAGGTGAAAAAGGATCAATCTCTAAGAGTATAGGATCTTCATCAATAACCAACTTCAAGGGTGGGAGGGTGGGAATAGAAGTCTCAAAAGAAGGTGTATTGAGAGAATCACTCAAAGGGATGATATCATCATAAAAATCAATAGGTGCAACCTCAAAAACCGGTGAAGAAATATCAATGAAAGGTTCTTCTTCTATGGAATCATCATTATGGTTTTTATTCAAAGCTTCAATCGAGGAGATAAGATGATAAAGGTTTGATAAAACCTCACGAATATGAACATCTTCCACTTCTTCTATAAGAGCAACATCATCATCCAAATTAGGAATGTCATCTTGACATGAAAAGTCCTCGGATAATATATCATAAGATGCCTCACTAGAATCACAATCATCATCCTCTACTTGTGGCAAGTCTTGCACAAACTCTTCCTCATTCTCATTATCCTTTTCTTTAAACAATTCATCAAGATAAAAGTCACCAAAATCACTAGTAGTAGCATGAAGGTCAATATGTGATGAAATCTCAATGTGATCATGAGGATAAGAGGTATCAATACAAAGCTCGTCACATGGTTCATTGGAAACACCCTCAAGCTCTCTTTGGATTGGGATAAGGTTCTCAACACTAGAAGAGGTTAATTCATCCGAATCGGTGTTTGTATTAGTGCTAAGAGGCTCGTCCCCCATGGTTAAAGAGTCGGTGGGTTCCACGTGAGGTAAAGATGATGAAGGTGTGTCATCATTAAGTGTCATACAAATCGGAGGATCGTCATCATCGTCATATAAGCATCGATTAAGCAAACGAGCACGAGTAGCAATGTATTCTTCTTCACATGATTTACGATATCCATCACTAATAGGATTATCCTTATCATCAACTCTCAAAGACGGCTCAATATCACATGGTAAAGCTCCTTGAGTTAGATAAGATTGTACAAAGAGAATTTGTCTTTGACTAGTTTCCTCGTAACATTCAAGTATTCTCCTTTCCATCTCTTGAAGGCTCCTCTCAACGAATTCAAGAAATTTAGAGTCATTTTGCATATTCTCTTGGTTAAATGCTTGATTAAATCCTTGATTATGAAAACCGTCATGATGTAAAAATTCTTGGTTTTGAAAGGTGTCTTGCTTATAGCATGGAAAATTTGCATCATTTTGAAAGCCTTCATTGTTTGAAAATCCTTGATTAAGAAAGTTTTATTGATTATAGCCTTGAAAATTATCATTTTTTTGAAAACCCTCATAATTGGAAAATCCTTGGTGTTGGTATGGCTCATTAAAGGTTTGATCATGAAATGATGGTGGATTTTGTGATGAAAAACCGGAATATCCCATATAGTCATTACAAGTATAGTCCATTTGAAGGTTAGGTTGAAAACTAGGGTTCTCGGTTCCATTGTAAGCATATCCCTCCCCATAATAGCCATTGTTTTGATCACATAAATAAGTATCGTGTGGACCACCGCAAGTCGAACAAGGCGAATAATTAGCGTTAGCGGATCGTTTTTGAAAAATCTCCAACATGGAACGAGTATCCATGTTTAGCAAGGTGGCCGAATGTATATACAAGTAAAATGACGTTTAAAAGCTTCCTCGGGGAAGGAAGTAATACACCAAAGGTGGTATGGTTACACGCGTGCGAGTACACGTGGAAGTAAATTCGAGGAGTGAGAGATAAGCTCTCGGTCGACTTTGGAAGGAGAAGAGATTATCTCCCTCGAGGTTCGATATGAAATATCCACAAGAAAGTATAATATATGTAATTACTACTTGGGTGCAAGACCCCCAGTAAAGCCTTCCTTCTTAGAATACGCACTAGTGAACGGGGGGTTAGGTGGCGCGAAGCACTTAAGTACCTATTGACCCTTAGATGGCATTTTATAGCACATCGCCTTTCTATTGACTTTGTAGTATGTATTCTTTGAATTATTTCCTATTGGAAGTATTTATCTATTCTTGCTTAATTAAATTTGATCGATACACGTGTCAAGGACCGGAACGCCCCCTAACACGGTGTATTGCCTCAGCAATACTTATGAAAGATATGTGTATTGGTTGTTCGTATATGTATACGTATTTACATATAATAATATATAGAAAATATTTTTGTATATATTTGTTTTTTAAGAAAAATAATATATGTACGTAAAAACGATGAAAACCGATATAATATATATTTTTGGGTGTAATCTTTTAGGAAAAAGATTACTTTTTGGATTTTTTTTATTTTTTGGTTCAATTCTTTAGGAAAAGAATTAATTTTTGTGATTTTTTTAATTATTATTTTTTTAATTTTTATCCTTTTGATTTTTTTTTATCTTTTTGATTTATAATACGTAAAAATAACGTTCACAAAGTGAACGGATCCCAAAATCCAATCGTCTCACTCGAAACCGTTAATCTTCACGAAAAGAACCGGCAGCGGCGCCATTTAATAATTCGTTTTTAGTGTAGTTGTCTCTCGGTCTTATCGAATTGATATAACAATTTTAAGCTCGAATTTATTGTTTTTGGTTAAAATAATCTTGATTGGTAATCTATGTCTAATTGGCACAAAGTATATAAAAAATGTAAAATATTACTATATTACCTACGTATACGTACTATTCTACAACACGTTGCACGTAAAACATTTAAATGCTCAAAGTATAAAATGTAACATGCAAAGTTTATACTACAAATGAAAAACGTAAAATATCAATGCACAGAAAACGAGGCAACAAATGAATATGATATTCTATAAAACTAATAGGACTAATCTACATTATAAACCTAATGTCCTAATTATACTTAAAATTGAACGTATGTTACTAATGACCTAATGTCCTAAGCCCAAATCAAATAGTATCCCAACTACTTGATACCAACTAACGGGCCACTAAGTAACTCATGCAACTAATATTAATCGAAAACAAAGCATTCAGGGCTGTGAATATAACTTGGTTATATCAAATGAGATCTAAAGTTGTGAAATTCCAAATTAAAAAACAAAGTACACGTTTTTTTTAATTACAAACCAGTTAACAGCAGCTTACTACATCTTTAATTCTTCTACTGAGTAAATCAATTACTTCCTTTATCAGACATAGCCAAACACTAGTTAAACTTATGAAATTCTACAATCTGAAACAAAATCAAAGTGAATGATTACACTAACTACAGCCCATACAAAAAAAATTACAATTTAATTATCAAAGTGAATATGAGATTGAGGAAAATACAGCTTAATCCTAATAAGCGCAAAGTAACAGCAGTAACATGAGTATTCAAGTAGCAATACAAAGCATTACACTACGATTACACTAATACAGCCTATACTACATTATACAGAAAATTAAATCGGGACAATACCTGCCATCCAGGCCTGTCCGTTGATGTCGAAGCGGAGCGCTGAGCTCGCTTAGAAACTGATCTCTACAACTTCACTTCTAACTGACTATTCTATAACCAAACGGAACTGCAATCACATCATCTATGAATCTGCTTCCCACCAAAAATTCAGAACCAAACACCTTGTACCTTCAATCCTGCATAAACTGATACAAACAAAGCAAACGAAACAAAAACCTATAACAAAGTTATCTACTGTTTCTGGATTAGATCTGAACTGAACTCTTCAACTGGTCTGTTACAGTAACTGCAAAACCTGAAAACTTGCAAAATTTGGAAAAGAAATAAATTTGTTAGTGAAACGTAATCAATAACTATGAACGTGTATAAAGCTAAATGGCCTATGACATCTAACATAAACTTGCTATATCGCTACTAACATTATACTAACCAACCTGAACTCTTGATGAAAAGCTAATCTTATATCTTCTCATAAGCTCTTAACGAACTGATGAGCTTAATACTGGAACTCTAATCGCATTCCTAATTAGTTCGAACAGACTTGTAAAAAAAAACTTAGTAAACTGAAAAAAAAATCAATACTAATGGAATCAAAAGCTGCGAATTAGCTAATCCAACATCTTATCATGATAATTTCATAAGCTCATTAGAGCTTATATCAGAATAAGCTACAACAGCTTTTTTAACTTCCATTACTCAAGATTTGTAGAAATGAAAACATAAAGGCAGATTTGGTATGGAACTTGAATAAGCGGATAAGAGCAACTAAGAACTAAAAACAAGCTAATTAAAAAGCTGTATAAAAGTCATAAGTCATAAGAGCTTAAAACAGAATAAGCTCTCTATGTTAAAACAGAGATAAAAGAAATTTAAGAAAGAAGAAATTCTTGACTTTTTCATTAATGGAGAAATTAGTTACAAAACTTAACTGAAATCGTAACAATAACTGTAACAGAAATCTCTCAACAAACCAAAACTATCTAACTGATTTTCCTAACTACTCCTAAAATTAACCTAAACTAGCTATCTTACTGTGTGTAAAAACACCTAGTCTAACCACTTTAGAATGAGGGGATGTGTGGGATATTTATAGACTAATTGAGTGAGGAGGAGTATGTTGTTGACGTGTGATGTGTCGCGATATGTATAGTGATAATTTGAGTACGTTATAGGGTAAATTAGAAAATTACCTTTAGGAAAAAGTTATAGACTAATATTACCAATGACGAATTCAATTAAACACGTGATGAACCAAGTTCGTTGTATACGAAGATCGAGTGAATTTGAGACGTTTTGCTTTGATTTGGACAATCGATTTGAATTGGTTTTTGGTTTTTAAAACAAGAAATTAAATCTACCAATTTTAAACTATTTTTATTCCTAAAGTGCATGAATCGTAAACCCCGCTATATTTAAAATCTACAAACAATTACTTAAAATTAAAACAATTTAAAAATTAAACTAATTTAATAATCTATAAGAAATTAATCTATTTAATAAAAATGACTTTTAAACTATTTAAAAATCTAATTAAACTTTTTACGCTAATTACCTTAACAAAATACTTATACTAAATCTATTTTAAAAACTATATTTATTTAGATTTAAAATTATAAAAATCTAATTATTAAAATTAACTAATAAAACTTTTAAATTAATAAAAACATTTTTACTTTTATATTTATTTTTATTTTAAAACTATTTATTATTTATTTTATTAAAACAAAGATTTACTTAAAAAATGTTAAAACTATTTGTATAAACGAAAATAAAGATTTACTTAATGAAAAATCTGCCAGATACAATAATACTATATTAATTAAATATCGGTTAAAGAACTCAAACGAGCACTGAGCTCAGTTGGTAAACACGTAAGACCTTTACCCTTGAGGTCAAGGGTTCGAGTCCCATAAGGGAACGATTTTTGAGATTAATTATTTTTTGACAAATTAAACTTTCAAGTCACAGGAGGTGACTTTATGCAACACAAATCTTGTGAGATAAGCTGATAAGGCTATCATCTTTGAGATTAACAGATCAAGTTAATCTGTTAATACAAATTCATTTTATAAACGTTATAGAAAGATCAGTTAACAACTTATTCAAATCAAGCATATAAAGATAAACAAAGACAAGGCAATCTGCAATTTCAGTAAACACAAAATAACAGTAAAACAAGAATATGCAAAAAAAAATCAGTATGAAATAAATCGAAGCAGCCAAATCAGTTAAGTCAAGTGATAAGAGCTTCCAAATAAACATCAGCAAACTAACAACGACATACAGCAGGATCAAGACTATATCAGCAGATTAAGTCAGCCTTACACTTAGAACGCATACCAGGAAAACAAATCAGCATTCTCAGCAATCAAAAGGAAAGTCCATAGCAGTGTATGAAAAGCAGTGAGCAAATAAATTCTCAGGAAAGTAAACTAAACATCAATAATGAACTCCAAATTCACTCACAAAAACAGCAGCACAATTATAATCGAATATCAGTATATTAAAACTATTCTCAACAGCTTAATGAATTAAGTAGTACAGATACATCATATCACAGTTCATACTCAAGACAGTAAATATTTAAACCTACCAAATCTAAATATAATTTCTATAAAATCAGTAAAATCATACTCACAATAAAAAGTAACAATATAACTAAGTAGTTAAACCAAATAACTACTCAATATAGCAGAAACATCATATACTCAATATAACAGAAACATCATAGAAGCAGATTTATTAATACTAAATAACTTTAAACTAAATACTTAAAACGTAGAAGAATTCAAACCTTTTGAAGGTACCGTTGAGTAGTAGGTTGTGCTGAACAACCTAGTGAACCCGTAACAATCACCACCATTAATCACCATTAATCGTCAAACGTACCACCACCACCAATAGTATCACCATGTTTAATTTCTTCCAGTGGGGAAAAAACTTAAAACCCTTTCTCACTTTTGATTATTCAATTAAACTATTAAATTAGCTTAAACAAATAATCTTTTCATATCATAACATCAAATAGAACACAACAAAGCTGATAATAAATCTCGACAGTAAGTAAATTTGAGATAGAGATTAAATCCGAAATCACTTTTATTAATATTAAAATCTATTACAATACTGATAAAATTAAAATACAATTTTCTAACTCTATTTTGACATTATAACTAGAAAGTAAAAAGAGGGATGATAATTACAATAGAAATGAGGGTTTTTATAGCCATCCCAAGGCTTTGCTGAGGAAGAATATTCGGATATTCTTGAGCATATTCCTTCTTGATATAATCCCTTGGATCGTCTCTCTCTTCAGTTTTTTTAATCGGATGGTTGTTAATTCACAACTAGCACACGGATTGCCAAAGTGGCATCCGTGTGTGCTAGTTGTGTTTCTTTGAAGCCTCCTGATTGGTTGATTGGGAAAATGATGTGTCATAGCCAGTAGTAACCTGCCACGTATCTTATTCATTCCATCACCTCTCTTCCTTAAAATTGGGGGATTTATTTCCCCCATACTTGAATCAACCGTGTGCCACAAAAGCCCCAATTATTAAAGTGATTTATTTGGCTAGGGTTTTATGAATAGTGGTATTCGTTTGGTTATTTTGTGAGGTGGGGAAGGAGATAGATGATAACATAGATTGTATCGAGGGTAGTTTTATTAATAAATGTGAGTGGGAGAATGAAACGTGTGGTGGAAAAGCGTATGGCAGTAAATGAGTATATGAGTGGGTGTCGTTTATTTATTTATTGTGTAAACATGAATGGGAGTAACGTGTTTTATACACGTTTGATTGAAAATAAACCCTAAAGCCCAATAATTCGTTACATTTTAGTCATACATTGATTTGGGCTTGGGCCTTTGGAAACATTTAAAACGAACGTCCCCATATGTAAATGGGTGATTTGGGCTTAAACAATCCGTTTCAATGCTTGGGCCATTGTTGGGCTTGGAATCCGAATTACAAAAGTTTATTTCCTTAAATGGGCTTTTGGGCCCATATACCCAATTGTGGGACCCACTAGGCCCATAATCTCGATAAATGATGAAATCCGCTAAAGTCGAGCTCGATTTTGGCTTCTTCAATCTTTTTCTTCAAACTCGTGCCGGTTTCGCCGGTTTTCGCGAACTTGGTACCTACACACATTCAAACAAGAAACAAGCATATACAAGGCATTTTTGATACATTATTTGCATATATTGAATGTTTTAAGATACAATTGATATGCCTATTTAAGCTCATGTCAAACACCCCCTTGCTAAGCAATTGTCGTGTCCTCACGCAATGATAAAATTAAACACTAGCTACACCATTATTCTACTTATGACACTTTATTTTGCAAAGACATAATGTATTGCTTTCATTATTGAAAAATAACTTTAAGGATCATAAAACTCAAATAGATTCATCGTCCCTGACTTTTCACTTTTCCATGCCAAGTGCAAAAACAAGATCATTGTCAATCATAAGCCCCAAAATTAAACCAACTCATACAAGTAATTTGTGTTAAACTCAATCTCCTATTATTCTTAATTGTATCTCTAGATTTTATTTGTCATTCACCCAAAGGCTCATTTGACTTTATTTTGATATTTATTAGTCCAAAAATGAAGGCAAGAACGGTGTAGACTCAACACTCAAAACCTAACCTCGACTTCAAAAACCGTTGTCACTAAAGAAAGCCCACATCAAGGATAACTTAACACGATTTAGGGATAAATCCCGGACCCGAAATTTGCCTAATATGGCTACTTAAAAGCAACAATAAAACCTCCAAAGTCAACTATGACCCTATTAATGGAGTTAGCAACAATCACATCATAACACCTTTTGGCTCTTTAAGATGCAATTGTGCTCCTTATTTAAAATCCACACCCTAAGGCTCCTTGGACAAAAGTAAGGGAATTGACTTCACCATCCCACCTTACGGATCATAATGATGAAGTAATTTTTATTCAACACGCCCCTTGACATACACCCTAAGGCTCTAATGACAAGGTTAGTGCTACATGACTCCCACCCGAAGGCTCCTAGAGAACATGTTTTTATTCATTCTTGTTTATTAATATGATATTTATAGTAAGCCAAATTTCCGCAATCCCATGATCAAAAGTCCATGACGCTGACACCCTTAATGTGTTCTCACTTTAATTACAAGGGAAGAAAAAGAAGGAGTTACGAGTTAAGATATCACGCCTAAACCGCTAAAAACTTCATTTATTAAGCAATTATTATTCAAGTGAGGAAAGTAAGTACGAGGAGATTAAATCAGACACAAAAATACTTGCACAAAGAAGAATTTAACCTTAGAAACTTATGATTTAACTCTATCATCTCTTATTCTCCATATTGTAAAATTTCAAAAATGTGAAATCAATGGATACTTAGCCTATTAAATCAAAGTTTTGGGTTTTCAAGTCATCTATAGGACCTTGCATCTTCTTATACTTTTTCAAGTTTTAGAATTTGCGTTTTAAAGTTCCCTTGATAAACGACTTTCTAGGATCAATTATAGGAACTTGCGAAAATTTCTTGTTCTTAACTCGTATGAATTAAGACTTTCGCGTTTTAAAGCTCCCTATATAAAAGCCTAGCAAAACTTAATTCAAATACGTTAAGGAAAAGCTAAGGTTAAAAACCGAGTCGAGTCAAAAACTATTCTTATTTTCACCAATGGAAAGCCTACATTCGTGTCAAAAGCACTTATTTTATTTATTAAAACTTAAAAATAACACGAAAAATTTAAAATTTTATTGAAAAATGAGAAAAAAAATTACGTTTAGACACGACAAAAGCAATAGCAAGCGATTATATCGATTGAATCCCCCATGCTAAAACCAAACATTGTCCTCAATGTTTCTTAGCTCAAAAGTAACACCCCCTTGCTAAAACATGAATAGTCTAATGCAAAATCCTAGCATGGAAAGAGCCCGCAAATCTATAAGTCGTTTATTAATTATGCCTCAAGATAAAACGTTAGTCGATAAAAATCAAAGGAGAAAGAGAGTGCCCCTTTTTGGCATTCAAAGAATGGAAGATCAAGTGGACCGGCAAAAACCGAACACGAGAGTCTTCAAATATTAGGGTCATACCTAAGATTTACAACACAACAAAACACGAGCACGAGCTTGAAAGATCAAGCCTTATTAGTTGTTAGAAAATAGAAAGAAGATAGAATGTATGGGACTCCCCCACAAGGCACCTCGTTTTTTTTCACCGAGTCATGAGCTCGACTCGATCCCCGCATTCATTGGTACTTAGGGAAAAAGGTGAAAACCGGCATAATGGAATAGAATCCATAATAAAGTACGATGTCGGGGTCAAAGATTACATCCTCGTTGTCGGATGACAAACGAAAGATAAAACTCCAACACGGATCTCTAACAAGAGATGGTAGTCACAAATCACTAAATGGATGTAGCATGCTCCCCGAGATAAACTCGCACCAAGATTATTAGAAAGTCTTTCAATTATTGCATCGGTGAAAGGCCGAGATTTCCCTAAATCAACGATTCCGGGGTCGAATACCTCGTCCTCGGTGGAGAAAGGAATAGACAACAAGGTGTCGTCCCCCCATGCTAATCCTAAATCATATAAAGCACATGGTAAAGGTGTGGTAAAAGTCTCAACACTAGTGGTTTCAACTTGCATGACTTTGTTGACCTTATCACTCTTATGAATGTGAACAAAGGGGTCATGGTACTCAAAACGAGTCGCATGAAAAACCCGCACATTAAGATCAAAGCGAGTGGGAAGGATAATTGGAGCAAAAATAATTTCTCCCTCCGGGTCAACATTGTCATCATCACAAATCGGGTGATCAAACCAAGAGTCTTCATCACCGTCATTAGACTCTTCCTGAAATTTCGAAGGAATGTCTATATAAAGAAACCCATCAACCTCCTTCAAGAGAAGCTCATCATCACAAAGGTTGTAAGATGTAGGAGGTATGATGCTCTCAAAATCCTCTTGAAACAATGTATTATTGTTCAATGAAGCTTCAAAGAGAGGATTTGAGTAGGTCACAAAAGTGTCGTCATCCTTGTCATCATAAGAAATATCCGACAAAGTATCGAGTGTGTCACACTCGGATACAAGATCATCATTCTCATTTGAAGGTAATTCATCGGCGAATTCCTCGAGAATGGTAGGTAAAACACGAAAATCACGCTCGATCTCGAGATCGGAAACGTCTTCACTTCCCCATGGAAGTGGATCAATGATAGCAAAAAGTTCATCGATGAACTTATCACATGAATAGTCACTAACCTCACTCGGTGTGAAGTTAGGAATCAAAGGCTCTTCAATTGAAGATTGTGCCTTAGGAACATCAACATGATCCTTAAAAGAGAGTGAAAATGAGTCCATTTTCAAAGATTGTTCAATTAAAGCAATATCACTATCGGGATCAAAATTCTCACCATTAAACTCACTAGCATCAAATGGTTCACTTAGGTAATCATCAATTTGTTTTTCAATCTTAGCACTATCATCCTCGTGTGAAGTGAGTATGGATGAGGAAAGGTTACAACATGTTTCAACAAAGCAAGATTCTTCATTTGAATTTAACTTTCCTTTATTTTCACAAAATGAAGTTTCCAAAATTGGAAAAACACCTTTATCAAAAAGAACTTTCTTATTACTTTCAATTGTTTCAATAAGTTTAACACTTTCAACTTTTTTAGAAGCAAATCTTGAAATCTTTTCCGGTTTAAAAACAATGCTTTTTTCACCATAAAACAATTTAATTTCCTCTTTCCTCATATCAACTTGAATTTGAGCCGTGCACAAGAATGGTCTTCCTAAAATAATTAGCACACGAGGATTGGTCTCATAATCGACTATAGCAAAATCGGCTAAGTACAAGAAATTCCCCACTTTCATAATGACATTTTCCGCTATACCAACCGGTCGAGTGGTGGTTCTATTAGCAAGCTCAATGATCATACGAGTGGTACTAAGTGGTGCATAGTCAATATTCTTCCAAAGGGCTAGGGGCATTATGTTAATGCTAGCTCCTAGATCGGCTAGGCCTTTGCAAACCCCAAGCTCATTGAAAACACAAGGTATCAAGAATTGACCCTGATCATTATACTTCTCGGGGAAAGAAATCAAAGAAAACCGAGGTACTAATCACATTCAAAGTAGCCTTGGTGACTTCTAGAAAAGTTTCCTTGGGTGGAGGACTAAACTCAATCACTTCAAGTTCATCTAAATCACAATCATCATAAACGGTTATGGCTTTAAGCTCTCCCTTCGGGTTTGGAATGGTGTTACTAGGTAAGCAACCCGAAGAAGTAGATGGTTTAGACATAAATCCCTCAAACATCGAAAGCAATTTATTTTGACCTTGTTCCAAACTTTGTTGCATACGATTATGACTTTGCTATAATCTTTGCTCAAAACGGTTTTGGTTTTGTTCAAGTCTTTGTTGATTAAGCTCAATCTTATTATTTTGCCCTTTAATCGTATTTTAAAACTCATTTTTCAAAGTTGCCATTTGTCCTTGAATGTTATTTTGAAAAGCTTTCAAGTTTGCCTCATTTGACTTAATGTAGCTTGACAAATCATTTTGATTATTGCTTTGAAAACCTTGATTGTTTTGATTAGCATTGAACCCATTTCCTTGATTAAAATTCCCTTGGTTACCATGGTTAAAATTATTCCCATTGTTTCCATTGTTGTACCTATTTTGAACCGGTGGAAAACCCGATGGAGCAACATGATTTTGACAAGGAACTTGACCGTTGGAGCCATAAGTTCCCGTCGCGGCAAAAGCACTAGCTTGATCAAACCCCATGGTTGAACAAGAATAATTAGGATGTGCTCCACCACATGATACACAAACATTCTCAACCATATTAATGGATCCATGAGGATTCTTCCTAAGCTCATTCAAAATCGTGTCAATCTTAGAGTCCAATCTAGCAATCTCGATATTAGATGAATTCACATTGGAAACACCCGGTGTGTTTCGTGAATATTGTGCTCTAGACTTATTCTCAATTATTCCCCTCGCGTCTCTCGGAGTTTTTCTTAAAAGAATACCACCCGCGACGGCATTTAAAGAATCTTGTTCAATCATATTAAGCCCATTATAAAAAGTATTTATTTGATGCAATTCCGAGAAACCGTGGTGTGGATATTGTCTCAACAAATCTTTAAATCTTTCCCATGCAACCGCAAACGATTCATGCACTTTTTGTTCAAATCTAGTGATCTCATTATTATAGTGTGTTGTCTTAGATGGTGGAAAGAAATAATTCATGAACTTAGACACTAAATCATCCCATGTTAAGATCGAACCCGGTGGTTCTTTCTCATACCAAATCTTAGCATTACCCTCGAGCGAGTACGGAAAAAGCATGAGCTTAATCGCGTCATTCGACACATCTCTATACTTCAGAGTCGAGGTAATTCGAAGAAAGTTCCGAATATGAGAGTGCGGGTTATCGGTCTCATTGCCACGAAATTGGTCAGCACGAATGAGCGATAAAAGACCCGTCTTAATCTCATAATGATCCGCCAAAATAGCCGGCACAACGATTGCTTCCCCATACCCTTCGGTGGGTGCACGGAGCAATTCCTCCATTGTTCGGTTATCGGCCATCTCTACAACAATAGGTGGAAGCTCGGGTTCCACTATTCGTTGTTGACGATTTCTATTTCTACGAGGAATATTTTCAAGCCTATTAAAATCAATCACAAGACGAGAAGAACGTAATTGCATACACTACAAAGACGAGAATTCAGAGGATTGAAGAAAAGAATTTAGACAAGAAGAAGATTATTTTTGGTATTTTATTAGGTATTGCTCAATAAAAAATGATCGATAAAAAACAAGGAATAAGGATAACTACTATGGAAGTAAATTACCCTCGGTCGACTTTGAAACGATAGGTGAAAACCAAAACGTCTCGAGGTTCAATAAGTAAACAACAAAAATAAGATTTATTACTACTTGAGTCGGCAAACCAATAATAGGTTGTCCCTCTCAATATACGCACAAGCAAGCGGGGAAACGAGGTGGCACAAAGCACTTAAAAACCTTTTTCCTTAGACGGCTTTTTAAAGCACGTCGCCTTATACCCACCTTATAGTTTGTATAAATCGAGTTCAAACTTCTTATTAGTATTTATCTATTTTGCCTTTTATTTTTGTTTTGGATTCGAATACAATAGCTAGGTGATGAAATCCCAACTAAGGCCTTATTTGAAAAGTATGTAAATTTATTGTTCTACGTAATACAATATATTATTCACAAAAAACGAGAAAAACGATACATACTATATAATAGAAAAATAACAAAATTTTCCGAGGACGGAAAGGGTCTTCAAATCAACGATCAACAAATTTCCACAAAGACGAATCGTACACAAGATCCCCGGCAGCGGCGCCAAAATTTTTGATGTGTCGCGATATGTATAGTGATAATTTGAGTACGTTATAGGGTAATTATAAAATTACCTTTAGGAAAAAGTAATATACTAATATTACCAATGACGAATTCAATTAAACACGTGATGAACCAAGTTCGTTGTACACGAAGATCGAGTGAATTTGAGACGTTTTACTTTGATTTGGACAATCGATTTGAATTGGTTTTCGGTTTTTAAAACAAGAAATTAAATCTACCAATTTTAAACTATTTTTAATCCTAAAGTGCATGAATCGTAAACCCCGCTATATTTAAAATCTACAAACAATTACTTAAAATTAAAACAATTTAAAAATTAAACTAATTTAATAATCTATAAGAAATTAATCTATTTAATAAAATGACTTTTAAACTATTTAAAAATCTAATTAAACTTTTTACGCTAATTACTTTAACAAAATACTTATACTAAATCTATTTTAAAAACTATATTTATTTAGATTTAAAATTATAAAAATCTAATTATTAAAATTAACTAATAAAACTTTTAAATTAATAAAAACATTTTTACTTTTATCTTTATTTTTATTTTAAAACTATTTATTATTTATTTTATTAAAACTAAGATTTACTTAAAAAATGTTAAAACTATTTGTATAAACGAAAATAAAGATTTACTTAATTAAAAATCTGCTAGATACAATAATACTATATTAATTAAATATCGGTTAAAGAACTCAAACGAGCACTGAGCTCAGCTGGTAAACACGTAAGACCTTTACCCTTGAGGTCAAGGGTTCGAGTCCCATAAGGGACCTATTTTTGAGATTAATTATTTTTTAACAAATTAAACTTTCAAGTCACAGGAGGTGACTTTATGCAACACAAATCTTGTGAGATAAGCTGATAAGGCTATCAACTTTGAGATTAACAGATCAAGTTAATCTGTTAATCCAAATTCATTTTATAAAGGTTATAGAAAGATCAGTTAACAACTTATTCAAATCAAGCATATAAAGATAAACAAAAACAATGCAATCTGCAATTTCAGTAAACACAAAATAATAGTAAAACAAGAATATGCAAAAAAAATCAGTATGAAATAAATCGAAGCAGCCAAATCAGTTAAGTCAAGTGATAAGAGCTACCAAATAAACATCAGCAAACTAACAACGACATACAGCAGGATCAAGACTATATCAGCAGATTAAGTCAGCCTTACACTTAGAACACATATCAGGAAAACAAATCAGCATTCTCAGCAATCAAAAGGAAAGTCCATAGCAGTGTATGAAAAGCAGTGAACTCCAAATTCACTAACAAAAACAGCAGCACAATTATAATCGAATATCAGTATATTAAAACTATTCTCAACAGATTAATGAATTAAGTAGTACAGATACATCATATCACAGTTCATACTCAAGACAGTAAATATTTAACCCTACCAAATCTAAATATAATTTCTATAAAATCAGTAAAATCGTACTCACAATAAAAAGTAACAATATAACTTAGTAGTTAAACCAAATAACTACTCAATATAGCAGAAGCATCATATACTCAATATAACAGAAACATCATAGAAGCAGATTTATTAATACTAAATAACTTTAAACTAAATACTTAAAACGTAGAAGAATTCAAACCTTTTGAAGGTACCGTTGAGTAGTAGGTTGTGCTAAAAAACCTAGTAACCCGTAACAATCACCACCATTAATCACCATTAATCGTCAAACGTACCACCACCACCAATAGTATCACCATGTTTAATTTCTTCCAGTGGGGAAAAAACTTAAAACCCTTTCTCACTTTTGATTATTCAATTAAACTATTAAATTAGCTTAAACAAATAATCTTTTCATATCATAACATCAAATAGAACACAAGAAAGATGATAATAAATCTCGAGAGTAAGTAAATTTGAGATAGAGATTAAATCCGAAATCACTTTTATTAATATTAAAATCTATTACAATACTGATAAAATTAAAATACAATTTTCTAACTCTATTTTGACATTATAACTAGAAAGTAAAAAGAGAGATGATAATTACAATAGAAATGAGGGTTTTTATAGCCATCCCAGGGCTTTGCTGAGGAAGAATATTCGGATATTCTTGAGCATATTCCTTCTTCATATAATCCCTTGGATCGTCTCTCTCTCCAGTTTGTTTTAATCGGATGGTTGTTAATTCACAACTAGCACACGGATTGCCAACGTGGCATCCGTGTGTGCTAGTTGTGTTTCTTTGAACCCTCCTGATTGGTTGATTGGGAAAATGATGTGTCATAACCAGTAGTAACCTGCCACGTATCTTATTCATTCCATCACCTCTCTTCCTTAAAATTGGGGGATTTATTTCCCCCACACTTGAATCAACCGTGTGCCACAAAAGCCCCAATTATTAAAGTGATTTATTTGGCTAGGGTCTTATGAATAGTGGTATTCGTCTGGTTATTTTGTGAGGTGGGGAAGGAGATAGATGATAACATAGATTGTATCGAGGGTAGTTTTATTAATAAATGTGAGTGGGAGAATGAAATGTGTGGTGGAAAAGCGTATGGCAGTAAATGGGTATATGAGTGGGTGTCGTTTATTTATTTATTGTGTAAACGTGAATGGGAGTAATGTGTTTTATACACGTTTGATTGAAAATAAACCCTAAAGCCCAATAGTTCATTCCATTTTAGTCATGCATTGATTTGGGCTTGGGCCTTTGGAAACATTAAAAACAAACGTCCCCATATGTAAAGGGGTGATTTGGGCTTAAACAATCCGTTTCAATGCTTGGGCCATTGTTGGGCTTAGAATCCGAATTACAAAAGTTTATTTCCTTAAATGGGCTTTTGGGCCCATATACCCAATTGTGGGACCCACTAGGCCCATAAACTCGATAAATGATGAAATCCGCTAAAGTCGAGCTCGATTTTGGCTTCTTCAATCTTTTTCTTCAAACTCGTGCCGGTTTCGCCGGTTTTCGCGAACTTGGTACCTACACACATTCAAACAAGAAACAAGCATATATAAGGCATTTTTGATACATTATTTGCATATATTGAATGTTTTAAGATACAATTGATATGACTATTTAAGCTCATATCAACGTGTTACATCCAATCAAAATGTGCCAGCTGTCTATCTTGAAGTTCTTGAAATTCAGGGAACTGGGGTTCTTGAGCTATCTGCAGATTTTTGGGAAAATCCAGAGAATTGATTTTATGTCAGTTAAGTTGCTGGGATTTGTTCTTGAAGCATCAAATATCATCTTTCCTTTTTATTCCAAGCTATGAAATCTAAAGTAATGTCTTCAATTTCGTTTTGGAAGATTTGATGACGTGGCACTTTTTGATTAGATGTTGAGTGCTCACACTGATCTTATCTTTTTACCAAAATGTGATTGGCTGACTTTGTTTAATCCAAGTGAAAGGAATAGATGCATATGATTGGTCCATTTGGCTGATTATAATAAGAAGTTCCCAAACTTGGCAGCTTTGATCCCTGAAATATTCAAACTCTGGCATATTGTGTTTAATAAGTATTTCACTTTGAAAACTTTGGTCTTTTGCCATTATCAGCCCTTGATCTTTATAAAGCAGCAACTTAAGTCCCTCATCTTCATTAGTATAGTAAAAGTAATCCTTGGATCTTCATTGAATATCAACATTGGCCCTTGATCTTCACATATCTTGTATCTTTGGTCATCATTGGCTTCTTTTATTATTTTCTTCGTCTTTTTGCCAAATAAATCCTTGAAAACGCGTGTTTGCTCAAAAATGCATCATTTTACATGAAAACACATGAAACACAAATACCCACGTAATTCTGATATTTTTCAGTTAAATATAATGTATTTGACTGTGTTTTGAGTGGTTTTTGGATCATAATTGATGAGTGTTTTCACACTTATCAGGGGTGTTTGCACCCCTAGACTCGAAACATTAAGGACAATGTTTAACTTTAGTATGGGGAGTGAATAGATTTTTTGTTTATCGTTTTGTTGCAAAATAAGGCTAAAAATGGCCAAATTTTAAAATTTTTCTCATGTTTTATAAGTGTTTGAAGACACGAATGTAGATTTTCCGATGGCGAGAATAAGAGTAATTTTTGACTCGACCGTGCGTGTTGAGCACTTAGCTTTGATTCCTTAACTTCACATTAGGCTAAGTATCTTAAATGAGGACGAGAAATGATAGGGTTAATTATAAGTTACTATGCTAAACGTAGAGTACTCGTATTCTTTCAGAAACTCATGTGTTCTCTTTGTTTGCTTATTCTCCCTTCGCTTGTACATATTTTTTGCTTAATAAATATTGACTTAGCGGTTTAGTCTTGATTGTTGGGTTTCTAGTCTTTTCTAGTAGCTTCCGTGTAATTAAATTGGGAAGACATTAAGGTATCGCCAGCGTCACGGTTTTGAAGTATTGGCACCCGAATAATCGAAAGCTTCACCCAATAATAAGATTTCAAGTGCTCACCTAAATCAAGCAAATAATTTGAAGCTCACAAGGCCGAAGAATCTATGCAAAATTGAAAGTGAATCAAGCCTTAATATTTGAAGCTTTAAAGATCCAAAATTCGCCTTAGCGTGAGGATATACGTCTTTGGCTAATAAAACCACCGATGAGGTGGATAATAAAAGGCAAGGCAAGACCGAAGTCATAATAAAAGCTTCATGGCGAAGTTGAATAAAAGATGGAGGTAAACCTAAGATAATAAGGCCCTTCCGTTAGGGGGCGTATAAAAGTCTTGGTAATAAGTCTCATGTTCAAAACCGTTATAAAACCGTGTTTATCGATCCTTCTTTTTGACTTAATTTCTTGACATCGTTTTCTATTAGGAGGGGTTATTAATTTGATGGTCTTGGTTACACCGTTAGGACTCTATTTTTAGACCTAAATCTCTAATATCGCATAAGTCAAACAATGTATCCTCGTGAAATATTCAAGACATAATAAAATATAAGAGATACAACTTAGGAAAATGGGAGGATAAGTACGTGATTAGGGCATATGAGTAGTGTTAGCATTACTAACTTATAATGACAATGATCTCGTTGCACGCTTGGCATGGACTTAGGGTGAAAATCGAGGACGATGAAATTATTTCTAACGAAGCATTCACGTGTTCTTGTTGTATGAACCTAAACGTCCTATTTTGCGATGAAAATCATACTTTATGTCTAAAACACAAGTAGTAGTAGTAATAGTGGTAGTGTAGCTAGTTTGTCATTCAATAAAAGTGAATAAAAATGAATTTTGGAGGTGCTACGATACTTAATTCTAGCATTGCGTGAGGGCACGATAATGGTTTAGTATGGGGAGTGATGAGACTGCTTTTATACATAGTCTCATCGTCCAAAAAGGGCTTTAAATGCATAAAATATCATGAAATTGGCCAAATATATGCTTGTGTTTGTTGCTTGTGTATTTTAGGTACGAATATTGAGAAAATGACAAAAGATCACAAGAATCATGCAAAAACGAACACGGGAAATGAAGCCGCACATTGAACCAAGCCCTAATGAAGAATTTCCCAAGACAAACCCTTGAAGATTTGAAGATTGTGCAAGAAGGGCCCTCCACTTTGAAGAATGGGCAATTTTAGTCCCTCAACAAAACTAAAATGTCAATATTAATCTTCCTCAAAGTCAAACATACCATGAAGGACTTTAAGTTACAAGAATTACAAATTTGGTCCTTTGAAATTGTCAAAAATACCAAAAGGACCCTCAACTTTGAAGAAATGGCAAAAATGGTCCCTCATTAATCATGATTTGGCAATTTCAGTCCTCCAAGAAGTCAAACAAACAAGTCAAGACCATCATCTATGAAGAAAATGCCAAATCAGTCCTTCAAGAATCAAGAATTGGCAAGAAATACCCCTAGAATCATTTTACAAAACTTATTGGGGCAAAAGTGTGAAAAGGGAAACTTCATTAACAAAGGATTCGCATTTTTGGGCAGTTTATTTGCAAATGAAAAGAAGTGGAAAGATGGAGGGTTAAAGCTGGCAGACAACCTAAGACACCTAGACCTATGGGAGCTTGACACGTGTCCCACTACCACCAAACAACCAATCACATCTCTCCCTGGTGCCACCTCATTTCCCACTCACCCTTTTATTAAACTAATCAAACAGATTAGTTAATATTGGCGCCTTAACATGTTTTTAAACATGTTTTAACCCAAAACCGAATCAAACACACAACTATTCACCATAAGAACACAATTAGGTTTTCTTAATTGTGTTGTAATTAAGCCCTGAAAATCTCCAGATTAATGATTAAACATCCCTTAATCACATCCCAACCTTGAAAACACATGCTACATCAACAAGGAACCCCACATGAGATTCCCCTGCTACACTCTTGTGCATACTGCCAAAATTTGGACAGCAATCCAACCATCCACATTGAAGCTTATTTTCTAAGCTTATTTGAAGCCATTGATCACATTTTCACACATGCCACCTCACACAATCAGCCAAGAACTTATCACATGTTCAAGCAACTTCAAGCTACTCAAGGGCATAACTGGAACTTCACCAAGCATTAGGGTTTTGTTTTTAGCTTTCATAGTTCACTTGTATGCCTATATAAAGGCCTTAGGGTGCTTAATTTTTATTTTGCTCTTGAATTTTCCTTTGTTCAAAATTCTGTAAATCTCATTTTCTAGTGAATGAAATGTGTTTGAATCTTTGAAGAAAACTCAAGTGCCATTGTTGTTTACTGCTTATTATATTTCTTTGTTAAGTAATCTTGAATCCAAAACCTGTTTTCAAAAGGAGTGTGCAAAAGTTTGCACATTTTCCACTTTTCTTGATATTTTGCTAAGTCTAGTTCAAACCTTGGAATTCTTGGGCTATAAAGCTGATCATAGCATCCTGGTATTGAGTTATCAAGGTGTGGTGAAGCCTATAACTTGGGGATAATCAAGTGTGGGGAACTAAGGTTGCATTAATCAAGAATTTTTCACCTTTCTGTTTTGATATTTTGCTTCTAATCTTGTTGAATCTTAGCAGGCTTTATTATGGAAGCTTGTGCTTGTTCTTGCTAGCACATAAGCTCAAAATTCGTGGGTGTGGATGTACATCCATGAGGTACACACCATTTTACTCAAATTCTGATAAAAACTTGGATTTTTGGTGATTTTGTGTGCTACTTGTGTTCTTGCTGATTTTATGGTCTAATCTTGTTCAATACTGCATATTATACTTGTTAATGTGTTTGATTGGGCTTGGGTGGTCTTGAAATACACTTATACTTGTTTTAAATTGATTTGAAAAAGATAAGGGGTGTTTGGGATTATCTGTTATGGGTCATAAGTTGTTATTGTGTTGTTGGAAGTTTGTGTTTGTGCTTGTTATCTGTTATTGGCTTGGTTGAGTGCTATTTGCTGCAAGTTATTGGGCTTAAACCCTTGAATCAAAGATTGTGCTATAACTTATTGAGTTTGACTGTTTTTGACATAAAATCTTGGTAATACTTAGAGTATATGCATGTTTAGGGATATAAGTTGTTAAATCTAAGTTGTCATAACATATCTTAGAGATCTGAGTGTTTGAATTTGGCTTGTTGGTCAATTGCATCAGCAAAGTAAAATCTGCTTGTGTTAAGTGTTCATCAGTAACTTGTTGTGCTTGAGTCTTTACCTGGACTTTGAATAAGTACATGAAACCTGTTTAGACTTGTTCATTTAAGTTTATTATAGCTTGTTTATGCATTTGGTTAAGTTTGGTTGGTTGAATTGTGCTATAAGTGCTTAATGAACCATAACTGCTTATTTGTTCATGTCTGGGCTAGATCTGGTGATGTTTTGATTTAACTATACTAATTGGTTGTTAGTGATTGTGATTTATTTGTTGCGATTGACTCCTTATGATCCAGTGATCATTTGGGTGCCTTTGTGTAACTTGAATCTCCAAAAAAGTCACTAAAGACAAAAAGTCAAGAAAGTCAAGCAGTGGAAACTTTTCCCACTGCTCAGACACCAAAACTAGCCCCTGCTAGTGTTAATTTTTAGTTAGCTTATTAATAATCCATATTGGCTTATCCAGACCTTCAACAACTTACTTTTTGTGATCAATCTTCATCATTTGACCCATTTGTTTGAACTGGAGCTTATTAGACTTTGACTTTGACTTTTTGCTAGAAAACTCTTAAGTTAACTTTTTACCTTATTTGCTTATTCCAGCTTATTGAGTGAACTTATCTGAAATTTTTTTGTTGATTAAGCTTAGTTAAGTCATTTAAAAGCTTTTGAAACTTGAATCAGCTCTTGGGGTTGCCTAGAACTCGGAAACGACTATTTTGCCGTTTTGTGTAGATTGCTTATTGCATTTTCAGGCTTATGCCTTGGACTTTTTTCAAGTTCCTTTTTACATAAGTCTTAAGTAACTCAAAAGAAGCTTGTGTGTCTAATTTGAGCTTATGGCATCAAGTTATGGCTTAATGGGCCAAAAAGGCCATTACGAATAAGCTGTTTGATATAAGCCAGCTTATTTCACATTTTCAGCTTTTGAGCCTTTGAAAAATTGTGTTCAGAATCAAATTTTGAGTCAGATAGGAGCTTTTGGGCCATTTTTATAAACATTTTTCTTATTGGGCTTATTTTGGCCCAATAAGGGTCTGTTTTGGACATTGGCCCATTTGAAGGCCCATTAGGGGTATTTTTGGTATTTCAATATCATTTTCTGTTTAATTAGGTTAATTTAAGCTAGTTTGCATGTTTTTAGAAATTTTTATAAATTTTGGATTTTTAATATTATTTTATTATTAAAAATTAAAATTTAGATTTTTCAAGTTTTTACATTTTTTTAGGTTAAATACATAAAGTTAGGAATTTTACAACTTTTAGAATATTTTTATTGTCCTTAGATTAATTTTTATAATTACTTTAAGTTTTAATAGTTTTTAATTGTTTTTAAATAGTTTTAATTAATTTTAAAATTTTCAAAAATAGTTTTAAATTAATTTAGGTCATTTTAGAGGTTTACAATTAAAAAAATATCATTTTGGGCTTTTTGTTAATTAAATTGATTTTTTGGGCATTAATTAGCATTAAAAAATTATTATTTAATTAAATAAAAGGTTTGAGTGATTTTGATTTTTTGTAAACTCTAATTATATTATTTAGGATTTATTGCAATTTTCTTGGAATTTTTAGAGTAAATGTTTAATTTTGCCAGTTTTTACGGTTTTACGTGTACGACCTTTTCGTCTTAGTTTAATTCGTAATCGTAACCGTCATTCTCTACTAATCTCATTTCTATTTTCTTTTCTCATAATCAATATAATCACAAAGTTAATTATCTCTCTACACAACACACTAGCCTCCTTGGGAAACGAACTTGAACCACATTGGTCATTAGTGCTTGGTTTTCCTAAACCGACACTTAATACTTTCCATTTTTTGCTCTCTTTTCCTAAAGAGGTGTAAAAACACTACATCGCTAAACAACGGTGAAGACCTTCCATGTGGATTTTGAGAGACTATGGGGCTGCTTTCAATACTTTGTGGGTAAGTACTGCTTGTAAATCCTCCAGTGGTATTTGTGAAGTATATACCGCTGCTTGATCCACTAGCTGTATTATGAAAATAAGTACCGCTATTTCCATCTGACACAAAAGCCAAGTTAGACTATGTAGTAGTCGCTCCCTAAGTCACTTCAATTCCTTTCACATCCATCTCGTATGCTCTAAGATTGTTGTAGAGATGATCAAAAGGAATTGTTTCCAGATCATCTCTTGTGATGAAGTGCATAGCCATTGCTTTCCACTTTGGTGGAACACTTCTTTAGAATTTTAGATTAGCTTCTTCATTAGGAATTACTTGTCCATAAACAGCCATTTGAATAAGCAGCTTACTGAACCTTCCATAGCCACCATGTATTCCCTTTATACTGGAAATTAAGAAGTTATCAAATTATTGCTTAAGAACAATCTTCTTTATCTTCTTAGATTTGTCATTACCTCCAAATCTAAATTTTATGGCATCCCACATAGCTTTAGCATCCTTATAATGATGAAAGCTTGGTAAGATGTCTTCTGAAAGAGCCATAGCCAAAGCAGTTCTGGCTTTTCTCTCTCTGATCTCTGCTTATACCCCCTTAGCAGTCACAGCAGGTAGAGCATAGCATGTACCGTCTGGAAACCAGTGTAGCTTCTTATGTGTGTTCCTATTCTTGATAACTTGCCACACAGTGTGATCTATGTGATTCAAGTAATGTTCTATCTGCATAACCCATGTCTCATAATTGTCACCTTTGAGTACTGGAAGTTTAACAGCAGATAGAGTATCATAAGGTGTTGTGGTTGTAGAGGTAGCTACAGCATTCACGGCTTGAACACCTTGTACTGGTGCAGGATGCACAACTTGTGGTTGTCCCAGTGGTATAGGATCAGGGTTTTGAACATCATCCAAGTGAGCATCATCACCTTCTAGTTGAGACATTGAGTTTTGGTGTGAGTGGAGTGTTTGGGGTTGTGTTCTTCTTTTTCAGAGTTTCTCAACAAGCTCTGATACCACTTGTTGATCCCTTTGATTGGATCTATATTCTGTTAAGAACTAGTATAGTAGTTTGTAATCAAACTAAAACACTTTGAGAACTCTTACTCAAACTAAATAAGTTATGCCGAATCTAACTTATAAAGCACATAAGAACATAATTACTTTTAACTATTCGATTCTCTTATTAATCGACTTGAATAAGATACATGAATGACATTGTACCTATGTTCCTTTTATAGAGTAAGGATGTAAAACTCGCATGCTTTTACCATGCATAATACCCTTACGATCGTACGTACATGATTATAACTTTCCTTTTATAGCATGTTTACGTTTCATGAATATTAGTTATAAGTATTACGTACGTGGTATTACACGATAATTATTAATTATAATAATTATAATCACGAGCATAAAATCACGAAAATATAATTATGTGCTTACGTAATTATTAAAACGACGAATGTTGTTATGTAATTGTAATTATAATAACATGAATAATTAATAACGACATAACACGTAAGCACGAGCATTTAACACAATTATTATTATTACGTATATTTAAATTAATACGACAAGTAATTACGTACTTAATGTTACTTTTAAAACGCGTAAGAATAAATACGAAATGCATGGCATTTTAAATACACGAACACGTGTACGTTTTATTAAACGATTAATAAAACGAATAGGATAGGGTTGTTGGGCTTTTTAGACAAGGAAGAGATAAGACAACTTGGGCCTTAAGTCCATTTGGGCTCCAACCGTTTAAACAAAAGAAAGGAACAGAGGGATTGTAGGTTTTTTAGACAACAAATGTTCCAAAACCTAAAAACATAATCAAGCCGCCATTTTCTTTCCTCCTTGCTTCTTCCTGCCGACGGTTTCACCACCAAAAGAATAGGAAGACGAGCCCTGGGTGATCCAAGGAAACAAGAGGTTCATTTGTTGATATCCTAATCTCTAACATGGAAAACAAGGTAAACCCTAGATCTCTTTTAATTCGTTTATTTTCTTCTTTTGATCACGAACCCGTGATGTAATGATTTAAAACATGTTATAACAATTAGATTAGGAGGGTTCGTAATTGGGATGTTGCTATGTTCGATCGGCACGCAAACCGAGACCATTCATGGTCTCGGTGGTAAAAACAGTCCACCAGCCGCAACCCTAAAAAGGGTTTTGGCTCGGTTTTGTTCTAGCAGTGGGAACGATAGCCATACAGGGGAAAACCAGTGGCTGCGGCCAATGGTGTAATTGTACTAGCAGTGGGAACCGAGAGCTGATGCTCTCGGTGGGAAAGTAAAACAACCAGTGGGGACTGGACTTTGCCAGTGGCAACAACAACACTACCAGTGGAAACTGGCAGTAAGGGGGGCTGTTTGGATTTTAGTTCATAAAACAGATTTAAGGGGCTGTTTGGCTACGAGTTTAAGAAACAATTAAAGGGCTGTTTGGTTCGGTTTATATTTAAAACAACACGGGTTTTCACGGTTTGGTTTTCGACACGTTTTCATAAAATAATACACGGGTTTGGGTTATTATTTTTACGAGTTTAATTAGCTTAACATGTATATTAATTACGAGACAATTAAACTAATAAATCATGACTTATTATTACAAGATTAATTAAATTAATTTAACATGCTATATAATTAATTTTATTAGAACATGGACTTAGGTTTATTATTATAAATTAATAATACATGATTTAACCTAAGTATTTTTATTTATTTAATTTAGACTATAGTAATTAACTAATTATTAAACATGACTTATAATTAATTAATTATCATGACTTAGGTTAATTATTTTACTATTAATACATAGTTAAACCTAAGTATTTTAATCATGAAAATTAGACTAAGTAATTAATTAATTATTAAAACCATGACCTATAATTAATTAATTCTCATAACTTAGGTTATATTAATATAATTAATTATTCATGTTTTAACCAAGGTATTTATATCTTTATTTAATTAAATCACATTATATTTAATTAAATGCTTTAACCTATAGTTTATTTAAAATACATGGAATGATTTATAAATTATACTAATTTAAACATGATTTAGAACATTAACCAGAAAACACTTAAGCTTATATTATTAGCTTAATAAGCCAGCTTAGTTCTATTTTTCTAAACTTTCTATTTTTGGAAACTTTCTATTTTAGGAAACCTGATATTTTTAGAAAGTTACTTATTATTACACAACAAGTATAATAATACATGAAATACAAGTAATACTTAATCAGAATAGACAGAATATAAGATAAACACGGTATAAGGCTTAAATCAGTAAAACATGACATAAACGTATAAAATAAGCTAAGACATGATATAAAACCAGTTACGTATTTAGTAATCAGATACTTATACACGTATGTATTTATGTAGCATTAGTGATACTGAAGTAGGACTCTCTTCCGTTCGTCTTCTTCGTTCACTGGACATAAGGTACGGATTCCCGTCCTTTCAGCATGGACATTCTTTTCTTATTAGGATTCCCCGTATGCAGCCAACTGTTTTTCCATAGTATAAGTTTATACGATTGATTGCTTATGTTTAATTTAGAATACCTGAAGCCATATGCATGCATGACCAGTTTCACCTAGTTATGGAGGTACCATAACCATAACACTAGAGGCACTAGTGTTATGACTTCCCCACGTCGGAGTGATTGCCCGTGGCGTCCCTTCAGCTTTTGGCCATATTATTATAATTATCATGTGGGCGTATGGGTGCATCCTAGTTACATGTTTTTAGTAGATTACTCAGTGTGAATGTGGTGTGTGCCTTGCATCCTTCACAAGGAGCTAATCCCTCCTACCCAAAACCAGTATATTAAATTAGAGGCAGCCCCTCTAATTTGATGATGAGGTCACCCTCCAAGTATTCATGCACGGTGGATTTTCATGACCTATATTGGCTAACGGTAAAATATGTTAAACAGTTTTTACAAAAGGCTTTTCAAACTATAAAACCAGTTTTATGAACATGTTCCGGGTTTTCCAGGACGTATATATTTCCGCTGCTTTTAAGTCTTATTTATGTTTCAGTGATTCATACTATGTCTATATCCGTGCACTGAGCGTTTTGCTTAGTCGTTACTTTCCTTTCCATGTCCCAAAACGGCAGGTACCCAAGGACAGACTCGAGCATTTGGAGGATGTGCATAGGAGGGAAGCTGCCATAGACTTCTTTTCCTTCTGCCTTCACATATTTATGCTTGTTTATGTCTTTATTTCATTTCATTTACTTTATTATGTTTTGGGTTTATGTTTGGGAACCGATGTTTGATTCCGGTTTACCCTATGGTCATGTATGTTTTACTACATATTACCTTGCATGCTTTGATGACACGCCATAATCACGCGTGACATTCCATTTATCAAGATGGGGTGTTACAGTTATGGTATCAGAGACAAGGCTTCGACCTGTAGGCTCTAAAACTCGACCTGTGACTAGTGGGTAGTCACCAGGAGCTTCCTATGCCAACGTTTGTTTTTCTACGTATTGACGTTTTTAGCGCATCGTTGTTTTAACCATGATGTTTTCAGCACCTTGAGGTTTTAACCTTGATGTTTTCATCGATATTGTTTTACTAATATGGATGGACAACCGTCATTCATATTTAGTTATGTGTCATTGTTTCGTGCATGATGTTCCTCGTGAACTGTGGCTATGTGGACTGAACCCCAGTAGTTCATAATTAGTCACATAAAGATTTTTCTGATAAGTTTTGACTGATGAGTTTCATTTATTTACGTTTCATGTATCATTGTTGCAAGGAATTATGACTAAGTAATGGTTGGTACAAGACTGGCCCTATTTAGTCGCATGTGCTTTTATCGAAACTTTTAACTTTGGGACCGACCCATAGGCGTCCCCTCGCTATGTCTTTTGTTTTGGGACCGACCCATAGGCGTCCCCTCGCTCATATAAAGGTTTTTATAAACTACATTATGCATTCATACACTGTTTTTCATGCATAAAAGTTTTCTCATGATTTATTGGCATAATTTTTTTATGTTCCCTCATAAGTTACTATGTTTTTTTGTCAAGTATGTCTTCATACTGTCATGGTTAACTTCAGTTTCATGATGAATATGTTATACACTCCTTCATGTTAAATTGTTTCGTGTTTCTTCATGATAATTCCGTCTTCATGTTGATTACGTCTTACGTTTTTGTTGTTATTTATGCTTTCATACAAGACATTGTTGGATTTCATTGAATCCTTCTTTCATGAAAGTCATGGTTGGTTTTCATTGATCATGCTTTCAGGCAGATCATCGTTGAATTTTATGTAACCACACTTTAATGTTTCTCGATACAACCAGAATGATGTCTATGCTAATACTGCCAGGTTATCATGATGGTTTTCCTAACCGTTTAACCGATATTATTTACCTTTAGAATCATGTCAAATGATCGACCCCATACCGAGCATTTCATGTACATTCCATGTGTACTCCATGTACCTTATCCCATGTGCGTATTTCCACTTGCTGATACTCTACAAATTGTGATGCCACTCACAGCTTGGAGATGTTACTAAAGGTTGATGTTGCTGATGTTTGGAGACGCTACGAGATGATGATGCTGTTTACAACCTGGAGCTCATACAAGACGAAGACAAAGGCGTTAGATCAAAGCGGTCAGACAAGAAGATGCTTCACCACCAGACGATCTCTGTTAATTCCATTCAATCCATAACACAAGATTTAGAAGAGATATTTAGAGAGAGAAAGAGAAGAAAGTAGAGAGAGAAACAAGAGAGAATTTGGAAGGTTAATGTTTACTAGAGAGAGAAAGTAAAATGAGCCAACACCCTCTTCCACACATGGAAGAGGATATATATACCCTTGGCTTATGGGCCGTGGGTTTAAGTGACTTGGGTCGGGCTTGGCTTTGTTTTGGGCTTACGCCCCTAACTTATACAATATTAGCTTAAAGTCCAAGCCCGCTTTTCCCGACTAACCTATTACAATACAAGACCTTTAACGACTAAGATGACCTATTACATTCTTGTTCGACTATATAAAATATAGGGCTAACAATCTCCCCCAATGTATCAGTCATCTTAAAAAGCCTAAGATGGTTGAGTGAATACATTCTTGTTGAGGAGATCTTCATACTTTGGTCTTGTATCTTGGTCTTGATCTTGTTTGTAACAGCTTTGTTCCTTCATGCTTTCGTGATCTTTATCTTGAGCCTTTGTCATTTGACTTTGAGTGCTTGAGATCTTCATCTGTGCTCCTTGTAACTAAGATGACCTATTACATTCTTACATTCTTAGGTATCTTGATTATCGCCATCTTGTGCTCTTGTGACTTCTGAATCGACATCGGTTGCACAGCTACGCCACCTTCTTGATATGCAGCAACATATATAGACACGGATAAAATGGCTTTGAACATTTCATCCTAACTCGGTAGCGTTTTACCTCCGGTCGGTGAAGACCGTTTAGAGGGTATTAGATACCGTACCTGTGATCGGGTAGATTCGATTAAGAATCTCCTTGACAGGGTTTCCCGGCGGTAGTAGCCACTTCTCTTTACTCGACCGTCTCAAAGCAGACTGCGAACGTAAAGAGTGAATAAAAAAGGATACGGTTATCCGTTTGATTAGAGTCTTCAATTCAGAATTCTTGGAACAAGTTTGATTCTATAAGAATCGCACCATTGTTGCTTTCTAGTTTGCCACAAGCTCGATTCATACGAATCTTGCATGTTACCTACCGTAGTGCTGTTTGATGTTGACACTGGAAGGATTTCCATTCGTCAGTGTGAACACTAAAGAGTGTCACTCTGAATGTTCTGGCAAGATCACACGGATTTTGCGAAGAAACCTGGAATCAAGTTTGAATCAATTAAGAATCGAAACTTAGTTGCTTTCCAGTTCTCACAAGTTTGATTCGTGTAGAATCGCACAAGTTACCTACCATGAGCTTGTTTAATGCTGGCTCAAGAAGGATTTCCATCTTCATTGTGAATCGTATCACTCAGATGTTCTGGCAATATCACAAGGATAATGCGTAGGACTTGATTGTGTCCTAATGAGATGATAGATTGATCTCGTTTGGCTCTAGACTCAATAAGTGCATTTTGGTAACCGGAGGCTGGAGCAGACTGCCACCTTTTCAATATTAACTGACTCGGAGTGAGAAAGTCAATAGATACGTGTTGATCTCCGTGACAATGAGACAAGTTTCTTTTGAGAGAAACTCGAATGGTTGGGAAGGGTTGTGCATTGCATCACTAGGTCCATGATGACTTGTCTTCAATAGATGTATTGACCCGGTTTCTGCCTAAGTTGCATAGAATATTCAACTCCTTCAATGCTTACCAATACGTCATCATTAGCACCTTGTTGTGATTGTTCCAGTGCTAACTTAAGTACTTGGTCCGCATTCAGCTTCATTCCACTCCATCTTTCCTAAGGACAACTATTTCTAGCGATGGAATGTCCGTGGGTAGATCCCTCCGGTTCTGGTTGGATCATAGGACTTAGTTTCCTATCCTAAACCACCTTTTGACTCCATCGTTCCGTCGTGGATAGTAGGTTGTTTTGGGTATAGATCGTAACCATAAACCATTGAAAACCATTCAAAGTGTTTGATAAAAATCAAAACTTTTAACACTTGAAAGTTTTACATTTCCGAAAAGCTCCCCCTACACAAATGCATCGATATACGAAATAGTTTGGCATGTGAAGGAAAGAGTTGCACTTGAGTCTTTAAGATCACATGTTGCGATATATTACATTTTAATCACATTTTCTCCCCTATCTCTAATATAAAAATATAATGTTAGAGATACCAATTGATTAAAATTTGACATTTTCCGAAAAATCGACGGGAGAGAAACATGTGTGCACGCATGAATCATGGAACATTTTCAGTCGGGTCGCTCCCCCTCAACAATATATGTGTGTCTAGAGACAAAATTTGACAAAATTTTAGAAAAACGACACCACAAAATATGTTGAGGTACGGAGTTGAGATGCCTTTTCTGATATAATATATTACATTTTACAATTTCATATCATTTTCGGAATGTGTTGGATACATAAAATATGACAATTTTAGAGATGTACCCAACAACATTAAAAGGCTTGATTTTAAAACGCTCCCCCTCAAAAATTGATCAAAATAACATATGACAATTTTGAGATATAAAAACCACTTATGAGGAAGGGAGTGTTGAACACACAATTTTGAAAGATTTAGAAAAACCTTTTGAGAAATTCTTGAAAAATTGTGTTCAGCGGTTTTAAAAAAATCAGGATATAAGACTTCTCTTCTATTGATTAGGGAAAGCGCACTGAAACGTACACTCCCCTTTCGGGTCCGTTTTTCTTGAGCTCAAAACTTTGATTGTTTTTTGACTAGCTCATGACCGAGAAAAATAAATTTCCCGTTGTGAAGGATAAGTTATCATCCGTGATAAACTTTCCTTAAGTTGAAGTTCGAGTTCTAAGCTGACATTTACTTAGAAATCGTTTTTCATGAACTTAAAAACTTTGAATGTTTTTATGAGAAGCTCATGACCGAGAAGTATGAATTTCTCGTTGAGAAGGATAAGTTATCGTCCGAGATAGACTTTCCTTAGTTGAGGTCCGAGTCCTAAGCTGTGATGCGCTTAGAAGTCGTTGTGAGAGAATATCAAGCAGCTTCATTTGCCAAAACCTCCAAGTCTTCTGGAGTCATATACTTCATACCAAGACGGCCAACAAGATACGCAAACCTATCTTTCGAGAGAGATTTTGTAAACAAGTCTGCCAGCTGGTACTCAGTTCTGAAAAAGTATAATTCCACGATGCCGCGTTCCACTTGTTCCTTGATGAAGTGATATCTGACATCTATGTGCTTGGTGCGGGAGTGCTGAACCGGATTGCAAGATATGGCTATGGCCGACTTTGAGTCATAATACATAGGTATTTTATCAAATTGGAAGCCATAATCCGTGAGTTGAGTTCTCATCCAGAGGACTTGAGCACAGCACGCGGATTGAGCCACATATTCTACTTCAGCCGATGAGAGCGAAGTGCAATCCTGCTTCTTTGACGACCAACTGACAAGCTTGTCTTCCCCTAGAAATTGTATGCTACCAGAAGTGCTTTTTCGACTATCAAGGCAACCTGCGTGATCAGAATCTGAAAAAGCTGTTAGATGAAAACCGATTCCCTTCAGATACCAGAGTCCCATGTGAATGGTATTCTTAAGGTAACGAAAGATCCGTTTAACCTCTTTGAGGTGCTTTTGAGTAGGTCTGGCTTGATAGCGTGCACAATAACATGTGGCATGATGAATATCAGGCCTGCTGGCTGTAAGGTACATAAGTGACCCGATCATACTGCGATATCGCGTTTGATCTACAGGATATGAGTACAAGTCAGCGTCTAGGGATGTGGTCGACAATGGTGTACCAACGCGAGCACATGAGGTCATACCATGCTTTTTAAGTATCTCTTGAGCATACTTAGCGTGGTTTATGAAGATACCACGTGGGGATTGATGAATCTGGAGGCCTAAAAAGAATTTTAGCTCCCCCATCATTGACATTTCAAATCTGTTGTGCATTAATTTTTCAAAACGTTTTGAAAGTTTTGGGTTCGTAGAACCAAAAATAATATCATCAACATAAACTTGCACCAGCAGTATGTCATCCCCATATTTATTAATAAAAAGAGTAGGATCAATAGAACCTTTGGAGAATCCTTTCGAGACCAAGAAGTTGGATAGTTCTTCGTACCATGCCCTTGGAGCTTGTTTAAGTCCATATACAGCCTTCTTGAGACGATAGACTTTGTCAGGGTGATGAGGATCGATGAATCCTTCCGGCTGATTCACATACACTTCTTCCTTCAAATGACCGTTGAGAAAAGCAGTTTTAACGTCCATCTGAAAAACCGTGAAGCCCTTATGTGCAGCATAAGCAAGGAATATCCTGACAACTTCCAAACGAGCAACTGGAGCGAATGATTCATCGAAATATATCCCTTCTTGTTGACGATACCCCTTAACCACAAGACGAGATTTGTTTTTGATGATGGTTTGTTCTTCATCCAGTTTGTTTTTCCAGATCCATTTGAAATCTAAAATTGACATTCTATAGGGTCGGTCAACAAGTTCCCAAACATTTAGGCGTTCAAACTGATGAATTTCGTCTTGCATTGGTTCAATCCACGCATGATCAGTCATGGCTTGTTTGATGTTTGTAGGTAGAGTTGAACTCACGGTGAGTGCATACATACACACATCGCCATCGGTTTCGAGTTGTCTGCGTGTTCGAACCGGTTGTGAAGGATTTCCAATGACTTGCTCCAATGGATGATCACGTGTCCAATGGTGAGTGGATGGATATGGTTGGTAGAATGTATGCATGTTGGACGGATCAACATGTTGAGTAGAAGACTCTCCGACTTCGTGTACCGGTGTACCGAACGGGTTGATAAATTCTTCTTCGTCAGGTTGTGCATCGACTACTTGATTGTTGTTTCCTCCTTCAGCATTGACGGTTGGTGATGTTGGTTGTATGATGGTTTCTAGAGTTTGTTGAGTATCCAATGGAATAGTCTCTTGAGCAACGGTTGCTGAAGTAGAGGCAGTTGTGTCTTGTTGATTTTGTTCAGGTGCATCAGCAGTATTGACAGCGGAAGGCTTTGACACAACTTGATTGTTTCCATAGTAATATTCATCAAACATTGGATCATATAAATCAACCAACTCATTCATATGTGTCGAATACGTCAATTCTGCTGTAGGAGTATTTTCTTGACATTCTTGCACGGGACGTACATTGTTGTGTGTAGGTGCCATTGTTGGACATTGAGGAGTGCGACTTGAGCTGTTGTGATCAAGTACCATGTGTGGCAATTCGTCAAAGTTCACATGAATTGTTTCAACAATAATCTTTGTTCTCTTGTTATAGACTCGATATCCTTTCGACAATGTAGCATAACCCACAAAAATACATGCATCACCTTTTTCTTTCATCTTGTCGAGATTCTCATCGTCTTTAAGGATGTATCATAAATATCCAAATACGTGAAAGAATTTGACAGTAGGTTTCCTGCCATTGATGATGTGGTAAGGTGTCTTTTCATGTCTAGGGATGACGAGAGAACGATTCTGAGTATAACAGGCAGTTGCAATTGCTTCAGCCCAGAAGAATAGCAGTAATTTTGAAGCAGAAAGCATTGTTCGAGCAGCCTCAACCAAAGTACGATTCCGTCTTTCGACAACGCCGTTTTGTTCAGGAGTTCGAGCAATAGACGTTTGATGTTCGATGCCTTCTTCTTGAAAGTAAGATTTCAAGTTCTTGTTCAAAAATTCAGTACCCCTATCCGTTCTTACGGTTAAGACTTGATCTTGAAGATTGCGTTGTATCATCTTGAGAAAGTTTTTGAGAACTTCTGGTGTTTCATCTTTGGACCTTAAGAAGAAAGTCCATATGTATCTAGAGTAATCATCAACAATCACGAGAATATACTTTTTCCCGTTAATACTCTCTACACGCATGGGACCACATAAATCCATGTGTAGAAGTTCCAATCGTCATTTTGAGCTTGGGGTAGTCTTTTTTTTGAAAGACTTCCGTTTTGCTTTCCCCAACTCACAAGAAGAACAAAGATGGCCTTTGACAAATTTCAACTTAGGAAGACCGGTCACAATATCATTCTTCGAAAGCAAGTTGATGGTGTCAAAGTTGAGATGTGACAATCGTTGATGCCATAACCATGCTTGAGATGATGAAGCTTTAGCCATTAAGCAAATTGGATTTGTTGAAGATGTGTCTTGAAGAGTTACTATGTAGAGATCAGAACCACGAGAACCTGTAAGAAGGTCATTCCCATCGTAGTCTCTAACATAGCAAGTAGATTTCCGAAAAGCCACTTCCAAATCCGCATCACAAATTTGACCAACCGAGAATAAATTATGATTCAGTCCCTCGACGTAATAAACCCGTTTGATAGTGAGATTTCCTTGAACCAAATCGCCATATCCAAGTATCGGTGCAAACTGATCATTTCCAAACCGCACTGTACCTAGAAACTTCTCCACAAAGTTAATGAGAAGCTTGAGATTGCCCGTCATGTGCTTTGTGCACCCGGAGTCCATTATGAATAGGATGATTTCGACGAGCTACAGAAGAATTAGAAGACAATGTAGCATTTGACAAATGAGACCCCTTGATAGAAACGGGTTCCAAATTAGTAGTGGGCCTAGATGCAAAGTCTACAGGCAAGCTGATATTCCTAGACCCAATCACTAAAGTGGTTAACTTAGGTACCCATTTGTATCCGGGTGGTGTAAATCTCGAATACCCCCGTGTACATGTCCTAATCATGTTCTCATATAGCTTCTTTAATCTGTTTTGTTTACGCAGAGTAGTGGAGTCTAACGCACTTAGTTTCTTAAGTGGTTGATCAGTCGATTGGTTCAAAGTTCTTGTGGGTTCTCTAGTACTAGTGGGCACAGGAATAGGCTTCCTAGTTTTAGTATTCATGCCATTATGATTAAGAGCACAAGCATCATGATTGAAAGTACGAACACATTTTCCACATTCAACACAAACAACTTCAACATTCGAGGTCTTAGCATTTAAACTGTCATTACAAGAAGTTACAGAAGTTTTATTCTTAGAAAACTTAAAATTCCTACGGTGGTCTTCTACTTCCAACTTCTTTCCTTGACTATTGTTAGGCATGACCTTATCTTGCATTCTATTGCTCTTAAGCTGTGGTCCGCTAACGCTAGTAGTGGGGATTACTCTTATAGAAGAAGACACACGTTGATTAGTTTTCTTAATATTCTGAGGTAACCGCGATGTTCCAGTTTGAGTGGGCCTAGTGTTCATCTTATACATTCCAGGTGCTATCACATTTGTGCTCTTATCATTTCCTATCTTAGGTAAAGTCTGTGGGGATTGTCCCAAAATAGATGATTTAGGGCATTTAACCGCATTCGGTTGACGAACGGCGGATGGTTTACCCAAAACAGACTTTCCTTTCATTTTCTCAATGAGTTTCTGTAACTCACTAATGGCTATGTCCCTTTCTTTTAGCTGAGCTTTCAAATCATTTATTTCGAAATCTTTTTCATTTAGTAGACGAAACGAAGAAGCTGACATTTCTTGACACTTTTTATGATTATGAGATTTTTCACCTTTTTGTAAAGCAAGTTCAAGAGAAATGGAGTATTTCTCAAGTTGAGAAAAACTTTTCGAAAGTTTGTTATATGACTGAATTTGTTTCGAAAGCTCTACTTCAAGATTGCGACATTTCTCGTCCGATTCTGACACTAGACAAGCTACATGACAATATTGATCAAGATCGGTATACACACCAAGTATAGCATTCATATGGTCAACATAAAAATATTCATTTGAAAGTCGATCAATTTCGTTAGAAAGTTGGTGTTCTTGTGTCTTTAATTTAGTTTGAAGAAAATCAACTTCATCTTCAAGAGATTTAACATAACTTAAATCAGTTAACATTTCCTCAGTGAGAACTGTATAAAACATTTCCATATTTTTTGAAAGATCATCAATGGTTGGAACAATACATTGTTGAATGAAGACTTCTACTTGTGGGTTAGGTTTAATGTTCCAAATGGTATCCCTAGAAACTTTTTTCCAAATGGTATCCCTAGAAACTTTTTCATAGTCGACGACACCTTTGTACAAATTTAAAACCCCTTGTTTTATAAACTCAAATTGCTGAACACTTTTGCTTTTCTCATCCCATTTACGTTTTTCATCCTAAATTCGCTTTTCTAACAAAATTGATTGCTTTTTAAAACTCCTTTTTAAAGAAACTTTCTTTTGTGGTTCATCACTTGGTGGTGGAACACTATTATACATTTTTTGCTCTTTTGAAAGTTATTTTTGAGGGACAAACTTAATATGATTGTTAGAATCAGAAAGGTTTATTAAATCACTTAAGTTTGATCGACTTTCTTCTTGTTGACGAATGATTTCGTCGCAGTCAGGGGAAAGCATAAGAGCAAGATTATCAACATAACAACCGATATCATAAAGAGCAGGCTTGGTGCTTTGAGCTTTCTTGAGATATCCAGGCTTGTCAAAACTCGTTTTCATATTTCTATTGAGCATATTCATAGTTTGAATAGACTGACCCGTTTTGTAAACAATGTTGTTTAACGTGTCGACTCTCTTTTCCAAAGCAAGAATTTTTTCAATATCCTTTTCTTCACGAGTTTTATAAAGCTCAGTTTGTTCTTTGTTAACCGACTCTAATTCAGTAATTTGGCGTTTATGTAGCAGCAGTTGTTCTTCAAGTTCCGATATCTTCTGTTTTGACATATGAATTTCGTGTGTTACTTCAGAAGAATATTGTTCGTTGAGCACCTTACGTTCATATACCAAACCATTAGCTATCGCAACCCATCGATCAGCTTCTTTTACATAATCACACTCTTTAAGCCTGTCTATCTCCTCGGTTAAGGATGTGTTTGCTTGCTTCAAACGTTTATTAGCCTCTTTGTTTTCCTCAATTTCATGTTTTAAAGAATCAATAATAGACGCAAGCAAATCACGGTCCTCATCCGAGTCAGTATCCTGAACAGCTTTTCCGTCATCATTACACATATGCCGTGAATCCGTAGAGATATTGCTATCCTCCGTGTCCATTACATATGTTTTATTGATGCTTTCGGGTTTTTTAGGATGACGTCGTTCATTAGCAAACACATTATAGTTATCATGTGATGGTTCCTTTTCAAGTGGCTCAGAATCATAGATGGGTCCAGAAGTATCATCAGTCTCTGGGATCACTTCTTGAATCTTTGCCATGTACACATAATGTGCCTCTAACTCTTGATCATCGGCTTCATCATCAGTGTCATCACGCCAGTCAACTTCATCTCCTGTGAGTGGAATTCCTGCTTCTTCTTTCTTACACAGCAGCATCTTTTCCTTGTGATATCCCGAATCCTTAACCCGTTTTGGCTTCTTGCATTCCCTAGCCATGTGCCCAAATCCCTTGCAGTTGAAGCATTGAATCCCAGTCTTCTACACAACCGGAGTGCCTACAGTATCTCTAGCCCCAACTTGATTCAGCATCCTCTGATTATCATACCTAGCATCACGATCATACCTAGGTGTATGATCAAATTCCTTATATCTAGCATTGTGTCACACTCCCAAAATATCAGAGTATAATGGCGACAAGGGAGTGGTGACGTCATGATTATCATACACACACAGTTACAAAGAACAACCTCTAAATGAGACGTTCGGAAAATAGATCACTTGTAATTAATAAAATAAATAGCTTTAACCAAGTGCGGAAGCATAAAACTGGATACAGTTACAAAACATAGTTTTCTTAAATAGTACAAATGATCTTGGTTTCAAAGAAATGACGGCAATGCATGAGACCTCACTTAGCATCTTCCTTCTTAATACCTGAGAAAAACATTGCTAAAGTATCAACATAAAGTTGGTGAGTTCATAGGTTTAGTTAATTTGAAATGTTTAATGAACCACAAGATTTTCCCAAAAGTGATGACGATATAACAGATACAAAGTCATCCCAAAAGTATTTATTACAGTCTAAGCTCGTGACACCGAAGCGTTAACAACACCAGCAGTATAATCATATAAATGTAGCCCAACTAGATGCCTAAACCCACGACATCCTATCTCAGACTCAAATGAGACTGTGCCCGCTTGTCCCCTTGTTGGACAAGACAGACAGGGACGTCAATCCCGATAGATCTATCCATAACATTCACACTTACACAAAGTAATTAACGGTTCACGATTCACGGGCCAAAGCAGCTGGGTTTTTAGTGGGACTTAGACTAATATATAAATCAGTAAATGCACTTGTGTTCATACGTTAAAATCAAGCAATGTCTCACCCCAAAAAGCAGTAAAAATAGTTAAGCATGGGGCTATAAACTCACCTCGCAATTCAGCAAAAAGGACGAAGATAAAGGTAGCTCGAGAGTACGGTTACGCTAGCCGCGACCTATTTGATTATAAGGATCGGGTTACGATATGAAAAGTTATACTAGTAAAAAGACACGACACCCTAGTTGTGCTTGACAATACCTTTCGTTTACGGAAAATACGACACATAAAAATCGGTTATTAAACGGTCGAGGTTTACGGGTTAAATTATACTTTTAAGTTACCAAATTCGTTTTTGGGCTTTTAAATACCCAATACATAAACACTGGCCCAATATGTACCCATTATTCCCACCCATGGCCCGGCCCAAGGGTTTATTAAACCCGGCCCAGTCCAGGCGATACAAACAAGGAACTAAAGGGAGTAAATACGTGTGTTTATCACACACTTCTCAAAAACAGAGAGTTATCTCTCTCTCTCTTCTCTCGAAACATACCCACCGCCCCACTCTCTCTCTCTTTCTAATCTGGATCGGATCATCTCTCTCCCTTGGTTAATATGGTTTTCAGTTTGATATAACAATCATTTGGGGATGGTTTGTGATGAATAGATCGCGTGAGATGTGGGGTTTCATCCCCACATCAAACCGATTGGGTTCTTGATGGTGTTCTTCCCCATGGTTAAGGTGATTCGTCCCCAAAACAAAGATAAGTTGTTTATCCTCTTTTCTTTTAATAAAATTGTTTAAATGATTTTCGTTTATAAAAGATCTTGGGTTTTAAATCACTTGTATCAACTTGCTGAGAACCACATGGCTCTCGGATTTGAAAATAAATAAATTAGGGTTTCGAAATATTTGGGGGTTTCTCTAAATCTCGAGTTTAAATACAATTAATTAATGTTTTCTTGTATAAAATCATGTTAATTTCAACATATAATCGGTTTTATAAAAATTAGGGTTTCGGTCAAATTGGGGGTTTTTGCATATCTTGTTTCCAGTCAAATTAATTATTAGATTCGTGTTTGGATTAGGTTTAATTAGAGTTTTAATTAATAAAAATCAAATTAGGGTTTATATAAAATTGGGGGTTTTTACATTCGGTTGATTAATCCAAAATTAAATGGCGTTTTTGATATATAGAAAGTATTAATTTCGTGTTTAAAAAGGTTTTTAGTTTCTAGGGTTTCGATTTGAAAAGGGTTTTATACCCGCGACATGTTTGGGGTTTTATGATGTTTCTGTAAAATAAAAATGGTTAAGACATTTGGATTATGGTAACCTTGAATGATGATGGTTTCGACAGAAAGACAAGAACATTGATTGTCTTGGTTTGGTTCTCGGTTTGGCCTCGGTTTGGGTCTCGGTTGGGGTCTCGGTTTGGTTTGGTTTGGGTCTCGGTTTGGTTCTCGGTTTGGTCTTGGTTGGAGTCTCGGGTTGAGTCTCGGTTTGGTCTTGGTCGGGGTCTCGGTTTGGTTGACAGAAAAATATGGGTCATGGTCATGCTCAAGTAATAATACTATGGTTTAATCTTTTCAGTTTTTAATTAAAATAAGACCGTGACAAAGACTAACACATTCGTTTGATTTTTCGCAGGTTTGTCAAAGACGAGCACAACTAAGATTTTATTCAGAAAATAAGAGATGATTTAAAAGACTCACAAAGGGATGCTTAAGTTTCGGTTTGCAGGTGTGGACGAGATGGATCGGCTTGACTCTTTCGGTTTGCAGGTGTGGACGAGATGGATCGGCTTGACTCTTTCTTCACTTTACCCAGAATTTGTATTTGAAAACTTGTCCAGAATTTGTAATTGTAATATTGGACTGTGAAAATTTTGTGTGTTATGTTTGGACATTGGGTAAACTTTGGATTGTATTTAATCATGTATTATTAGTCTAGGGTTAGACTCAACCTGAATTTGGTAAGCTTGTGATATACCCAATTTGGGTAAACTTGGCATGTGTGCTGTCTTGTAGTGCTTAGTGGATGAATAAATTATAGGGTTTATGTTGTAACTGAAAATACACACTTGTTAAGCAAGTTTTTGAAATAAAGGTGAATAAAGTTTATAACTTGAAGGTTTGTACATGATGCACCAAGTATGCTACTCGGCTCGGGTTCGACGGGTATTTAAGTTTAGACGCGAAAACTGAATAAACACGACTCTATAACAGCTCGACACACGATCCAAAACAAAGACAATTATGCGAGACTTCACGGGATTTAGTAAGTACTTCAAATAAACATACGGCAAACATAATACGTCTACCAATTTCGTGTATTGCATTCAAACTTAATAGACGCGAAAAACTCGAGATGTTACATATGCTCTCCCTAAAAAGGGCTTTGTCCGCAAAGCAAAATAATTAACACATTCATGTCGACAACTCGTCGGTAAATAATTAAAGTACTCCTACTATATGAATAATTTAAGATGAAAATTTGACGGATGTCACAGTATTCCCATGTTTTAGAGATTTCGTCACGAAATCAAGACGTTGTTGTAGTAGGATGGTTAGCGAAAAGATGAGGATACTTGCTCTTGAATTGATCTTCACGTTCCCACGTGTATTCTGGACCTCTACGCGCATTCCAACGGATCTTTACAATAGGTATACGGCTTTGCTTGAGTTGTTTGACTTGACGGTCCATAACTTCTACTGGTTCTTCTACAAAGTTGAGTTTGTCGTCGAGTTGGATCTCTTCCAAAGGAATAACGAGTGTCTCGTCGGCTAAACATTTCTTCAGATTGCAAATGTGGAACACATTATGCACTCGGCTAAGTTCTTGGGGTAATTCCAAACGATAGGCTACGGGGCCAATCCTCTCTATAATCTTGAAGGGTCCAATGTAACGAGGATTCAACTTTCCACGCTTTCCAAAGCGAATCACACCCTTCCAAGGTGAGACCTTCAACATGACTCTATCACCAACCTCAAACTCAAGGGGTTTGCGTCTCATGTCAGCATAACTCTTTTGTCGATCTCTTGCGGCTTGCATACGGCTCTTGATCTTAAAAATCTTCTCAGTAGTCTCGTGTATGATCTCGGGTCCAGTGAGTTGTGCTTCACCGACCTCTGCCCAACACACGGGTGAACGACACTTCCTACCATACAGTGCTTCGAACGACGCTGCCTTAATGCTGGTGTGATAACTATTGTTGTATGAGAACTCCACCAGAGGTAGGTGTCTATCCCATCTATTTCCGAAGTCAATCACACAAGCTCTCAGCATATCTTCTAAGGTTTGAATGGTCCTTTCACTTTGACCGTCAGTTTGGGGATGGTACGCAGTGCTCATATCCAACTGCGTTCCCAATGCCTTCTGCAGTGACTTCCAAAACTGCGAAGTAAATCGGCTGTCTCGGTCGGAGATTATAGACACAGGCACACCATGCTTCGTCACTACTTCCTCCAAGTATGTTCTTGCTAACTTATCCATTCCATCAGTCTCCTTGATGGGTAGGAAATGAGCCGATTTGGTGAGTCGGTCGACGATTACCCAAATCGTGTCAAATCCGGCTGAGGTTTTTGGTAGCTTGGTAATGAAATCCATAGTGATCCTTTCCTACTTCCATTCTGGCAGTTCGGGTTGGACCAATAATCCTGATGGTTTCATATGTTCGGCTTTGACTTTGGCACAAGTCAAGCACTTGCTAACGTATGTAGCAATATCCGCCTTCATGTTCGGCCACCAATACAACATCTTCAGATCATGATACATTTTGTCAGATCCCGGATGTATGGAGTATTTTGACTTATGCGACTCATGCATAATCAAAGATCGTAGGTCACCATGGCACGGTAACCAACTCCTATTATCAAGGCATAACGTTCCATCCGAGCGTGTTTCTAACTTCTTTATCATTCCTTCAACATCTTCAGTCTTGAGAATTTCTTCCTCGACTGCCTCTTTCTGAGCCTTGAGAATTAAGGATGGAAGGTCTAAGTCAATGGTCATCACCAAAGCCTTCACCCTAAGAACTCTCTCCTTTCGACTCAAAGCGTCGGCCACGACATTTACCTTGCCCGGGTGATAACGGATCTCGCAATCGTAATCACTGAGCAACTCTAGCCAACGTCGTTGTCTCATGTTGAGTTCCTTTTGATTCAAGATGTGTTGTAGACTCTTATGATCAGTGAATACAACACACTTAGTACCATAAAGGTAGTGTCTCCAAATCTTCAAGGCAAACACCACTGCTCCCAACTCTAGGTCATGATTTGTGTAGTTCTTCTCGTGCACTTTTAGTTGTCTTGATGCGTAAGCTATGACCTTAGTCCTTTGCATCAGTACTGCACCTAACCCTTTTATGGATGCATCACAATACACCACAAAGTCTTCATTACCCTCGGGTAGGGCTAGTATAGGTGCTTCACACAACATCTGCTTCAATGTCTGGAATGCCAAATCTTGATCCTCTTTCCACTCAAACTTCTTGTCCTTTTGAGTCAATTCCGTCATTGGTTTAGCTATCTTGGAGAAACCTTCAATGAATCTCCTATAGTAACCAGCAAGACCTAAAAATTGGCGGATCTCCGTGGGTGTTGTTGGAGTCGCCCAATCCTTCACGGCCTCGATCTTAGCAGGATCAACGTGAATACCACTGCTGTCGATTACATGCCCAAGGAATTGCACCGTGTTTATCCAAAACTCACATTTGGAAAACTTTGCATACAACTTCTCCTTCCTTAGCAGCTCTAGTATGGTCTTCAAGTGTTCCTTGTGTTCTTCTTCATTACGAGAATAGATGAGAATATCATCGATAAATACAATCACAAACTTGTCCAAGTATGGTTTGCAAACTCGGTTCATGAGATCCATGAATACCGCAGGCGCGTTTGTCAAACCGAAAGGCATAACTTGGAACTCGTAGTGTCCGTACCGGGTTCTAAAAGCCGTCTTATGAACGTCTTCCTCTCTAACCCTTAGTTGATGATATCCTGACCTTAAATCGATCTTCGAGTATATGCTAGATCCTTGCAATTGGTCGAAAAGATCGTCAATTCTTGGCAATGGGTAACGGTTCTTTATCGTCAGCTTATTCAATACTCGGTAATCGATACACATTCTAAAGGATCCATCTTTATTTTTGACAAATAAGACCGGCGCTCCCCAAGGTGAGGAACTTGGTCTAATGAAACCTTTGTCAGAAAGTTCCTTTATCTGTTCAGCTAACTCTGTCATCTCGGCCGGTGCTAGACGGTATGGGGCTCTAGCAACAGGCGCGGCTCCTGGTGTAAGCTCGATGTGAAACTCCACTTGCCGTGCTGGTGGTAGTCCTGGTAAGTCCTCTGGGAATACGTCCGGAAAGTCTCTAACGATCGGTACATCTTCCACCTTCTTCTCGTGATCTTCTTCTCCTTCCTTTTGTGTTATTTGAACCAAGAATACTGGACATCCCTTCTCAATGTATCTTTGGGTCCTAATACATGAGATGACTTCCAGTCTTGATCCATTCTTCACTCCACTTCTTTCGCCTTGTATGATTAGTACATCGTTTCCATAAGGAACACGGACGCACTTCTCATGACATACAATTTCCGCGTGATGCTTCGACATCCAATCCATTCCAATGATGACGTCAAAACTTCCCAATTCTATGGGGAGTAGGTCGATATTGAACGAACGACCTTGTAACCTTACACTACATCCTTTTAGAATGACGTCGGTGGTTACTGACTTCCCATCGGCTAATTCTACATTATACTTAACGTCTAACGTAGTAGGGGTAACATTTAGGCGTTCACTAAATATAGACGACACAAAACTCCTATCCGCACCAGAATCAAATAGTACTGAAGCATAGTTGTTATTGACTAGAAACGTACCAGTCATAACATTGTTGTCTTGCACTGCAGCTTCAGCAGAGAGATGATACACTTTGCTAGGTGCCGTGAATCCTCCAGGATTACTAGTTGTGGCTCGGTTATTCCCTCCTTGGTTCCCTTGATTCTGCTTCTGATTCCCTTGGTTGTGATTCTGATTGCCTCGAATCTGGTTACCACGACCTTGGTTCCCACTGCTTGGACACTTGTTCTTGTAGTGACCTTTCTCTCCACATCCAAAGCAAGTGACATTTGCTCCTTGGCCACCTTGTGTTCCAGGTCCTCTTTGGTTAGTAGGACGAGGTGGTGCTCGACTTTCCTTTGCCTTATGTCCGGCCTTCCCACAATTGTAGCACGTAGGGGGACATGCTCCTTCGTGGTGTCGGCCACATTTTCCGCAGAAAGGAAGTCTTCCAGCGTAGTTTCCAGTATTACCTTGTCCAACAGTAAACACCCTTGCTACTTCTTGTCGCTTGTTCTGGTTGTAGTTGTTTGTGTTGTTGCTGTTGTTGGTATTGTTGGTATTGTTGTTGTAGTGGTTGCCAGACCACTTCCTTTTATCCCCGGTATTTTCTCCCAACTCTTGTACCACTTGGTACTCAGACTCTGAGCCATGTCGATTGCCTCGTGCAAATCAGTTGGCTTGGATGAAGTCACATTCCCTTTGATGCTCAAAGGTAGTCCTTCAATGTATCGCTCTAACAATCGGTCGTCGTTGGGCACCATTTCAGGACATAACAAGATCAGCTCTTGAAAGCGCTGATTGTAAGCAGTAAGAGCAGTACCCTTGACCTTCAGGTTCCACAGCTCAACTTCCATCTGCTTGACTTCATTTCGTGGGCAGTATTTCCTCACAAACATAGCTTTAAATTCACTCCAGGGCGTCGCTTGGGCAACGTCAATGGTCACTGCACGAGCATAGACGTTACACCAAGTCAAAGCACCATCCACTAACGTGCTTGACGCAAACTTCACCTTATCAGTTTCAGCAACATTGCTAATCCCAAATTGGGATTCTAGCTTCTCAAACCATCTGGTTAATCCTACTGCTCCTTCAGTACCGCGGAAACTTACTTGCGTAACTGCACGAAATTCCTTGTAGGTACAAGTCTGTGCAATAGCATTAGTAGCTCCTTGGTTGGTCTCCTCCTGTGTGCTAGCTGTACGATTTGCTTCGGCTGTTGCGAGTGCCTTGGCCACTCGTTCGGCTATCATTTGACTTAGCATGACGGTGTCAATTCCACCGGTAGCGGCTGGTGGATTCTGCGTTTCGGATCTTCTAACTGGCGCCATAATCTAAAAGGTAATAGGACAATGAGTTTTGCCAGACATATCATGCATGACACGCACAATACAATTATGAAATGCTCCAGGGTATAGTACACAATATATAATGATCTCACAATTTTCGTAACCCATAATATCATTCATAGAATCGTTTGGTAGTACATCATAGTTTGTCATACATAATATAATAAAAGAAAATAAAATGCAACTAGCTAAGATAAACTTCAAAGCTTAGTGGTCATACAAGGATAAGTCAATGGTACAAGATAAATCTAACTAGTGCCCTCACGGCGCTGATGAAGCTCTCTCTCCAACTCTGCTAACCTTCTCTCAACCACGATCTCACGAGCCTGGGAATCTCTAAGTCTAACATCGGTATCATAACAAGCGGCTCTAAACCTCTTATCCAAGTCTGCAACAGGGTCCTCCACTGGTGCCTCTAGTCCGCCTGTCTCAACCAATGGCTCTACTCCCCAACGGGTTATCAGGCTCTCGATCTCCTCAAGACGAGCATTCGGCATGGATTCCATCTGATCAAGAACAGTATGAAGCTGTCCTCGTAGACGGGTCACACATACCGTCAACACTGTCTCATCCCTAACTGGACTCTTCTTTGCCAGTGCCTCCAGCTTATCCTGCACTTCATTATACTCTTCACCTAAAGCCTCTACAGCATCCTCCAACCTGTTTAATCGTGTCGTCACACATCCATCTGCTGCCCCAAGCATCACCACCGTCGATGTAGCTCTCCTAGGAAGAGGAGTCGTAGCTCTCGGCCCAGTAGAGATGCCAGCATCAGCAAGCATCTCCTGGTACACAGCAGGTACAGTCTCTGGTGGTGGTAGTAGTAGTGGTATCTCTGGGACAGGACTGGCAGGTGTGCGGGCTGCATGCCTGTCAGTAGCAGTGAAGGGTATGAGGGGTCGGTAAGGTGAAAGTGGTGGTCGAGCAGCTCTCCCCCGAAGACGTCGTCTCACATAGTAGAAAGGTAGAGTACCAGGTGCTGGAGCAGGAATATCAGTCCTCTCTCCTTCGTCTTCAAATGAAGATGAGGAGATGCGTGCTAGGGAAACTTCAGGAGTAGCAGCATATGCAGTAGGAGGGTCCTCAGTATCTGTGACCTCCATGGGCTCTCCTTCCCCATCTGTGAACTCCATATCATCATCCTCCGTCTCCTCTACCGTCTCATCTCTAGTAACCGATGTCTGACCTGGTGACTGCACCACATCAGCGTCTAAGTCATCCTCTCCTCCGCCTTCTAGGCTAAGTACGTCGTCAGCTGATGCATCCGGAATACGGATCGGTGAACGACGAACCTCCTCAGTCTCTCTCTCTGTATCATCATCTGAAACCATCCGGTACCACGGATATCCTGATGGTGATCCTCTAGGTAGTCCTACTGATGAACTGATAGTCGACTGTGAACTACGGTTGTAGTACGCTCCTGTAGACGTGGAATCATCAGAAGAAGACATCGCTGTAATCATAAACAAAATAAATGTGTGTAAATATCTTATAAAATTAGTCCGTAAAAAGGACATTAACATAACATAGCAATCATTGTTGAATCCACATGTATCCCATATAACATAATTCAGATTTTGTTGTTGCACATGTAACCCATGTAAATATACCTCGTAATTGTTAAATCACATGTATCCCATTTATTACTTATCTATATTCATGTATCTACATATACTTAATACTTACAATCCGTATGATAATCGATTAAACATATAGCAGTTATAGTCTAGAGTTACTAAATGCAACCTAGTTCTCTATAACCATGGCTCTGATACCAATTTGTCACACTCCCAAAATATCATAGTATAATGGCGACAAGGGAGTGGTGACGTCATGATTATCATACACACACAGTTACAAAGAACGACCTCTAAATGAGACGTTCGGAAAATAGATCACTTGTAATTAATAAAATAAATAGTTTTAACCAAGTGCGGAAGCATAAAACTGGATACAGTTACAAAACATAGTTTTCTCAAATAGTACAAATGATCTTGGTTTCAAAGAAATGACGGCAATGCATGAGACCTCACTTAGCATCTTCCTTCTTAATACCTGAGAAAAACATTGCTAAAGTATCAACATAAAGTTGGTGAGTTCATAGGTTTAGTTAATTTGAAATGTTTAATGAACCACAAGATTTTCCCAAAAGTGATGACGATATAACAGATACAAAGTCATCCCAAAAGTATTTATTACAGTCTAAGCTCGTGACACCGAAGCGTTAACAACACCGGCAGTATAATCATATAAATGTAGCCCAACTAGATGCCTAAACCCACGACATCCTATCTCAGACTCAAATGAAACTGTGCCCGCTTTTCCCCTTGTTGGACAAGACAGACAGGGACGTCAATCCCGATAGATCTATCCATAACATTCACACTTACACAAAGTAATTAACGGTTCACCACTCACGGGCCAAAGCAACTGGGGTTTTAGTGGGATTTAGACTAATATATAAATCAGTAAATGCACTTGTGTTCATACGTTAAAATCAAGCAATGTCTCACCCCAAAAAGCAGTAAAAATAGTTAAGCATGGGGCTATAAACTCACCTCGCAATTCAGCAAAAAGGACGAAGATAAAGGTAGCTCGAGAGTACGGTTACGCTAGCCGCGACCTATTTGATTATAAGGATCGGGTTACGATATGAAAAGTTATACTAGTAAAAAGACACGACACCCTAGTTGTGCTTGACAATACCTTTCGTTTACGGAAAATACGACACATAAAAATCGGTTATTAAACGGTCGAGGTTTACGGGTTAAATTATACTCTTAAGTTACCAAATTCGTTTTTGGGCTTTTAAATACCCAATACATAAACACTGGCCCAATATGTACCCATTATTCCCACCCATGGCCCGGCCCAAGGGTTTATTAAACCCGGCCCAGTCCAGGCGATACAAACAAGGAACCAAAGGGAGTAAATACGTGTGTTTATCACACACTTCTCAAAAACAGAGAGTTATCTCTCTCTCTCTTCTCTCGAAACATACCCACCGCCCCACTCTCTCTCTCTTTCTAATCTGGATTGGATCATCTCTCTCCCTTGGTTAATATGGTTTTCAGTTTGATATAACAATCATTTGGGGATGGTTTGTGATGAATAGATCGCGTGAGATGTGGGGTTTCATCCCCACATCAAACCGATTGGGTTCTTGATGGTGTTCTTCCCCATGGTTAAGGTGATTCGTCCCCAAAACAAAGATAAGTTGTTTATCCTCTTTTCTTTTAATAAAATTGTTTAAATGATTTTCGTTTATAAAAGATCTTGGGTTTTAAATCACTTGTATCAACTTGCTGAGAACCACATGGCTCTCGGATTTGAAAATAAATAAATTAGGGTTTCGAAATATTTGGGGGTTTCTCTAAATCTCGAGTTTAAATACAATTAATTAATGTTTTCTTGTATAAAATCATGTTAATTTCAACATATAATCGGTTTTATAAAAATTAGGGTTCCGGTCAAATTGGGGGTTTTTGCATATCTTGTTTCCAGTCAAATTAATTATTAGATTCGTGTTTGGATTAGGTTTAATTAGAGTTTTAATTAATAAAAATCAAATTAGGGTTTATATAAAATTGGGGGTTTTTACATTCGGTTGATTAATCCAAAATTAAATGGCGTTTTTGATATATAGAAAGTATTAATTTCGTGTTTAAAAAGGTTTTTAGTTTCTAGGGTTTCGATTTGAAAAGGGTTTTATACCCGCGACATGTTTGGGGTTTTATGATGTTTCTGTAAAATAAAAATGGTTAAGACATTTGGATTATGGTAACCTTGAATGATGATGGTTTCGACAGAAAGACAAGAACATTGATTGTCTTGGTTTGGTTCTCGGTTTGGCCTCGGTTTGGGTCTCGGTTGGGGTCTCGGTTTGGTTTGGTTTGGGTCTCGGTTTGGTTCTCGGTTTGGTCTTGGTTGGAGTCTCGGGTTGAGTCTCGGTTTGGTCTTGGTCGGGGTCTCGGTTTGGTTGACAGAAAAATATGGGTCATGGTCATGCTCAAGTAATAATACTATGGTTTAATCTTTTCAGTTTTTAATTAAAATAAGACCGTGACAAAGACTAACACATTCGTTTGATTTTTCGCAGGTTTGTCAAAGACGAGCACAACTAAGATTTTATTCAGAAAATAAGAGATGATTTAAAAGACTCACAAAGGGATGCTTAAGTTTCGGTTTGCAGGTGTGGACGAGATGGATCGGCTTGACTCTTTCGGTTTGCAGGTGTGGACGAGATGGATCGGCTTGACTCTTTCTTCACTTTACCCAGGAATTTGTATTTGAAAACTTGTCCAGAATTTGTAATTGTAATATTGGACTGTGAAAACTTTGTGTGTTATGTTTGGACATTGGGTAAACTTTGGATTGTATTTAATCATGTATTATTAGTCTAGGGTTAGACTCAAGCTGAATTTGGTAAGCTTGTGATATACCCAATTTGGGTAAACTTGGCTTGTGTGCTGTCTTGTAGTGCTTAGTGGATGAATAAATTATAGGGTTTATGTTGTAACTGAAAATACACACTTGTTAAGCAAGTTTTTGAAATAAAGGTGAATAAAGTTTATAACTTGAAGGTTTGTACATGATGCACCAAGTATGCTACTCGGCTCGGGTTCGACGGGTATTTAAGTTTAGACGCGAAAACTGAATAAACACGACTCTATAACAGCTCGACACACGATCCAAAACAAAGACAATTATGCGAGACTTCACGGGATTTAGTAAGTACTTCAAATAAACATACGGCAAACATAATACGTCTACCAATTTCGTGTATTGCATTCAAACTTAATAGACGCGAAAAACTCGAGATGTTACACATTGGATGATGACCTGAGGTTGTTGTTCGTAGGTTTGTAGATCTTCTTATAAGTTGTGGTGAGTAAAGACATGAGTTCTTCAATCTTCTTGTCCCTTGAAGTTTGTTCATCATCACTGTCTCCATCTGACTCGGTGTCATACTTTGGAGGTGGAGTGGGGACAATTTCTTTTGCTTTGTGTTTAGCAGCAGCTAGTGGTTTGGTGGATGAGATTGATGACTTCGAGGAATGACTAGGTGGTTGTTGACGAGGAACGAGTTTTGTTGAAGTAGCAGCCACAAAAGCAATAGAATTTGCAAATCGTTCTGCCTTTTCAGCTCTAAGTTCATTTACTTCATTCTGATGTTGTTTCAATATATCATAAAGTTTATGGTAAGATATAGTCTTGATATCTTCCCTTTGTTTGACCAAAGTCACAAACCTTTGCCATTCCGGTTTGAGTTGAAGTAAAAACTGCACATTGGCATGATGATTGGAGATGGTGCACTGATTTCTGACAAGCTCATTCATCATTTTGTAGAATCTCGAGTAATATGAGTCAATGGATTCACCATCTTCAGATGTGAATTTTCCAAACTCCCAAAGTAGATTAGTCTCGAGATCTTGAACATTGATTGACTCACCTTGCTTCAATCGATGAATTGCATTCCACATTTCCATAGCATTAGGACATGCATCAACTGTGGAATAGATATCGTTATCAATTCTAGTGAGTATGAAATTTACAGCATCAGCTTCAGCTTGGAGGAGTTTCTTTTTCTCAGCAGAACATGTGTCAAAATCCTCCATAGCTCGTATAGTTGATGAAGTACCATCCTCTGCCTGTGTGGTAATTGGTCTGAATTCAAAAACTGGAGGTGGATTCTCAAGGCAGTGACGAAGAGCAGTTCGGTTTTCTTTTCCGTCGAGAAATCTGAGAAAACTAGATCTCCATTGAACGTAACAACCGGCAGTGAGCATAGGTGGATTACCGTTGCCACCTTGTTCCAAACGAATTTGATTAGCAGTTGCAATGTTGATGTTGTTGTTAGACATGGTGAATACTTGTGAATGAATTGCAGATCTTAGTGGATTTGTTGTGATGTTGTGTGGTTAAAATTGAAATTCCAAAAATTCAAAAAACAATTTCTCAGTCCGACAATAAATTCCTCAGTCTGACAAAACGGTAAGCCGAAAAATTTTGTATCGCCAAATTTTGAATTTGAGTTAGAAATAGCCAAAAACTAATAGGGAAAAAATTTGATTTTATGTGACCTAAAAATTTTAACTTTTTTTTTTTTTTTTTTAATTTTTAATCTTCGTGTAAACGATGTTCCGAAACTAGTCTAGATAGTGGCTAAGTCTAAAAATTAGTCAAACAAAATATCCATCGGAATAACCTTGTCGGAATGTCCTTGATCGGAATACCCTTGTCGGAATAACCTTGTCGGAATAAACCCTATCGGAATACCCTGATCGGAATACCCTTGTCGGAATATCCCTATCGGAATGCCCAAGTCGGAATGGCCAAATCGGAATGCTCAGATCGGAATGTCTAATCGGAAAGCTCAAATCGGAATGTCAAATCGGAATGTCAAATCGGAAAGCTCAGATCGGAATGTCAGATCGGAATGTCAAATCGGAATATTCAAATTGGAATACTCAAATCGGAATGTCAGATCGGAATGACCAAATCGGAATCCCTAAACCCTATTCCGATTACACTGATTGGAATAACTGTAAACCCCTTTCCGATGACCTGATCGGAATAAATCCCACTTTTCTCGGACAAAACTCAACCAATTCGTGATTTTAAGCCAAAAAATGACCAAAACACCCAAAATTTTTGTGTTTTTAGCCAAAGTAACAATACCAAATCTCTACCACAACTATGTAGAAGATTTGTATCAAGAAAAAATCATAAAAAACACAAGAAAAATTTTGGGACGTGATATATAGATCAAAATGACCACGAAAAATCAAGAACACACCACACGAATATTCAATCACCTATCCACTATAGGCTCTTGATACCAAATGTTAATTCCATTTAATCCATAACACAAGATTTAGAAGAGATATTTAGAGAGAGAAAGAGAAGAAAAGTAGAGAGAGAAACTAGAGAGATTTTGGAAGGTTAATGTTTACTAGAGAGAGAAAGTAAAATGAACCAACACTCTCTTCCACACATGGAAGAGGGTATATATACCCTTGGCTTGTTGGGCCGTGGGTTTAAGTAACTTGGGCCGGGCTTGGCTTTGTTTTGGGCTTACGCCCCTAACTTATACAATATTAGCTTAAAGTCCAAGCCCGGTTTTCCCGACTAACCTATTACAATACAAGACCTTTAACGACTAAGATGACCTATTACATTCTTGTTTGACTATATAAAATATAGGGCTAACAATCTCCATCTATCATTGTCCCAAATTCTTAGTTACATGTCACATGTCATTCAGTTGTCATTTCAGTCATATGAGTGGAGAACCGGTACCAGCCAGCCACTCAGCTGAATAGTTACATAAATCACAGTCATGAGAATGACCGTCATGGAACTGACAGACAAGACGATAGTAGCCACTACTATGAAAGCAACTATCCTAGCAATCGCAACCGAAGCTCCGGCCGCGGATGTGATCAGAAGTACGAATGATCAGTATTCCAACCGATCCGTCAATTCTGGCATAATAACCTAATATCTGTAGTTCTATTTGTTTCACACCTCGAGACACATGTCTCATGTATTCTTTCAGAAGACACATGTCAAGACACCAGTCAAGACACATGTCATGCTTACATTTCTCAAGACACGAGTCAAGACACATGACTCACGTCTAATTATGGAACATTTCTAAGAAATTCAGGGTACCCTCCAAGGGTATATCCATTTTGTTGTGCCATGTATTAATCAGGCCACAAGAATTTCAGTACCATTACCGGCGCATCAGTGGGAACTATCACGTTTCCCATGACACTTTCATTTCTTGTAACCATAGCTCATGGATTCATGACCATCAAGGACGCCTTTCGTATTCCCACGTATACGAAGGTTTTCCTTCAGCTTAATGATGAGATCCAAACTGCAAACGCATTTCCTCGGACAGACACGAGTTGAATTTTATCGTAATTATGGACTATGAACAGCACACCATACTACGATTCATAATTATGTAGAATAATGTTCAGGCTCCTGAATACATTTAGTTTGATTTTCCATCAGGAAAATCTGTACAAATTATCTATGCTTACAAGCATGTGCGTTGTTAGCCATGGTTGCTAAAATTTTCTAGCTGTCAGTAAGACACGACCACTTAAGTCCTTCTACGCATAGCCAGTTGATTATCCCAAAATCTTCCCATACATTCCAGAAGAACCTACAAGGAGAAGGATGGTACCATGAGATTATGTGTCGACTACCGTCGATTTAAATAAATCACCATTCATAACCGTTATTTCTCCTCCACGTATTGACGACATGTCAAATCAACCGTATGGTGTTAAGAATTTTACCAAGATCGGAGTCATGATCATGCTGCCAATAGTGACGAGTGAAAGGGCAGGACATGTCCATGACTGCTATTCGTGCACGACTCGGTCATGCTAGATTTATGATTTTGAATTAGTCTCATCAATGCTCCAACAACATTATAAGAATGAGTTTCCATGAACTCATAAGCAAATTTATCAGTGTTTTCATTGAGGACAACATGATTTTCTCTAAGTCTGGAGAAGAGCAGGAAGACCATATTTGCACTATGTTGCAAATTCTACGATAGGAGAAATCTCACCCTGGAAATTTTCCAATATCAATTCTGTTTGATTGCAGTAACATGCTGAATCATATGGATTCCCACGGTTAATCTTACCATGACTCAGCTTATGCGTAAAGGTGTGAACCCTACACTACGTTAGGTGTACCAAGAAAATCTTACGCTAAGAAAAGTCTAATCTCGGAGACTCGGAGTTTCACAAACTTCTATGTATCAAGTTTCTACGAAGCAGGATACAACTACGTTCATATCTATGTACCTGACATACCAATAGGCTATGATAGAACACCAACAAACTAGGATGTCTTTCCATCATCAGAAATGGTGAACAGAAATGGGACAAGATCTCCATGGATTTTGGTTACCAGGTTAACGCAAACTCAAAAGAAGCAAGATGCTATCTGTGTTATTGCCAACAGTTTGATCAAGTCTGAAGAATCCTTACATCCGTACGGATTTCAGAACCAACAGATTGATCGGACACATTCCACACCAAGGCTCATCCGATCACTTGGTAATCCCTCAGTTATCGGGTCAAACAAAGGTTCTCATTTGTGCTCCTTATTTACGTCCACGTCCTTGTACTAATTTTACGATTTGCTTTCACGCTCACGTTCATGACACTATTACATTCATGATCGTATCTTGGCTTACGACTTTACGTTCATTTTCGTTCTGAGAAGTTTTGCAAGAACTTGAGAGACCAGACCCAAGTTTAGTATAACTCTCTAGCCTCAGATAGACGTTTCACGTCATATTCCACGTCTCACCTTGTAGCGTTTGGTGTTACCGCTATTATATTCCATGTTCACGATATGTTTCACATGTCATGTTCATTCCACGTTCCTCATATCACGATCAAGATATGTTACACGTATCATGGATCACGATATGGTTGTTCAAATTCCACTCTATCTCCACGTATCACGTTCAAAATTTTTCACGTATCACGTTCAAAATTTTTCACGTACTACGTTTCTTTATGTCCCGCGCATCGTTGCTAATTATCAGTTAAGTTAGAGTGTTTTGCACGATAACGTTTTAGTTGCCCTTACACGTTAATTCTTATTCCCTCGATCAAATTTAGGGGATCTACCTTACGTTGATAACCAAGAACTTCTTCGTATTCCAAGTCAAGGTCAGGAGGACCAAGATTTATCATTTGTTTCAAGACCTTGTGAAGGAACCGTTCCAAGAGGGAAGCCACTCGGAAACGGACAAGTTCATCCGGACTTCTTATCCGTTTTCTCTTATCGATTAGATATATCCTTTAAGTGAAATCAAGTTCCATGTCCTTTCAAGACATATCACGTTCCACGTCACCTTCATTTTCCGTTATTTTACATACCCTTCCAGTTTAATTCGGGTGTGTTCCGCTTCCAGTTACGTTATCTATAATTCGGGGACGAATTATTCTTTTTAGGGGGGAAGAGTTGTAAAACCCGCATGCTTTTACCATGCATAATACCCTTAGATCGTACGTACATGATTATAACTTTCCTTTTATAGCATGTTTACGTTTCATGAATATTAGTTATAAGTATTATGTACGTGGTATTACACGATAATTATTTATTATAATAATTATAATCACGAGCATAAAATCACGAACATATAATTATGTGCTTACGTAATTATTAAAACGACGAATGTCATGTAATTTTAATTATAATAACATGAATAAATAATAACGACATAACACGTAAGCACGAGCATTTAACACAATTATTATTATTACGTATATTTAAATTAACACGACAAGTAATTACGTACTTAATGTTACTTTTAAAACGCGTAAGAATAAATACGAAATGCACGACATTTTAAATATACGAACACGTGTACGTTTTATTAAACGATTAATACAAACGAATAGGATAGGGTTGTTGGGCTTTTTAGACAAGGAAGAGACAAGACAACTTTTGCCTTAAGCCCATTTGGGCTCCAACTATTTAAACAAAAGAAAGGAACGGAGGGATTGTAGGTTTTTTAGACAACAAATGTTCCAAACCCTAAAAACATAATCAAGCCGCCATTTTCTTTCCTCCTTGCTTCTTCTTGCCGACGGTTTCACCACCAAAAGAATAGGAAGACGAGCTGTGGGTGATCCAAGGAAACAAGAGATTCATTTGTTGATATCCTAATCTCTAACATGAAAAACAAGGTAAACCCTAGATCTCTTTTAATTCATTTATTTTCTTCTTTTGATCACGAACCCGTGATGTAATGATTTAAAACATGTTATAACAATTAGATTAGGAGGGTTCGTAATTAGGATGTTGCTATGTTCGATCGGCACGCAAACCGAGATCATTCATGGTCTCGATGGTAAAAACAGTCCACTAGCCGCAACACTAAAAAGGGTTTTGGCTCGGTTCTGTTCTAGCAGTGGGAACGATAGCCAAACAGGGGAAAATCAGTGGCTGCGGCCAGTGGTGTAATTGTACTAGCAGTGGGAACCGAGAGCTGATGCTCTTGGTGGGAAAGTAAAACAACCAGTGGGAACTGGACTTTGCCAGTGGCAACAACAACACTGCCAGTGGAAACTGGTAGTAAGGGGGCTGTTTGGATTTTAGTTCATAAAACAGATTTAAGGGGCTGTTTGGCTACGAGTTAGAAACAATTAAAGGGCTGTTTGGTTCTGTTTATATTTAAAACAACACGGGTTTTCACGGTTTGGTTTTCGACACGTTTTCATAAAATAATACACGGGTTCGGGTTATTATTTTTACGAGTTTAATTAGCTTAAGATGTATATTAATTACGAGACAATTAGACTAATAAATCATGACTTATTATTACAAGATTAATTAAATTAATTTAACATGCTATATAATTAATTTAATTAGAACATGGACTTAGGTTTATTATTATAAATTAATAATACATGATTTAACCTAATTATTTTTATTTATTTAATTTAGACTATAGCAATTAACTAATTATTAAACATGACTTATAATTAATTAATTATCATGACTTAGGTTAATTATTTTACTATTAATACATAGTTAAACCTAAGTATTTTAATCATGAAAATTAGACTAAGTAATTAATTAATTATTAAAACCATGACCTATAATTAATTAATTCACATGACTTAGGTTATATTAATATAATTAAAAATACATGTTTTAACCTAGGTATTTATATCTTTATTTAATTAAATCATATTATATTTAATTAAATGCTTTAACCTATAGTTTATTTAAAATACATGGAATGATTTATAAATTATACTAATTTAAACATGACTTAGAACATTAACCAGAAAACACTTAAGCTTATATTATTAGCTTAATAAGCCAGCTTAGTTCTATTTTTGGAAACTTTCTATTTTTGGAAACTTTCTATTTTAGGAAACCTGCTATTTTTAGAAAGTTACTTATTATTACACAACAAGTATAATAATACATGAAATACAAGTAATACTTAATCAGAATAGACAGAATATAAGATAAACACGGTATAAAGCTTAAAACAGTAAAACATGACATGAACGTATAAAATAAGCCAAGACATGATATAAAACCAGTTACGTATTTAGTAATCAGATACTTATACACGTATGTATTTATGTAGCATTAGTGATACTGAAGTAGGACACTCTTCCGTTCGTCTTCTTCGTTCACTGGACATAAGGTACGGATTCCCGTCCTTTCAGTATGGACATTCTTTCCTTATTAGGATTCCCCGTATGCAGCCAACTGTTTTTCCATAGTATAAGTTTATATGATTGATTGCTTATGTTTAATTTAGAATACCTGAAGCCATATACATGAATGACCAGTTTCACCTAGTTATGGAGGTACCATAACCATAACACTAGAGGCACTCGTGTTATGACTTCCCCACGGCGGAGTGATTGCTCGTGGTGTCCCTTCAGCTTTTGGCCATATTATTATAATTATCATGTGGGCGTATGGGTGCATCCTAGTTACATGTTTTCAGCAGATTACTCAGTGTGAATGTGGTGTGTGCCTTGCATCCTTCATAAGGAGCTGATCCCTCCTACCCAAAACTAGTATATTAAATTAGAGGCAGCCCCTCTAATTTGCATGATGAGGTCACCCCTCCAAGTATTCATGCACGGTGGATTTTCATGACCTATATAGGCTAACGGTAAAATATGTTAAACAGTTTTTACAAAAGGCTTTTCAAACTATAAAACCAGTTTTATGAACATGTTCCGGGTTTTCCAGGACGTATATATTTCCGCTGCTTTTAAGTCTTATTTATGTTTCAGTCATTCATACTATGTCTATATCCGTGCACTGAGCGTTTTGCTCAGCCGTTACTTTCCTTTCCATGTCCCAAAACGGCAGGTACCCAAGGACAAACTCGAGCATTTGGAGGACGTGCATAGGAGGGAAGCTGCCATAGACTTCTTTTCCTTCTGCCTTCACATATTTATTCTTGTTTAAGTCTTTATTTCATTTCATTTACTTTATTATGTTTTGGGTTTATGTTTGGGAACCGATGTTTGATTCCGGTTTACCCTATGGTCATGTATGTTTTACTACATATTACCTTGCATGCTTTGATGACACGCCATAATCACGCGTGACATTCCATTTATCAAGATGGAGTGTTACAAAGGAACCCTAGAAACCTTAGAATATTCTATAAAGATAAATATATCACAGACGATATATTATCAATATTCTAACTATTTAAATATATCACATAAGATATACTCTAACTATAACTATGACATATCTTATACAAAGACGTATTCGTCCTAATCAATATAGCAGTACTTACTTATAAGTAGCAATACTTACTATGTACCGCGTTAAAACTAACGATACTTGCATAATACTAACAGTACTTAAATTACACTGACGGTACTTGACACCTAACAAATAATTCCCAACATGCACAATGTCCTAAGTGTAGGGGAGTTTACTTCCACATGCTTGAATATTGAGGACAATGTTTATATTAAGTGTAGGGAGACTTTTATCGAAGTTAAGTGGGGTTTTCCATGAATATGGCCTCATTTTAACCGGAAAATTGATTTTTTCGACATTTTTCAAATTTTTGATCTATTTTGGCCTAGTAGTATTTTCCTTTCTTATCATTATTTTCTTTCATTTTATGTATTTAGTTCATTTCATGAATAAAGTCAAAATAAATTATTAAATAAAATGATTTTAACAAGTTTAGACGTTTTTGATATATTAGGCCCGTCATGAATATTTTGACTCAACCTGAGTTCACGTATTTGAGTTTACTCTAGCTAGTATCCTTAACCATATGGACCATAATTGGTTTATTAGGCTAAGCATCCACGAGTCTCATTCCTTGATATTTTCAATTATGGAGAACGAGAGATGATAGAGTCAATTATAAGTTTTGTATTCTTTCATGAACTTATGTGAGTTAATTATGAGATTTTTCTCCCATCACTTGTCAATAAATAAATGCAAAGTTACTTAGCTTCTAGCCCAAGATCGTTTAAAAGTTGCTTGAGATTAATTAGAGTTCATAGCCAAGGCATAACTTACTAAAACGGGATGCGAAGATTGGTGAAAGGCGCTAACAAGGCATGAGGGCTCCATTTTGTTGCTAAAGATCCAAGATGATGTGAAGAATCATTATTCAAAAATCAATATGAAGGATCAAGACACACGACGAGACGCAATTACTCCCAAAAAGATCATGGAGAAGTCTATCCAAATAGACCCTAACAAGGTATGAGGATAAATAGATCCAAGTACGAAAAGGAGGCGGATCGTTGTATATCAAAATCCCAAATAAAGATTGAAGAAAAATGAAGAAGTCGTGGTCCAAGTTTGAAGTATCTCTCAAAAACTTCAAGTGAAGAAATTCCACATATGAAGAGAAGACCATTATTTCAAGAACGTCTCTCAAGATTCGAAGTATGAAGTAAATACCAAATATCGATCCGATAAAGGTCTCAAATCGTGAAACGAGTTATGCCAAGATATGAACTTTATGAGGTTTTGAGAAGCCGTTTTAAAAGATTTCGTCCTTTAGCTAACTATGGATTAAATCATCCTACTTTATTTTCGGCCTAAATAAATTATCAAAATAAGTCAAAAATACATCCTCGTGATCATTCAATACAAAAATAAAATACAAGAGATACACCTAGGAATAAGGGGGTCTAAGTAAATAATTGAACCACATGAGTAAGTGTTAGCTTTACTAACTTATAATAACAATGATCTCGTTTCTAAGCTTGGTTTAGGGAACGTGAAACTTGAGGGTGATTAATATTCATGACACCAAAGCCCTAATTTAAGTCTTTGAGTTCTTTACAAGTTTCTTCCATCAAACAATTTCGAAATTTTCTACCTTTTTAGTTTCTATAGTGTCGTAGTATGTAATAAAGGACAAGGTAGGTTAATTATGAGGAGAATGTAAATGTTGCTTTGAAGTTAATGCATTGTATGAGGTCATTGCAATGGTCAAGTGTAGGGGATTTAATAAATGTGAAAACACTTATCCTTTTACCAATTAAAACAAATAAAAACGAGACCAAAACGTGTGTTTAATGTCGCAAAAGTCGGAATTAAGCGTGGTTTGTGTTTTTGTTGTGTTTTAGGACCAAAAGATGAAAAAGGAAGAAAACACGAGCTTTCACGGGCTTTTATTGAAGAAAAATACAAAAGACAAAGTCAAAAGATCAAAATTGCAAAAAGAACGGAAGTCAAAAGCCTATTCTGAAGAATTATTGAAGAAAAAGACTAATAAGTATGAAAACACTTATCCTTTTACCACTAATTTCCAATAAAAACAAGACCAAAACGTGTATTTTATGTCGTGAAAGTCGGAATTATGCGTGGTTTGTGTTTTTATTGTGTTTTAGGACAAAAAGATGAAAAAGGAAGAAAGCACGGGCTTTCACGGGCTTTTATCGAAGAAAACGAGAAAAGACGAAATCAAAAGAACAAGAGTGCTTAAAGAACGGATGTCCAAGACCTATTCTGAAGATTTATCGAAGAAAAATTCTAAAGACGGAAGTTTAATGAAGTCGAAGAACTTAAGTCTAAATTAAAGAAGAAAATTATTAAGACAAGTTCGAATCCCGAGACGACGTCGAGAAAAGACAAAGAATTAAAGGGAGTCGAGAAGAAAAGAAAGAAGGAAGCACCACACATGGACTTCCCACTTCCCTATAAATACCCTCCTAATCACATTAGGAGGGTGGTTAGCTAGTTTTAATTTTCATTTTTCTTTCTAGTTTTTAGAGAGAGAAAGTTCCCAACTTTCTCTCACTAAGTTTTATCTTTTTCTTTCAAGTTTAAGGTTTGAATCATTCTTGTATTTGGATTTCATTAATCTAATTCAAGTTAAGCTTTTTGTTCTTTAATCTCTTTCTACCTTTCTTTATTTTACTTTGTTCTTAATCCGAAAGTCCATGTTTGATCCGAATGGTTCTCAATTCGTGTTGATTTTGGTGTTTCGTGATTAAAAGGTTAATCTTTCTTGTTCTACATAAGCTCTTGAACATATAAGCTATAAGCTCTTCATGCTTATTGGCTTATTCGATTGCTTGGCTTATTTACTTTTAAGTTTTCCTAAAAGATTTATTGTTCTCAAATCCGTTTTATGGAAGTTCGAATGTTTTAGATTTCGAAAGTTTTAGAATTTGGGCTTATTTACTCTTTTAGAAGTTTGAAAATGCGTATTTGTTATTGCTTATTTGCTTGAGCTTATTTCCCTTTTAGATGCCTTTTCCATCTTAGGAGGCTTTACTTGGTCCCGATCTGATTACGAGTGCATAGATTGCGATCTGTGTCTCTTCCCTGGTACGATCCACGCCCACGATCAGTCATTGCGATCTGGGGTGCGATCGGGTCTCTCTTCCCTGCTTCGATCACATTGATTGCGATCTGTTTGTTACGATCCGGAACCACGATCAAAGACGACGATCACTCATTGCGATCGTGGTTGCGATCTGGTAGTACGATCGCCCCTCCCATCGTACTAGTGAGTACGATCGGATCTCTTTTGTTGTAATCGCATTGAGTGCGATTGGTTGGTACGATCCACATTGCGATCAGGTTACGATGGAGCATTGCGATGGTAAGTTGCGATGGAAGGTTACGATGGAGCATTGTGATGGAATGGTTACGATGGAGTGCGATCGCAGTGCACATTTATTTTAGTCTTTGTTTTATTTTCCTAAGTTCTCAAATTTACTCTTTCCCGCCTTTTGTCTTAGTATATTTTAAACATCTTTCCTAGTTTTTGATCATTTACATTTTAGTTTCCTAAGTTGCAAGCTTTTATTTGTAAGTTTAATTTTAAGACTTCTATTTTACTCAACGACAATTTTAATTACTTGCATTTAGTTCAAATTAGAAAACCAAACCCAAACATTCTCTTGTTCACCAAAAGATAATTGAGTCACACTTTAGAATAGAAATCAATTCGAGGAGATCGGACGATAAGATTTTATACTTGGTGTAAAATCCGAATATTAAATGGCGCCGCTGCCGGCTCTTTTCGTTAAGATTAACGGTTTCTAGTGAGAGACGCATTGAATTTTGGGATCCGTTCTTTGAACGTTATTTTCCTTGCTTTAAAATTTTTCAAAAACCCTAAAAAAAATATATAAAATTCTTCAAAAATACAAAAACATTGAAAAATCATAAAAAGCAATTCTTTTCCTAAGGTTTTGCGCCAAAAAGATTATATATATATTCTCTCTGTGTATTTTTCTTCTGCAGGTGTATGCGTACTAGATCTTCAAACTATTCTTAGCCCGAGACTCGTGAAGATTTAGATATGGCTTGTGTTCATAACAACAATAATAACCCACCTCTCCCCAATTTGAATAACAATAACAACAACAACAACAACAATGTCCCCCTACCTGATTTACGAACAATGGAGGAATTGTGTCAACCCACCATGAACGGACGCGGAGGCCCGATTGCGCTGATGCACATCACGGCTCAGGAGTTTTCGTTGAAGCATCACATGAGCCAACAAGTGAAAACTAACCCATTTCGCGGAATTTCGGATGATGATGCCAACAAACACCACGACAAATTCATTACCATCACCCAAAGCATGAAATCACCCGGTGTTTCTATAGATGAATCTCGCCTTCAACTATTTCCCCACTCGCTTTCTCACCATGCCGAAAAATGGTTTGACCGTCTCCCAAAGAATTCTATTCATACTTGGAATGACATGACTCAACGCTTTTTGTCGCGCTACTTCCCACCATCCATGGTCACAAGCCTTCGTAACCAAATTAGTGGATTCATGCAAGACAATGATGAATCGCTCTTTGATGCTTGGGAACGATACAATGATTTGATCGACCGTTGTCCAAATCACAACATGCTCCCCGTCACTCTCATTGATACTTTCTACAATGGTCTCACTTTTCGTGATCGTGACACGATCAATGCCGCCGCCGGTGGTACCTTTATGAAAAGGAGACCGGAGGAGTGTAGAGAGTTGATTGAAAACATGACTACTCACCACAAGAATTGGGATTCATCCGCATCCTCAAGATCTAATCCGAGAGTCAATGTTTCATCTACTTCTTCCACCACCGACATGTCCGCCATGGAACGTGCTATTCTTGAAATTAGCAAAAGTATGCAAATTTTGGCCTCTAACCAAACTCAACAAGCTAAAGCCGTTGCTATTTCTTGTGACGCATGCGGTGGTCCCCATTCTTACAATGGTTGTCCTTCTACTCAAGGCATTTTTTCTGAAAACATTAACGCGGCATACGGTACTTATCCCACGGGAGGCTATCAAGCTCGTCCTCAAGGAGACCGTAACTTGCTAAGTTATCGTTCAAACAACTATCTTGCTCCACCCGGTTTTACTCCTCCAAACCAAAACCAACAACAAAGCTATAACCAAAATAACCAATCCCAACCTCGTGCTAACAATCAATATCAATCACAAAGAAATCTATACCCACCTGAAGGAAATTCTCAAGCTTACCAAGCTCCACCTCTCAATCAACAGACATTGAATCAAGACGTCTAGACGTTCATGAGGACTAATAGAGAGATGGTGACGAATCTTCAGAGTCAATTCATCAACTTGAAGGGAGAAATGGCGAAACAAGGGAGCGATATTCGAGCCGAGCTAAGGAATGACATGGTGAAACAGAGCAATGATATTCTTGCCGACATGAGAGACTCTTTCAGCACCCAAGCTGATAATATACGTGATATGTTAGGATCACTCTTCCAAGGTAATCAACCCTCTTCTTCGGGTACTCTTCCGAGTAACACCGTTGCGAATCCAAGAGGGGAGATGAAGGCAATCACTACTCGTAGTGGAAAAGGTTATACGGAACCCGAGCTTCCTACACCTCTACCCGTGATTGTAAACAAGGAAAAAGAGCAAATTCCCCCACCACCCGCGGTTGTGAGTGATCCTACCCCCCTAAAGCCTTCCTCTTCATCCGATATACCTTATCCTTTACGGTTGAGGAAAGAGAAGCAAAAGAGCAAGGATGATATTTAGGTTTCAAACTTTCTCAAAATGTTTAAACAATTGAATTTTAACATCTCCTTTGCCGAGGCTCTCGCTCACATGCCTAAATACGCGAAGATGTTTAAAGATCTTCTTAGTGACAAGGAGAAGCTTCTTGACATTGCTCAGACCCAACTTAATGAGAATTGCTCCGCCGTTTTCTTAAGGAAATTGCCCACCAAACTTGATGATCCGGGTCGCTTCTTGATTCCTTGCAACTTCCCGGGAGTAGAGAATTACATGGCCCTAGCCGATCTAGGTGCCAGTATAAACTTAATGCCTTTAAATGTTTGGAAGCAATTATCTCTCCCCGAGCTAGTCCCCACCAAAATGACTTTGGAATTAGCTAACCGTACGGTTGCTTATCCAGTGGGGATAGCCGAAGACGTCTTTGTTGGCGTTGACAAATTGACCTTCCCGGCGGATTTTGTTGTCGTTGACTAAGAGATGGATCCTCGTGTTCCATTAATCGTTGGACGTCCCTTCTTGAGGACCGGTCGCACTCTCATTGATGTAGCCGCGGGCAAAATAATCATGAGAGTTGGTGACGATAAAATTGTCTTCAACATGGGTAAGATTTCTAAGCAACCTTATTCATATGAGAGTGTTAATGCTATTGATGTTCTCGATGATGCTTGTGAAGAACACTTTCATGATGCTTTCAAAAGTACTCTCTCTTCTCTACCCAATGTTGAGACTGTCGCCTCAATTGCTCCGTCATTGACTCCTTTTGGAGAAAGTGACTTGGATGATTTTGAAGCTAGCTTGGGTCCTCTCAATCTTAAGTATGATGATTCTTCCACCGATTGGGATGAAGACATTCGTACAATTGAGCAACTTCTCAATGACGACCCGTTTTCCCCTCCATCTCCTAAAGAGGTGACTAATGATGCTTCATCGTTAGTTACACCATCTATTGAGGATCCTCCTACTCTTGAGCTTAAGGATATTCCGTCTCATCTCGAGTATGTTTTCCTTGAAGACAACAAGAAGTTACCGGTCATCATCGCAAAGGACCTAAAAGAAGAAGAAAAATCCCGACTTATCGTCGTGCTGCAGAATCATAAGAAAGCGATTGCTTGGAAAATCCCCGATATTCGTGGAATTGATCCTCACTTTTGCACACATAAAATTCTCATGGAGGACGAATTTAAACCCACTATTCAAAGCCAACGAAGGGTGAATCCTAAGATCCATGACGTTATCAAAAAAGAGGTTCTCAAACTTCTTGATGCGGGCTTGATCTATCCTATCTCGGATTCACCGTGGGTTAGTCCAGTCCATTGTGTGCCTAAGAAAGGCGGAATCACCGTTGTTCCCAACGAAAACAACGAGTTGATTCCTACTCGTCTCGTTACAGGGTGGAGAGTTTGTATAGACTATCGCAAACTCAATGATGCTACGAGAAAGGATCATTTTCCCCTTCCTTTCATGGACCAAATGCTTGAACGTCTAGCGGGTAATGATTATTACTGCTTCTTAGACGGTTTCTCGGGTTATTTTCAAATACCCATCGATCCCCATGACCAAGAGAAAACCACATTCACTTGTCCTTTATGGAACATTTGCTTACAAAAGAATGCCTTTCGACTTGTGCAATGCTCTTGGGACATTCCAAAGGTGTATGATGGCTATCTTCTATGACATGGTTGAAGAAACCATGGAAGTCTTCATGGATGATTTCTCGGTCTATAGTGATTCATTCTCTTCCTGCCTTGCCAATTTAGAACGTATGCTTAAGCGGTGCGAAGACACACGCCTTGTTCTAAATTGGGGAAAATGCCATTTTATGGTAAAAGAAGGCATTGTGCTAGGACACAAAGTCTCTAAATCCGGTCTTGAAGTGGACCGGGCTAAAGTGGATGTCATAGCCAAATTACCTCCACCTACAACCATGAAGGGTGTGAGAAGTTTTCTGGGTCATGCGGGCTTCTATCGTCGTTTCATTCAGGATTTTTCTAAAATCGCTCGCCCGATGACCCACCTCTTGGAAAAAGATACTCCTTTTATCTTTTCCAAAGAGTGTATTGAAGCCTTCAATCTTCTCAAGGATAAGTTAACTAAGGCACCGGTCTTGGTTACCCCTAATTTGGAGCTACCTTTTGAATTGATGTGCGATGCTAGCGATTTTGCTATTGGAGCTGTTTTGGGCCAAAGAGTGAATAAACACTTGCAACCAATCCATTACGCTAGCAAGACGATGACGGGGGCTCAATTGCATTATACGACCACCGAAAAAGAGCTTTTAGTTGTTGTCTATGCTTTTGAAAATTTTTTCCCCTATCTTGTCCTTTCCACCACCATCGTGTATACCGACCATTCCGCGTTGAAGTACTTGTTGACTAAGCAAGATTCTAAGCCAAGACTTCTTCGTTGGGTTTTGCTCCTTCAAGAATTCAACATTGAAATTCGTGACAAAAAGGGAGCCGAAAACCTAGCAGCGGATCATCTGAGTAGACTTGAGGATCCGTATCAAGTGGATCATCCGAACCAAGAGATCAATGACTCTTTTCCCCTTGAGACCTTAATGTCTATTCACTCCAATCTTGATGACACCCCGTGGTTTGCGGACATTGCAAACTACTTAGCGGGTGGTATTCTCATCAAAGGGTTAACATCCCAAGAAAAGAAGAAGTTCTTTAAAGATGTTAAGACTTACTTCTGGGATGACCCTTATCTATTCAAACAATGTGCTGATCTGATCATTCGTCGATGTGTTGATGGACCGGTAGCTTTGCAAATCCTTGATGCTTTCCATAAAGGACCCACCGGTGGTCACTTTGGTCCCAACTATACCGCTAAGAAAGTGTTTGACTCTGGATTCTATTGGCCCACCATTTATCGTGATGCTCACGAAATGGTTAAGCGTTGTGATGCTTGCCAAAGACAAGGCAAGATCACACATAAAGATGAGATGCCTCAAAATTTCATAAAAGAATGTGAAATCTTTGACGTATTGGGCATCGATTTTATGGGGCCATTTCCATCATCCAAAGGGAACAAGTACATCCTCGTAGCCGTTGACTACGTTTCTAAATGGGTTGAAGCTAAGGCTCTCCCAACGAACGATGCGAGGGTGGTTGTGAACTTTTTGAAGCATCTGTTTGCTCGATTCGGTGTTCCTCGTGCTATAATCAGTGACTGCGGGACTCATTTTTGCAATGATCAATTTGCAAGAGTCATGGCTAAGTATGGTGTTAATCATCGTCTTTCCACCGCCTATCATCCTCAAACCAATGGGCAAGCCGAGATTTCCAACCGCGGATTGAAGCGAATTCTGGAACGTACTGTGGGAGAGCATCGTGCCGCGTGGGCCGATAAGTTAGATGATGCTCTGTGGGCTTTCCGTACCGCATATAAGACGCCGATTGGTTGTACACCTTATCGTCTTGTGTATGGGAAAGCATGCCACCTCCCCATCGAGTTAGAACATAAGGCATACTGGGCCTTGAAGTGGGCTAACTTCGACATCAACAAAGCTGGTGATCTTCGCAAGATTCAACTCAACGAGCTCAATGAACTGAGGAATGAAGCTTACGAGAACTCACTGATATACAAGGAGAAGACCAAGATCATACATGACGCAAGAATCAAGAACCGAGAGTTCCACGTTGGTGATCAAGTCTTACTTTTTAACTCTCGGTTGAAGATCTTCTCTGGCAAGTTGAAGAGCCGCTGGTCTGGTCCATTCACCGTCACCAAAGTCTTTCCATATGGCACCATTGAGCTTTCTCAACCAAATGGGCCCAATTTCAAGGTGAATGGCCAGCGTTTGAAGCTGTATTTTGGTGAGGACATCTCTCATGAGATGATTCCATCCCTCACCACGTTTCCCATAAACTAAATTTGGGTCGAGTCAGGCTCGTGACTCGGTTATAAAAAAACAAGCGCTTCTCGGGAAGTAACCCATGATCTATCCTTTACTACTTTCATCATAAGTGTAGGGGGAGCCCCGTATGTGTTGGTTGTCTTGTTTCTTATTTTGTGCAGGGATTCAAGATTCAAAGTGCACCTTGATGACTTTTGACGAACCATGATCCCGTGTTCCCATCTTCCCGGTTCTATCCTAAACTCTCGTGATTCAATATTTCATATCTTATATGTTCACATTGAATTCACTATAGTTGTCCTTTCCTTAGCAAAATTTAAACAAAGTGCACAATGTCATAAGTGTAGGGGAGTTTAGTCCCACATGCTTAAACATTGAGGACAATGTTTATCTCAAGTGTAGGGGGACTTCTATCGAAGTAAGTGGTCTTTTCCATGAATTTGTCCTCATTTTAACCGGAAAACTTGATTTTTCGACATTTTTCAAAATTTTTAATCTATTTTGGCCTAGTTGTATAGTTGTATTTTCCTTTGTTATGATTATTTTCTTTCCTTTCTAGAATAAATTTTAATAAAGTGGTTTTAAATTTTTCATAGTCGTGAATATTTTGACTCAACCCGAGTTTACTTATCTAAGTTTACTCTAGCTAGTATCCTTAACGCGTTTAAGTCAAGTTTTGCTAGGCTTTTATATTGAGAGCTTTAAAACGCAAAAGTCTTAACTCTCACGGGTTAGTAACAAGAACTTTTCGCAAGTTCCTATAATTGATCCTAGAGAGTTGTTTATCAAGGGAACTTTAAAACGCAAATTCTAAACTTGAAAGAGTCTAAGAAGATGCAAGATCCTATAGGCGACTCGAAAACCTAAAACTTTGATTTAATTGGCTAAGCATCCACGAGTCTCATTCCTTGAGATTTTAAACTGTGGAGGACGAGAGATGATAGAGTCAAATATAAGTTCGGTACTCTTTCGCGAATTTATGTGAGTTAATTATGAGCCTATTCTCCCATCGCTTGTTAATAAATTTATCTGCAATAAATAAGGTAGTACGATTTGAAAAGTTACTTAGCTTCTAGCCCAAGATCGTTTAAAAGTTGCTCGGTATTAATTAAAGTTCATAGCCAAGGCATAACTTATTGAAGCGGGATGCGAAGATTGGCGAGTCTGAAAAGGCCCTAACAAGGCATGAGGGCTACATTTTGTTGCTAAAGATCCAAAAGTGATGTAAAGAATCATTTATCGAAAATCAATATGAAGGATCGAGACACACGACGAAAAGCAAAAACTCCCCAAAATTCATGGAGAAGTCTATCCGAAAAGACCCTAGCAAGGTATGAGGATAAATTGATCCAAGTCCTAAAAGGAGGCGGATCGTTGTATATCAAAGTCTAAAATAAAGATTGGAGAAAAATGAAAGAACTCGTAGTCCAAAGATGAAGAATCTCTCAAAACATCAAGTGAAGAAATTCCTATTATGAAGAGAAGACCATAATTTCAAGAACGTCTCTCAAAGATTCGAAGTATGAAGTCGATGCCAAATATCGGTCCGAGAAAGGTCTCAAATCGTGAAGCGAGTTATGCTAAGATATGAACTTTATGAGGTCCCGAGAAGCAATTTTAAAAGATTTTGTCCTTTAGCTAACTATTAATTAAATCGTCCACTTTATTTTCGGCCTAAATAACTATCGAAATAAGTCAAACAATGCATCCTCGTGATCATTTAAGACAAAAATAAAATATAAGAGATACACCTAGGAATAAGGGAGTCTAAGTGAATAATTGGCCCACATGAATTCGTGTTAGTTTGCTAACTTATAATAGCAATGATCTCGTTTTTAAGTTTGGTATGGGGAACTTGAAACTTGAGGATGAAAAACGTTCATGGCAGCCAAAACCCAATGTAAGTCTTTAATTTCTTTACTTGTTTTTATCTTTTTAGTTAGTATTTAATAAAGGCCAAGGTGGGTTATTTATGATGGAAAATATAAACCGTGCTTTAAAATTAATGCATTGCATGAGGACATTGCAATGGTCAAGTGTAGGGGATTTAATAAGTGTGAAAACACTTATCCTTTTACCACTAATTTCCAATAAAAACAAGACCAAAACGTGTATTTTTGTCGTGAAAGTCGGAATTATGCGTGGTTTGTGTTTTTATTGTGTTTTAGGACCAAAAGATGAAAAAGGAAGAAAACACGGGCTTTCACGGGCTTTTATCGTAGAAAACGAGAAAAGACGAAATTAAAAGATCAAGAGTGCTTAAAGAACGGATGTCCAAGACCTATTCTGAAGATTTATCGAAGAAAAAGTCTAAAGACGGAAGTTTAATGAAGTCGAAGAACTTAAGTCTAAATTAAAGAAGAAAATTATTAAGACAAGTTCGAATCCCGAGACGACGTCGAGAAAAGACAAAGAATTAAATCGAGTCGAGAAGAAAAGAAAGAAGGAAGCACCACACATGCATTTCCAACTTCCCTATAAATACCCTCCTAATCACATTAGGAGGGTGGTTAGCTAGTTTTAATTTTCATTTTTCTTTCTAGTTTTTAGAGAGAGAAAGTTCCCAACTTTCTCTCACTAAGTTTTATCTTTTTCTTTCAAGTTTAAGGTTTGAATCATTCTTGTATTTGGATTTCATTAATCTAATTCAAGTTAAGCTTTTTGTTCTTTAATCTCTTTCTACCTTTCTTTATTTTACTTTGTTCTTAATCCGAAAGTCCGTGTTTGATCCGAATGGTTCTCAATTCGTGTTGATTTTGGTGTTTTGTGATTAAAAGGTTAATCTTTCTTGTTCTACATAAGCTCTTGAACGTATAAGCTATAAGCTCTTCATGCTTATTGGCTTATTCGATTGTTTGGCTTATTTACTTTTAAGTTTTCCTAAAAGATTTATTGTTCTTAAATCTGTTTTATGGAAGTTCGAATGTTTTAGATTTCAAAAGTTTTATAATTTAGGCTTATTTACTCTTTTAGAAGTTTGAAAATGCTTATTTGTTACTGCTTATTTGCTTGAGCTTATTTCCCTTTTGGATGCCTTTTCCATCTTAGGAGGGTTTACTTGGTCCCGATCTGATTACGAGTGCATAGATTGCGATCTGTGTCTCTTCCCTGGTACGATCCACGCCCACGATCAGTCATTGCGATCTGGGGTGCGATCGGGTCTCTCTTCTCTGCTTCGATCGCATTGATTGCGATATGTTTGTTACGATCCGGAACCACGATCAAAGACCACGATCACTCATTGCGATCGTGGTTGCGATCTGGTAGTACGATCGCCCCTCCCATCGTACTAGTGAGTACGATCGGATCTCTTTTGTTGTAATCGCATTGAGTGCGATTGGTTGGTACGATCCATAATGCGATTAGGTTACGATGGAGCATTGCGATGGTAAGTTGCGATGGAAGGTTACGATGGAGCATTGTGATGGAATGGTTACGATGGAGTGCGATCGCAGTGCACATTTATTTTAGTCTTTGTTTTATTTTCCTAAGTTCTCAAATTTACTCTTTTCCGCCTTTTGTCTTAGTATATTTTAAACATCTTTCCTAGTTTTTGATCATTTACATTTTAGTTTCCTAAGTTGCAAGCTTTTATTTGTAAGTTTAATTTTAAGACTTCTATTTTACTCAACGACAATTTTAATTACTTGCATTTAGTTCAAATTAGAAAACCAAACCCAAACATTCTCTTGTTCACCAAAAGACAATTGAGTCACACTTTAGACTGGAAATCAATTCGAGGAGATCGGACGATAAGATTTTATACTTGGTGTAAAACCTGAATATTAAAGACCAAAGACGGAAGTTTAACAAGTCGAAGAACCAAATCTAATATAAGAAGAAATTAGAAGACGGGTTCAGTTTTATTTATCAAAAAATCCCGAGACAAAGTCGAGAATGACGAATTAATTAAAAAGACGAGAAGACAAAAGAAAGAAGGAAGCACCACACCAACCACTCCCCCACTATAAATAGATCTCATTTCCATCATTTGTATTAGTTTTTAGTAGTTAATAGGTTATTTTTTAAGGTAATTAGGAGTAGAATAATTCTCTCTAGTTTTTCTTTCAAGTTTTTCATCTTTTATCTTTAATCTTTCAATTGTTAAACCTTTAATCTTCATCTTTAATTTCAAGCTTTTCAATTAATCTCATTCTTTTTCTTGTTTTAATTGTGTTTGATTTGGGTAATCATCATGTTAGCTTATTTGATCTTATTGCTTATTTAATTGAGTTGCTTATTTCTTGTTTTTAGTATTTTTTATGTGGTTGATTTTTATAGCTTATTGTGCTTATTTCTTATTTTATGTTTGGCTTATTTTTATTTTCGTGGATTTGGTAACTTAACGTTTTTAAAATAGATTTTAATTATTTTTCTTAATTGTTGCTTATTAGAGTTTTAATTTGTGTCTGTTTAGTTTATTTTAGAAATTACTTTCGCTTAATTTTTGCTTATTTGCTTAATTAGTTTTGGCTTAATTTTCTATAATCCGAATTTTTCATAAACCCTTTTATTCCGAATAGTGTTACATTTTTTTTATATTTCGAATAGTGTTTTGAAACCCTAATTCTGAATTATGTTAAGAATTTTATTCCAAATTACATCTTCATAACATTTTTCGAATTAATTTTATGTGTTCATGAATAGTTTATATTTTTCTAATTCCGAATTGTTTTGAGTTATCATATTCTGAATTATCTAATAGCTTCATATTCTGAATTAAATGCACCAATATGTATTCCGAATTGTTAAAAAATAACTCTTTCCGAATTGCCATTCACTTTCCACATTCCGAATAGTGCTAAGATTACATTTCCCGAATTGTTTTAAGAATCCTAAATTCCGAATTGAATTATTCATTCCACATTCCGTATTGTGTTTTAATTTTTTTATTCCGAATTGTTTGTTTCAAATTCCGAATTGAATTACAATGTCAAATTCCGAATAGTGTTTAAAGTATTTACATTCCGAATAGCTTGCATAACCAATTCTGAATTGTTGTTATAGCTTAGATTTATATTCCGAATTTTAAGAGATCATTTCTCGCCTTTTTTATGCATTCCGAATTATGTTTTTTATTTGATATTCCGAATTAATTTTATTTTTACTTTTATTTTATTTTATTTCAAAATTTATCTTTACTTTATGTTATTATTTTATTTTATTCAGTCATTTATTTACTTTGCTTATCTTTATTTTTATTTTTACCATTTTGCTTTATTACTTTTTTTTAAGTTTTAATTTGTTTATTTTCTTTATTATTTGTCATTTGTTTTTAGTTTATTTTTAATATTTTTCACTTTTTACTCTTTAAGTAGCTATATATAACCATTTTTTTATTCACCAAGAACGACTGAGTCAATTTTAAACTAAAGATCAATTCGACAAGACACACCGAGAACATTTTTCTTATTAAAAATCAGTTATTAAAGAAATGTGGACGGCTATTGAAAGATTGCAACAAGGTGAATCACTCAACAAACAAGATGTGAAAACAAACATGTTTTGGAACTTTGGCAAGTTTACTTCAAAGGATGGATAATCAATTGATTCATATTACTCCCGATTCTATAAAATGATGAATGACATGACACGAAACAACTTGCAAGTCTGCACCATGCAAGTCAATGTCCAATTTCTACAACAACTTTAACCAGAGTGGACACAGTTTGTCACCTTGGTGAAACAACAAAAAAAGTTAGACCAAGTTTCCTATCACACACTCTTTTTGAAACAATTTCAGAATGAGGCAAACAAACTTCAAGCTGAATGAGTAGCAAAGGTTGCAAATCCACTTGCTTTGGTGTCTACCACTCAACATTACCCAAATTATCGTTCTCGCGCTCCAAAGACCTACTCTACTCAATCATCATCACCACGATCATCCATTGTCTCTAAGTCACATGCTCCACAAATATCTTGAGGCAAAGAAGTTACAAGAGCACCATCACCACCACTTGAGCAATCATCTGAAGAAGACAGTTATGAAGAACAAGCTCAAAAGGATAGGAAATTTAAGCAACAAATGGCTTTCATTATGAAGCAATACAAGAAAATCTACAAACCCACCACCAAAAACCTTAGATTATCATCAAACACGAGGAACAACTATACTCAAAGTCCTCCAAGGTATGACACACAAAGGCGTGCTGAGAGTCCTCTAAAGTATGATCGACAAACCGCTAAGTATGATATTTAGTGGGTTGCTACTGTTGTTGGAAATAAGGAAACTATTGGTACTCAAGTTGTGCAACAAAGTGGGATTCAGTGTTTTAAATACAGAGGTTTTGGGCATATGGCTAGGGAATGCCGGCAGCCAAAAAGGGTTAAAGATTATGGTTATCATAAGGAAACGATGCTGCTATGCAAGAATATGGAAGCTAGGATCAAGTTATCAGCCGAGGAAGGAGAAATGCTTGACGACACAGATGATGAACTCTCCGACCAAGAACCCGAGGCACATTATTCCTACATGGAAAAGATTCATGAGGTCCTTAACGTCACTGAAGATGACAATGGTCCTGTCTTTGATACCGAGCTAATTGATAAGGTACAACATGATGATGAATATAGTGTGTTTGGTGATACACATGAGCATAATGATCTACCAACAACAATTACTGACAAATGTATGATGGAAACGGTTGATAGCAATACCACACCTGATTCATCAGACATGTGCAATAATGAGTTTGAGGATGATCAACATGCAAATGAGTATGATAATGAGGAGCGTGTCGCGCTTGCCAATTTAATTGCTAGTTTTCAAAAAGATGTCAATGAAACTAGAAAGAGTCAAAAGCAATTAAAGAAGGCAAACGCAGCGCTCACTCAAAACTTTGAAGAAAGCAAAGCCGCTCTTATAAAATATAGTGAGAGCATTTATAGTTATAGGGCTCAGCTTCTTCAAAGAGACAAAGAGCTTGAGGGGTACAAAGGTCGTTTAATTAACGTTAAAAAGGACGACTTTGAAAATAAATACAACGAAGCTCTTGCTTTGTTAACTAAAGAAAACGTCAATTTAATGATTTATTAAGTGATGAACGTCAAAAAACGTACCTTGCCACAACAAAAGTAAACGAACATGAACAGAGGCTTTCTATGAATACCACTGATTCTGCTAATATTTTTGAGGACAAGAAACAAGAGGTTGAAAAGTTAAAACAAGATTTCAAAAATAGACAAGGCAAAGATACTGAAAAAGTAACGGAACTCAAAGAACAAGTCAATTTTTTTGAAGAAAGTTGTTTATAAAACGCATGACTCTATTCAAACCATAAGAATGATAGCACCTCGGTTGATTTTTAACGGTAAAGCTAGTTTTGAAAGTCCTAAGTACCTCGACCAAGCTCAAGCTGCAAACCCCCACTTATATCTTGATGAGTCCGAATGGACCGATCATGATTGCCCATTAGTTCGACTTGATAGTGAAGAGACATCCCTTTGGGATGAGGATAGTAGATCACCGGTCAATAAAGATTTTGTGAAACCATATAATTATGCTTATGAAAACAGTCTTTATGGTCTTTTCACTCCACAAAAAAAGAAGTCTCGTGAGGAATTGTTTATTGAAAGCAAACAAAGAAGAATTCAATGGAAGAAAATTTTTGCCACTAACAAAACTAACGTTTCTAAATTTACTAACTATCTGCCTCTTGTGCCTCTAAAAGCAAGAGTAGGAGGACACTTGGTATTCTTAAACATCACATTGATAATATTCAATCAATCGTTGAAAGAGATTGGCAAAAATGTGAAAATGACAAATGAAAAAAAGAGATCCCTCACGATATAACTATGCTTGTGAAAGAACTTTTAATACCAAATACTAAGATAATAAAAGAAAATGTTCTTGAGTTTGAAAAATTAATTCAGTCTGAAATGTTTGATGATTTGAAATATGTTGAGTCCATTGAAAAAGGAATTGATGACCTTCAAACTGAAATATTAGAGTTTTCAAACAAATATGATCTACTCTTAGAAGAATGTCTCTCCAAAGATATTTTATGTCTTGCTGTTACATCTTGTGCTGCTATAAATGAATATTCTGATGTTGCATGTAAATATATTGGTAAGACCAAAGAGTGTGAACGTCTTGAAACTGAGCTATCGAAACACAAAGAAAATGTTGATAAAAAGGCTTTTTAGTTACCTCAACACAAAACTGATTTCCTTCAAAAACATTTTCATTCTCTAGAACTTTCTTTACAAAAAGACATCGAAAGTTTTCCACATGATAATACCTTACAAGAAAAAATTTCCAAAAATGTTTCGAGAAATAAATGAAAAGAGTATGGAAATTAAAGATTTGAAAGCTCATTTACAAGACAGGGACATAGCGAAACAAAGTTGAAGAAACTCGTTGCTAAGATGGGTGGAAAAATTGTGGAACCTAGCGTTAAGAAACCGGTTGTCAGACAAACCAATGCGTACAAAGTGACTAAACCCTCTGTCTTGGGAAAACCATCTGTTTTCTCCAATTCTGCATTTGCAAAACCTGGGTTTGCCCCCAAGACGAATGGGAAGGATAGGTTACCACAGATTACTCACAAAACTGATATTCGACCACAAAGCATTAAGAACACTAATGAGATCAAACCAAGGATGTATAGATTAGCCACTAAACCAACACATAACAAAGAAAGTCAATCGCCCCAGACTTCTAGAAACACTAATAGACGTGTGTCTTTTACAATAGGAGTAGTCCCCACTGCTAGTGTTAGCCGACCTTAGCTTAAGAGCACCCAAAAGAATGAAAAGGTTTGGAAAAACAAGAGTTAAGGGAAGATGAAGAAAGTAGAAGACCACCCTAGGAATTTTAATGTTTCTAAGAATAGAACGCTTGTAATCGCATGTAACGACGATATGAATTATTCGACTTTGAATGCTTTGAATGTTAAGTTTGTTTGTGTGAAATATGGGAAATGTGCTAATGATAATCATGCTATGTGTGTTTCGAATAATGTCAAAGGCGTAGATACTAGAACTAAGAAGAAAATTGTGATGCCTATTAGTGCTAGTAAACCCAAACGCATAGTGAACCATTCTGGTGCACCCCCCCCCCCCCTAAGAAAAGTATTGCATCAGACTCTACCACTAAGAACCCTAGAAGCAGAATTAGGAAATTATATGAGTCTACTAGCAAGTCTTGGAAATGGTGATTTGCTAATCAATGTCCTCCAGGATATAAATGGATGGGTAAGGTTATGAAAGAAAACGTGACAACGAGTGTTAGTGTGCCTTTAAGTGTTGAAACTAATGAAACTAATGAATCAGAAATCACAACTAACATGGAATCCAATTTAGCAAATCCAACGTGTTCTAATTCTTCTGCAGGTAATTGAAATAATTCTCTTCATACTGGACTCCGGATGCACGAAGCACATGACGGGGAATCTCAAGCTTCTAATTAACTTTGTGGAGAAGTTCCTGGGTACGGTCCGATTCAGAAATGATCAATTTGCACTGATCCTAGGATATGGATATTTGGTTCAAAGGGAATATCATGATAAAACGGGTATATTACGTCGAAGGGCTCAATCATAATCTTTTCTCGGTTGGTCAATTATGTGATGCGGATTTGGAGGTTGCTTTAAAAAGAAGACATGTTTTGTTCATTATGATGGGAATGATTTACTCACTGGTTCACGGGGTACCTATCTTTACACAATTTCACTTCAAGACAAAACTTCCTCAACTCCAATTTGTTTCATGTCTAAAGCTTCAACGACTCAAGCATGGTTATGACATCAACGTCTATCTCATCTAAACTTTGATGCTATCAACTTGCTTTCCAAGAAAGATATTGTGCGAGGCCTTCCAAGATTGAAATTCATCAAAGATCATCTTTGTTCTTCTTGTGAGCTTTGTAAAGCTAAAGGAAGTAGTTTCAAGACAAAGACTACATCAAGCTCTTAAGGACGGTTAGATCTTCTTCATATGGATTTGTGTGGTCCTATGCATGTTCAAACTATCAATGGGAAGAAATACATTCTGGTTATTGTCGATGACTACTCAAGGTACACGTAGACTTTCTTCTTGAGATCCAAGGATGAAACCCAAGAAGTTCTCATCAATTTCCTTAAACTGATACAACGTGGTCTTCAAGCTCAAGTAAAAGTGGTACGTACTGACAGAGGCACAAAATTCTTAAATTCAACTTTGAAGAATTATTTGAAGCTGAAGGGATTGAAGATGAAACATCAATTGCTAGAACACCTGAACAAAACAGCGTTGTTAAAAGAAGAAACCGTACTTTAGTTGAGGCTTCTCGAACATTAGTATCTGCTTCAAAACTACAACTATTCTTTTGGTCCGAAGCCGTGTCAACCGCATGCTACACACAAAACCGTTCCTTAATTATTCCAATACACGAAAAGACACCATATCAAATAATTCATGATCGCAAACCTTCACTCAAACACCTTCATGTTTTTGGATGTACGTGTTACATAATCCGAGATGGTGAAAATCAGGATAAGATGAAAGAGAAAGGTGATGCATTTATTCTAGTGGGATATGTAACTCAGCCTAAGGGATATAGAGTTTACAACAAGAGAACAAAATTGATAGTCGAAACTGTTCATGTCAGATTCGATGAATTTCAAGAAATGGCACTTGAACAAAGCAATTTAAGTCCCGATCCCCAACGTCAAAAGGCTTCTGTGCACAACCCACAGAACTTGGAACTCAAGACCATAGCAATGAACCGTTAAGTTCAAAACTGGTTCCTAAACATGTTCCAAGAGCAGATATGAAAGTGGACACGAAACTTGAAGAGTTGTAAATGTTATATGGACCAATGTTTCATGAATATTTCATGGGGGAGAAACATGTTGTATCAAAGTCTTCCGCTGTCACTCATGATAAGAATGATGATACCAATCATCGTCAACAAAAGGATACAACTTCATCTACTTCTACACGGGTTGCTGCAGATTAACCTCCTTAGAATATCACTTCAACAATCGATCTTACAACATCCAAAACTACTGTCATTGATCCAGAGAACACAAATCAAGTAGACGGTGCATTATTTAACGATGACGATTTTCACAATCCATTTGGTACATCGGTACATGAAACCGGAGAGTCTTCTACTCGCCTTGTTGATCCGTCAAATATGCATACGTTTTACCAGCGACACCCTCAACACATCATTGGACCCGAGATCACCCTTTGGTTCAAGTAATTGGAAACCCGTCACAGCCTGTTCGTACAAGACGACAATTAGAAACCGATGGTAATGTTTGTATGTTCGCACTCGCCGTGAGTACAACTGAACCAAAAAACATCAAAGAAGCCATGGCTGATCATGCTTGGATTGAATCGATGCAAGATGAACTTATTCAATTTGAAAGACTCAAAGTCTGGGAACTAGTTGACAGACCATACGATGTAACACCGTTAAATCGTCGATGGATCTGGAAAAAACAAGATGGATGAAGAAAACAAAATCATAAAGAACAAAGCTAGGCTAGTGGCTAAGGGGTATGGCTAGAGAGAGGGTATTGATTTTGAAGAGTCATTTGTACTAGTAGCTCGTATAGAAGCGGTCAGGATTTTCTTTGCTTATGCTGCACATAAGGGATTCACTGTTTATCAAATGGGCGTGAAGACAACATTTCTTAACAGCCCTTTGAAGGAAGAAGTCTATGTTACGTAATCGGAAGGATTCATTAATCCACATTATCCTGACAAGGTGTATCGTCTCCACAAAGCACTATATGGACTAAAGCAAGCTCGAAGGGCGTGTTACGATGAGCTCTCGGAATTTCTGGTATCCAAAGGTTTCTCAAAAGGTTCCATTAATCTTACCTTGTTCATTTAAAAATTTGGGGATGACATTTTGCTTGTGCAGATTTATGTTGATGACATTATTTTCGGGTCTACAAACCCAAAACTTTCAAAATGGTTTGAAAAACTAATACACAGCAAATTTGAAGTGTCAATGATGGGCGAACTAAAATTATTTCTTAGAATTCAAGTTCACCAATCCCCAAGTGGCATCTTTATTAACCAAGCTAAGTATTGTCAAGAGATAATCAAAAAGCATGGTATGACCTCATGTGACCTAATCAGGATTCCATTATCCACAACATCCCTAGATTCTGACTTAAAGGGGTTACCCATTATCAAACGAAATATCATTCCATGATCGGGTCCCTCATGTACTTGAAAACGAGCTGACTAGATATTGCACATGCAACATGCTATTGTGCACGATATCAAGCCAGACCCACTGAAAAACACCTCAAGGAGGTTAAACGGATCTTTCAATACCTCAAGAATACCATTCATTTGGGACTCTGGTATCTGAAGGAAACCGATTTCTTTCTAACGGCCTATTCAGATTCTGATCATGCAGGGTGTCTTGATACTCGAAAAAGTACTTCTGGTGGTGCTCCATTTCTAGGACAAGATAAGCTCGTTGGATGGTCTTCCAAGAAGCAGGATTGCAAGTCACTTTCATAAGCCAAAGCGGAGTATGTCTCTCTATCTGCGTGTTGTGCTCAAGTTCTTTGTATGAGAACACAACTCACGGATTATGGCTTCCACTTTGATAAAGTACCTATGTACAGTGACTCAAAGTCTGCCACAGCCATCTCCTGCAATCCGGTACAACACTCCCGCACGAAGCACATTGATGTCAAATACCACCTCATAAAGGAACAAGTTGAACGAGGTATCGTTGAATTTTACTTTGTTAGAACTGATTACCAATTAGCCGACTTGTTTACGAAAGCTCTGTCGAAGGATAGGTTTGTGTACCTCGTTAGTCAAACTGGTATGAGATGTTTGACTCTAGCAGACTTGGAGATTCTGGCAAAGGTGCCTGCTTGATTCATCCATCAAACATCTACTTGTAAATATCATTGAAAAAGAAAAATACAAAAATATAAAACATATAAAAGCAAAACACAAAATTTAAAATGTTTCAAAATACCAAAACTATCCTTCTCGACATGTCTTTCAGTATTGATAATATGGACGTGCCTAGAAATGTCGCTCAATAACGACACGGGTGTGTACATAAAGCTCGTATGAAAGTTATAAATATTTTTCAAAACATGTCATTTCTATTTTTAATAAATTAAAATGTCTATTTTGGAAAAAATTTCCATCAACAGGTAGAGCAATCTATCACGGGTTGAGCTTGTCACAAAACATTCAACGTTTTGAGCTCAACACAATGGCTTGTAATTACTTTCAGATTGCAACCCGGATCTATATTCACGGGGGAGTGTACGATTTAGTACGCTTACCCTCAGCAAAAGAAGAGAAATCTTTTTACACTTGAGTGGATTCGTCAAGACATTCAAAGTCTATGAACTCAAGTTTATGCTTTAGAAATACCATGTCGCCAAAAAGAAATGGTTTTCGAAAAGCGTTGAACACAATTTTTTCAAGAGTTTTTCAATGATTATTCAAAATCTTTCAAACATTGCGTGTTCAACAACTCCTATCCTCAAAAAGCATAATGTGGATCATATCCTCTTAATGACAATTCAATTAGATCAATTTTTGAGGGGGAGCTTTCTAAATTATTTCATTCTAAGAAATACACATTTTTCTCCCGAAAATTTTTAAGAATATTCTTCGTGATATATTTTAATCAAATTTAGTATCTATAATATCAAACGATTTTATATATTAGAGATAGGGGAGAAAATGTGATTAAAATGTGATCTATAGACTCAAGCACTTTAACTCTTACCCACATGTGCGAAACACTTGCGATTATCGATGTACATGTGAAGGGGGAGCATATCTGAATTGACAAAACTAGCAAGGTGTTAAATGTTTTTCAAACACTTTGTTTGAATTTAAAGTGGTTTATGGTTACGATCTAATACCGACAACATCTTTAATCCACAACGTTATTGGTGTCAAAAGGATGGTTAGGTTTAAGTCCTATGATCCAACCTGAGCCGGAGGGATCTTCCTAGGGGTAATCCAAAAGAATATTAGATGTCCTTAGGAAAGATGGAGTAGAATGTAAACGTAGCTGAATGCCGACTAAGTACTGATGCTAGCACTGGAATAATCACAACAAGGTGCTAGTAATGATGTCTTGGTAATCATTGAAGGGGTTGAAGAATGAAAAAGAAATGTAAGGATAAAGGGTTTAAAGAAAGAAGCCCTCCATACAACTTAGGCAGAAACTGGGTCAACACATCTTGAAGACAACACATCATGGACCCAGTGATGTAATGCACAACCCTTCCTCAACTGACTCAGGCTTCTCTCAAAAGAAGTTTGTTTTATGGTCACGAAGATCAACACGACTTCTATTGACTTTCTCACTCCGAGATAGTTGATATTGAATAGGTGGCATCTGCTCCAGCCTTCGACCACTAAAAGTGCACTAATCGAGTCTAGAGACTAGAGATCAATCAAATCTCGTTAGGACACAAAAAATGATGATAAAGAGATTCCTATGATATATCCTTGCGATATTTCTAGAACACTCAGAGTGATACTACCTAGTATTCACAATGATGAGTGGAAATCCTTCCAGTGTTAACATCAAACAACACAGCGGTAGGTCATGTGTAAGATTCTTTATGAATTGAACATATGTAGAACTGAAAAACAACAGTGATTTGTTTCTTTTTCGATTTAAACTCGTTTAAGGTTTCTACGCACTATCTTTATGGTCTTGCAAGAACATTCAGAGTGATATTCATTAATATTTACAGTGACGAATGGAAATCCTTCTAGCGTCAACCTCAAACAACGATATGGTAGGTAACTTGCGAGATTCTTTATAGATAAAGCTTGTGTCTACTGGAAAGCAACAATGGTAAGATTCTTTATGAATCAAACTTGTTCCAGGATTTGAATTGACGACTTTAATCAAGCGGATATATATCCAATTGATTCACTCTTTATGTTCACAATCTTGCTTTGAGACGGTCAAGTAAAGAGAACGACTAGTACAGCCGCGAAACCCTGTCAAGGAGGTTCTTAATTGAATCTACCTAATCACAAGTACGGTATTTAATATCGTATAACGATCTTCACCGACCGGACGTAAAATGCTACCGATTTAGGACGAATGTCAAAGCCATTTCGTCCGTGTATATGTTTTATCTCGAGAAGGTGGCGTTATGGTGTACTCAGCAAAGTCAAAGATTAAAGACACAAGATCGTAAGATCGCAAAGACAAGTCAAAGAAGGTGACCAGCAAGAATGAAGCAGTCATTTTGAAGATCGCAATACTAAATATTAATTATCTCCATAAATACTCATATGTCGTAGAGGAATGACCTCTCAGTGAGTGAGATATTAGTCTTAAAATATTGTGTCATCAAGAATGATTCGGTCACAGATTTGAAGATCTCAAGATTAAAAACAAAGTCGAAAGACAATAACAAAGAATCAAATATCACATCATGAAGGAACAAAACTACTATTACACGTTTCGACTCATTTATGGCGAGATTAGTAATCTCTATAAATCTCCAAATGTCATAGAGGAATGACCTCTCCATTGGGGGAGATTGTTAGCCTCAAAATATTGAGTCAAACAAGAATGTTCGGTCATAGGTTTATTATGTATTAATTCTTATAATGTTGTAATAAGTAGTAGGATAGTCGAGATTCATAGGCTTGAACTTAAGCTATTTAAAGAAGCCCGACCCATTATCACATAGCCCATAAGCCACATGTGTGACACCCCGGGTAGGGTCAAAATATGCGGAATTATCATCGGAGATGTCACAAGGGTAGATCGATAGCATATAGTCCATAGAGCATAAGATAAAGAGTTATTCAAATCAGATTACATGTTTATTAAACAAATAAATAAAAATTGTCTTTAACATGTCTTAAGTAGATTGTACATTTTCCCCAAATGGAACCCTTGACGATTCCTACAATGCAGATCACATAGATGCTTGAGTCCATGCACATATCTCGTTCTAACTTCATTTCCCTGAGATAAACATGCTTAGAGGGTCAACATAAAGTTGGTGAATTTACATGTTTTAACATTAATTAGTTTGGACATACATTAATCATAGAAGTAACAATGCACAAAGCATTCTTACTAAAAATTAGATTACATTTGCTATTACTCGAAACTGAAGCTTAACCTTCCATAGTCCTCAATAGATGAGGACGTAGTGTCTTACAAAAAGACACCCAAACCCAGTTCCAACATGGTATACTTCTGTTGTCCCGGCCAAGGCATAGTGAGCATGACTCACCTAGATGGGAATGGTCAATCCATAATAGATCTATTTATAACATTCGGGCGATTTATAAAAATTTAACAGTTTCTATAATAGTCAATCATAGTCATGTTTATACAATTCAATTATGTCCATTTTAAAATAGTTGCATTTTTTCTCCCCCGTAGAGGAAAAGTTTATCAATAGTTATATGGGGCTGTAAACTCACCTGGGAGTTGGCAATAGCTGTATAACACGAATATCCAAATAACGCTCACGCTAAAAGTTATGCCTAATCAAATAGTACAGTCTTAATAGATAGTACAAAGAACATATGTGAATGCTTATACAGATTTTTAGTCAGTTCATTTATGATACGGAATTTATCTAAATAACCGTAGTTCAAGTATTAACAATATCCATTTAAACTTATCTATATAAGTTTTATTTCTAAGTAAACATAAAATGTTTAACTTTTAATATGTGTTTGTATTCGTAATACATGTATTAATAATAACCATTCAACTTACAAATAAGTTTCTTATTTAAGTAGACATAAAATGTCCTACTTAAAATATTAGTTCACGTTTACAGTTCAAGTATTATAATCATTCATTTAAACTTACTATTAAGTTTCATAATTAAGTAAACATAAAACGTTCTACTTAAAATATTAGTTTACGTTCCTAGTTCATGTATTAAAATCATCCATTTAAACTTACAAATAAGTTTTATATTTTAAGTAAACGTAAGGTGTTCTAATTAAATATTAGTATTCAATTTATTTAACGTTCATATAATTTTATTTCCTAAAAGTATATGAGTTTATGTATTAGTGATACATATCTATATTGTTTATACAATTTATTTCATAAAGCAAATATATATATATTTTATCTTTGAAAAATAAAATAAAATATTTTATTTAACCTAAAAGTTCCCATAAATTATTTAACATTTATAAAATAATTTATAATTTACTAGTTTAGGGTCTGTTTAAGTTTCACTAAGTTTAAAAAAAATAGAATTAGGGTTAGGGCTTATTAAAGTTTCGGAACATGGCAAAACTAGTCCCTCCATATTTTAAACAAAGTAAACTTTCGGATTGTTACACATTTGATACCTAGGGCTTGTTAAAGTTTTGGCTTATGACAAATTTAGTCCCCCTAGTTAAATCTAGGTTTTATAACTTTCATAAAATGACCAAAACAGCCCCTAGGACTTCTTAATGTTTCGGATTAATACAAAAATGGTCCCTAGGGTTTTAGAATGACAAAATAACTTTTAGAAACTTCTCAAAGTGTCCCTAGGGTTTAATATGTCACAGATGATATTAATTAAACCCTAGACTTTTGGATAATTACATTTTCAGTCCTTGTGTTTGCTAATTTATCAAAACAAGTTTCATAAGTCACGGTTTTAGTCCTTAAGTTTCATAAATTGTCATTTTACTCCAAAAGTTTTTATATGTTACATTTTATTAGAAAAACTTTTATTTAACATTCAAAACGTTATATGGCCTCTTTAAATGGGCTAAACATCTAATGGGCCATTTAGTGGGCCTAAATACATTTTTAAGTTTACTAACTTGTTAAATGGGCCCTTAACACATTTATTGGGCTTAAATACATTTTAAGTTGTAGAACAATGATAATCTTGTGAAACAAGGGGGTTGATGTTTTTCTAGAGAGAGAAAGTTAGAGAGAGAAATGAAAGAAAACACATATATTGAAATGAGAGAATAAAACAACCAACACCTCTTTCCATGGTGGAAAGAGGTTTAAATACCCCAAGTCCTTAAAGGACTTGGGCTTCCGGCCCATGAACATGCTCATGGGTCGGGCTATGTAATAAATACTACTTAACTTAACTACGAGCCTATAACTACATGGTTGGAGTGACCGAGACTTTCTAAATGCGTAAAACGTATTTCCAACAATCTCCCCCAAAGGGAGGTCACTCCAAGTTTACAAAGTCCTAATCTAGCATGTTAGATTCTGTTCTTGAGCTCGTAGTCTTCTTTTCTTTCTTTTTCTTTTCTTTTGTGAATATGTATTGAATGATATCAGCCTTTTTGCTTGGAACATGTTCTTTTGGCCTTTCACGTGCGATCTTTGCCTTTCTTGTGAATTTGCCTTCTCGTGACTCCATGTTCCACACACTTATGTCTTTTTGTTGAATTCTCGAAAGTTTCAGAGTTTGGTACAGCGGAAGACTTTATCTTGTACTTTCTTGAATTTTTGTTAAACTTTGATGCAGAAAGACATAAGCATGTGAGAACGACTTCTACAGGTACACCGCAACACCACCGTCTTCACTGGTACTCAGCAACGCCACCGTCTTCAACAGGTACACAGCAACGCCACCGTCTTTGGCAGGTACACAGCAACGACACGAATAAAATGGCTTTGAACATTTTATTCTAATTCGGTAGCATTTTACCTCCGGTCGGTGAAGACCGTTGGACGATATTAGATATCGTACCCGTGACGGATAGATTCAATTAAGTAACTTCCTGACAGGATTTCGCGGGTAAACCCGTTCTTTTTATTCGACCGTCCAAAGCTGACTGCGAACATAAAGAGTGAATCACTTGGATAATTTATCCTTGTGATTAGAAGCCGTCAATTCATGAAACCTGGAACAAGTGAATCTCAATTAAGATTTTCACCATCGTTGCTTTCCAGTTGTCACGAGCTTAATTCATAAAGAATCTTGCACGTCACCTACCAAGTGCTGTTTGATGTTGACACTAGAAGGATTTCCACTCGTCACTGTGGTCAATAAAGAGTCACTCTGAGTGTTCTGGCAAGATCATATGATAATGCGAAGAGGCCTGGAACGAGTTTAAGTTCAATTAAGAATTAAACCACTGTTACCTTCCAGTTTTTCACAAGATTGATTCTAAAAGAACCGCACGTGTAACCTACCATGAGCTTGTTTGATGTTGGCTCAAGCAGGATTTCCATCTTCATTGTAATACTTACGTATTACTCGGATGTTCTGGCAATATTACAGGAATATTGCGTAGGACTCATGAAAATCTCTTACTTTTCACAGTGTGTGAGAAAGCAAGGAATAAATGAAAAGTGTCCTAATGAGACTTTTGATGATCTCTTGGCTCTAGACTCGATTGTGCGTTTTGATTTAGTGAGCGATGGCTGGAGAGGAGTGCCACCTTTTCAATACCAGTCTATTCGGAGTGAATAAACCAATAGATAACGTGTTGATCTCCGTGTGATTAAAACAAATACCTTTTGAGAGATATTTGAGTTAGCTGGGAAGGGTTGTGCATTGCATCACTGGGTCCATGATGTCTTTCTTCAATACCGAGAATCATTAGCAAAAATGACCTCAATAGCATATGTATTGACCCGGTTTCTGCCTAAAGTTGTAAGGAGGGCTTCTTTCTTTACACCCTTTATCTTTACAATTCTTTTTCATTCTTCAACCCCTTCAATGCTTACCAATACGTCATCACTAGCACCTTGTTGTGATTGTTCCAGTGCTAGCTTAAGTACTTGGTCGGCATTCAGCTACGTTCACATTCTTTCTCCATCTTTCCTAGGACTTCTAATTCTATCTAGGGAATTGTCCTTGGGAAGATTCCATCGGCTCTGATGAATCATTGGACTAAACCTATTCCTACCACCCTTTTGTCACCACATCCGTCGTGAATTAAGCGTGTTTTGGGAAGGAACTGCCACCATGAAAAATCATTGAAAATCACCTAAGGTACTTGCGATATTGAAATCAAAAGTTTTGTACCTTAGGTGTTTTGTTTATCAAAAACGCTCCCCCTTAACACGTGCTTTACACATATTAAGTTGGATTATCGTTAAGTCTTTTTCATCTTTTAGCCAAGTATCACTTAAGTCTCCTTAATCCCATTTTCTCCCCTTATCCAAAATGTTAACCATTAATATTTGGGATATTGAATGGATTAACCGGTCTTTGGGTAAAAATGAAATTGATGTTTGGCCATAGAACATATTAATGCTCCCCCTTAATTAAATAAGGGATAGTTGTAGTGCTTTAGTATGATATATTTTGAAAGATTTAGAATCTCGTGAGAAATTCTTGAAAAATTATCATACCTTAACACTACAACAAGCCACAAAAGCTGATAAAGTAAAAAGATAACATATTCACAATAATGTACATATGGAGTTGACCTGTAATGAGACGAACCAAAATTAATTGGTTCGTTCCGTAAGCCGATGGTGAGCTCCATATGGTCGTCCACCGACGAATCGTTCTATGCTTCGTAGCAACCGGCGCTTCCTTAGCACTTCCTCAATCTTCCTGATTGCATACGAAGATCCTTTTCGGCACTGGGTTGTCCAGGTGTATGTGACTGCCGGAAGAGGTAAGTTGGAGTTGAGAACTGACAAATCATCTCGAACATTCTTTAGCGTTCCATCACTGAATTTGTGCAGTTCTGAGAATCGCATGTATTGCATGACGCCAGTCTGATTCGGATAAAAGATTCCTACTTCCGGCTTGGTAGTCCCCATGTAGACCTTCTTGTCCTTGTGGAAGTTACTGAGTGGAGTCGTATGGGGACGTTGCAGGTTTAGCTTCTTCTGATAGCTTTCCACCCCAAGTTGAAAATCTTCCACCCGGTGTTGAATGACAATTTTCCTGGCATATTGACGAAAGTTTGAACTCAAGGCTATGACAATATCAGGTGATAGATGGTCAACTTTCTCTTGAGCCAAAAGCAGCAATAGATCTTCTATGTCTTCAAGTTGAAGGTACTGGAGATCACTTTCGTCAATGCGGTATTCTTTCTCATCGGTACGTTTGAGCAAGATTACATTTAAGTAATCGTAACCGAAAACCGTCTGAGTAGTTGCCCCAAGGATACTTTTGATTCTGTGAGATGAGACGATAGAAGCACCTCTCTTAGGACGATGGAAGTGATTATAGGCTAATTTCTTCTTTTTGTCCCAGTGAGATATGCCAAGTGAAGCATAGGTGTCATAAAATTTGAGCAGCTTCTTTCTCCAGATTGAGTCAGGCACTTTGTCTTCTATCCAAGGAACATTCTCCAAATTGACAGCCTTGAGCATTGTTAGTGACGTGGCATACTTCTTTGCTCCATTTTCAAGGTATTCAAGATCGTGAGAGACAAAATGCTCGATTGGGATAGTGGCAGAACTAGTGATGACCGTTGGTGTAAGAGGTTGCAATACGGGAGTTTGAATTCCTGTAGTTGTCGCTCTCATTGCTTTGGTAAGCTCATTCAGGTGATATTCTGCTTCATTATGTGTGATCTTTAATGTGTCAAAGAAGTCCACATTTGCAGCTGCCATTTTGATCAGATCCGGGGTCATCGTTGGTTTCCCATGAGAGTACCTTAGAAAAGCCGAGAAGTCGATAGGGTTGTTGAGGAATTGAGTCATCTCCATTACAGTTGCAGTTTCAAATGGATGATGTGGTGCTGTGTTTGTTAGCCAAAGTTGTTCTTGTACCGGATCATCAATGATAAGAGATTCAGCAAATGTCGGTTCTGGAACATTTAAATCTTCAACTTCCATGTCATCATCATGCTGAGCTGTAGAGGATGTGGAAGGTTGAGTTTGCGTCACCGGTATATCATCGTGATGTTCTTCTTCAAGCATTGTGTCTGTCGGTTCTTCTGCTTGCATGTATTCTACAGTCTCAATATGAGAATCAGTAGTGAATTCTGGTGTAGTAGATATACCTGAAGCAGCCTGCTGAGTTTCTGATACTGTTGTCTCCAGTGGCTTATCTGTGGTGTCAGCAACCGTTTCTGCAATGTCCTCTAAACCTTTCTCGGTGGCCGTTTCATTGTCATCCTTGCTTGTCTCGTCGGCATTTGTACCAGTGTTGTCATTCTTATCACCCTTGTTGAGTTCATTACCCTTGTCATTATTGTCATCGTCATCCTGATCATCATCTGTATCCTCGTCCTCGTCCTTATCGTCATCAACATTCTTATCCTTTCCTTGTTCATCCTCTTCATCCTCCTCATCTCCTTCCTTATCCTTATCCTCATTCTCATCATCCTTTTCACCATGTTCCTCGTCATCTTCCTCTTCTACCTCATTCTCATCATCAGACTCAGAGTCGGTAGTGTCTGCAGGATTCTCTTCATCAATTGCATAGTTGAGATATTGCAGAACTTTGCGTTTGTATTTTGATTTATGAGCTCCCAAGTCTAGCAGACGTTTCTGAAGCAATGTCATGATTTGAAGAGTAGATAGACCATTACCGACCAGATGTGGTAATTGTTGATCAACATAAGACTTGACTTCGCATTGAATGATCGCGGTCATCTGCTCGTCAATTGACCCGAGAAAAGCAGCATTTTCTTTATCCCGAGTTTTCTTCTCTTTACGAAACGCTTTATGTTGTTCTTTGAGCTTTGACACTTTGTCTGATAGTTTTTGAAGAATGGGCTCATCAGAATGCGGTTCCTTTGGAGGAGTAGCAAACCTTTCTGTCAACGTAGCTATTTGGGTAGCTTGAGCCTCTAGCTGTTGTTGAAGAGACTGGATCAACGGATCATTGATTGTGAGAAAAGGATTTGATGTAGATGAAGCTTGTGGTTCTGTTGGTGGAGGTGTAACCAAAACCGTTAAAGTGGTCGTGGATGATACTGGTTGTACCGGGATAGGTGTTGATGTAGATGCAGTGGTTAGGACGGTGGTTGATACAGGTTGTTCAACTGTAGATGCCGGTGTAGATTCCGTGGTAATGGTGGTGGTTGATACTTGTTGTTCAACAGTTACGGGTGTGATGGTGGTGGTCGGGACCTCACTGATAATTGGGGTTGAAAGTAGGGAAGTGGTGGTCGATGTAATAGTGGTTATAGGGACATCCACCATTTGTTCGTTTGTTGACGGATCAGTGTTGGTGACCTCAACACCCTCCCCTTCTAAATTAAGATATTTCAACACATCATCAGAGTTTGAAGTGGACTTACTTTGAAGTTGTGTGTCTGGAATGAAAGTTGCATGAGCATCTTCATTTAGTACCATGTGAGTCGGTTCAGGCAGAGATGTGGTGATATTTGCATCCCGATACATCATACTTGTATCTGTGTCAGCACTGCTCTCACATTCTTCACTTGGTTCCCGACTTTCAAGTTGAAAGGTAGCAGCATCTTCATACTCATCTTCATAAGTATCTTCTTCGTCGAAGAATTCCGTATCATCATCAGGATTACCAAAATCTGCTAAATCATCAAATACCCTTGAGCCTGATCCACCAAAGGCTTCCTGTCGACTTTGTTGAAGAATAATACGAAGTCTTTTTTCTTCAGAAAGTTGTTGTTGAACAGGATCATTTTGAGCAACACTTGCCTCTTTGCCTTTAGCTTTCTTTGCTTTCTTAGTCCTGCGGAGTGGTACTTCTTCTTCTTGTTCATCTTCAGTGTGGATCAGCTCATCTTCATCATCTTCATCAACAATTTGCATTTTTCCTGAGCGTTTATCTTTAGGAGCAGCTGGTTGACGCTGTGACACTCGTTTCTTGCGTTTACCTTTTTGTTTCTCTGATGGTGGTAAATTTGCCCGCTTGAATTGTGCGTCGATGTCACGAAGCATTTCTTGGTATTTATCACTCTCCTTGATTCCATCATTAATCATCGTGTCAGGTACTAGTGCAGGAAGTAATGCATACTTTGTGGAATTTGTGTCTGCATTCATTGAGAGAATCACATAATCATCATCTTTCGTGTGATAAAAGAATTTCCCGCGAGTGTCAATGGTTGGGTCATTCTTCATAAAATAGTGGATAATGAGCTTGGTGAATCTCGGGAATGGGAGATGCACGGATTTCTTCTTCGTTCCAGTAATCTGTTAACAAAATTCTTGCCAGAGAAGAAGTGCATAATCGACTTTTGATGCAGTATACAATCCCCAAAATAAGTGAGCCTGTGGTGGTCGCATTGCATCGGTGCCCCTAGTTTTACCAGTGAGACACTTGACGATGATGGTGATAATTGCTTTCCAGGGTTGCCCTATGTGTGAAGTGTTAAATTGTGATGGACTGTTAATTTCACCCTCATAATTCATGGCACGAATAACTCGAAGCACTTCATCATTCTTTGGGTTAGGCACAAATTGTTCTCCTTGTGCCAACCTAGGGAGCTTAAACAATTTCCTAAAAATGCTCAAGTTGAGTACCCATGGTGTTTTGTTCAGTTCGAAAGATATGATCTTGTTATCGAAAGATGCAGTATTCCAGAATTCATGGATGTAGACTTCGGGAACAGATGCAGTACGTTTGAGTGTGTCGCTGATGGGTGATATGTCTAGGATATCCGTGGCAATTTTGAAAGCAGGTAAAACCGGATCAAAATCATCTTGCAACCTAGTGTTGTTCTCAGCATATGGGAGCCTATGACTGAGTGGGACAAGTTCAAGATCACGGACTCGTTGTTCTTCCTCGGTGATTGACATTTTCCTGCTTTGATGACATATTCACAAATGATATACACAACATATGTAGATATATGCAATCAATGCCAATTTTAAACACAGGAAAAATATCATTACACAATCATTCACACATACATCAGATGAACAAGGTCTTTACATATAGCAATGCACTTAGGAAAATAGCATGAGAGCCAGTGATAATTTTATTCTAAGTAGATACCGTCCTAGCCTTAGTTCTTACAATATTTGGATTTCTTGGTGGTCATGACCAAAACCTCAGCAGGTTTTGGGTTGATTTCAACCAAAACTTCAGTGGGTTTTGATTTAGTTTCAACCACTACCTCAGTAGGTTGTCTACTAACACCTCAGTAGGTCTTGGTTTGATTTCAACCAAAACTTCAGTGGGTTTTGAGTTAGTTTCAACCACTACGTCAGGAATTGTAGGGTTACCCTCAACCCAAATGATAGTGGGCTTGAACAAAGATGAAGCTTTATCTGCCATGGCCTGGAAACACAAACCCAAGACATTGAGTAAGTAATTTGTATCTCTTTTGTTTACATCGGAATCAACTTATTAAATAAGATGAACTTTTGTAATAAGAAACCGTTCAAGTATTCTTATGAGATAAAAATTGGCTTATTTCAACAACACTTGGTTTCGTTTAAATGGCCCTAAAGAACTTAAAGCTAAAGAAGGATTAATGCAAACTAGGCCGAACTCATGGTATATCCTAAGGCAATAGCATAAGAATAAGAGACCTAATTCCATCGCAATGTAGCAAACCATCAGAATCCTAGCCATACCATCGCAATGAAACAATCATCGGAATCCTAATGAAATACCATCCTATCGCAATATCTAATGCTATCGCAATCTGTGCATTTCCATCGGAATAATTGGATAATCATCGCAATATACCCTATCGCAATACATAGTGCGAATCCATCGCAATGACACATCGGAATGTGTCATCGCAACATGCCATCGCAATGAATCAACGAAAGTCCATCGCAATGAGCCTGTCGCAACGAACCATCGGAATGACTCGTCGCAACAACCCATCGCAATAGAACCATCGCAATGACTCATCGCAATGAGTATCGCAATGAGTCATCGTAATAACTCATCGCAATAGCCCATCGCAACGAATCATCGAAATGACTCATCGCAATGATATCATCGCAAAGCTGTATCGCAATCTACATCGAAATCCGTGACAGGGATTCAATCTCATGTTTGACTTCACGATCTGGAGTTTTAGGCAGCGTTTTAAGCAATTCTGAACAAAACCATTGTGTAAAAGGGTATCCTTAACAAATCCCAGCACTAAAAATACATGTTCATCGCAACAATTAAAACCCTAAATCGAAAAAACTTGAAACTTGTTTTCTGTGATGATGAAACATGTTTGATGAAATTAAATAAGCCACAGATTGTTACCTAGGTAATGAAGCAAGCAATAGATAAACAAGTGATCGTGGATCAAGATGAAGGTTGGAGGTCTTCAACAATGGCGGCAAAGAGTGTATGTTGTGTGTGTTTCGAATGCTACGGGAAGGAGGGGGGGGTTTGTTTTGTTGACTTGGTCAAAGTTTGATTCAAGCCCCTCCCATTTTTGCAAGATTTGCTAAACGGGTCCCCCTATTTTGTAAGTTTAAAAATGAGAGCACAAGTTATCTTGGCTCATGACAAACTTATTCCCCAAACACAAACACAAGTACTTTATGCCAAAGTGTTAATGACCTATCCAAAATATACTTAATTCACACATGGCACACATAGCGAAACTGAAGATGATGGGTAGCTAATATTTTCTGAGTAACCTGTTGAACGACCAAATTTGTTAACTTTAAAGAATTAATATTTGCTCCCCCTTAATCCCTGACCCGTTTTCTAATTAAAGAGCTGTAATCAAAAATATTAGGGACACAACTATTAATGAGGACATTTGCCGATTAAGTGATTGTATAGAACGATTCTGGTGGAAATAAGATTTCTCTTATTTTAAACAAGATAAGTGCACTGAAACGTACACGAATTTGTGTTAGACCAAGTTATTAAGTAAACTTGGCCCCTTACAAGGTTTTAAAGTAAAACCTTGCCCGAGAAACTTAATTCCCGTTGTGAGCCAACGTTTTCAAAAGAAATACGTGACTTTAATATGAAAAGCGGGTTGCAGTCAGAAATAACTACAAGCCATAATGGGCATGTTTTAAAACTTGTACAACTTTTATACGGACTCTATTTATGGCGCCGTGTCAATATTAATCGACATTTCTAAATCCGTAAATATTACCGTACTAAAAGACATGCCCGAGTTTGAAAAGAAAAATATTTTTGGGTTTTCTTGATTTTATATATTTTTTTTTATGGATTTTCTTGGTTTTATATTTTTTTTTTTTTTATGGTTTTTCTTGGTTTTATATTTTTGTATTTTGCTTTTGATGGTTTAAGTATGTACTATAATATACAAGATCACGATCAAAAGGATACTCGAGAATAGTTTACCAGTACTATTCTTCAGACTCTTCTGCCAACTCTTTGAGTGTCGCTGGTGAAAATGATTTCATGCCTAGCTTTTCGATCAAAAACTCGATGCGTGCTCGATCTAAGGCCTTTGTGAATATATCTGCCAGCTGATACTCAGTGTTGACGAAGTATAGTTCGATCACTCCATTTTCCACTTGCTCCTTGATGAAATGGTAGCGGATGTCAATGTGCTTTGCTCGAGAGTGTTGAACATAGTTGCAGCATAGAGCGATTGCACTTTTGTTATCACAGTACATCGGGATTTTGTTGAAACCAAGGCCGTAGTCAGTCAATTGTGATCTCATCCAAAGAACTTGAGCACAGCAACCGGACATAGCTATGTATTCAGCCTCAGTACTTGATATCGCAGCGCTTTTCTGCCTTTTTGATGCCCAACTGATAAGTCTATCTCCAAGGAGTTGCACACTGCCAGAAGTGCTACGTCTGGTATCTTGACACCCGGCATAATCTGCATCTGCATATGAAATTAATGCAATAGAAGAATCCTTCGGATACCACAGACCACAATTAAGTGTTCCTTTTAGATACCGAAAGATCCTTTTCACAACATGTAAGTGCTTTTCGGTAGGCCGAGCCTGATACCGGGCACACATGCCTATAGCAAATTGCAAATCAGGCCTGCTAGCAGTCAGATAGAGAAGGGTGCCGATCATTCCACGGTAAAGTTTAGGATCGACAGCTATCCCTTCCTTATCTTCATCTAACTTGGATCGCTCCACCATTGGAGTATCCACGGGGTCACAGTTTTCAAAGTGATATTTCTTTAAGGATTCAAGAGCAAATTTGGATTGATTAATAAAGATGCCTCTGGGATTTTGAGAAATTTGCAACCCTAAGAAAAATGAAATTTTTCCCATCATTGACATCTTAAAACGTGTGGACATAATTTTCTCAAAACGGTCAGACTAACGTTGATTAGTAGCAGCAAATATTATATCATCAACATAAATTTGTACCAGTATCATGTCGTTGTCCTCCTTGAGAATGAATAATGTGGGGTCCACTTTGCCTTTGGAGAAGCCTTTGGAGATGAGATACGTCGATAAGAGATCATACCACGCGCGTGGAGCCTGTTTCAACCCGTAAAGAGCCTTCTTGAGCTTGTACACATGATTAGGATACTCTGAATTGACGAATCCATTCGGCTGGCTTACATAGACATCTTCCCTTAATTCACCATTAAGAAATGCCGTCTTAACATCCATTTGGTAGACGATCATATTCATATGAGCAGCATAAGCAAGGAATAGTCTAATTGCCTCCAATCGTGCAACAGGAGCAAAGGATTCTTCAAAATCGATACCCAAAGCTTGTTTGTAACCTCTAGCGACCAATCTAGCTTTGTTTTTCAGCACACTACCTAACTCATCAAGCTTGACCTTGTATACCAACAATAGTGTCAGAATTTCAACGTTGCTGGGTAACGGAACTAATTCCCACACTTCAAGACGTTGGAATTCATTAAGTTCCTCTTGCATTGCTTCAATCCATGATGATTTGGTCATGGCTTGTTGCCAGTTTTTAGGTTCAGTGTCTGACAGAAATGAATCAAAATAGCAATATAATGCATGTTCTTGGAGTTGATGGCGTGTTAAGACTGGTCGATCGATGTCACCAATAATATTACGGATTGGGTGATCCTTTGTCCATTTAGTGTTGTGAGTTTCAATCCTTGGTGGTCGGGAGTGAACGATTGCAGGAGCTTCCTCTGAGGTAGACGCACCCGTAGGGTCATCAGGTATATGTGAACCAAAGAAAGGAAGCTCTTGTAAGTGAGCATATTCCAGATCGTGATCATATAATTCCTCTTCAACATCATTAGGAACGAGTGGGGGTGATGATTCAGGTGTTGTTTGAGAATTGGTAGGGGATGGTACATCTTGATCAAGAGTAACAGTAGTTGCCTCGGATTCATTTCCATTATCTTCAGCAACAACTACGGGAATCGGAGCCACTGCTACGGGTACTGAAGAATCATTACTCTGTGGATCAAAGAATTCATCAAACATAGGTTGAAATAACTTATCCCACTCGGACCTTGTTGGTGGTGTGAATGATGGAGAAGTAGGGTTGTTGGGAAGTAAGCCGGAACTGATTGTACCGGTTCCCATCTCGTGTAAAGCGGGTTCAGAGCTGTGTTGCTCAGAAGCCATCGCTGTCAGCTCATCAAAATCGACATCCAAAGTTTCTACAATCTTGCCAAGACGACGGTTATAAATCCGGTAAGCCTTCTTTGTAGGTGAATAGCCAATGAAAATTCCAATATCAGCCTTCGGTTGAAGTTTTCCCAGATTTTCACTATTTGTATTTGGATAGCAAAGTGCACCAAACACATGAAGAAAGGAAATATCGGGTTTATGTCCATGAAGAAGCTCATATGGAGTTTTACCATGACGTTTGCGAATGATTGAGCGGTTTTGGGTATAACATGCGGTTGCCACTGCTTCTGCCCATAAGAATAAGGGAGCATTCGCATAAATCAACATAGTTCTAGCAGCTTCCATCAGTGTACGGTTACGTCTTTCAACGACACCATTTTGTTGTGGAGTGCGAGCCACAGATGTTTCATGAGAAATACCAACCTTTTCGTAATAAGTTCGAAGAGTCTGATTAACGAACTCAGTGCCGTTATCAGTCCGAATGCGGCGAACAGTAGCATTCCGACGGACTTGGATCATTTTTAAGAATGTAATGATATACTCTGGTGCTTGATCCTTAGATGCTAAAAACTTTACCCATGTAAACCTTGAGAAATCATCCACTATGACGAGGATGTATTTTCTACCACTCACACTAGCTGTACGCATTGGCCCACAAAGATCCATGTGCAAAAGATACAGTGGTTCTTGGTTGGTGTCTTCTGCTTTAGGTTTGTAAGATTTCTTGGTGCTTTTCCCCAATGAACATGCGGAACATAAATGATCCTTGTCGAACTTGAGTTTCGGAAGACCACGAACAAGTTCGTTTCTAGCCAAATGGTTAATAGCATCAAAGTTAAGATGAGATAACCGACGATGCCACAACCATGACTTGGTCTTAGATGCTTTGGAGAGTAAGCAAACAGGAGAGGCGGCCATCATGTTTTGAATAGACAAAGTATATAGATTATCCCCTCGAGAACCTTTTAACAAATCATTTCCTGCAAGATCGCGAATGAAGCAAGTATGTTGTCGAAAGGCCACTTCAAGATTAGAATCGAAGAATTGTCCTACGGAGAATAGATTATGACCAAGTCCTTCTACATAGTAAACCCTTGAAATCGTGACATTCCCAATTTGATATTCACCATAACCCATAATCTTTGCAATATGGTCGCTGCCGAATTTTACCGTTCCTAGAAACTTGCTGACGAAATTTTTGAGCATCGAGCGGTCTCAGTCATATGTTTGGAGCACCCCGAGTCCAAATACCAAAGAATAATTTGGACGACCTGAAAATTTTACCAAACACAGACGATGTATCGGATTCTAATTGTTCTTCTGAGTAAGCAGGTACAGATATAGTTATCTTAGATTTGCTATCAGACAAAACTTTAGGTTTCCAGATTTTCTTACTAGTGATTGGCTTAGATTCTAGTTGTCTAGTAATCTGAGGTACTTTCTGACTGGGGACATTACCACTGGTAGGCACATTAGTGGGGGCAGACCTAGTTAAAGGGCGCTTGTTCCTTTTCTTAGTGCTAGTGTTCCTATTTAAAGGACGCTTAGACCTAACTTCCGTGGATGTGATCCTAGTTAAAGGGCACGTAGTTCCATTTGCAGTAAAGGTCCTACCAGTGGGTTTCCATTGCCACCCAACTTGAGTAAATTTCTTACCTGTTGGCTTCCATTCAAGATTGTTCTTAATAGCATGCATTTCATTCACGTGATCAATAAGGCATAAATCATGATGCTTAGAAAACATACATTCGTTACAATTCCAACATTTCGCATTAGAATTCACACTTTGCTTAGGTTTCCACTCATAAAGAGGACCTTTTGTCTTAGCTACATGATTCTTTTTATTTAAAACTGAAACAACGTTCCTAGGGTGCACTTCTACTTTCTTCTTCTCAGTCCTATTAGTGGAAGGCTTGATCCTATCTTTCTTTCCTCGAGATCCTTTAGCCTTAGTGGACACTTTTACTCCTGTAGAAGCCAAGGGAACATTAGTGACAGATTTTAAAGGTGCCTTACTTGATAGTGTGAATGACGGTTTTGCTCCTGGAGTCTTATTGAATGGAGTGACAGCAATGGGCTTATTATTAAGTAGTGCAGAACCTGGTGTACCTATGTATTGCAGATATGCTAGGCAATATTGAACTCGCTTAACATATTCATGAGCCGAATAATAGTCGCTACTTGAGGGATCTAAGGCATACAGATCGTCTAAAATATCCCTAAGAAGATCGACATGCTTAATGGCATTCCTCATATAATCATCATAGGTAACCTGGTTTCTCTTATGAAGTGGATTCTTATAAAGCACTACTGACTTGGTTGTTGGAGCACTAGTGGACGGTGCAGAGTCAGTAGCTAAGTTATCAACATCTTCTTGTCGGGTGACAAGAAGTGTCTCTTTTAACTCGGCCAAAACCATGTTTTTATCTATGAGCTGAATTTTTAGGTCAGAGGTTTCCTCACATTTCTTGTTCAGTTTGTCAATTAAAGACTTTCGCTCTGTCGCATTAAACGCGAGGTGTTCTTCTATTGAACCAGAAATTTGTGAGTCTCCCTGCCTTACTTGTTCACGCTCTCCTAGTATAGAATTAATTCTTGTTTCTAGGACATGATTGTTAGCCTCTGCAGCCTCTAGTTCCGTCTTTGTTTCTACTAATTCTCTCTTAAGTCTCATCATTTCATCTTCTAAATTTTGAACCATCTGAATCATCTTGTCACTTGTCTCAACGGAGTTTCCACCTTCATTTAGTTTTGAAAGAGTTTCATTTATAGATTGATTCTCAATTTCAAGAGATATAGAATGTTGTTGAAGCTCGTTAAAACTTTTTGAAAGTGTATTATATGAATCCTGAAGCTTTAAAAATTCAGCGTTGGATTCATGACAAGAATGATTTTCTACAGTATTCACATGTTCAATAGTATTCACAGATTTACGCACATCATCACAAATATTCACAGTAGATGAAATTTCATGAGTATATTGAGTAGTAACAACTTGCATCACTTCAAGAGACACCATATGTTCTAAAAAGCAGTCATATTCTGATAAAATCTTTTCCTTTTCAATTAAGTGTTGTTCATAAGCATCATCCATGTTATTGAAAACTTTTTGAACTTCACCAAGCTCAAATTGTAAATTACACACTAGATCATAGACTCCTTGTTTAATATGGTCCACAAACGGAACGATCGCTTCTTCAAACACCGATTTCATGTGTTCGAATGCCCATTCTCCAGCAGTTTGAGCCGTTGAAGTCGTACATTCCAAGATGACCTTGTCAAAATCGGTAAGGTATTGCCCAATTTCTTCAATACTGAGCCTTACCGTACTAACCGGGGGAAGATTCTTAGGAATTTCCTTTGGTTTGTCCGAGTTGACAAGTGTAGGAATTATACTAAGGCATTCTCTAGTCGGCATGAAAGTGGATGTTTAGAGAGTTTTCTTTTTCATATTAAAACGAGTTCTAAGATTTATTGTGGCATTTTTTGCATTCATTGAAGCATAATCATATTCAGGATATGTCAAAAGTAATTTTAACTGCTTTTCATCGTATGGTGATATAGAATCACTTGAGAACACTATCGGGTTTAATGCCAAACCTAACTTTGTTGCATCATACAATCGGAGGTTATGGTTAAGTGCTTGCTTTGCATAACCCGGGTTAGGTGGTAAGTCTATGAGACGCGATAAGTTGAACTCTTTAAATGAAGCGTGAAACAAGTGTACTAGATGTGAAGCGGCATATTGTTTTAAAAGCTTAAGTTCCGTTTCTTTTATTCTGTTAGACGTCTTAATTTCCATTGCAAGCTGTTTGGATTCCAGAATTTCAAAATCTGTTTGAAGTTGTTGAAAATTAGTGACGACTGACTCTTTTTCTTTAAGCTCATGCGAAAGGTTTGCTCTTAAACTTTCAATTTCAAGCAGATTGTCCATTTGAACTTTCCTAAACCTATCAAATTCAGGATTGGTTAAGGTAGTGGACACAGGAGTCATTTCCAAGGTTTTAACCTTGTCTTTATGCAAAGCAAGCTCAGCAGATAAAGTCTGATTAGCATTAAGGGTTTCAAGGACTGCACTATTCATTTTGCTAAGCAAAGATGCAGGGACCATAACCAAATCAGGTTGAGCAGACGAATTAATAGTCATTGGAGCTTCCGGTTGTGGTTCACTCAAAATCTGAGGACTTGCAATGTTATTGCTATCATTGTTTGTCTCATCGATTGAATTACTAACCACCGGAGGCTCTTCCAAATACTCAGACATTTGCTCAACTTGATAAGGTACAATGCTAGTAATTGTAGCAGTATTTGGTACCTCAGCAATGGTGTCAGTCCCATAGAGTGAAAGATTTGCCATAAGAGCTGCTTTAGCGGTGTTAAAATCATCACAATCCGAGTCATATGCATCCAAATCATCACATTGATAAGCAGCATTGTTGGTGATGACTGTTGTGGGACGATCAGTTTCCGCTACTCCTGGATCTGCAAGGAATGCCAATTCTTCTTCATCAAGCTCACGACCTTGGGCTTGAGCATTCACCAAGTAAATCTTCTCCTTAAACCAAGTGTCGTCCCTTCTCCTCTTAGGCTGCTTGCATTCTCTGGCCATGTGCCCTTCCCCTTTGCAGTTGTAGTAAATAACCACCTTCATTTTACCAGTACTGTTGGCCCTTGTAGCAGTAGTATTGGATGAACGTGCACCAGCATTAGACGAATTTGATCTCCCTTGAAGTGGTTGCACCATGACCCTGCCGTCCTGAATTGTTGCCTGTTGTCGAGAGTTAGACGAGTTCCTTAACTGATTGTTAGTTGGTGCTGAACCTCGGTAACCTCTTTTGTTTAAAGTTTGACTTAAAAATGCAGACAACAGAGCTAGGACTTCAGTATGGCTATCTCCTTGTTTAAATTCAGGGACATGGATGTCATCTTCACAGTATAATGCTGATGCTGGTTGAGCAACAAACTGATTGGTTGGAACACTTTCTTGATGTGAGTAATGATGTTGAGGAGCCTCGAGTTGTGGATAGTTACTAACAGGGTTGGTGGGAGGTTGATACGGTGAATACTGGTGTGAAGCATAAGGTGATGGGTGTGAATCTCCTTGTGATGATGATGTTGCTGGTTGGTGATAGGATGTTGGTGGTGGTGGCAGAATCGAGTACTGTGGAAAGCTTTGTGTTTGATACACATGTTGATATGAAGATTTGTGTCCTACAGCAAGCTAAGAATTGTGATATGATAGTGTAGGATGATTTGCCAATAATGCCATTGGTTCATGATAAGGTCCTTAAGAGATTCGGTTTTGGATCACATGCTTCTCATGTTGTTGTAAGAAAGCATATAGTTGATCTAAATTGGACTTGTGTAGATCACGAATCATTTTGACATCCGTCACATATTGACTCCATTCAGGGGGTAGTGTGTTCAAAAACTTGGTGTTTAACTGAAATTGTTCAATCCTTAGATTATAGACATTCATGTCATTCATCAGAGTAGTAAAACGCCAGTAAAAATCATGAAGAGTCTCCCCTGGAATGTATTGGAATCTATCAAACAAATCATATAATTGACACTCTCGTTCTTGCTTAGTGAGAGATGTCCCTTGTAGCAAAACCGCAAGTCGATCCCAAAGATTCTTAGCCACTTTATGTTCACTCACCATTCTGAAGATATCAGGTGGAAGGGCTTGAAGAATTGTTTGCACAGCCCTTTCATCGGCATCTGCAATGAGTTTGTTGGCATCGGTTAACTCATGATACTGCCTTGGCCTTGTCACATTGTTGACTGTAACCTCTCCCCAATCTAATGGACCTTTGTCAATTGATTCTAGCATAAGTCGACCACTTTGTTTGCCCATGATGTATGTTCTCATTCGACTTTGCCATGATTCAAATAAGTCTTTGATGAGCAAAGGCGGGCGAGTATCGGTACCCGAAATGATCGATATATCGGTGAGTGAAGTCATAGTTGGCATAAATGAATGTGAATTCATTTTGTGATCCCTTGAATAAGATTATCAAAGATGATCGAACAATGAAATAAAGGTTATGAGTTTTTTGTGTTGTTAACTAAAAAGTATTGTTATCTTGTTGTAGTGTTAGCTTTTGAACGTTTCCAAATTAAATGCCAAATAGAAGAAAATCCACTAAGTATCTAAAACCAGTTCTATCGCAATGTTCTTTCTGTCGGAATACCTAGATCGGAAAGTCTCACTATCGGAATCAGCTCAGATCGTAATGATTTTAGATCGCAATGTAACCTTGTGGCAATGATGATGGTATCGGAATGTTTCAGATCGCAATGCGATGTCTATCGGAATGCTTCAGATCGCAATGCGATGTCTATCGGAATGCTTCAGATCGCAAAGTGGTTAACAAAATTTGAGCAGAGTAACGACTTAACACACCTTCCTTATACCCGTCGGAATCTCAGATCGCAAAAGCTATCAGAATGATTCAGATCGGAATAAGTAATGAAAATCTAATGATCGCAAAGTAGTACCCTAACCCTTTCCGATGGTTAAGGTATTGCGATGGAGACCCAAGTACCTTTTGTACTTTCCGATGGATGCGTCTGCTGAAATTTCGGAATGTAGAAAAACACACTTTTTTGCACTTTTGATCCAAGAAAACTGAAGTTTTAATGAAATCCAAGATACCAAGAACACGTTTAAGCCCAAATTCCTTTGTTACACTACTTATCACTATGATCAAACGAAAAAAATTTGAAAGTTACGGCCAAAAAGCAAGTTTGTAATCTACGAATGTAAATACACAACTCAACACAAAGAACAAGCCTTTATCTCATCCCATGCTCTTGATACCAATTGTAGAACAATGATAATCTTGTGAAACAAGGGGGTTGATGTTTTTCTAGAGAGAGAAAGTTAGAGAGAGAAATGAAAGAAAACACATATATTGAAATGAGAGAATAAAACAACCAACACCTCTTTCCATGGTGGAAAGAGGTTTAAATACCCCAAGTCCTTAAAGGACTTGGGCTTCCGGCCCATGAACATGCTCATGGGTCGGGCTATGTAATAAATACTACTTAACTTAACTACGAGCCTATAACTACATGGTTGGAGTGACCGAGACTTTCTAAATGCGTAAAACGTATTTCCAACATAAGTCCATTAATCATTTTAAATGGGTTCAAGTATAAACTTAAGTCCATTAGGTTACTAAGATTTATTAAATGGGCTTATTAGGTCCATTAAGTCTTGGAATAATGTTACATGGGCTTAATTAGTCCATTAATACTACTTTTAATTTTATGTAAGTATTAGTCTAGGATTTTATTATAAGCTTATTATTAGCTTATCCATATTTAGTTTTAAATCTTAACAAAAGAATAAAACTTATAGTTTATTTTATGTGATGTACCAAATAAGATCTAGGTGTGTTATTAGGTTGCATGAAAGTCATAAGCCCTATTATGATCTTATAACTCACGGCTATAATTAATTATAGCTTATTAAGATGAGTCAAAACTTATTTTAAGATTGCATGTACTTATATGTGTCCTCAAAATAAGATCTAGCTATGTACAATTCAAGAAATCAAGTCACAAGTCCATACATATATACATATAGCCCACGACTATGATTTTAAATCTTGGTATCTCCAAGATGAAAATTTTAGCTAGTTTTAAGTCTTGTAAATATTTACAAAAATACAAGATGATTATCTAGGTTACATGCATGTTCCCAAGGTTACCATTATTCCAAGAAAACTACATATAGCCCAAGGCTATATTGTTTTCTCCCAAGGTTCCCATAAGATTTTATAAGCATGTTTTATGTTCATCATGTTTAAGTTAACTCTTATCATTAGATCTATGGTTTATATAAGCATGCATGTACATTTAAAACCATTCTAGGTCATATATAGCCCACGGCTAAATATGTTCACATCAATCATTTTAGTGATTTTAATTATTCCATTTCATATGTAATAATACATTTCCCATCATTAAAACTTAGTACATAAATCATATGTTCGTCATTCATTTTAGCCGTGACCTTTAAGGTCATGGTCTTTAGTAAGTGTGAAAACACTTATCCTTTTACCACTTATTTCCAATAATAACATGACCAAAACGTGTATTTTATGTAGTAAAAGTCGGAATTATGCGTGGTTTGTGTTTTTATTGTGTTTTAGGACCAAAAGATGAAAAAGGAAGAAAACAGGAGCTTTCACGGGCTTTTATCGAAGAAAACAAGAAAAGACGAAGTCAAGAGATCAAGAGTGCTTAAAGAATGGATGTCCAAGACCTATTCTGAGGATTTATCAAAGAAAAAGTCTAAAGACGGAAGTTTAATGAAGTCGAAGAACTCAAGTCTAAATTATAGAAGAAAATTATTAAGACAAGTTCAAGTCCCGGGACGACGTCGAGAAAAGACAAAGAATTAAATCGAGTCGAGAAGAAAAGAAAGAAGGAAGCACACCATACATGCACTTCCCATTTAGCCTATAAATACCCTCCTAATCACATTAGGAGGGTGGTTAGATAGTTTTAGTTTTCATTTTTTCTTTCTAGTTTTTAGAGAGAGAAAGTTCCCAATTTTCTCTCACTAAGTTCATCTTTTTCTTTCAAGTTTAAGGTTTGAATCATTCTTGTATTTGGATTTCATTAATCTAATTCAAGTTAAGCTTTTTGTTCTTTAATCTCTTTCTACATTTCTTTATTTTACTTTGTTCTTAATCTGAAAGTTCATGTTTGATTCGAATGGTTCTCAATTCGTGTTGATTTTGATGTTTCGTGATTAAGAGGTTGATCTTTCTATTCCTACATAAGCTCTCATACGTTTAAGCTATAAGCTCTTTATGCTTATTGGCTTCTTTGTATTTTTGGCTTATTTACTTTTAAGCTTTTTAAAGAGTTTTATTATTTTATGTTCGGTTCATTAAGTCTCGAGTTTAGTATTTGTAAAGGTTTCGATTTTGTGCTTATTTACTCTTTTCCAAGTTGGTAAGTGCTTATCATTGTTACTGCTTATTCATTTAAGCTTATTTTCTCTTTGGACGCCATTTCCATCTTAGAAGGTTTACCTTGGTACGATCCATTTGGCTTCGATCGCATAGACTGCGATATGTTGTTCTTTCCCTGGTACGATCCACGCCCACGATCACTCATTGCAATCTGGGGTGCGATCGTGTCTCACTTCCTTGTTTCGATCGCATTAACTGCGATCTGTTGTGTGGCGATCAAAGACCACGATAACTCATTGCGATCGTGGTTGCGATCTGGGAGTACGATCACTAATACCCATCGCACCAGTGAGTGCGATCTGTTTCCTAAGTGCGATCGCATTGAGTGCGATCTGGATTACTATTTGAGTACGATCACGTTACGATCAGACTCAGGCTGTTGTTTTGTTTTTCTTAGATTTCAAATTCAATCTTTCCCGCCTTTTGTCTTAGTTTATTTTACTCAAGTTTTTAAGTTTTAATTTCCAAAAGATTGCATACTTTTATTTTTAGTTTAAATTCTTAAATCTTTCACTTTACTCAAACGACAACTTAATTACTTGCACCTAGTTTAAAAATAGATAACCAATCCAAACCATTTAATCTTCCACCAAGTACAATTGAGTCGCACTTTCTACCAGTAATCAATTCGAAGAGATCGGACGATAAGATTTTATACTTGGCTAAAACCTCGCATTAGTCTTCATGATTTTTAAGTTACACAAGTTTACTTTATGGGAACTATGATTATTAGTTAACCAAAGTCCCATAAAGTAAGATTTGTAACCCATGCTACATTTAAATTCATAAAATGGTTCATATGATTTTTAATCAATGTTAAAACATAGAATACAAGCCATAGGTTTCTTTATTAAAAAGTTTTAACCACGACTATGGTGTTTATAAATATGTCGTGACCTATAATGGCCATGGCTTTACCAAATCTTGATTTTTAACAAGTTATTTACTTGTGTTTATAGATGTATGATGATGCATGCATGAAGAAATGAAAGAGCATAAGGAGTATACCTTTCTTGCTTAAAAGTACCAAGGATGATCTAGAGGAACAAGTAGATTAGGGATCTAATCTAGTTGATGAAGAAAACCTAAATGTAAACGAATCCGTGGCCTTATAGATTCGGCTAGGGCTTGTTCTAGTGATTCCAATGACGATACTACTAAATGATTAGTAGTTAAGATGAGAAAAATATCTAGTTGATTTAATGCTCAAAACTTGGATGTTTGTGGCTTATAGCCGAATTGTTTGAGAGAGAGAAGAGGAGAGAGAGATTGCATGAGAAAATGGAGAATGTATTTGTGTGAGATTTCGGATAAAAGGGAAGAGAGAGAGAGAGAAGGAACACAAAAGGCATGATTTCCTTGGTAAGGACATTTGTGCCAAGTGTAGCCTCTCCCCATTCCAAGACATCTCTTCCTCTTCCACATGGGGGGGGGGTGCCATGTATATTCACCTAAAATGGGAAAAAGGATGGGCTTGTCATGGGCTTATGTTGGGCTTAATATAGTAGACAAGATCTTGGGCTAGTCCCAGAAAGATTAAGCAAGCCCATAGTGAGCATACACATATACATGGCTACATATGCGTAATGTAGTATATTTTCAAATTGTGTTAAGTGTGGTACACACATTGCTAGTTCTAACTTCATTACTTGTTTTTCCTAGTTCTTAAAGACATGTTTCAAGTTATGCAAATAGACAAGTCTACAAAAGTGTAAGTATGAAATGGACAAGTTCACATACATCTTAAGGAGATATAACACATGAATGAGTGTTCTAGGATTATTGAGTGAAATTTTTATTATATTAATTCATGGTAAAATCATGGATTTTACAACATGTAGGCTTGGCTATAAATACTACCCTCCTAGCATGTTAGGAGGGTGTTGGTTACCATTTCATATTTTTCTCTCAATCTAATATTCCCCAAGTTTCCAACTATTCTCTCTATTTTCTCTCTCTAGAATTCATCTACTTTCATCTATTTATTCTTCTATAATTCGTGTATAATCATATAATATGGGACAACAACTTAAATATTTAATCCGAAATATTCAAGCAATGTTAACTTGCGATTGCAATTGTAAAAAGTTATATCTGAAACTTGACATTCAATTCATTTAACATCTTTTGTTAAATTGTTTAACCAAGTTATTTTATTTTGATTCTAATCGTATTTGGATGCCCACTGTCCATGGTTCCTTAATTGAACCAGGGGCTCATTATTATTAAAGAACCACAGAACTATCTAAAGAACCATGACCAGTGAGTCCCTTTATTTGTTTTTGGTCTATCTTTTTCTTTGACTAGTTTTCTTAATGATTCCTTCCTTTCTCTTTGGTCTTTTTCAATCATGCCTTTCTAAGTAGAGTCTCTTTCCTATCTCTCTCTTCTATCCTTTTTATATATGTTGAGTCGAGCCTCACCCTTGCCTCGTCATGTAACTATTCTTTGAACATTTAAAATGATTGAGAAGAGCTACTAAACTTTGGGCATTTAGTGTATCGTATGCTTACCACCTTCCCATCTTGGTCTTCGTGTGTCTTATCCTCTTTCTTTTTCTCTTGGTCTTGGAACGATGCAACATATCCCTTCTAGATTCTTCTTCGAATCCCCATTCCGTTTGTCGTGATAATTTAGATACTTTATCCAAAGTATTTGAAGCTAATTTAGATTGCTTAATGCAAAATAAATGTCACACTTTCTTTCTCTATTTTACAACAAATCCCTTCTATTGCATTTGTTGTTTCTCATTGTGTCTTAATGTCTTCTTTGATTTCTTTCTCTAAATCAAGAAGTCATCCTCTTGTGTAGACATTCATAAGCATCATTGCCTATAATGTCAAGTATCTAGTGTATTTCGAAATGAAATGCGTCTTATCTTTTCTTCTTGAGTCTTATCTCTCTAGTATTTTCTAAAACATCGATTTATCCTTATTTTTTTCTTTCTTATATTTTTGTACCTTGAATTCCTGATTAAAAGCTTATGGAGCTTTCAAAAGGAATTTTATACGGTAAAAAATGTCGTTGGTTTGAAATTGTTCGCCTTTCTTCTTGTCGAAAAACTTCCTTCTGTCCGCGGTTCCGTATCTTCACGGTTACTCTTTACGGTTCTTTATTATTAAAGAACCGTGGACTTTATTTTCATAATAATAATATATAATTTTTTTCTTTCTCTTTTTAAATATGAGTCTTGTCATATTTAACGTATCTTTTTGAAGTGTCTGTTCTTTCTTCCGAAGGCATTTTCTTAGCAACTTAATTATTTCATTCAAATATTTAAGTGATTTCAATCATGAAAATGTCATTCATGAAGAAGATTCTCCCGCTTCGAGTGTTATCAAGTCACCAAATTTTTGTGTTTTATTCTTTTCTCTCTTTTGACACACACAGTTTTGGTATTCTTATCCTTTGAATCTCTTTCTTTCTTATTTAGATTGATAGCATCGAGTGCACATTTCTTTCTTCACAATGCTTTTCATTGTTTGTGCAAACTACTTGTTAATCGTCCTAGTTTTCTTTTCCTTCATAGTCATTCTTCCTCTCTTTTTGACTATATATAATTTTTTTTATTTTCCTTGTCATACTCTCTTTAGTTTGGTATTCTTGCCAAGATATTAAAGTGTAGTATGTCTTCTTGACATTTTTTTATAAATAGGAAATCTCTTTTCTCTCTTAGTCCTTTTTATATATTTTGATGTCACCAAAAATAAGTCAGATTCTCTTTTCTATCTAAAAGCCCTCTTATTTTTCTTAACTCGTCAAATTTTTGACACTTTTAAAAGTCAAGATTTTTAAGCTTAATATTAAGTCCCTGTCTTTGTACTTAAGTTGTTTAAGCTTATGTGACTTTGCTATATGCATATGCTCTTGTCTACTAACTTTGTTTTGTAGGACATTTCTAACCCACTTTTGTAGCTCGTCACTATTCTTGCTTTGTTGGTGCCTCAAGCAAGGGGGAGCTCACATCAAGGGGAGAATTTTCAAAGAGTTCAACTCATTACATTTGAGATCCATTGACTCACTTAAATTGCATTCATCAAACATCTTGCTAGAAATGAGTTATGGGGAACTCAAAGATATGCTTGCTCTTATGCATGAAGTTGGTTAACATATGGTGATCGAAGACTTCACTAGGATGACGCAAGCTCAATCTCTTTGGATGATGGGTTTAAGGTTCGGATTCTTACTTCTCAACCGATGAATACAAAAGAAGACTATATTTTTGCATGCAAGCTCTCTCGGCGTCGATTCTTCTCTTCTAAAACGATGACTACATTTTTTCTTCGACAAAAGGGGAAGAAAGAAGTGTAAACGAGTAACTTATATATTTCACTATGCGTTACGGTTTACTTGTTTGTCATCATCAAAAAGGGGGAGATTATTAGTGCAAACATTACGATGTTTAATCGATATAATCTCTTTATGTTTTGGTGATGACAAACGTATAATTTGCAATACATTATGTAAAATGTGTAAGGTACTCGTAACGACTTTAGCTACCATATGTATACTTTTCTCTACATCTCCAAGCTCGCATTCGTTATGAATCACTTAATGTATGAATAAACAAATCATTAACCTTACTAAGTGATCAAGGATTAAATATTTTCTTAAACCTCATTTTTATTTAAAAGTGACAAAAGTTGTTTAATAAAATCTTATAGGATATTCCATAGGATATTCCTTAGGATATACCTTTGGGTATTGTCTTTCAGATAATATCCTCACCAGATAAGCTTTCCACACTACAGGACAAAAGGGAGCGGAGGCTAGAGTTCGCGGTTCCTTATAGGTACCCGCGGTTCCTTATATATATATATATATATATATATATATATATATATATATATATATATATATATATATATATATATATATATATATATATATATATATATATATATATATATATATATATATATATATATATATATATATATATATATATATATATATATATATATATATATATATACTGAATCGAGAGAAAATTATAGAACCACGGGCAGATATAGCCGTTATTCCCTTGTCCTATAAATAGTGGATCATTTCCAGCTTTTCAACCAACCCATTCTCTCTCACCTTTCACACTTCTTAATCCTTGATTATTTGTTTGATCAATCTTGCATAAGATGTGATTTTTTCCTCAATCCTCTCATCATCTAAAGTGCGAAGAGAAGAACACTTTCATCACTCTAAAGTGTTAGGGTCATAACATGATGAGATATCTCCTTCTAAAGATCGTGTCATGATTAAATTTTTACTACAATGTAAATCATGAAGATCCAAGTGATGTGTACACTTGGACTTGATGTATGTGTAGTAGATCCAAGTGGTGTGTAAAACCTTCATGAAAATACATGAAAATGCCATGAACTTAAAACTTTAACATTTAAAAGTAAGTCACGACAAGTAAATAACGTATTTAATTACGACCCAATAAGATATAATGCGAAATAAAAATCCATGAACTCACGAATATACAAGAACACAAGTTATGATGTAAACTAAATATATGCGGGCTCCATATTATCAATAAACCTTACAAGTAAATAAGGCCCAAGCCCAACCCATTATGAAAAACTAACCAATAAAAAAACCCTCATTTCCTTCCCATTTATCCAAGTTAAAAAAATTAAAAGAAACCCTATAGGTTCATTGTTGTACCGCCGGCCTGAAAAGAAAAAGGGGAGAAAGAGTTTTGCTTTGATCTTGATTTCATTATGGGGGTGTTCGTGTTCATCATTTTCTAATTGCTATCTATTAAGGTAATCATCAAACCTTATTTCTTATGTTAACTTTCAATGAATCATGAATTAAATTAAAAGAAATGATATGAAACACATGTTATTATAATCAAAACAAGGAAGGGATCACGTTTGGTTTGGGGTTTTATGGCACGAAAACCGAGAACCCCTAATGGGGGGAGGGGGGGGGGTGCTCTCGATGGGTTTCTTTGACCAGCCAGCCGAGAGTTTAAACTCTCGGTGGGTGGTTTGTTTTGACAGCCGCAACCCCAAAAGGGCCACGGTGGGAAGAGCATGCTGCGCAGTGGCAGCCGAGACCACAGGTCTCGGTCGGTAGATCCTTCTGGCAGTCGCAAGGCCATAAGACCAGTGGGAGTTTTGTGTTGGGCAGCCGCAAGGCCTTAAGAAGCAGCGGTGGGAACCAACTGAAGGTTTATATAGTTCATAACAATTACACAAAGCCCTAAACAATATCAAAGTACACATATAGCGGAAGCGATTTAACAAGATCATATTAACAAAATTATAATTAATCGAATTAGGGTTACATACCTTTTAGTCAAAGCAAATCCAAAAGATAAAGAACGAATCACCAATTAGGGTTTCTATCAAACACCACCAAGATATAGTCTAAAGTAAGACTATATTAGGTTCTTGTACACACGTAATACAACGAGCTAGCCATGATTCTAGCACGTGTAAACCGAGCTTCTACGCTTGTGGAAAATCTACCCAACAACCCTAGAGAGGGGCTACGACTAGATTATAAGAAAAATTGAAGAACAAGAAAACCAACTGAAACCCCATTGTGGTTACTTGTTGCAATCGACCCAAAGGAAAAGAGAAGGGAGGGATAAAAAATTATGAAGGCTATGGGGTTGTTTATATAGGCTTAAGAAACTTGATTTCCAAGCAAAACAAATAAGGCAAGTTCCTCTTCCTTCCCCTTTGGTGTAGCCGACGGTCGACACCCCTATATGGGGTGTTCCAGAACCTTCTTGTCTTCTTCCACTTATTCCACAACGCTCGTTAATACTCAACTCTTAATTATTTAACGGTCGTTAAAGTTATAGCTCAGTTTAATTTAATAAATATAATAAATATATTTATTTAATTATTTAACTCTTTACGCATTGAGTTTAATCCCATTATCTCGAGTTCGATCCTATCACACGACTATTAAATATAAGTCCATAAACTTTCAGCTCCCACTTGGACATATTTTAAATATCGTGATTACATTGACTAGCGTCTAGTTACACTAGCAATGTCTCTAGTACAACTCGAGTAAGGTCTCCTGGATAAAACTTTTTATTGATTCATCATTATTATTATCCTTTTATTTCTAATACAACGTTAATAAGGATATGGATCTCAGTCATTCCTTTTATTAACAATTATGTTTCTCGTTCACAGATTCAGCAAGATTACCAAAACAAATTTGGGTGTGGCCACACAAACATCTTACTAATCCCACGAGGGGCCCATCTATATTAAAACTCCAAAACGAAATTAGAGGAAATAAATCCCATATTGACTACAAGCAAAACCAATGAATTTTGCAACACTTTTGAAAATAATCCTTATAGCTACCATTTACGTTTAGCGTTAGATTATTCCACAAAAATGCACTAAATTCAAAACAGTTTTCTGGTATCTCAGGTCTAAGGATAACTATTTATGATTTACTTGATGACAAAGATCCACAAAGTCAAATCATATAGTTGGGATAAGTCCAATATTTGATTCATCGAATATCATCCAAAATCGATCAATATACTTTCAAGTATACTCTATCGAAATTTTGATTTGTCTTAATTTAATAATATTCCCATATTATTAATCGACAACGGACATTTAGCATAACAACATATTCACGGATTAAAATATGTAAAATAGGAAACAAAATTAAGTAATAAGAATAAACGAAACCCAATCTTTATTTTATTAAATAATAATGTCTCAACATCCTCATCCAAATACTAATCACATATTTATTTTATGAAATCGCTAGCTAGTTGCAACCTAATAGCCTTGGCATGTTTAACTACCTTTGGTCTAGGCAAATCTTTAGTAAAAGGATCAGCTACGTTATCATCTGTGTGAACTTTTATTAATTTGATTTCGCGAGCTTCTACTTGTTCTCGACGTAGTGATCTCTATGCTTAAAGCGTCTGGCGCCTTTCATGACTCCAGAATCATGACTCCAAGATCTCCAATAAACTTCCTAATCCAAACAGCTTCCATTGCAGCTTCTGAAGCAGCCATGTACTCAGATTGAGTAGCATGCATTTCAATCATTGTCTGTTTCTTACTCTTCCAATTAACTACTCCTATATTGATAACAAACACATAACCCGTATGAGACTTTGTATCGTCTTTATCACATTGCCAGGACGCATCGCAGAAACCTGTCACATTCAGCCCTGTTTCAGGTTTCCCTCTAGATACCAAAAACATATCTTTCGTACTCCTTAAATACTTTAGAATATGTTTAACAGCAGTCTAGTGGAGCTTCCCTGGATTCTGTTGGTATCGACTGACCAAGTTTTGAGCAAACGCCACATCAGGCCTTGTGCATCTTACCACATACATAATAGATCCTACAACCGAAGCATAAGGCACCCTCTGCATGTATGCCTCCTCTTCAGGAGTTGATGCATCCATCTCATGACTCAGATTATGCTTAACTTCCATATGTTGAAAAATTTCTTGGAATTATGCATATTATACTTCTTCATTATCTTATCTATATAAGCATCTTGACTTAGACCAATTAACTGTCTTTTCCTATCTCGATAGATCTTAATTCCCAAAATGTATGCAGCTTCTCTTAAATCCTTCATAGAAAAACATTTATCAAGATAATCCTTAACAGCTTTAAGTCTTGGAATGTTACTTCCCATGATTAATATGTCATCAACATATAGGACTAGAAATACTACATCACTCCCACTAGCTTTGCGATATACACATGGCTCATCACGATTCTGAATAAACCCAAACTTTTTTATTTTTTCATCAAATCATTTATTCCATTGATGTGATGCTTGCTTCAAACCATAAATAGATCTTTGAAGTTTACACACGTGTTTTAGATTCTTAGGATCAACATACCCTTCCGGTTGTTTCATATAGATGTATTCATCTAAACGACCATTCAAGAAGGCAGTTTTAACATCCATTTGCTATATCTCATAGTCATAGTATACTGCTATAGCCATGAGAATCCTAATAGCTCTTAAGTCCGCTACATGAGTAAATGTCTCCTCGTAGTGTACGCCAAAAATTTGAGTAAAACCTTTAGCTATTAAATGAGCTTTATAGGATTGTATTCTACCGCCCATGTCGTTTTTCTTCTTGTATATCCACTTATGTCTCACTACTTTAGCATTTGGTGGTGGATCTACAAGAATCCAAACATCATTAACTTTCATGGATTTCATTTCCTCATCCATTGCAACCATCCACTTATCCTTCTCAGGATCAAGTATGGCAGAGTTATAATTAGCAGGTTCTCCAAGATCCCCTACTTCATCATCATCCTCTATATTAAGACATATATTTCTATTTGCGTTTTTAATCCTTTCAGATCTACTTCATCATCATCCTCTATATTAAGACTTACAGGAATTATTTCTCTAGTGTTTTCAGAAGGTAATGTATCTATATGACTCTCTACAAGATCATAATTTCTCCCACTGAATTCTTGATTTACAAGATCACTTTCAAGGAAGTCTCCATACCTAGCAACAATCACTTTGTTCTCAGGTAGATAATAAAAGTAGTAACCCATAGTTTCCTTAGGGTATCCTACAAAGATAAATTTCATAGATCATTGTTGGAGTTTGTCGCCCGAGTCACGTTTCACATACGCCTCGCAATCCCAGACCTTTAAATAAGACAAATATGGCTTCTTTCCATGCCATATTTCATATGGTGCCTTATTCACCTTCTTCGTGGGAACCATATTTAAAATGCGAACAACAGACTCTAAAACATAATCATAAAAGGACAATGGTAAAGTTGCAAGATTAAACATAGATCACACCATATCTAATAATGTACAATTTCTCCTTTCGGATACACCATTTTGTTGTGGAGTATAGGGAGAAGTAAGATGCTGAACAATTCCATTCTCACTTAGATAATCTTTTAACTCTTGACTTAAATATTCACCACCTCTATCAGAACGAAGAGCTTTAATCTTCTTTCCTATTTACAATTCTACTTCTACTTTAAACACTTTGAATGTTTCAAATACCTCATGTTTATGCTTAAGTAAATAAACATAACCATAAAGGCTATAATCATCCATAAATGTTAAGAAGTAGCTAGGACCTTTCCTTGACACATGTCTAAGTGGTCCACACACATCAGTATGTATTAAACCAAGTAGACCAGTAGCCCTTTCAATATTACTATTAAAAGGTTTCTTGGTCATATTTCTAGAGATACAAGACTCACAGTTATCAAATGGTTCATCATTGATATTTTCCAAAAGACCTTCACGTTGAAGCTTTTGTATATGAGTTGTCCCAATATGGGCAATTCTACAATGCCAAAGATAAGAAGATTTTTTGTCAAACTTTATCTTCTTACTCATGCTAAAAACAATATTATTATTATACTTAGATTCATTATCATGCATGTCTATTTCTTACACACCATTAACATAAATTGTATTAAAAATAGAAAGTACCATCTTTCCAAACAGAAATTTCATTATTACCAATAGTGTAAACGAATCCAGTATTCAACAAACAAGAAAAGGAAATAACACCCCTAAGAATTGTAGGTTCATAATGAAAATCATTTAAAATCAGTACTAAACCCGATGGTAAAACTAAATTAAATGTTCCTATAGCTTCAATCGCTGCTCGTGCGCCATTTCCCACTTGCAGAAATTGTTCCCCATAGGATAGCTTCCTTTCCAGATTAAATCCCTGCAGCGTAATATAAATTTCAAAACCGCATCCCGGATCATATACCCAGAATTTTAATTTGTATGTCAAATTAAATAATTCGATCTAAATAAAGTAACTGAAGCTGTAGCGCTCTGCTCAGACTTCTTCTTTATTTCTCGCAACTCTTCAAGGTAAAGAGGGCAATTTCTCTTCCATTGACCACTTGCCTTGCAATGGTGACAAGTCTCATCCTTCTAAGATTGATTCTTCTTGACAAAGTTCTGCTTAATTTTCGAATAAGTCACAACTTGATTGCCCTTATCACCCTTTCCTTTGCCTTTCTTCTTGTTCGCTTGCGGTTTTGGCTTACTCACTATACCCTTTTGTATTGCTAGTACAGGAGGAGTAGAGTTAGATGCCTTGTCCTTTAACCCCTTTTCGTATTCAATGAGCATTGCATGCAAATCATTAACAGTCTTCCCCGTGCAATGCGCATTATAGTTTCTAACAAAATCATTGAAGTCATTGTTAAGGGACCTATTGATCAAGTTGATAGCCATATTATGATGATAGTGTTGTCCTAGTGCAATGAGCTGTTCCATATAACCCCTCATCTCCATGTAATGTGAACTAACAGACTTTATAGGAGTTTGCTTGCAGCTATGCAAAGCATCTACTAAGTCATAGATCTCCACATCTTGAGGCTTCTCGTACATAGCCTTGAGCTCATCAAACATACACTTAGGCGAAAATAGCTCATACTTCTTTTGTAGTGGAGGGGATATTTTACCTAGCATTAAGCAAGCCACCTCCGAGTGCCCTTTAACATTAGTAGCGTGTTCAAGCCTTTGCGCTTTAGAAGATCCTTCAGCAAGATCCTCCGGATAAGGAGTGGTCAAGATACCAATAGTACCCGCTACACTCAAGAAAATTCTTAGTGAGCGGTACCAATCATTGAAGTTTGGGACAGTAAGTTCAGGACGATCAAAAAACATTTTGAACGCAGAACTTATAGTGTTATTGTCGGGTTGAGCCATTTCTACAGAAATAAGTTCAAATATTAGTATTTTTGATAATAAAATACTTTTAAGAAAATAAAATTACCCCGGTTTATCAACCATATTATTTTCCTTGAATCCTAGAACATATATTGACATAGATACATTACATCAGTTGATCTGCAAGTAATGAATGTACCCAACATAGCGACTTGTCGAACAATTCAAATGACAAACAACTTTCAGTTTCTAGATATTTAAGGGATTTACATTGCCAAAAAAACGTTTTGCATTGTAAACATGTTTCATCCCTTTTGAATGCCTTAACTTTCCAGATCTCACTGAGTAACTTAATTAAGTCGTCCAGTCTGAATAACGTAAAACCATCATACGAATTCTCATTCTACGAAACTTTTCTCTCCATTACAACATCGTCCAAAAATCTCATTTGATGACGTAGTAATTTCTTAGTGTTCGTCAATTAGATAGTATTTGACTTAAATTTTTAAGGGTATACATTTGATGTCAAAATCAATGTATGGAGAAGCATGAATACAACTCCATAGCATATGTTTAATAAAACATTTAGTAAACTTTTTCACGAGACTAAATTTCTACGTAAATTATGTTGAGGTATTCGTTTAACCAATCAAAGAATTTACCCACAAATATTCACACGTACTTACGACTAAAGCACAAAGCAATAACCTTATTCATTGTGATTTCAGATGTGAATCTGTCGTAAATTAACCTTAAGGTATAATTCAAATAATAATGGTAGGTAATTTCAATTTGACGCACAGGCAAGCCAGGAATTTGGTCAGCGACTAAAGGCTTAACACCTCCTTCTTTAACCGGGTACATGACCAGCGGTGCGTTATACCCACTTTATAGTTTGTCAAAAAGAGTAGGACGTTAGATTATTATTGCAATTCACCAATCAATGTAATTCTATGTAATTTAGATCTCGAACAAATCTTGATTTTAATATGATTTAGTCCATATTTGTTTATCTTAAAAAAACCCTTGTTTACAATAATTCGTACAATTTTTAACATAAATAAGTAAAAAAAACGAAATCATAAACAATAATAACAATTTATATGTGCGATAAACAAATCAAATAGCCATATGCATACGGTTTAATAAATAACCTTTAAATCTAGTTTTTGTATTCATATAAAAGTCTTCCCTAATTCAAGATTTATTGAATCAAATAAAGCAAGTATATATAAACATACGATTTTACGATCCATGAAAACATGCACGTTCATCATAGATCCACCCAATCTTTTAAGAATTAAATCTCTTCGGATCGTAACCTTTAATTTACATGACATAAAAATTAATCATGGATTTTAATCTAAAATTATACAACATTTAATTTACGGTTTCAAAAACCATTTTTTTTCTTATAAAATTCGGCCAAAACCCTAATTTTCAAAAACATAACCCTAATTTTTAAGAAAACCTAAAAAAACATGTTGTTTTAACTCAAAACAATTATTTGTTAAAAAACTTTAGACACACGATAATTGTAACATGTTAAAACGGCTCGATACCACTGAAGGTTTATATAGTTCATAACAATTACACAAAACCCTAAACGAGATCAAATCACACATACAGCGGAAGCGATTTAACAAGATCATAATAACAGAATTATAATTAATCGATTAGGGTTACATACCTTTTAGCTAAAGCAAATCCACAAGATAGAGAACCAATCACCAATTAGGGTTTATAACGAACACCACCAAGATATAGTCTAAAGTAAGACTGTATTACGTTCTTGTACACACGTAATACAAAGAGATAACCGTTATTCTAGCACGTGTAAACCGAGCTTCTACGCTGGTAGAAAATCTACCCAACAACCCTAGAGAGGGGCTATGACTAGATTATAAGCAAAATCGAAAGAACTAGAAAACCAAGCGAAACCCCTTTGTGGTTTCTTGTTGCGATCGACCCAAAGGAAAAGAGAAGGGAGGGATAAAAAATTATGAAGGCTATGGGGTTGTTTATATAAGCTTAAGAAACTTGATTTCCAAGAAAAACAAATAAGGGAAGTTTCCTCTTCATTCCCCTTTGGTGTAGCCGACGGTCGACACCCCTATATGGGGTGTTCCGGAACCTTCTTTTCTTCCTCCATTTATTCCACAACGCTCGTTAATACTTAACTCTTAATTATTTAACGGTCGTTAAAGTTATAGCTCGGTTTAACTTAATAAATATAATAAATATATTTATTTAATAAATTAACTCTTTACCTATTGAGTGCAATCCCATAATCTCGAGTTCGATCCTATCACACAACTATTTACTATAAGTCCCTAAACATTCATCAACTGCCGGGCAGCCGCAAAAATAGGGCGGCAGTAGGTATGATGTTCTAGCAGCCGAGATCCTTAGCTCTCGATGGGGTGTGTTTGATTTACAGTCAGCCTAAAAAGGGGAGGAAAGAATTTTTCTTTGATCTTGATTTCATTACGGGGGTGTTCTTGTTCATCATTTTCAAATTTCAATTTATTACGGTAAACATCAAACCTTATTTCTTATGTTATCTTTCAATGAATCATGAATTAAATTAAAAGAAATGATATGAAACATATGTAATTATAATCAAAACAAGGAAGGGATCACGTTTGGTTTGAGGTTTTATGGCACGAAAACCGAGAACCCCTAATGGGGGGTGCTCTTGATGGGTTTCTTTGACCAGCCAGCCGAGAGTTTAAACTCTCGGTGGGTGGTTTGTTTTGACAGCCGCAGCCCCAAAAGGGCCACGGTGGGAAGACCATGCTGCGCAGTGGCAGCCGAGAACACAGGTCTCGGTGGGTAGATCCTGCTAGCAGTCGAAAGGCCATAAGACTAGTGGGAGTTTTGTGTGCTGGGCAGCCGCAAGGCCTTATGAAGCAGCGGTGGGAACCAACTAAAGGTTTATATAGTTCATAACAATTACACAAAACCCTAAACAATATCAAAGCACACATATAGCGGAAGCGATTTAACAAGATCATATTAACAAAATTATAATTAATCGAATTAGGGTTACATACCTTTTAGTCAAAGCAAATCCAAAAGATAAAGAACGAATCACCAATTAGGGTTTCTATCAAACACCACCAAGATATAGTCTAAAGTAAAACTATATTACGTTCTTGTACACACGTAATACAACGAGCTAACCGTGATTCTAGCACGTGTAAACCGAGCTTCTACGCTTGTGGAAAAACTACCTAACAAGCCTATAGAGGGGCTAGGACTATATTATAAGCAATATTGAAAGAACAAGAAAACCAACCGAAACACCTTTGTGGTTTCTTGTTGCGATCGACCCAAAGGAAAATAGAAGGGAGGGATAAAAAAATATGAAGGCTATGGGGTTGTTTATATAGGCTTAAGAAACTTGATTTCCAAGCAAAACAAATAAGGCAAGTTTCCTCTTCCTTCCCCTTTGGTGTAGCCGACGGTCGACACCCCTATATGGGGTGTTCCAGAACCTTCTTGTCTTCTTCCATTTATTCCACAACGCTCGTTAATACTTAACTCTTAATTATTTAACGGTCGTTAAAGTTATAGCTCACTTTAATTTAATAAATATAATAAATATATTAATTTAATAAATTAAGTCTTTACGCATTGAGTGCAATCCCGTAATCTCGAGTTTGATCCTATCACACGACTATTCAATATAAGTCCATAAACTTTCAGCTCCCACTTAGACATATTACAAATATCGTGATTACATTGACTAGCGTCTAGTTGCACTAGAAATGTCTCTAGTACAACTCGAGTAAGGTCTCCTGGATAAAACTTTTTAATGATTCATCATTATTATTATCCTTTTATTTCTAATACAACGTTAATAAGGATATGGATCTCAATCATTTATTTTATTAACCATTATGTTTCTCGTTCACCGATTCAGCAAGATTACCAAAACAAATTTGGGTGTGGCCACACAAATATCTTACTAATCCCACGAGGGCCCCATCTGTATTAAAACTCCAAAACAAAATTGGAGGAAATAAATCCCATATTGACTACAACCAAAACCAATGAATTTTGCAACACTTTTGAAAATAATCCTTATAACTACCAGTTACGTTTAGCGTTAGATTATTCCACAAAAATGCACTAGATTCAAAATAGTTTTCTGGTATCTCAGGTCTAAGGATAACTATTTATGATTTACTTGATGACAACGATCCACAAAGTAAAATCATATAGTTTGGATAAGTCCAATATTCGATTAATCGAATATCATCCAAAATCGATCAATATACTTTCAAGTATACTCTATCGTAATTTTGATTTGTCTTAATTTAATAATATTCCCATATTATTAATCGACAATGGACATTTAGCATAACAACATATTCACGGATTAAAACATGTAAAATAGGATACAAAATTAAGTAATAAGAATAAACGAAACCCAATCTTTATTTTATTAAATAACAATGTCTTAATACACCTCATCCAAATACTAATCACAGATTTATTGCATGAAATCGCTAGCTAGTTTCAACCTAATAGCCTTGGCATGTTTAACTACCTTTGGTCTAGGCAAAGCTTTAGTAAAAGGATCAGCTACATTATCATCTGTGTGAACTTTTATTAATTTGATTTCGCGAGCTTCTACTTGTTCTGGGACGTAGTGATGTCTACGCTTAAAGTGTCTGGCGCCTTTCATGACTCCAGAATCATTGGCGAATATTATTGCAGCAGATATATCAAAATATATAAATTAATAGGTTCTTTTATTGAAGGCATCAATCCAAGATCTCCAATAAACTTCCTAATCCAAACAGCTTCCATTGCAGCTTCTAAAGCAGCCATGTACTCAGATTGAGTAGCATGCATTGCAATCGTTGTTTGTTTCTTACTCTTCTAGTCAACTGCTCCTCCATTGATAACAAACACGTAACCCGTCTGAGACTTCGTATCGTCTTTATCACATTGCCAAGACGCATCACAGAAACATGTCACATTCAGCCATGTATCTGGTTTCCCTCCAAATACCAAAAACATATCTTTCATACTCCTCAAATACTTTAGAATATGTTTAACAGCAGTCCAGTGGAGCTTCCCTGGATTCTGTTGGTATCGACTGACCAAGTTCTGAGCAAACGCCACATCAGCCCTTGTGTATCTTACCGCATACATAATAGATCCTACAACCCAAGCATAAGGCACCCTCGGCATGTATGCCTCCTCTTGAGGAATTGATGCATCTATCTCATGACTCAGATTATGCTTAACTTCCATAGGTTGAAAACCTTTCTTGGAATTATGCATATTATACTTCTTCAATATCTTATCTATATAAGCATCTTTACTTAGACCAATTAACAGTCTTTTCCTATCTCGATAGATCTTAATTCCCAAAATGTATGCAGCTTCTCCTAAATCCTTCATAGAAAAACATTTATCAAAATAATCCTTAACACCTTTAAGTCTTTGAATGTTACTTCCCATGATTAATATGTCATCAACATAATACATCACTCCCACTAACTTTGTGATATACACATGGCTTATCACGATTTTGAATAAATCCAAACTTTTTGATTTCTTCATCAAATCATTTATTCCATTGACATGATGCTTGCTTCAAACCATAATTAGATCTTTGAAGTTTACACGCGTGTTTTATATTCTTAGGATCAGCATACCCTTCCGGTTGTTTCATATAGATGTATTCATCTAAGCGACCGTTCAAGAAGGCAATTTTAACATCCATTTGCTATATCTCATAGTCATAGTACGATGTTATTGCTATGATAATCCTAATAGTCCTTAAGTCTGCTACAAGAGAAAATGTCTCCTCGTAGTCTACGCCAAAAGTTTGAGTAAAACCTTTAGCTACTAAATGAGCTTTATAGGGTTGTATTCTACCGTCCATGTCAGTTCTCTTCTTGTATATCCACTTATGTCTCACTACTTTAGCATTTGGTGGTGAATCTACAAGAATCCAAACATCATTAACTTTCATGGATTTCATTTCCTCATCCATAGCAACCATCCACTTATCCTTCTCAGGATCAAGCATGGCAGAGTTATAATTAGCAAGTTCTCCAAGATCCCCTACTTCATCATCATCCTCTATATTAAGACATATATTGCTATTTGCGTTTTTAATCCTTTCAGATCTCTGCAGAGGAACTAATTCCGTGGAACCGCCAGACTTTCTAGTCCTACACGAATTATTTCGCTAGTGTTTTCAGAAAGTAATGTTTTTATATGACTCTCTTCAAGATCATAGTTTCTCCCACTGAATTATTGATTTATAAGATCACTTTCAAGGAAGTCTCCATACCTAGCAACAATCACTTTGTTCTCAGGTGGACAATAAAAGTAGTAACCCATAGTTTGCTTAGGGTATCCTACAAAGATACATCTCACAGATTGTTGTTGGAGTTTGTCGCCCGAGTCACGTTTCACATACGCCTCGCAATCCCAGACCTTTAAATAAGACAAATATGGCTTCTTTCTATGGTATATTTCATATGGTTTCTTATTCACCTTCTTCGTGGGAACCATATTTAAAATGCAAAAAACAGACTCTAAAGCATAATCCTAAAAGGATAATGGTAAAGTTGTAAGATTAAACATAGATCGCACCATATCTAATAATGTATGATTTCTCCTTTTGGATACACCATTTTTTTGTGGAGTATAGGGAGAAGTAAGATGATGAACAATTCCATTCTCACTTAGATAATCTTTAAAATCTTGAGTTAAAAATTCACCACCTCCATCAGAACAAAGAGCTTTAATCTTCTTTCCTAGTTGCAATTCTACTTCTGCTTTAAACATTTTGAATGTTTCAAATACCTCATGTTTATGCTTAAGTAAATAAACATAACCATAACAACTATAATCATCCATAAATGTTAAGAAGTAGCTAGCACCTTTCCTTGACACATGTCTAAGTGGTCCACACACATCAGTATGTATTAAACTAAGTAGATTAGTAGCCCTTTCAATATTACTATTAAAAGGTTTCTTGGTCATCTTTCCAGAGATACAAGACTCACAGTTATCAAATAATTCATCATTGATATTTTTCAAAAGACCTTCACGTTGAAGCTTTTGTATATGAGTCTTCCCAATATGGGCAAGTATACAATGCCAAAAATATAAGAGTTATTGTAAAAATTTCTCTTCTTACTCATGCTAAAAACAGAATTTGTTGGGTCAAAAAGTTGATGTGGCAGAAACTCAAAAACGAAGAAAACATGAAGTTATTTGTCTAAGTGTTGACAAGAGTATTCCAGGCGTTGTCAAGAACAAATTAGGCGTTGATGGAAGCAAGCATTGTCAAGAACAATCCAAGCATTGTCACATGCAATTCAAGCATTGAAAGAAACATAGACAAGAAGCTTTTAGAAGATTATATTTTGATATATATGCAGGATATATTCTGTATATGTTTATCTAAATAGAAGATTTACTTGTTTATTTGTTTTATCTCTTGTAAACCCTAATCCTTACACTATAAAAGGAACCAAGGGTCTTAGGTTTTTATATCAATTCATTCACAATGTAAACCAAAAAGCGTGTGTGCACTAGACGTGGGATTCAATGTATACATGTCTAGTGGATGTTTGTTATTAATATAATGAACATCCCTTTTGTTTTAATTCATGTTATTCGTGCCTAAACACCTTGTTAATGTATCATGTTCTAATTCCGCTTTGATTATCTAATCATATGAACATGGTGCATTCCTAGTTGCTTCAAAGATCCGGAAACCAAGGTTTCCACGGAATTATTATTATACATGGATTCATTATCATGCAAGTCTATTTCAAACACACCATTCACATAAATTGCATTAAAATAGAAAAAACCATCTTTCCAAACAGAAATTCCATTATTATCAATAGTGTGAACGAATCTAGTATTCAACAAATAAGAAAAGGAAATAACACCCATAACAATTGAAGGTGCATAATGAAAATCATTTAAAATCAGTATTAAACCCAATGATAAAACTAAATTAAATATTCCTATAGCTTCAACTGCTGCTCGTGCGCCATTGCCCTTTTGCAGAAATTGTTCCCCATATGATAACTTCCTTTCCAGTTTAAATCCCTGCAGCGTATTACAAATGTTAATACCGCATCCGTATCATATACCCAGAATTTTAATTTGTATGTCAAATTAAATAATTTGATCATAAATAAAGTACCTAAAGCTGCAGCACTCTGCTCAGACTTCTTCTTTAATTCTCGCGACTCTTCGAGGTAAAGAGGGTAATTCCTCTTCCAGTGACCACTTGCCTTGCAATGGTGACAAGTCTCATCCTTCTAAGATTGATTCTTCTTGACAAAGTTCTTCTTAGGTTTCGAATAAGTCGTAACTTGATTGACCTTATCACCCTTTCCTTTGCCTTTCTTCTTGTTCACTTGCTGTTTTGGCTTACTCACTCTACCCTTTTGTCTAACACCCCCAATTTACCTTGCGCAGCGGAATATCACAATTCGGTGTTAGTCAAAGAATCATCCTACACAAGGCATCTTGAACGACTCAAAATAGACGTTTAAAGTATAAGTAAATTTTAAGTCTTATTAAATTACAACAACAACATCAATATGTAAGTGTTTCCAAACCCAAAATATAACCAGAGTAGCGTTAGGTCCCCACAAACTCAAACCATTTAAAACCAACCCAAATTGTTTAAAATACATTCAAGAAATATAAATTGTCTTTGATAAAAGGGAGGAAAACAAGATAGACCGCCCACAAGCCACAAAAACTGTTGATCCCAAACATAGATCGATTTAGCTTTATGTATACGAGATTAGATCAAGTAATACACTTAGAGAAACCTTTGTATATGCTTATGATAATCTAAGTGTTATGCGGAATTAACACTTAAACAAGAACACATAATGATATAAACAAACTTTCACTTTGATTAATGATATCAAACTTGCTTACAATGAAAGTAGTTTACGAATGAAAACTTATATGAAACATTAACCTAAAGGTCTTCTTTTATAGACATAAGAAGCCTTGTACAATAATCTACGTATCAGCTATTCTAGGTAAAGATAAATATAGAAAATACATTGTTGTTCCTATCTTTACTAGAAGTAATCTAGAATACAATAAACGCGTAGAGTATATCTTCCCATCAGTGCTTGTCTTCAATGTATAGACGCTTGACTTTATCTTGTCAACGCTTGAGCTGTCAGCGCTTGTTTTGCTCTTGTCAACGCTTGTTTTACTCTTGTCAGCGCTCAAGTGATCTGGCCTTAATTTATTCCCAACAATCCTCCCCTAAACTTGATATCCACTCTTATGATCAAGTTTCTGAATAAGCATTAAGGACTAGGAGGAATCTTACAAACCTTCTCATATTGGTAATGAATAAATCTGATCAAGTCTTTTGCCACGTCACTTGAATAATCAATTTCCAGCTGAGTGTCCTTCATCTTCTCCAAAATAGCCTTGGATATGAAATACTGACCATCCACAAGTAGATACTCAGCAAACTTTGTAGAACTCAAATGGTAAACACCAGCAGCTGAATATAGTCTCCATTGAAGACCACTGAGGTCATCTTCAAGATCCTTCCAAATAGAAGGATCCTCATCTTTTGGTCCACACATTCTTTTGAATGTGGACCACAGTTTTATTCCATTAGCCGAAGTTGGTTCTTCAGCCTCATACTTGGTCTCTAGTAACCTCCATAGGTGCACCTAGTCTTCTCTATCACAACTTGCAAACAAAGATATGAGAGTGGTAAAAGTGTGTACCTCTTTGCCATATCTGCCAATTTTCCAAAACCCACATTCATTTTCTTCATAGCTCACAATTGGGTTCCTGGAATCTAGTGGTAACACTTGCACCATATCTGAAGCTTCTAATGGTGAGAGCTTGAGACTCTTTCTTATAACAGCTTCACTTGGATATAGTTGATCCATATCTTTGGGAAACTCAAGAGAAATTCCCTTTTTCACTGGTCTGGGAACAAACATAGCTTTCTTGAGTTTCATTCTTCTGCAAGTTCTTCTTTCCTTTCATCAGAAAGAAGTCTGAGAGTGTTTGCTTCCTACACTCTCACCCAAATGGGATAAGCCTTGCATTCCAACTCATCAAATGTCAATGCCCTCAACTTCTGATAAGTCCATCCTACTCCATGACATCTGAGCAACATGCAGTATAGCTCCCTTCTATCCCTTTTCAACTCTGAGAGAATATTACTTGCCTTGTGTTTCAAAATTACCTGGCAATCCTTTTGAACTCTGAGGAGAATCTCCAAACCCCATATCTGATCTGAAGTGGTCAAGTGTGGATTCTCCATACATCTTTCTTCCCAAGCATTGTACATTTAAACCACCTCTGGCATGTCAAAGTCAACCTGCAATTTCAATTCTCTCAATTTCTCCTTGGCCAACTCTTCTCCATACTCAAGTCTCTCTGGTTCTACAATAATAACACTTGAGTCTGAGCTAGCTCCATCACTTCCTTCTTCTGAAGTAACCACAAATGGTGATTCTTTCACCTCCTTTCTATCTTGTTCCATGATTTGTGCAGCCAATCTTCTATCAAACTCAACTTGAGCTGCATCCTTTGGAACAATCTCTTCTACCATAATACCCTTACCCTTATCTAATGGATCAATGGTTAGTAAGGTAGATGGTGATACCTGTGAAGAAACCTCCTTGATGATGGATGATGACTGGGATACATCACCCTCATGTGCAGGTCTGTCAATGCCCAATTTTGCTGTGTCAGCGCCCAAAATATTTCTGTCAGCATCCAAATTCTCCTTGTCAACGCCCAAATTTCCTGCCTCAGCGCCTTTTGCAATTTCCTCCAACATGGTTGTAAATGATAAATTCAAGTTGGTAGGAGAGACTAAGGACGTATCAAAACCTGTTTGTTTCTTCAAACTTGTAAGGGCCTCAGCAACATCCAAAGATCGACCATCATGGCTGCCCTTCTCACTCAGATTTACTGGATCTTCCTCCCCTTTGGAAGATTCCTCTATACCTCTCCTTGCACTTGCAGTCTCCAAAACAACATTCCTCTCCCTCAATTGCTTGAGTTCAAGGCCTTGTGAGCTGACAACTTGTACCAAGTCTGCATTTTGCTTTTGCAAGCTCATGCAGACTGCCGTCAATTCCATAAGAGTCATTGGTTCCAGTCTGCCCTATTCTAAAATGGGGATTTGACCTCCCAAGTCAGATTCATTGGGCATGGATGAGGACTTAATGATGGTGGGACTGCCTTGGCCAGCTGCTAAGCCAGAACCAATAGTCCCAGCCTTATCCATGTCACCAGCCACACTTGTGGTGGTGGTTCTCTCTGCTACATGGCTAGGACCACCAGAGGAGAACACTCCAATAGTCCTTTGGCGTTTCATCAACCTATATTCAGGGGGTGTAGAAGATGGTGTAGAAGAGTGGGTGGATGTGGGTTGGTTAAGGGGTGTTTGGGTTTGTGAAGGTTGTGTGTCAACGTTGGAAATAGGCACATCAACGCCAACATTTAATGTGTCAGCGTTGAAGGGTTCTTGGGAAAGTTGCATATGTTCAGGTGAAGGTAATGGTTCAGGTATTGGGTCTATTTGTGGTTGGGGGTCTGGTTGAGGTTGAGCTGCTACAATGACATCAAGCATAGCTTGGGTTAAGGGTAGGTCACGATGGGGTGGTGAGTTCATCTTCATAAAGATAGCTTTCTTTTGCACAGGGATCTCATAAAAATCATTATGATCCCTTGTGTAGTATCCTTGAACATCAAAAACCATTTGCAAAAATCGGGGATAAGCTAAAGTCATTTTGTTCCCCTTATTTTTACACATGCCCTCAAAAATCATTTTAGAATAATTAAAATTTTGCCCTGTTGCAATGCACACAATAGCACTTGCAATAGATCTATTGATCTCATTGTGTGCAGTGCATTTGGGACTCAAACATCGAAGGAGGACATGTATGAGGTACTTCCAGGCTGGGGGAAATTCCTGTTTATGATACTTGTTTAAAGTACCTTCATCAGGAAAAGGATATCACAAAGCCCTTAGCCCTTGTTCTATTTCATTAATGGGAAGGGTGGCTATACCATCAGCATCATCAAGATGCAAGGCTTGGCGTACCAAAGCCTCAGTAACCACCCAAGGTCTCCCATGAACAATAGAAGTCAATGTAGTCACTCTATTAACTGTTGAGGAACTTAAAGTTTTCCAAAACTGTTTAATATGTGTGACTGGAATGAGTGGTGCATGAGAAAGAGCATACCTTATGGGGGATGCGTTCAAATACGCCACCATTTGTGTGTATTGGGGAAACAGAGTATCATCAGCTTCAAGATACGCGATCATGTTGTGTTGACTTCTGAACCCCAATTCCAAATCTGATGGTCTAAACTTTGGTGTCATTGTTGAATGCTGTTAAAAATATTTGATGAAGATGAAGTTGATAAGAGAAAATTGTGTTAGACAAGAAGTATAGATACCCTGTTTAAAAATAGGAGCCAAATTTATAGGAGAAGAAAATGCATGTGATTGGCCCAAAAATAGGCAAGTATTTTCAAAATGCAATCATGAAAATATTGAAAAATTATAAGTTTATCTCATGCATTAAATGAAAAGTAACAACTCCCAAAATTACAGCCTAAAAATATGTCCAAAAGTAACAACTGGGTAGGACCCATTGAGTGTCAACGGTAAAAAATAACCTATCAACGCCCAACGGCTATAATCTTGTCAACGTTTGCCTATAGCCATGTCAGCGTCTAAATTGGTCACAACAACGCTTGGAAAAATTCTTGTCCGCGTCCAAAAATAAAAATGTTTAAAAATGAAAAATGACCTTAACAAAGTAATTTATCCTAGAGAAGATAACCAAAAAGCTGATAATTATCATAGGGCGGCAAGCATTGTCCAGTTATGCACACTTGCTTAAGCAAGATAGACATAACAGTCCTCTAGTGTCCCTTGCAAACCAAAGCTGTTAACAACCAAGTTACCTTATAAAATTCCTTGTTACTCCCAGGTAAATCCCATAACAAAACTATTCCCAAGTCTCCCAACAGACCACAACCAATTCTAGGCCAAAAATGTCTTGGCAGCATGCATAGTATATCAACTTTGCATGCTACAGTGCCTCATGATTTAGTAAAACTAACTCATACTCACATGTGGACACAATCTAGAATTGTGATAAGAGTATCATATGGATACCCAAACATCCTAAAGGTTCCTAAAACCTCCCCTTAAACTATGATACATAAGTTTGCCAAAAATATGCATGAACATAAAAATTTATGTCAAGATAGGAATTTAAAATTCCAACCATCATCCATAAATAAAAACTTATCCAAATGCTTCTCCATTGATCCATAAGCAACTCTGTATCCAATGGTATACTGCTAACACCATCTGCACATCTAGATTGAAAACCACAAAACTAACATTGTTGCTGACAACGCCCCGATAACACATGACAGCGTTGAGGGAAGCTTTGTCAGCGTTAGACAATTATATTGCTAACAACGTTACAAAAACACTTATCAGCGTTCAAGCAACCTTTGTCAGTGTTAGAAAAATATAGTGGAAAATCTAAATCATCAATAAGACTAATAACAATGCATCATCCTGTACATACTTTTACAAAAAGACTCCAAAACATATATTATGTGAGATTGATCATTCCAATACTTGTTACCAAGTACTAAAACCTCCCAGCATCAAAAGGTTTAGTTAGTAAATCTGACACATTTTCCTCAGTGATAACCCTTTCTGGTTGTATTAAACCTTTTTCAAAACAGTCTCTTATAAAATGGTGTCTAATTTCTATGTGTTTAGTTTTAGAATGATGTATAGGATTCTTAATGATGCATAAAGTGCTGTTATTGTCAAAAAATATCTTGGTATGCATGAAATTATACCCATAGTCCAACAGCTGGTTCTGAATCCACAAAACTTGTCCACAACAAGCAGCTGTAGCAACATACTCAGCTTCAGTTGTAGAATTAGCCACCACTGTTTGTTTCTTGCATTGCCAAGATATCAACCTGCTCCTAAGAAACTGACATCCACCAGTTGTGGATTTCCTATCAAATTTATCACCTCCATAATCACTATCTGAATATGCAATCAGCTCCAATGGTGAATCCTTTGGGTACCACAAGCCAAGACCAGGATAGCATCTTAGGTACCTAAAGATCCTCTTCACAGCAAAAAGGTGACATTCTTAGGGAGTCACTTGATGGCGTGCACAAGCACACACAGCAAACATGATGTCAGGTCTGGAGGCTGTAAGATGCATCAAGGATCCAATCATGGATCTATAGTGCCTGACATCAACATCTTTCCCATCTCTAATCTTTCCCCAAGGGTGTTCTCTATCCATAGGAGTAGTAGCCCTCTTTTCATGTGGAGAAAAGCCAAACTTCTAAAAGATCTCAGCCACATATTTATCCTGGGAGATGAAGATACCATCTTCTTTCTGCTGAACTTGTAAACCAAGAAAGAAGTTCATCTCCCCCATAGCACTCATCTTGAATTTGTCTGTCATAAGCTTGGAGAAATCCTCACTCATCTTTGGATCAGTAGACCCAAAAAGGATATCATCAACATAGACCTGGAAAAGCAACACATCCTTGCCTTTCTTCTTTGTAAATAGTGTCTGATCTATGGTGCCCCTCTTGAATCCATTGTCCACCAAATAGGTAGACAAAGTACCATACCATGCTCTAGGGGCTTGATGAAGGCCATACATAGCCTTTTTGACTCTATACACTTTATCTGGATTCTCTGGATCCTCAAAACCAGGAGGCTGCATCACATATACCTCCTCAACAATAGTTCCATAGAGGAAGGCACTCTTGACATCCATTTGATAGACAGTGAAGCCCATGCAAGATGCATAGGCTAAAAAGATCCTTATAGCTTCAATCCTTGCAACTGGTGCAAAGACTTCCTCATAGTCTATCCCATCCTCTTGTGTATATCCCTGAGCTACTAACCTTGCCTTGTTTCTGACCATAATACCTCTTTCATCTCTCTTGTTCCTTAGAACCCATCTTGTCCCAATAGGTCTGACATATCTGGGACAATCAACCAGCTCCCAAACATCCTGAATTGCAAATTGGTGAAGCTCATCCTGCATTGCTTCCACCCAACTTGGTTCTTTAAGAGCATCAAATATTTTCTTGGGTTCCTGTTGTGACAGAAAACAGGCAAACAAACATGCTTACACAAGAGGGGTATCAACCTTCTTGTGTATATTGGCAATAAACCCACCAAGACCTTGATGAGATCTTATAGTCTGAACTGGAGTCATAATATCACCAATGATTTGAGAAGTGGGGTGATTCTTCATAGTGGAAGTGAGAACTCCTCCTTCAAAAAGTCTGGTGTCCTCAACCTCATTCTCCATGTTGCCAATATCTTCTTCATCAGACTCTCTTTCATCAACATGAGGATGAACCTCTTCATATATATTAGAAGGTTCACCTTGTTCAAAAATGGAAGAGAAAAGATGTGCAGAAGTGTTGTCAACGCCTGAACCTTGTTTGTCAGCGCTTGGGCTGACAACGCTTGAACTGTTGTTGTCAACGTCTGAACCATCAACGTCTGAATTGGTCTTGTCAGCGCTAGATTTGCCTTTGTCAGCGCCTGAAGGACCATGCATGTTTGTATCTGGTGGTACTTGGAGACCACCATTGTCTTTACCAGCAGCAGCAGCAGCAAAAGCATCTGTCCAAATGGGAATTGTAACATATTCTTGTATAAGAGATGTCTTTTCTGCTTGTGATCCAAACTTTTCATGAACCTGTGTACCTGAAACATCAAAAACTTGTTCCTCCACAACATTTGAAGTGACCTTCACAATGTCTGGATTAGTGACAGGCATATAATTAAAGTTCTAGATAAAGGTTCCAAGTCAAACAACCAATTAGGACCACTTTCAGGATCACTAGGTTTATTTTCTAAAAACCTAACATGTACTCTTTCAAGTATACATTTTTCTTCTTTAAGATAAACCCTATATCCCTTGCTCCGCACTGAATATCCCATGAAGTAGCCTTCATCACCTTTTGCACTAAATTTACCTAAGGCATCACTAGTGTCTAAAACTACTACATGACAACCAAAAGGTCTGAGAAAACCAATATTAGGTTTTCTTCCCCAAAGTAACTCATAAGGTGTTTTATTCTGAATTTTGTTAACCAATACTCTATTTTGAACATAACAAGCTGTATTAACAGCCTCAGCCCAAAAGGCTATAGGAAAATGAGCATCAGCTAACATTGTTCTGGCTGCTTCAATTAGGGTTCTATTTTTCCTCTCAGCAACCCCATTTTGCTGTGGGGTTCTAGCAATACTAAATTGCCTAGTAATTCCTTTCCTGGCACAGAAATCATCTAGCTTCTTATTCCTAAATTCACCACCATTATCACTCCTAAGCATTTTAACTTCATTGCCAGACCTCTTCTCAATCTGAGTGATAAAATCCATTAGAATATTAGCTGTGTCACTCTTCATAGCTAGAAAGAATATCCAAGTAAACCTAGAAAAGTCATTTGTGATGACAAAGCAATATGACTTACCATTCAAACTTTCGATATTGGTTGGACCAAAGAGGTCCATGTGTAGCATATGAAGAGGTCTAGAAATAGTATGCACCTGTTTGGACTTGAATGAGACCTTGTGCTGTTTGCCTTTAAGACATGCAACACAAGAGTGGTCATTGTGGAAGGCCTTCTCAGGCAAACCATCAACCAAGCCAAGTCTCACAAGCCTATTTATATTTTTAAAATTTATGTGCCCTAGTCTCTTGTGCCACAAATTACTTTCATCTACTGAGGCTTTAGCATAAAAACAAGACATATTGTTATTCATTCTAATCCCATTCAGTTTCACATTATATATGTCTTTATGCCTAGTTGTTCTATATTCAATATATTTCTCATCTGGGATCTTATAATCCTTGCTTAACACCAAACACTCAGTATCAGTAAACAGAACTTTATTGTTGTTATCACAAACTTGTGATACACTAAAAAGGTTGTAATCAAGTTCTTTTACCAAGAATACGTTTTCAAAACGCAAGTTCTTGTTGAGAAGGGTTCCTTTGCCTGTGATAGTACCATATCCGCCTCCAAAGAAAACCTTATCACCATCCTTAATGGGAGTGAAGTTGGTCAAATAGTCTTCCTTCCTTGTCATGTGCCTTGAGCATCCACTATCCCAATATCCATAATCATTGACCTGTCTTTGAATGCCCTGCACATAAAGAAAACAAATTAGTTTTCTTTGGGAACCCAAGTCTTAAAAGACTTGGATTCATCTGGTTGTTTAATAAGAACAGACTTAGTTCTCACAACAACCCCATTCACATCCTTCTTAGGATGAAATACCCAGTTAACCCCAATAGGTTTTGTAATGACCTTTGAAATGTAATGAAATCTGTTGCAGGTCATTGAATCCCATTATGATTAGGGTTTTGATCTTTCTTGGGTCTCCATGTTAAGCTTGAAGAAGCTTTGGACCCCTTACCCTGTGGTTGCAAATATTTAGGTCTGGTCACGTTTTTGTCAGCGTTGGAATTGGTCTTGTCAACGCTGAAGTTACCCTTGTCAGCGTTGAACCTAGGGTTTGCTACAGAAACCCATTGCCTATTAGACCCAGTATTTGTCTTTTGAAATTGTCTTTGTCCCTGAGTGTTAGACCCTCTAGTAAAGAATGGGGCAGGTCTAACAACTTGTGGACTTTGCTGCACACAAGGTTTGGGTCTGACAACGTTTGACTTTCTAAAAACGTTGACTTTGTTCCTATCAGCGCTGAAATTGTTCCTGTCAGCGCTGGCTTTGGAAGCGTTGACACACTTGTATGCCAAGTGTGAAAAGCTACCACAAGTGTAACAGGCTTTTCTAGACGCAACTTTAGGTCTAGAAGAGAAGAAGCCTCTTCCATTATTGCTGACTTGGCTCTTGGGTGACCTAGTATTCCTATACATCTCTGCATATTTAATGCTAGGTTTTCTATCTGTGTTTGAGCCTAGGTCAACAGCTTTACTAGTGACTGGGTTAGTAACCTTAATGGGTGTTGACTCATTTGGACTTTCACATAGTAAGCCACCCTTAACAAACAAAGTAGGGTTAGCTTTCTTCCATTCATTCAGGTCAGTCAACTTTTGTTGGTACTCTTCAACTGGAGTGACAACTCTTGGTGGAGGAATGAATTCCTCCTCATGGAATTCTGGAAAACCAGTCCAAGATAGGTCCTTTTGTTGGACACCATAGAAGTCACCAGCTGGTGGTGGAACCAAAGAGTAATCATTCATCCCAATCCCAGTCATGTCCTTAGGATCCCTTTGTTTACCCACACAGTCTCCTAAGGTTTGAGTAGCTCTATCAAATCTTTGAATTTTAAGGCCAACATTATCCTTATTCTTAATGGCCTCATCTAGCTTAGCCTGTAACTCACCATTAACCCTTTCCATGATGTTTCTAATATCCATACTAGCATTTAACTCATGTTTTAAGATATTTATTTTATCTTTTAAGTCAAATTCCATCTTCTTGTATTCAGAAACTGTTTTCTCAGTTTGAGTGAGAGCTAGTTGGTAATTAGACAGCTTGCACTTTTCAGTACTCACATCACTCAATAATCTTAACACTTCTTTGTTAAGCTTCTCAGTGTTTAAACTACAACCTTTACTACAAAAAGCATCATTGTATACCTCATTATCAGATGAAGAGGAGGAGTGTGCCATGAGAGCATATTCAACATGCTCTTCTTCTTCAACCTCAGCAACCAAAGCTTTATCCTCTTCAACATTCTTAGCCAGAAAGCTCCAATCCCATCCCATACCATCAATTCCTTGAACTACAACCATGGCTTTGGAATCCTGAGCTTTAACAACTTGACTTGAGGGTTTACCAGCATCAGATCTTCTAGGAGATCTGCATTCCCACATGAAGTGCCCCATACGATGACAGTTGTAGCATTCAACCTTGGATTTATCAAATCCAGCTGTGTCTTTTGCATTGAAGGTCATCTTCTTCTTAAACCTTTTGTTCCACCTGTTTGCTCTTATACTAGCAAGAGCCATGTTCCACTTAATGTCCATCTCTTCCAAGTGGTCATCACTTATCTGCTCAAGGTCCTCATATGTAATCACTGAACCATTGGGCAAAGAAGCAATATAAGCACATACAGTATCTAAATCTAAACCAGCAGGTTTAACTCTTGGGGAGTCACTTTTGAATGTGTCAGCGTCTGAAAAGGAGACGTTGACAGGACTTGTTCCAACGCTGACACATGATGATCCAGTAACTTGTTGATCCCAAACTTAGATCGATTAGCTTTGTATATACGAGATTAGATCAAGTAATACACGTAGAGAAACCTTTGTATATGCTTTATGAATCTAAGTGTTATGCGGAATTTAACACTTAAACAAGAACACACAAGATGTAAACAAACTTTCACTTTGATTATGAATGTCGAACTTGCTTACAATGAAAGATGTTTACGAATGAAAACTTATATAAAACTCATATTGAACATTAACCTAAAGGCCTTCTTTTATAGACATAAGAAGCCTTGTACAATAATCTACGTATCAACTATTCTAGGTAAAGATAAACATAGAAAATACATTGTCGTTTCTATCCTTACTAGAAGTATTCTAGAATATAATAAACGTGTAGATTATATCTTTCATCAGTGCTTGTCTTCAATGTGTCAACGCTTGACTTTAACTTGTCAACGCTTGAGTTGTCAGCGCTTGCTTTGTTCTTGTCAACGCTTGAATTGTTCTTGTCAGCGCTCAAGTGATCTGGCCTTAATTTATTCCCAACAATCCTCCCATAAACTTGATATCCACTCTTATGATCAAGTTTCTGAATAAGCATTAAGGACTAGGAGGAGTCTGACAAACCTTCTCATATTGGTAATGAATAAATCTGATCAAATCTTTTGCCACGTCACTTGAATAATCTATTTCCAGCTGAGTGTCCTTCATCTTTTCCAAAACAGCCTTGGATATGAAATACTGAGCATCCACAAGTAGATACTCAGCAAACTTTGTAGAACTCAAATGGTATACACCAGCAGCTGAATATAACCTCCATTGAAGACCACTGAGGTCATCTTCAAGATCCTTCCAAATTGCAGGATCCTCATCTTTTGGTCCACACATTCTTTTGAATGTGATCCAAAGTTTTATTCCATTAGCTGAAGTTGGTGCTTCAGCCTCATACTTGGTCTCCAGCAACCTCCAAAGGTCCACCAAGTCTTCTCTATCACAATTTGCAAACAAAGATATGAGAGTGGTAAAAGTGTGTACCTCCTTGCCAAATCTGCCAATCTTCCAGAACCCACATTCATCTTCTTCATAGCTCACAATTGGGTTCCTGGAATCCAATGGTAACACTTGCACCATATCTGAAGCTTCTAATGGGGAGAGCTTGAGGCTCTTTCTTATAACTGCTTCACTTGGATATAGTGGATCCATATCTTTTGGAAACTCAAATTTAATTCCCTTCTTCACTGGCCTGGGAACCATCATAGCTTTCTTGATTTCCATTTCTTCTGCAAGTTGCTCCTTTCTTTCATCTGAAAGAAGTCTGAGAGTGTTTGCTTCCTGCACTCTCACCCAAATGGGATAAGCCCTGTTTTCCAACTCATCAAATGTCAAAGCCTTCAACTTCTGATATGTCCATCCAACTCCATGACATCTGAGAAACATAAAGTAGAGCTCCCTTCTATCCCTTTTCAACTCTGAGAGAATATTGCTTGCCTTATGTTTCAAAATTACCTTACAATCCTTCTGAACTCTAAGAAGAAGCTCTAATCCCCATATTTGATCTGAAATGGTCAAGTCTGGATTATCCATGCAGCTTTCTTCCCAAGCATTATACATTTGAACCACCTCTGGCATGTCAAAGTCAACCTGCAATTTCAATTCTTTCAGCTTCTCTTTGGCCAACTCATCTCCATACTCAAGCCTTTCAGGTTCTATAATCATTACACTTGAGTCTGAGCTAGCTCCATCACTTTCTTCTTCTGAAGTCACAACAAATGGTGACTTCTCCTTTTCATCTTGTTCCATCATTTGTTCAGCCAATCTTCTATCAAATTCAACTTGAGCTGCATCCTTTGGAACAATCTCTTCTACCATTTTACCCTTACCCTTATCTGATGGTGCAATGGTTGGTAAGGTAGATGGTAATACCTGAGTAGAAACCTCCTTGATGATAGATGATGACTGGGATACATCACCTTCATGTGCAGGTCTGTCAACGCCCAAATTTGTCCTATCAGCGCCCAAAATACTTCTATCAGCGTCCAAATTTTCCTTGTCAACGCTCAAATATCTTCCCTCAGCGCCTTGTGTAACCTCTCTCAACATAGCTGTAAATGATAAATTTAGGTTGGTGGGAGAGATTAAGGACGTATCAAAACCTGTTTGTTTCTTCAAAGTTGTAAGGGCTTCAGCAACATCCATTGATTGACCATCCTGGCTGCCCTTATCACTCCTAGCACGATCACTTTCCAAAACAACAATCCTCTCCCTCAATTGCTTGAGTTCAAGGCCTTGTGAGCTGACAATTTGTACTAAGTCTGCATTTTGCTTTTGCAAGCTAATGCAGACTGCCGTCAATTCTATAAGAGTCATTGGTTCCAGTCTGCCCTCTTCTAAAATGGGGATTTGACCTCCCAAATCAGATTCATTGGGCAAGGATGAGGACTTAATGATGGTGGGACTGCCTTGGCCAGCTTCTAAGCCAGAACCAATAGTCCCAGCCTCATCCAGGTCACCAGCCACACTTGTGGTGGTGGTTCTCTCTGCTTCATGGCTAGGACCGCCAGAGGAGAACACTCCAGTAGTCCTTTGGCGTTTCATCAACCTATATTCAGGGGGTGTAAAAGATGGTGTGTAAGAATGGGTAGATGTGGGTTGGTTAAGGGGTGTTTGGGATTGTGAAGGTTGTGTGTCAACGTTGGAAATAGGCAGATCAACGCCAACATTTGATGTGTCAGCGTCAAAGGGTTCTTGGTCAAGTTGCATGTGTTCAGGTAAAGGTAAAGGTTCAGGAATTGGTTCAAGTTGTGGTTGAGGGTCAATTTGAGGTTGAGGGTCTGGTTGGGGTTGTGCTGCTGCAATAACAGCAAGCATGGCTTGGGTTAAAGGTAAGTCTCTATGGGGTGGTGAATCCATCTTCATAAAAATAGATTTCTTTTGCTCAGGGATCTTATAAAAATCATTGTGATCCCTTGAGCAGTATCCTTCATCATCAAAAACCATTTGCAGAAAACGGGGATAAGCTAAAGTCATTTTTGTCCCCTTGTTTTTACACATCCCCTCAAAAATAATTTTAGAATAGTTATATTTTTGCCCTGTTGCATTGCACACAATAGCACTTGCAATGGATCTATTGATCTCATTGTGTGCAGTACATTTGGGACTCAAACATTGAAGGAGGACGTGTATGAGGTACTTCCAGGCTGGGGTAAATTCCTGCTTATGATACTTGTTTAGAGTACCTTCATCAGGAAAAGGATATCCCAAAGCCCTAAGCCCTTGTTCTATTTCATTTATGGGAAGGGTGGCTATACCATCAGCATCATCAAGATGCAAGGCTTGGCGTACCAAGGCCTCAGTAACCACCAAGATCTCCCATGAACAATAGAAGTCAATGTGGTCACTCCATTAACTGTTGAGGAACTGACAGTGTTCCAAAACTGCTTAATGTGTGTGACTGGAATGAGTGGTGCATGAGAAAGAGCATACCTTAATGGGGATGCGTTCAAATACGCCACCATTTGTGTGTATTGAGGAAACAGAGCATCATCAGCTACAAGATAAGCAATCATGTTGTGTTGTGATCTGAACCCCAATGCCAATTCTGCTGAGTTAAACTTTGGTGCCATTGATGAAAGCTGTTAATTTTAAGTGTAGAAGATGAAGTTGATAAGAGAAAATTGTTAGACAAGAATTATAGATACCCTGTTTAAAATAGGAGCCAAATTTATAGGAGAGAAAGAATGCATGTGATTGGCCCAAAAATAGGCAAAGATTTTCAAAAATCAATCATGAAAATATTGAAAAAGTTATAAGTTATCTCATGCATTAAATGAAAGTAACAACTCCTAAAATTACGGCTTGAAAATATGTCAAAAAGTAACAACTGGGTAGGTCCCATTGAGTGTCAACGATCAAAAATAACCTATCAACGCCCAACGGCTATAATCTTGTCAACGTTTGCCTAAAGCCATGTCAGCGTCCAATTTGGTCACAACAACGCTTGGAAAATTCTTGTCAGCGTCCAAAAATAAAATTATTTTAAAAAGTGAAAAATGACCTTAACAAGTAATTTATCCTAGAGAAGATAACCAAAAGCTGATAATTATCATAGGGCGGCAAGCACTGTCCAGTTATGCACACTTGCATAAGCAAGATAGACATAACAGTCCTCTAGTGTCCCTTGCTAACCAAAACTCTTAACAACAAAGTTACCTTATAAAATCCTTGTTACTCCCAGGTAAATCCCATATCAAAATCATTCCCAAGTCTCCCAACAGACCACAACCAATTCTAGGCCAAAAATGTCTTGGCAGCATGCAAAGTTGATATACTATGCATGCTACAGTGCCTCATGATTTAGTAAAACTATCTCATACTCACCTGTGGACACAATCTAGAATTGTGATAAGAGTATCATATGGATACCCAAACATCCTAAAGGTTCCTAAAACCTTCCCTTAAACTATGATACAAAAAGTTTGCTAAAATCATGCATGAACATAAAAAATTTATGTCAAGATAGGAATGAAACATTCCAACCATCATCCATAAATAAAAACTTGTCCAAATGCTTCTCCATTGATCCATAAGCAACTCTGTATCCAATGGTATACTGCTAACACCATCTGCACATTTAGATTGAAAACCACAAAACTAACATTGTTGCTGACAACGCCCCGATAACATATGACAGCGTTGAGGGAAGCTTTGTCAGTGTTAGACAATTATATTGCTGACAACGTTGCAAAAACACTTATCAGTGTTCAAGCAACCTTTGTCAGTGTTAGAAAAATATAGTGGAAAATCTAAATCATCAATAAGACCAATAATAATAATGCATCATCCTGTACATACTTTTACAAAAAGAATCCAAAACACATCTTATGTGAGATTGACCATTCCAATACTTGTTACCAAGTATTGAAATCTCCCAGCATCAAAAGGATTAGTTAATAAATCTGACACATTTTCCTCAGTGTCAACCCTATCTGGTTGTATTAAACCTTTCTCAAAGCAATCTCTTATAAAATGGTGTCTAATTTCTATGTGTTTAGTTTTAGAATGATGTACAGGATTCTTAATGATGCATAAAGTACTATTATTGTCAACAAATATAATAGTATGCATGAAATTATACCCATAGTCCAACAGCTGGTTCTGAATCCACAACACTTGACCACAACATGCAGCTGCAGCCACATACTCTGCTTCAATTGTAGAATTAGCCACCACTGTTTGTTTCTTGCATTGCCAAGATATTAACCTGCTCCCAAGAAACTGACATCCACCAGTTGTGGATTTCCTATCAAACTTATCACCTCCATAATCACTATCTGAATATGCAATCAGCTCTAATGGTGATTCCTTTGGGTACCACAAACCAAGACTAGGATAGCATCTTAGGTACCTAAAGATCCTCTTCACAGCATAAAGGTGACATTCTTTGGGAGTCACTTGATGACGTCCACAAGCACACACAACAAACATAATGTCAGGTCTGGAAGTAGTAAGATACATCAAGGATCCAATCATGGATCTATAATGCCTGACATCAACATTTTTCCCATCTCCAATCTTTCCCCAAGGGTGTTCTCTATCCATAGGAGTAGTAGCCCTCTTTTCATGTGGAGTAAAGCCAAACTTCTTCAAGATCTCAGCAACATATTTGTCCTGGGAGATGAAGATACCATCCTCTTTCTACTGAACTTGTAAACCTAGAAAGAAGTTCATCTCCCCCATAGCACTCATCTTGATTTTGTCTGTCATAAGCTTGGAGAAATCCTCACTCATCTTTGGATCAGTAGACCTAAAAATGATATCATCAACATAGACCTGCACAAGCAACACATCCTTGCCTTTCTTCTTTGTAAATAGTGTTTGATCTATGGTGCCCCTCTTGAATCCATTGTCCACCAAATAGGTATACAAAGTACCATACCATGCTCTAGGGGCTTGATGAAGGCCATACATAGCCTTTTTGACTCTATACACTTTATCTGGATGCTCTAGAGCCTCAAAACCAGGAGGTTGCATTACATAAACTTCCTCAACAATGGTGCCATAGAGAAAAGCACTCTTAACATCCATCTGATAGACTGTAAAGCCCATGCAGGAGGCATAGGCTAGAAAAATCCTAATAGCTTCAATCCTTGCAACTGGTGCAAAGACCTCCTCATAGTCTATCCCCTCCTCTAGTGTATAACCTTGAGCCACTAACCTTGCCTTCTTTCTGACCACAATGCCTCTTTCATCTCTTTTGTTCCTTAGAACCCATCTTGTCCCTATAGGTCTGACATATCTAGGACAATCAACCAACTCCCAAACATCCTGAATTGCAAATTGGTGAAGCTCATCCTGCATTGCTTCCACCCAACTTGGTTCTTTGAGAGCATTAAATATTTTCTTGGGTTCTTCTTGTGATAGAAAACATGCAAACAAACATGCTTGCACAAGAGGGGTATCAACCTTCTTGTGTATATTGGCAATAAACCCACCAAGACCTTGATGAGATCTTCTAGTCTGAACTGGAGTCATAATATCACCAATGATCTGAGATGTGGGGTGATTCTTCATTGTGGAAGTGAGAACTCCTCCTTCAAAAAGTCTGGTGTCCTCAACCTCACGCTCCATGTTGCCAATATCTTCTTCATCAGACTCTCTTTGATCAATGTGAACTTCTTAAAGAATATTGGAAGGTCCACCTTGTTCAAAATTGGAAGAGAAAAGATGCCCATAAGTGTTGTCAACGTCTGAATCTTGGTTGTCAGCGTCTGGGCTGACAGCGCTTGAAATGTTGTTGTCAACGTCTGAGCCATCAACGTCTGAATTGGTCTTGTCAGCGCTAGATTTGCCTTTGTCAGCGCCTGAAGAACCATGCATGTTTGTATCTGGTGGTATTTGGAAACCACCATTATCTTGTCCAGCAGCAGCTGCAGCAAAAGCATCTGTCCAAATGGGAATTGTGACATACTCTAATGTAGGAGATGCCTTTTCTGCTTGTGATCCAACCTTCTCATGAACCTGTGTACCTGAAACATTAACAACTTGTTCCTCCACAACATTTGAAGTTACCTTCACAATGTCTGGATTAGTGACAGGCATATAATTTAAAGTTCTAGATAAGGGTTCCAAATCAAACAACCAATTAGGACCACTTTCAGGATCACTAGGTTTATTCTCTAAGAACCTAACATGTACTCTCTCAACTATACGTTTGTCCTCTTTAAGATAAACCCTATAACCCTTGCTCTGGACTGAATACCCCATGAAATAGACCTCATCACCGTTTGCACTAAATTTCCCTAAGGCATCACTAGTATCCAACACTACTACATGACAACCAAAAGGTCTGAGAAAACCAATATTAGGTTTTCTTCCCCAAAGTAACTCATAAGGTGTTTTGTTCTGAATTTTGTTAACCAATGCTCTATTTTGCACATAGCATGCTGTATTAACAGCCTCAGCCCAAAAGGCTATTGGAAAGTGAACATCAGCCAACATTGTTCTGGCTGCTTCAATTAGGGTTCTATTTTTCCTCTCAGCAACCCCATTTTGTTGTGGGGTTCTAGCAATACTAAATTGCCTAGTAATTCCTTTCCTGGCACATAAATCATCTAGCTTCTTGTTCCTAAATTCTCCACCATTATCACTCCTAAGCATTTTAACCTCATTGCCAGACCTTTTCTCAATCTGAGTGATAAAATCAATAAGAACATCAGCTGTGTCACTCTTCATAGCTAGAAAGAAAGTCCAAGTAAATCAAGAGAAGTCATCTGTGACAACAAAACAATATGACTTACCATTCAAACTTTCTATATTTGTTGGACCAAAGAGGTCCATGTGAAGCATATGAAGAGGTATGGAACTAGTATGCACCTGTTTGGACTTGAATGAGACCTTGTGTTGCTTGCCTTTAAGACATGCAACACAAGAGTGGTCATTGTGGAAGGCCTTCTCAGGCAAACCATCAACTAAACCAAGCCTCACAAGTCTATTTATATTTTTAAAATTTATGTGCCCTAGTCTCCTGTTCCACAAATTACTCTCATCTACTGAGGCCTTAGCATAAAAACAAGACATATTGGTATTCATTTTAATCCCATTTAAATTCACATTATATATGTACTTATGCCTAGGTGTTCTATACTCAATATATTTCTCATCAGGGATCTTAAAATTCTTGCTTAACACCAAACACTCAGTATCAGTAAAAAGAACTTTATTTTTGTTATCACATACTTGTGATACACTAAACAGATTAAAATCAAGTTCTTTTACCAGGAAGACGTTCTCAAAACGCAGATTATTGGTGAGAAGGGTTCCTTTGCTTGTGATAGTTCCATATCCTCCTCCAAAGTAAACCTTATCACCATCTTTAATAGGAGTGAAACTCGTCAGATAGTCTTCCTTCCCTGTCATGTGCCTTGAGCATCCACTATCCCAATATCCATAATCATTGATCTGTCTTTGAATGCCCTGTACATAAAGAAAACAAATTAGTTTTCTTTGGGAACCCAAGTCTTAAAAGACTTGGATTCATCTGGTTGTTCAATAAGAACAGACTTAGTTCTCACAACAACCCCATTCTCATCCTTTTTAGGATGAAATACCCAGTTAACCCCAATAGATTTTGTAATGACCTTTGAAATGTAATTAAATCTATTGCAAGTCATTGAAATCCCATTATCATTAGGGTTTTGATCTTTCTTGGGTCTCCTTGTTAAGCTTGAAGAAGCTTTAGACCCCTTACCTAGTGGCTGCAAATATTTAGGTCTGGTCACGTTTCTGTCAGCGTTAGAATTTGTCCTGTCAACGCTGAAATTACCCTTGTCAGCGTTGAACCTAGGGTTTGCTTTAGGAACCCATTGCCTATTTTACCAGGTGTTTGTCTTTTGAAATGGTCTTTGTCCATGAGTGTTAGACCTTCTAGAAAAGAATGGGGCAGGTCTAATCACTTGTGGACTTTGCTGCACACAAGGTTTGGGTCTGACAACGTTTGACTTTCTAACAACGTTGACTTTCTTCCTGTCAGCGCTGAAATTGTTCATGTCAGCGCTGGCTTTGGGAGCGTTGACACACTTGTATGCCAAATGTGAAAAGCTACCACAAGTATAACAGGCTTTCTTAGACACAACCTTAGGTCTAGAAGAGAAGAAACCTGTTCCATGATTGCTAACTTGGCTCTTGGGTGACCTATTATTCCTATACATCTCTGCATATTTAATGGTAGGTCTTCTAACAGTGTTTGAGCCTAGGTCAACAGCTTTACCAGTGATTGGGTGAGTAACCTTAATGGGTGGTGATTCATTGGGACTTTCACATAGCAAACCTCCCTTAACAAATAAAGTAGGGTTAGCTTTCTTCAACTCATTTAGGTCAGTCAATTTTTGTTGATACTCTTCCACTGGAGTGACAACTCTTGGTGGAGGAATGAATTCCTCCTCTTGGAGCTCTGGTAAACCAGTCCAAGATAAATCCCTTCGTTGGACACCATAGAAGTCACCAGCTGGTGGTGGAACCAGAGAGTAATCATTCATCCCAATCCCAGTCATGTCCTTAGGATCCCTTTGTTTAGCTACACACTCTCCTAGGGTTTGGGTGGCTCTATCAAATCTTTGAATTTTGAGGTCAAACATTATCTTTATTCTTAATGGCCTCATCTAACTTAGCCTATAATTCACTATTAACCTTTTTCATGATGTTTCTAACATCCATACTACCCTCTAGCTCATGTTTTAAGATACTGATCTTATCTTTTAAGTCAAATTCTATTTTCTTGTATTCAGAAACAATTTTTCTCAGTTTCAGTAAGAGCTAGTTGGTAATTATACAATTTACACCTTTCAGTACTCATATCATCTTTTAGTTTTAACACCTCTTTGTTAAGTCTTTCAGTGTTTATCCTACAACCTTTGCTACAAAAAGCATCATCATATACCTCATTATCAGATGAAGAGGAGGAGTGTGCCATGAGAACATATTCAACATGCTCTTCTTCTTCAATATCAGCAACCAAAGCTTTATCCTCTTCAACATTCTTAGCCAGATAGCTCCAATCCCATCCTGTACCATCAATTCCTTGAACTGCAACCATGGCTTTGGAATCCTGAGCTTTAACAACCTGACTTGAGGGTTTACCAGCATCAGATGTGACAATCTAACATTTTCAGGTAGTGAAATATTTTCTCGTATAATATTTTGAAACTTATTTTTATGTTGGTTGACGAACTCACAATTTACGGATTTAAATTTGGGCTTACGTGCATAATTTAGCGTGTTTTACGACTAAACCGGAAACCTTAGGATTACGTATTTACGTTTTTGAACTCCGTTTTTGATGAGACAATTTTTATTGGATTCGTTTTGTGACGTTGATTCATAATTTATAAAAACGTTTTTCGTAAAACGACCCGAGAGCACGCAAATCGAGAAAACTAGAATCGAGAAATACCCGTAAACTAGTGAGATGGGACAAAACACATTGTCCCACCCCACTAGCTTGGTTGGGACGGCCAACTTGACACCACAACACCAAGGTGGCATCAAGTTAGCTTACACATTACATGTGTAAGCCATGCTTACATGTTAAGCTAACTCTTTACCACTTAACACAAAAACTAGCAACTTGTTTTTCACTTCCATCTTTCTCACATGCAATCAACACCAAAATCCTCTCAACTCCATCCCCCTTTCCGTCCAAAATAAGCCAACAAACACCCCATTTGATCTCTTCTAGCCATGAACAACATGTTTACTAGCTCTATTAAGGAGTATTCTTGAAGCCTTGCTCATTTGGTGGCCATATTAACATCTTTGGAGGTGATTAGCTTGTGTCCTAGGGCTGATTTTCCAACCTATGTTCTTGATATTTGATGGTCTTGGAGATACTTGTTGTGTTCATCAAGTTCTTGTCTTCCTAAAACAAGAAATCCACTTGGTTGGTAAAGAAGATCATCCTCTCCATTTTTCTCTTGTTATTTTGTAAAGAACAAATGTATTTTCTTTCATTTTTTATATGTATATGATGTATATATGATGATAAAATGGTGTGTGGGGATCAAGTGTTGATAAATATGCTTAAAAAGGTTGATAACTATAAGAAATGAAGCAAAAATCTTGATTATTTAGTTGGCTGTATAAAAACAGTAGATAACTAAAAGATGAACTGATAAAATTGCATGGTTTGATCCATTTACAGTAAGTAGAAGATGTTATACACATGTGAGAGTTGGCCATGCAATGGAATCAAAATAATGAGTGAGATATGATCAAAACAAGTTAGGTGGTCTAATCTGAATAAGCAGTTTTGTAGGGACTGTTAAGGCAAGTTAAACTTAAAATGGGTAGTAGCTATAACTAAGTTATATGTAGCACATAATATGAAGAACATGTCATCCAAAAATGAGCTTCTAATTCATTATAGAACTCTAGATATGTTAAAAATGGTGAACATGAAGTTAAAAATCAGATTTTTGGAAATAATGTTTATTAATATTATATAAGCACTCACATTATAATGTATAAAATGTAAAAAAATATAAACCCACTAACTTATAAAACTTATTTATATAAATATATAAAAGGTTGATTAAATGGGTAAATTATATAAATGGTGGTGAAATAATATTTATAAGTAATAAAAACTATAAACTTGATTTTTACGACTTTTTCGGCTATCGCCGTAAAATTAACGTTTTTCGCCAAATAAAACTTAGACGACCAAACCCGTCTAATGTAAAGTTTATAAAAGTCATATACTGATGTATAAGTAACTAATACAAGTAAAAACCGATAAAACCCGAACTATAAGAAATACGGACATTCACGAGCTAACTAAACATATTGAACTAATAATTGGACTTAATAAGATTAAAACTTGTAAAAAGAACTTATTAGGATTAACCCATTTGGGCCCAACATAGAAAGTATATATACTGATAATATAGGTATAAAATAGATAAAATCAAGTAAAAGAATTTATAAAAGGTTTAATGGACTTAAAATAGGTAAATAGGTAAAACTAGCAAACTAGTAAGACGTTACCAAGACATAAACGCTAAAATGAGTAAACAAAGATGTATAAACCCACTTGATCATCATCATATGTACAAAATCATCATATGTATATTGTTATTTTGATAAAAGTCATTGGACCGAGTCTAAGACCGATTATTATTTATATAGGTTTCCGTGACCGAAGCACGCCCGTAGCCGATAATCCGCCTTTCATTAACAACGTGAGTTCATAGCCTCGCACTCTTTTAATGTTTTATAAAATTATTTGTAAACCCGCGAGGGAGATAACATGCTAGATTTTGATAAAAATAGAACACAAGTAGTCCCGATTGTATGCTAAATGATATGGACCCGAATGATGCTATGACCCTATATTCAAGACTAAAAGGATTATTAGTAGTTAGGTTATGTCACTTAAAGTCCCTTTAGCATGAATTGTGAACTGCCGGGATTTGGTAGACGCTTATGCATTTGATAGTACTATTTGGGGACGATCACCTCAGTTCGCGCCTTGACGGTTGATCCCCGTCGTACCACATTGATTGGTAAGCGAATTTATGTATGAGAAGATTCCATAACGTGATTTTTGTGACGACACGCTAACTTAGATGGGCAAACTGTTTGTCGGGTTCGCGGCCCGCTGTTTTCATAGTAAGGTAACAATGTCATGCGGCTAATAATAATCCTACAACCTATTCAATCTATATAATCTAAATATCCGATATGATACGACGCTATTAACGATGAATATATTACCTATCATGGTAATATAGAGACTACGGTCTCATGGACGGTTTAAGATGTATGCTTGATTTATATATTGCCTGACTAGCAATATGAGGACTTACTTCCGATATTATACTTGTGTTCTGATTTTAAATGATTGTTTTATATAACGGTTTTCATTAAACTCTATGAATTCACTCGGCATTCGCTGATATGATTTTTGGATGTTTTTATCTCAGGTGCTTGAAGGTAATCCGGATGGTGATCGACTCTGATGGCCCACTTAATATTAAAAATGTTCATTCGATCTGTGTTTGTAAACTTAATGACCTGTATAATTTGGGACCTGTTGTACGCTTTTAAAACTTTTTATCGAATGAATGTATGTTAAACCTTGAACAACCATTTTTATGTGTTGTCTATGATTGGAGTTATTGTGCTATCCCGTAACACTCTGAAAGACCCTTCCGCTGTACCGATACGAAAAATGAGAGTGTTACATCAGATCTTCTAGGAGATCTGCATTCCCTCATGAAGTGCCCCATATGATGACAGTTGTAGCATTCAACTTTGGATTTATCAAATCCAACTGTGTCTTTAGCATTGAAGGTCATCTTCTTTTTAAACCTTCTGTTCCACCTATTTGCTCTTATACTAGCAAGAGCCATGTTCCACTTGATGTCCATCTCTTCCAAGTGCTCATCACTTATCTTCTCAAGGTCCTCATATGTAATCACTGAACCATTGGGAAAAGAAGCAATGTAAGCACAAACAGTATCCAAATCCAACCCAGCAGGTTTAACTCTTGGGGAGTCATTCTTGAATGTGTCAGCGTCTGAAAAGGAGACGTTGACCGGACTTGTTCCAGCTCTGACATATGATGATCCAGTAACTGGATGCATATAAGAGTCCTTCTGATTGAATTGACCTTCACTATGAGAGAAGAAGGCCATGTTGCTGGTGGTAGATTTGCTTCCATGTTCTGAAAGAGTTTCATCTTCCAACAGTCTTAGTTTGTTGTAGATGTCATCAAACGAGGAGCTCTTGTAAGTATTGTTGGCAAGAATAGATCTTGCCTCAATCTTCCATGCCTCACCAATACTTTTAAGAAAGGTAGCATTGGTGTCAACATCACCAACTTGTGTCCCCATGAAGGACAACTTGCTTGTGATGTCAAGCAATCTGCTTCTCACACTACTTAGTTTCTCATTGGGTTGAGCTTTGAAGACAGCATAATCATGCAGAAGTTGCTTTTTATTTTCTTCCTTAGTGTCTGCATTGCCACCATATGCAACTTCAAGTACTTCCCAAAGATCCTTAGCAGATTCATAGCCTCTATATTTGTGCTGGTTTTCTTGTCCCAAAGAGACTTTCAGAATATTTAGGGCTTTCATGTCAACCCTTTTCTTTGCAATATCATCAGCAGCTACAGCTCTACCATCTCCAGGTTTTTCTTTCTTATCCTCTTCAGGGCATCCTTCAACAGCTGTTCTTTGACTAATGGCATCAAGAATCTTTTGAGCCTTATTGAATGTGTTTCCATATTCAATAATCTTTTGAGCCTTATTGAATGTGTTTCCATATTCAATAATCTCCCAGAGTGTGTAGAAAACCATGCTATTCCCGAACCTAATATAGAAGATGATCCTTATTTAGACTTAGTAGATTATGATATTGATGATGAGGAGGAACCATTTGAGGATCCCGAGCCCGAGTTAGGACTAGGAGATCAGATTTCCCCTCAGGTTGACTTGGTAGAGGATGAGATTGAGAATGTGGATATTGAGAATGTCGATATTGAGAATGATGATGAGATTGGGTTAGATAATTTAGATGATGAGATTGACGACGAGGATGTCGAGGAGGATGTAGGTATAGATGTTGAGGTTGATGACGATGAGGAAGCCGAGCTTATTTATCCGTATGATGTTCCAGAGGGCGAGCCTTTGCCCCCACCAGTTTGTTTGTCTAATTCTGAGGATGAGTTACCTAGGGATGAAATGTCTGAATCGTCTGAATCTGATTCTGAATCAGAGGAGGATGAGGATGACGATGCACCTGACGGTACTAATGGTATTGCTACTCATAGACGTGAGATAGGAGAGTCGTCTAGTACTCGAGAGGCTACTCATATTGATGGTCTTGCACCATGAGCCTTGAGACGTGATCTAGATGCTTCCCGTGTTAAGAGTTGTGTGACAGAGGTTGGATTAGGTGTTGTTCAGTCTCAGGTTGCTTATTTGGAGTCGAAGACTAAGGTTGGCGAGAAAGAGCGGGAATTGCTTAGTTTGGATTTGAGTAATGTAGAACGTGGTTTGAATGAGGCTTTTAGGAGGTTATCGGTGTTGGAAAGTGGTGAGTATGCTGCTATGAAGAGAAAGGTGAATACTATGGAGATTTAGTTGAGTGTAGCTCGTGCGATGCGTGAGAAAGCTGAAAAGGAGTTGAATATATCTGTGGGATGGAATAGTAGATTTTATGCCGACATGGTTGAAAGAGGAGTAATCTGTAAGCGCCCAGTTGAAGATGTGTCTAGTGATCGTCCGACGAAGATTCAGAAGACGATGGATGATGGACCATCTGGCGGTTCTCAGTAGACCAGTCTATATTTAGTAGTGACCTTTATATCTTTTGTGCTTTTGTAGCTTTGACTGAACCGACTTGTTAGTAGTAGACTTGGCACGAATTTTGAGTGTATATAGTGTTAGAACTTTGATATGGGATGTACTAAGACAATACTTTTGTTTCAGATCGAATGAAATATGTATCTTGTCTTGAATTCCATATTGTGCCTTATATGTTTCTTGATTATGAATTCGATCCATATTATATAAATCCTTTGTTGGATGAATGCTTAATACTTTGAAATTGTGAAATTATAGAACTATGCCGCCCAAGAAGGTTGTGACTGAGGATGATGTACGTAGGATTATTACGGAGCAAGTTACCGCATCTATGACTGAATTTATGGCAAATGCTAGAAATGAAGTTGGCGGAAGTGGAGCTGGCGGTAGTGGAGCTGGCGGTAGTGGAGCTGGCGGTAGTGGAGCTGGCGGTAGTGGAATTGGCGGTACTAATGTGAATGTGAATGCTAATAATGTGAATGCTAATGCTGGAGGAAATGTAGGAGGACTTGGAGCTACTGCACCTGAAGTTGGTGGCTGTACTTATGTGACGTTCATGAAGTGTGAACCTCTACCTTTTAATGGAACTGAAGGTGCTGTAGGACTAAGCCAGTGGATTGAGAAGATTGAATCGGTGTTTCGGATTAGTAAGTGTAAAGAGGAAGATAAGGTGACTTTTGCTATGGCTACTCTTAAAGGTCGTGCGTTGACTTGGTGGAACGGGATAATTGCTTTCATGGGTCTTGATGCTGCTAATGCTACTCCTTGGGCTGAAATTAAGAAGTGGATGACTTTGGAGTTTTGTCCTCGTAGTGTGATTATTAGGTTAGAACAAGAGTTGATTCATTTGAGAATGAAAGGTGTGGACATTGATAGTTACACGAATCGATTCCATGAGTTGGCCTTGCTATGTCATCGATTGGTTGAACCCGAAGAAATCCGAATCGAGCAATATGTGAAAGGGTTGACCAGGAATATCCGGGGGGACGTGACATCATCGAAACCACTGACCATTGATGATGCTGTTCGAATGGCTTACCAACTCATTGGACAGATAATTCAGGATAAGGAAGATGAAGCCCGTGTAGGTGAGAAAAGGAAGGGAGACGGTGATCGTGTAGATAGAGGTGATAATAGGAAGAATTTCAATCGCCGTCAGAACCAGAGAAAGGGGAATGCAAATGCTCTTACCTACAATGCACCGCGCAACGATGATAGATGTCCTAAGTGTGGCAACAAGAGGCATGCTGGCGACTGCTGGAAGTGCCGAAATTGCGGAAAGCTTGGACACAAGGTTGAAAGGTGTAAGAAGGGAACCATTTGCTTCAACTGTAATGAAGAAGGTCATAGGAAATCGGAATGCCCCAAGTTAAAAGCGATTGTACCTGGAAGAAACCCCCAGGGTGGTATCTACCAACTTGGAACAATTGAGGTGAAGAAAGAGGATACGAATGTCGTTACCGGTACGTTTTTACTCAACAATCATTATGTTGTTGCTTTATTCGATTCGGGTGCCGATAGGAGCTTTGTATCTACTAAATTTAGTGCCCTTATTGATATTGAACCTGTTGAGATAAGTACCAGTTACGAGGTGGAATTGGCTGATGGTAATAGTGAAAACTAATAAGCTATTAGAAGGATGCTCTCTAAATCTCTTGAACCATTCCTTTCCGATTGATTTGATGTTGATAGAATTAGGTAGTTTTGATATTATTATTGGTATGGATTGGTTGTCGTTGAATAATGCTACTATTTTATGTGGAGAGAAGAAAGTTAAGATTCCTCTTAGGAATAGGACGTTAGTAATTGATGGTAGTCGAGGTGAATCCCGTTTGAAAATCGTTTCATGTATTAAAGTCCAAAAGTACATCAGGAACGGTTGTGAGTTATTCTTAGCTCAAGTCACCGGGAATGAGTCTAGGGAGAAACGATTGGAAGATGTACCTATTATTTGTGAATTTCCTGAGGTATTTCCTAAAGATTTACCCGGACTTCCACCGATAAGGCAAGTATAGTTTCGAATCGATTTAATTCCTGGTGTTGCACCGGTGGCACGTGCGCCTTACCGATTAGCCCCTTCTGAATTAAAGGAGTTATCTGAGCAACTTAAGGAGTTGTCTGATAAAGGTTTTATTCGACCGAGCTCGTCGCCTTGGGGAGCTCCAGTCTTGTTCGTTAAGAAGAAGGATGGATCTTTGTATGTGCATTGATTATAGGGAGCTGAATAAGTTGACAATTAAAAATCGATATCCTTTACCTAGGATTGATGATTTGTTTGATCAACTGCAAGGATCTAGTGTGTATTCTAAGATAGATTTGCGGTCAGGATATCACCAACTTCGCGTCCGTGAAGAAGATATTCCTATAACTGCATTTAGAACTCGTTATGGACACAATGAATTTCAAGTAATGCCATTTAACTAACGCACCTGCGGTTTTCATGGATTTAATGAATCGAGTGTGCAAGCCCTACTTGGATAAATTTGTGATTGTGTTTATTGACGATATTCTAATCTATTCTAAGAATGAAGATGAGCATAGAGAACATTTGAGGATTGTTTTGAACTTGTTGAAGGATGAAAGGTTGTATGCTAAGTTTTCGAAGTGTGATTTCTGGTTAGATTCTGTGCAATTTCTTGGTCATGTGATTAACAAAGATGGAATTCATGTTGATCATGCAAAGATTGAAGCTATTAAGAATTGGTCTGCACCGACAACGCCAACGGAAGTGCGACAGTTCTTAGGATTGGCTGGCTATTATAGGCGATTCATTAAAGAATTTTCTTTGATAGCTAAACCCTTGACTAAGCTTACTCAGAAGAATAAACCTTTCGCTTGGGGAAGTGATGAAGATGGAGCATTTCAGACATTGAAGCAAAAATTATGTAGTGCGCCAATCTTATCATTACCCGACGGGAGTGAAGATTTTGTAGTGTATTGTGATGCATCTCTTAGAGGTTATGGAGCTGTTTTGATGCAGAGAGAGAAAGTGATAGCTTATGCTTCTAGGCAATTAAGGAAGAATGAGGAGAATTATACTACTCATGATCTTGAGTTAGGAGCTGTAGTCTTTGCTCTTAGGTTGTGGAGACATTATTTGTATGGCACCAAGTATACGGTATTCACCGATCACAAAAGCCTACAGTATATTCTCGACCAGGAGGAATTGAACATGAGGCAACGAAGATGGATAGAGTTGTTAAGTGATTATGATTGTGATATAAAATATTACCCAGGAAAAGCTAATGTTGTTGCCGATGCGTTAAGTAGGAAAGATAGAGAGCCTATCAGGGTGCGTTCTCTAGTCTTGACTGTGCACAATAATTTGCCTGAGCAAATTAGAAATGCGCAAATAGAAGCTTGTAAGAAGGAGAATTTTGTTAATGAAGGGTTCCGAGGAGAAGGAGATCCTTTAGAGGTTAGAGCTGATGGAGTAAAATGCTTAAGAGGTCGTATGTGGATACCTAAATTTGGAGGCTTAAGAGATTTGATTATGTTAGAATCCCATAAATCTAAGTATTCCATTCATCCGGGATCTGATAAGATGTACCATGATTTGAAGAATTTGTACTGGTGGCCGAATATGAAAGCTGACATAGCTATGTATGTTCTTCAATGCTTGACTTGTGCTAGAGTTAAAGCCGAACATCAAAAACCATCAGGACTACTTCAACAACCAAAGATTCCTGAATGGAAGTGGGAGCGAATTACGATGGACTTTATCACCAAGCTTCCTAGAACATCATCTGGAAACAATTCGATTTGGGTTATTGTCGATAGACTGACCAAATCAGCACACTTCATTCCGGTTAAGGAGCAGTTCTCACTGGAGAAGCTGACTCGAATATACCTTGATAATGTTGTATGCAAGCATGGAGTGCCTGTATCGATCATTTCAGATCGAGATCCTAGATTCGCATCTAATTTTTGGAAATCTCTCCAAAGATCTTTGGGAACGAATCTCTACATGAGCACTGCTTATCACCCCCAGACTGATGGGCAGAGTGAAAGGACGATACAAACACTGGAAGATATGTTGAGAGCTTGTGTGTTAGACTTTGGTAAGAATTGGGATAAACATTTGTCGTTAGCAGAGTTTTCGTATAACAATAGTTACCATTCTAGTATTAAGGCTGCACCGTTTGAAGCTTTGTATGGTAGGAAGTGTAGATCTCCTGTGTGTTGGAGTGAAGTTAGGGATACCCAGCTCACGGGACCGGAATTGATCCGGGAGACTACGGAAATGATAGTTCAGATTAAGAAGAGGTTGTTGACTGCCCGTAGTAGACAGAAAAGTTACGCGGATGTACGGCGGAAGCCAATGGAGTTTGAAGTGGGTGACCGAGTAATGTTGAAAGTATCGCCATGGAAAGGCGTTATAAGATTTGGAAAGCGAGGAAAATTGAATCCCCGTTATATTGGACCCTTTAAGATTTTATCTAGAGTAGGTCCGGTGGCTTACAAACTAGAGTTACCCCCAGAACTTCATGGTGTTCACAACACATTCCATGTATCTAATCTGAAGAAATGTCTAGCAGTGAGTGATGAGAAAATTCCGTTAGGTAAGGTTCAAATAGATGGGAAGTTTCATTTTATCGAAGAGCCCGTAGAAGTTATGGACCGTGAGATAAAGCAACTGAAACAAAGTCGGATACCTATAGTCAAAATCCGATGGAATTCAAAGCATGGACCGGAGTATACTTGGGAACGAGAGGATGAAATGTGGAAGAAATATCCGCACCTCTTCGATTTCAATAAGAAACGGACATCCAAATGAAATGGATCACGAGGACGTTGATCCCTTTTAGGAGGAAAAGCTGTGACAATCTAAAATTTTCAGGTAGTGAAATATTTTCTCGTATAATATTTTGAAACATATTTTTATGTTGGTTGACGAACTCACAATTTACGGATTTAAATTTGGGCTTACGTGCATAATTTAGCGTCTTTTACGACTAAACCAGAAACCTTAGGATTACGTATTTACGTTTTTGAACTCCGTTTTTGATGAGACAATTTTTATTGGATTCGTTTTGTGACGTTGATTCATAATTTATAAAAACGTTTTTCGTAAAACGACCCTAGGGCACGTAAATCGAGAAAACTAGAATCGAGAAATACCCATAAACTAGTGAGATGGGACAAAACACATTGTCCCACCCCACTAGCTTGGTTGGGACGGCCAACTTGACACCACAACACCAAGGTGGCATCAAGTTATCTTACACATTACATGTGTAAGCCATGCTTACATGTTAAGCTAACTCTTTACCACTTAACACAAAAACTAGCAACTTGTTTTTCACTTCCATATTTCTCACATGCAATCAACACCAAAATCCTCTCAACTCCATCCCCCTTGCCGTCCAAAATAAGCCAACAAACACCCCATTTGATCTCTTCTAGCCATGAACAACATGTTTACTAGCTCTATTAAGGAGTATTCTTGAAGCCTTGCTCATTTGGTGGCCATATTAACATCTTTGGAGGTGATTTGCTTGTGTCCTAGGGCTGATTTTCCAACCTATGTTCTTGATATATGATGGTCTTGGAGATACTTGTTGTGTTCATCAAGTTCTTGTCTTCCTAAAACAAGAAATCCACTTGGTTGGTAAAGAATATCATCCTCTCCATTTTTCTCTTGTTATTTTGTAAAGAACAAATGTATTTTCTTTCATTTTTTATATTTATATGATGTATATATGATGATAAAAATGTTGTGTGGGGATCAAGTGTTGATAAATATGCTTAAAAAGGTTGATAACTATAAGAAATGAAGCAAAAATCTTGATTATTTAGTTGGCTGTATAAAAACAGTAGATAACTAAAAGATGAACTGATAAAATTGCATGGTTTGATCCATTTATAGTAAGTAGAAGATGTTATACACATGTGAGAGTTGGCCATGCAATGGAATCAAAATAATGAGTGAGATATGATCAAAACAAGTTAGGTGGTCTAATCTGAATAAGCAGTTTTGTAGGGACTGTTAAGGCAAGTTAAACTCAAAATGGGCAGTAGCTATAACTAAGTTATATTTAGCACATAATATGAATAACATGTCATCCAAAAATGAGCTTCTAGTTCATTATAGAACTCTAGATATGTTAAAAATGATGAACATGAAGTTAAAAATCAGATTTTTGGAAATAATGTTTATTAATATTATATAAGCACTCACATTATAATGTATAAAATATAAAAAAATATAAACCCACTAACTTATAAAACTTATTTATATAAATATATAAAAGGTTGATTAAATGGGTAAATTATAGAAATGGTGGTGAAATAATATTTATAAGTAATAAAAACTATAAACTTGATTTTTACGACTTTTTCGGCTATCGCCGTAAAATTAACGTTTTTCGCCAAATAAAACTTAGACGACCAAACCCGTCTAATGTAAAGTTTATAAAAGTCATATACTGATGTATAAGTAACTAATACAAGTAAAAACCGATAAAACCCGAACTATAAGAAATACGGACATTCACGAGCTAACTAAACATATTGGACTAATAATTGGACTTAATAAGATAAAAACTTGTAAAAAGAACTTATTGGGCTTAACCCATTTGGGTCCAACATAGAAAGTATATATACTGATAATATAGGTATAAAATGGATAAAAACAAGTTAAAGAATTTATAAAAGGTTTAGTGGACTTAAAATAGGTAAATAGGTAAAACTAGCAAACTAGTAAGACGTTACCAAGACATAAACGCTAAAATGAGTAAACAAGGATGTATAAACCCACTTGATCATCATCATATGTACAAAATCATCATATGTATATTGTTATTTTGATAAAAGTCATTGGACCGAGTCTAAGACCGATTATTATTTATATAGGTTTCCGTGACCGAAGCACGCCCGTAGCCGATAATCCGCCTTTCATTAACAACGTGAGTTCATAGCCTCGCACTCTTTTAAATGTTTTATAAAATGATTTGTAAACCCGCGAGGGAGATAACATGCTAGATTTTGATAAAAATAGAACACAAGTAGTCCCGATTGTATGCTAAATGATATGGACCCGAATGATGCTATGACCCTATATTCAAGACTAAAAGGATTATTAGTAGTTAGGTTATGTCACTTAAAGTCCCATTAGCATGAATTGTGAACTGCCGGGATTTGGTAGACGCTTATGCATTTGATAGTACTATTTAGGGACGATCACCCCAGTTCGCGCCTTGACAGTTGATCCTCGTCGTACCACATTGATTGGTAAGCGAATTTATGTATGAGAAGATTCCATAGCGTGATTTTTGTGACGACACGCTAACTTAGATGGGCAAACTGTTTGTCGGGTTCGCGGCCCGCTGTTTTCATAGTAAGGTAACAATGTCATGCGGCTAATAATAATCCTACAACCTATTCAATCTATATAATCTAAATATCCGATATGATACGACGCTATTAACGATGAATATATTACCTATCATGGTAATATATCGACTACGGTCTCATGGACGGTTTAAGATGTATGCTTGATTTATATATTGCCTGACTAGCAATATGAGGACTTACTTCCGATATTATACTTGCGTTCTGATTTTAAATGATTGTTTTATATAACGGTTTTCATTAAACTCTATGAATTCACTCGGCATTCGCTGATATGATTTTTGCATGTTTTTATCTCAGGTGCTTGAAGGTAATCCGGATGGAGATCGACTCTGATGGCCCACTTAATATTAAAAATGTTCATTCGATCTGTGTTTGTAAACTTAACGACCTGTATAATTTGGGACCTGTTGTACGCTTTTAAAACTTTTTATCGAATGAATGTATGTTAAACCTTGAACAACCATTTTTATGTGTTGTCTATGATTGGAGTTATTGTGCTATCCCGTAACACTCTGAAAGACCCTTCCGCTGTACCGATACGAAAAATGAGAGTGTTACATCAGATCTTCTAGGAGATCTGCATTCCCTCATGAAGTGCCCCATACGATGACAGTTGTAGCATTTAACTTTGGATTTATCCAATCCTGCTGTGTCTTTAGCATTGAAGGTCATCTTCTTTTTAAACCTTCTGTTCCACCTATTTGCTCTTATACTAGCAAGAGCTATGTTCCACTTGATGTCCATCTCTTCCAAGTGCTCATCAATTATCTGCTCAAGGTCCTCATATGTAATCACTGAACCATTGGGCAAAGAAGCAATGTAAGCACAAACAGTATCCAAATCCAACCCAGCAGGTTTAACTCTTGGGGAGTCATTCTTGAATGTGTCAGCGTCTGAAAAGGAGACGTTGACAGGACTTGTTCCAGCGCTGACATATGATGAACCAGTAACTGGATGCATATAAGAGTCCTTCTGATTAAATTGACATTCACTATGAGAGAAGAAGGCCATGTTGCTGGTGGTAGATTTGCTTCCATGTTCTGAAAGAGTTTCATCTTCCAACAGTCTTAGTTTGTTGTAGATGTCATCAAACGAGGAGCTCTTGTAAGTATTGTTGGCAAGAATAGATCTTGCCTCAATCTTCCATGCCTCACCAAGACTTTTAAGAAAGGTAGCATTGGTGTCAACATCACCAACTTGTGTCCCCATGAAGGACAACTTGCTTGTGAAGACAGCATAATCATGCAGAAGTTGAGCTTTGAAGACAGCATAATCATGCAGAAGTTGCTTTTTCTTTTCTTCCTTAGTGTCTGCATTGCCACCATATGCAACTTCAAGTGCTTCCCAAAGATCCTTAGCAGATTCATAGCCTCTATATTTGTGCTGGTTTTCTTGTCCCAAAGAGAGACTTTCAGAATATTTAGGGCTTTCATGTCAACCCTTTTCTTTGCAATATCATCAGCAGCTACAGCTCTACCATCTCCAAGTTTTTCTTTCTTATCCTCTTCAGGGCATCCTTCAACAACTGTTCTTTGACTAATGGAATCAAGAATCTTTTGAGCCTTATTGAATGTGTTTCCATATTCAATAATCTCCCAGAGTGTGTAGTCATAGATCCCCAGATATTGTTCAAAGTTGAACTTCCATAAGTCAAAGTTGGTTGCATCAAGCATGGGAATCTTGATGTTTGGTAAGGCTGAGGAGGAGGAGGTTATTGCTTCAGACATGGTGTTGTTAGGGTTTCTGAGAAAATTAGGGTTTTGGTGTTTTTAGGGTTCTGGTGTTCGTGTATGGTGTTCTTTAAAGATCAAAAGTTCCTCAACAAGCTCTGATACCACTTGTTGATCCCAAACTTAGATCGATTAGCTTTGTATATACGAGATTAGATCAAGTAATACACGTAGAGAAACCTTTGTATATGCTTTATGAATCTAAGTGTTATGCGGAATTTAACACTTAAACAAGAACACACAAGATGTAAACAAACTTTCACTTTGATTATGAATGTCGAACTTGCTTACAATGAAAGATGTTTACGAATGAAAACTTATATAAAACTTATATTGAACATTAACCTAAAGGCCTTCTTTTATAGACATAAGAAGCCTTGTACAATAATCTACGTATCAACTATTCTAGGTAAAGATAAACATAGAAAATACATTGTCGTTTCTATCCTTACTAGAAGTATTCTAGAATATAATAAACGTGTAGATTATATCTTCCATCAGTGCTTGTCTTCAATGTGTCAACGCTTGACTTTAACTTGTCAACGCTTGAGCTGTCAGCGCTTGCTTTGTTCTTGTCAACGCTTGAATTGTTCTTGTCAGCGCTCAAGTGATCTGGCCTTAATTTATTCCCAACATAACTGGATGCATGTAAGAGTCCTTCTGATTGAATTGACCTTCACTGTGAGAGAAGAAGGCCATATTACTGTTGGTAGACTTGCTTCCATGTTCTAAAAGAGTTTCATCTTCCAACAGCCTTAGTTTGTTGTAGATGTCATCAAACGTGGAACTTTTGTAGGTATTATTGGCAAGAATGGATCTTGCCTCAATCTTACGCACATCACCAAGACTTTTAAGAAAAGTAGCATTGATGTCAACATTACCAACTTGTGTCCCCATGAAGGACAATTTGCTTGTAATGTCAAGCAATCTACTTCTCACACTACTCAGCTTCTCATTGGGTTGTGCTTTGAAAACAGCATAATCATGCATGAGCTGTTTCTTCTTTTCTTCCCTAGTATCTGCATTACCACCATATGCAACTTCAAGAGCTGCCCAAAGCTGTTTAGCAGAATCATAACCTCTATATTTATGCTGGTTCTCTTGTCCCAACGAGAGTTTCAGAATATTTAGGGTTTTCATGTCAACCCTTTTCATTCCACATTCCTTATTGTGTTTTAATTTTTTTATTCCGAATTGTTTGTTTCAAATTCCGAATTGAATTACAATGTCAAATTCCGAATAGTGTTTAAAGTATTTACATTCCGAATAGCTTGCATAACCAATTCTGAATTGTTGTTATAGCTTAGATTTATATTCCGAATTTTAAGAGATCATTTCCCTCCTTTTTTATGCATTCCGAATTATGTTTTTTATTTGATATTCTGAATTAATTTTATTTTTACTTTTATTTTATTTTATTTCAAAATTTATCTTTACTTTATGTTATTATTTTATTTTATTCAGTCATTTATTTACTTTGCTTATCTTTATTTTTATTTTTACCATTTTGCTTTATTACTTTTTTTAAGTTTTAATTTGTTTATTTTCTTTATTATTTGTCATTTGTTTTTAGTTTATTTTTAATATTTTTCACTTTTTACTCTTTAAGTAGCTATATATAACCATTTTTTTATTCACCAAGAATGACTAAGTCCATTTTAAACTAAATATCAATTCGACAAGACACACCGAGAACATTTTTCTTATTAAAAATCAGTTATTAAAGAAATGTGGACGGCTATTGAAAGATTGCAACAAGGTGAATCACTTAACAAACAAGATGTGAAAACAAACCTGTTTTGGAACTTTGGCAAGTTTACTTCAAAGGATGGATAATCAATTGATTCATATGACTCCCGATTCTATAAAATGATGAATGACATGACACGAAACAACTTGCAAGTCTCCACCATGCAAGTCAATGTCCAATTTCTACAACAACTTTAACCAGAGTGGACACAGTTTGTCACCTTGGTGAAACAACAAAAAAAGTTAGACCAAGTTTCCTATCACACACTCTTTTTGAAACAATTTTAGAATAAGGCAAACGAACTTCGAGCTGAATGAGTAGCAAAGGTTGCAAATCCACTTGCTTTGGTGTCTACCACTCAACATTACCCAAATTATCGTTCTCGTGCTCCAAAGACCTACTCTACTCAATCATCATCACCACGATCATCTATTGTCTCTAAGTCACATGCTCCACAAATATCTTGAGGCAAAGAAGTTACAAGAGCACCATCACCACCACTTGAGCAATCATCTGAAGAAGACAGTTATGAAGAACAAGCTCAAAAGGATAGGAAATTTAAGCAACAAATGGCTTTCATTATGAAGCAATACAAGAAAATCTACAAACCCACCACCAAAAACCTTAGATTATCATCAAACACGAGGAACAACTATACTCAAAGTCCTCCAAGGTATGAAACACAAAGGCGTGCTGAGAGTCCTCTAAAATATGATCGACAAACCGCTAAGTATGATATTTAGTGGGTTGCTACTGTTGTTGGAAATAAGGAAACTGTTGGTACTCAAGTTGTGCAACAAAGTGGGATTCAGTGTTTTAAATACAGAGGTTTTGGGCATATGGCTAGGGAATGCCGACAGCCAAAAAGGGTTAAAGATTATGGTTATCATAAGGAAACGATGCTGCTATGCAAGAATATGGAAGCTAGGATCAAGTTATCAGCCGAGGAAGGAGAAATGCTTGACGACACAGATGATGAACTCTCTGACCAAGAACCCGAGGCACATTATTCCTACATGGAAAAGATTCATGAGGTCCTTAACGTCACTGAAGATGACAATGGTCCTGTCTTTGATACCGAGCTAATTGATAAGGTACAACATGATGATGAATATAGTGTGTTTGGTGATACACATGAGCATAATGATCTACCAACAACAATTACTGACACATGTATGATGGAAATAGTTGATAGCAATACCACACCTGATTCATCAGACATGTGCAATAATGAGTTTGAGGATGATCAACATGCAAATGAGTATGATGATGAGGAGCGTGTCGCGCTTTCCAAATTAATTGCTAGTTTTCAAAAAGATGTCAATGAAACTAGAAAGAGTCAAAAGCAATTAAAGAAGGAAAACGCAGCGCTCACTCAAAACTTTGAAGAAAGCAAAGCCGCTCTTATAAAATATAGTGAGAGCATTTATAGTTATAGGGCTCAGCTTCTTCAAAGAGACAAAGAGCTTGAGGGGTACAAAGGTCGTTTAATTAACGTTAAAAAGGACGACTTTAAAAATAAATACAACGAAGCTCTTGCTTTGTTAACTAAAGAAAACGTCAATTTAATGTTTTATTAAGTGATGAACGTCAAAAAACGTACCTTGCCACAACAAAAGTAAACGAACATGAACAGAGGCTTTCTATGAATACCACTGATTCTGCTAAAATTTTTGAGGACAAGAAACAAGAGGTTGAAAAGTTAAAACAAGATTTCAAAAATAGACAAGGCAAAGATACTGAAAAAGTAACGGAACTCAAAGAACAAGTCGATTTTCTTGAAGAAAGTTGTTTATAAAACGCATGACTCTATTCAAACCATAAGAATGATAGCACCTCAGTTGATTTTTAACGGTAAAGCTAGTTTTGAAAGTCCTAAGTACCTCGACCAAGCTCAAGCTGCGAACCCCCACTTATATCTTGATGAGTCCGAATGGACCGATCATGATTGCCCATTAGTTCGACTTGATAGTGAAGAGACATCCCTTTGGGATGAGGATAGTAGATCACCGGTCAATAAAGATTTTGTGAAACCATATAATTATGCTTATGAAAACAATCTTTATGGTCTTTTCACTCCATAAAAACAGAAGTCTCGTGAGGAATTGTTTATTGGAAGCAAACAAAGAAGAATTCAATGGAAGAAAATTTTTGCCACTAACAAAACTAACGTTTCTAAATTTACTAACTATCTGCCTCTTGTGCCTTTAAAAGCAAGAGTCGGAGGACACTTGGTATTCTTAAACATCACATTGATAATATTCAATCAATCGTTGAAAGAGATTGGCAAAAATGTGAAAATGACAAATGAAAAAAAGAGATCCCTCACGATATAACTGTGCTTGTGAAAGAACTTTTAATACCAAATACTAAGATAATAAAAGAAAATGTTCTTGAGTTTGAAAAATTAATTCAGTCTGAAATGTTTGATGATTTGAAATATGTTGAGTCCATTGAAAAAGAAATTGATGACCTTCTGTAGAATCTTGATAACCTATGAATCTATGAAGGGGGTTGATGATTTCTAGAGAGAGAAACTAGAGAGATACAGTGAGAGAAACTATGTGTATTTTTATTAAATAAAACTTGGAAATGAACAACAACCAACCCCTTTCCAAGGAGGAAAGGGGTATTTATACTTCCAAGCCTTATTTGGACTTGGGCCGGTCCATGACAAGCCCATGGGCCGGTTTCTTACTTAACATAATAAGTAACACTAACTACGAGCTATTACAACATAAATAATATTGTGGAGTGACCGATACTTCTAATATACATTAAAACGTATTTCTAACAATCTCCCCCTAAGGGAGGTCACTCCACGTTACAAAGTTCTAAACCTAGCATACTATACTAAGTCTTCGTTCTTTAGCTCGTAGTCTTTTTCTTCTTTTTTTTTGTTGTGAATATTTTGATTTGATCTTTTAGGCTTTGACTTGAGAGCATTGTTCTTTTGGCCAATCACGTGCGATCTTTGCCTTCTTGTGAAACTTGCCTCCTCGTGACTCCATGTTCCACACACTTACGTCTTTTTGTTGAATTATCGAAAGCTTCAGAGTTTGGTACAGCGGAAGACTTTATCTTGCACTTTCTTGAATTTTGCTAAACTTTGATGCAGAAAAACATAAGCATGTGGGAACGACTTCTACAAGTACACCGCAACACCACCGTCTTCAACAGGTACACAGCAACGCCACCGTCTTCAACAGGTACACAGCAACGCCACCGTCTTTAACAGGTACACAGCAACGACACGAATAAAATGGCTTTGACATTTTATTCTAATTCGGTAGCATTTTACCTCCGGTCGGTGAAGACCGTTGGACGATATTAGATATCGTACCCGTGACGGATATTTTCAATTAAGTAACTTCCTGACAGGATTTCGCGGGTAAACCCGTTCTCTTTAATCGACCGTCCAAAGCTGACTGCGAACATAAAGAGTGAATCATTTGAAATAAAAAATCCTTATGATTGAAGCCGTCAATTCATGAAACCTGGAACAAGTGAATTTCAATTAAGATTTTCACCATCGTTGCTTTCCAGTTGTCACGAGCTCAATTCATAAAGAATCTTGCACGTCACCTACCAAGTGCTGTTTGATGTTAACACTAGAAGGATTTCCACTCGTCACTGTGATCAATAAAGAGTCACTCTGAGTGTTCTGGCAAGATCATATGATAATGCATAGAGGCCTGGAACGAGTTTAAGTTCAATTAAGAATTAAACCACTGTTTCTTTCCAGTTTTTCACAAGATTGGTTCTAAAAGAACCGCACATGTAACCTACCATGAGCTTGTTTGATGTTGGCTCAAGCAGGATTTCCATCTTCATTGTAATACTTACGTATTACTCGGATGTTCTGGCAATATTACAGGAATACTGCGTAGGACTCATGAAAATCTCTTACTTTTCACAGTGTGTGAGAAAGCAAGGAATAAATGGAAAGTGTCCTAATGAGACTTTTGATGATCTCTTGGCTCTAGACTCGATTGTGCGTTTTGATTTAGTGAGCGATGGCTGGAGAGGAGTGCCACCTTTTTAATACCAGTCTATTCGGAGTGAACAAACCAATAGATAACGTGTTGATCTCCGTGTGATTAAAACAAATACCTTTTGAGAGATATTTGAGTTAGCTGGGAAGGGTTGTGCATTGCATCACTGGGTCTATGACGTCTTTCTTCAATATCGAGAAACATTAACAAAAATGTTCTCAATAGCATATGTATTGACCCGGTTTCTGCCTAAAGTTGTAAGGAGGGCTTCTTTCTTTACACCCTTTATCTTTACAATTCTTTTTCATTCTTCAACCCCTTCAATGCTTACTAATACGTCATAACTAGCACCTTGTTGTGATTGTTCCAGTGCTAGCTTAAGTACTTGGTCGGCATTCAGCTACGTTCACAATCTTTCTCCAACTTTCCTAGGACTTCTAGTTCTATCTAGGGAATTGTCCTTGGGAAGATTCCATCGGCTCTGATGAATCATTGGACTAAACCTATTCCTACCACCCTTTTGTCACCACATTCGTCGTGAATTAAGCGTGTTTTGGGAAAGTATAGCCACCATGAAAAAAATCATTGAAAATCACCTAAGGTACTTGTGATATTGAAATCAAACGTTTTGTACCTTGAGTGTTTTGTTCATCAAAAACGCTCCCCCTTAACACGTGCTTTACATATTAAGTGGGATAATCGTTAAGTCTTTTTCATCTTTTAGCCAAGTATTATTTAAGTCTCCTTAATCCCATTTTCTCCCCTTATCCAAAATGTTAACCATTAATATTTGGGATATTGAATGGATTAACCGGTCTTTGGGTAAAAATGAAATCGATGTTTGGCCATAGAACATGTTAATGCTCCCCCTTAAGTTAATAAGGGATAGTTGTAGTGCTTTAGTAAGATATATTTTGAAAGATTTAGAATCTCGTGAGAAATTCTTGAAAAATTATCATACCTTAACACTACATCAAGCCACAAAAGCACAATATTCACAAATATACATATTCACAATTGAAAACCAATATAAAGTGGACCTGAAATGTACGACCCATTAGATGGATCGTTGTTGTAGCTTGTGGTACACTAAATATGGTCTACCACCAACGAATCTTTCCAAGCTCCTCATCAATTTACGTTCACGGAGCTTTTGATCAATCTTTTTGATCACATACTTCGCCATTTGCCGATAACCCTGATGCCAATCCTCAGTCATCTCTGGTAAAGTCCCACCCGAATTAAGATGCTCCAACTTTAACACCCCCAAATTTACACGCAGCGGAATACATCTTTGGGTGCTAAACAATGATACAACAACACATAATTTATAAAGAACGACTCGAAAAGAGACGTTTTAGATTTATCGTTCCTAAAACATTTGTCAGAGTAGCGTAGTCCCAAGTAATCGTTACCAAAAGATAAGTTAAAACAACATATTAGTTTGTTTTAAAAATGGAACGATAAATAAATCAAAGAGTTTGAACAACAAAAGCAGTGCACAACTTCATTCCCCGTGACCTCCAAGCTTCCACTTCTTGATTACCTGAAATACATGTGAGTAAAACAATCAGCAAAAATGCCGAGTGAATCTATAGGTTTATGAAATCAATTTGAACACAAGCAAAGATTATAAGTTTGTGGCATGCTTATAAGCATCAAATAATAATTTGCATCAACAATGATAATTGTATATAGCATAAATTGCAATAAGCTCATGGAACCGAGCCCTTAGACACTCTCATATCAGTCTAATAAGACGAGAGATTTATTAATTGTCGGTTACCTCCAGATTATTGGTACATTGCCGTATACCTGACTTCTCAATACAATATGCTCAAACAGTGTGGAGGTCGGGCCTAAGCTTCTATGACAAGTCCACAAAAACTGAACCGGGGCGGCTTCCCCCATAGATCTATTAATTGTACTAGCGGTTAACCCATCATAGGTTAATTAACGGTCCATAATTGAGGTTTTAACAAAGGCAATCACTTAATGCAATTTAAAGGCAACCACGGGTCCATTCATAGAGGGACAAAGCATACCATAAAAATCTTGTGTTCTAAGTTTATAAAACATGTATTCCCCCTCGCGGGTTTAAAATCATTTAATAACTAGTATAAAGCGAGGCTATAGACTCACCTTAGCCGATAGTGGTAATGAGACGATTGCCGACGATAGATGATGCCTTTCAAACACGAGAACCGCAACCTATCAAATGAGGTGCGTTCATTAATAATAGACTCGAGAAATAACCCATACATAAGAATATAAAACTCGACTCATAAAATCACGACAAAATCGAGAGAAAACGATACAAGTGATACTATTACACTCTCCTATATATCCATTTTATTTTTCTATGCCTTTAATAAAAATCTGCCAGAACATACCGAATGTCCAAGCCATTTTCCCATACTTAAACATATCAACTTTTTACGATACTACTCAGAGAACTCACTTACTATATGTAGAAAGTCCTCCCAAGAGCCCATTAAAAGATTTTACTTCTAAAGTTCCCTGCCCGACTCATCTTTGAATCACAAAATCCGGACAGTTTAGCGACCTTGACTTACGAAACCATTTTGACCATTCTAAACAACTCCATTTGTAAAACCGCCACTTGATTCTAAAAATAGACTCAAAATACTAAACTTGGAGCCTGAGAACAGCCCTTGAATCATTTTGAAACTCATTTTATAGTCCCCGAGATTCGATCCAAATATCGACAACAATTTTCGGATTGTGTTGACACTCGTCTCCCGGTACACGAAAATCAAACTAGTGTAACTTCCACCTCGTTTGGAGTTGGAAGGCCTACTTTATATCAAATCGAAGCTAACGAAATTCTCTACGACATAATCCGATAATATCATCCTATATCCAGACTTAAGACCCTCGAAATTGGCCTCAAACCTACTGCCTAAAATTGACTATAAAAATCTCTTACAAAATCAAGTTTTTGATCAAAACCAACAACTTTTATCATCATTCTAACATCCTAATATCACCATAAACCAATCCTAACACTTGTATCATCATCAAAATCAAAAACCCAAAAATTAAAATTCATCTTTTTAACAAAAACATAGCATAAACATCATTTGATCATCACTACTAACACATGCATACAACAAATATAGATCAAACATCACCAACTTTTCTTGAAAAATTTATATAGTTGCATGTGGATAAAAATGGTACCATTAGAATCACCTGAAAAATTAGGAGGTGGACTTGTTTTGTTTTTGGATGGATCAAAGTTTTGATCAAGAAAATTGATGATTTGTGGTGGTGGTGTTCTTGTGGTGTAAGGCCAAAAGAAGAAAGGAAGAAGAGTGGTTGAGTTTTTATTTTAAAAACATTGTATGTGTAAAATAGTTAGTGGAAATTTTATATATAGTGTAAGGTTAGGGTAGTTTTTGCCAATTTGTGATAGTTTTGGTCCAAAATGTAATAAAATAGTTTAAAAGGGTGGAAATTGTAAATTGTAAATTTTGAAATATTTACGAGACTCGAGTTTCGTAAAAAAACTAAAAAGTTTAAACGCACACGAAAAATAATAATATAACGACTCGATACGTAGTTAAAACGGTATCGTCGAAAGTATTAAATATCGAAACGATCGATAATAAAATATAAAATTTTAGGCATCCGTCGGTATCGCGATCACTAGTAGTCCTCGTTACTCGTCAAAATATTAAAACATAATATTTAATATCGGTTTCAACTTAAACAGTTAAACATAATAATATTTAACGTTATAAAATACTTCAAAATAATTGAAAATAGAATTAAATTATGACCTTATTTTTACGGGTTTTACATCCTCACCACCTTAAGGGAGCGACGTCCCGGTGCTCAACTCACCTCATACACGAGTTGATCACTACCCGGAAGGATGACGGCATTCTTTGATAAGAAGTCCTTACGTTCCCACGTGTATCTCGATCCACGATCTCCACTGGTTCTTTTACAAAACGCAACTCGACACTTCGCCATTTGTATCTCACCAAAAAGGAATAAATAAATACTTATCCACCAGTCACCCGTCAAGCTCGACACATGAAAATTTTATGAATCACACGAAGCTCATTCGACGACAAGAATAGATGACAGGATTTTTCGGGTAAGTCCAGTTAAAAAAAAGAATGTTGAAATTTAAAGGATATCCATCGGCCGGATAGCCATGGACACACATCAAAAAGAACTAACAAGAAAAACATTTTCGTCATCAGAGGGTGCTCACACGCGGGTCCTTACTCAAAAGATAATACAAAGACACCATCTCACTTTCGCCAACGCGCATTAAAGTCTCAATGAACATCGTCATTGAAAGTCAAAAAGATATTACATAATATGTGCTCTACATGATCGGACGTCATCGGATGATGTCGTCTCAAGTTCTCACAACTTACGATCATTTGACTAGATCACACATCATATAAGTACATAAAGAAAAGGTCGAACATAAACTCCACCGTTAATCATCGAGAAGACCTTGAACGAACCCTTGATAATAACCACTTGATCTCCAGAATCTTTCCACTTGCGGTGTCGGCTTCAACATACTCTTCGAGGTTGTAACAAATTTATTAACTCCATTTATTAAGAGATTTGGTCCCTTGGTGAAGATTCTCAATATAACGTATAAATCTTGGTGACACTTATCATTTCTTCTTATACACTGCTTCCCGAGATTCATTTTAAACTCAGAATAAAATAGTGATCTTCAATACGAGGAATAGAAAGAGATAAAAATGAATTCAATAAACGCATAAACGGACAAGATGTGGTAAAATGATTTAAGGTTGACGATCGACGAGGGATCTCGACTCACGTAATCGTAAAACATAATAATTCACAATACTAGAAAAATGAGAGCGAAGAATGAATTAAGTATTAACATTAAAATAACGTTTGTCACAATTACCCGTCCCGGATTTGGTATTACCTTAAAACTCAATTGAGGTACTTTCTTGATAAAGATGATATATTAAAGATAAAAGTTAAATAGCTTCATAATTTATTTTGGTTGTCTTAAGAAACTTTGAAAGAATGACATGAATTTATTAGTTAAACTCATATTGATGGTTACAAATAGAAAATATAATTTCCAAATTAAATCACTATTAGGAATATAAATTAAACTGGCAATTTCATTACATTAAAAGTAAAGTATGATAAGTCAATTAGTTCAAAAGGTAGAACATAATTTTATTTTAAACATTAGTTTTAGTTATACAAAATATGGTGTATAAATTTGACCTTTTACTTGTGATGGTTATTTCGATAATTGAAAATCATTGGAAAATGTATAAAAGTTCCATAAAAATTTTATAATACGTTGTAGAAATACATAAAGGTGTTTATTATTTCAAAATAAATATGGGATATATTCGGGTTTTAAAATGTGACAAGATAACAAACGAATACGAATGGAAATAATGTCAACAATTAGTACGAAATCAACAGTACAAAAGGGGACGAAGCAAATGTCGTATAAATTCTTAAAGAGAATAATAAAATAAAGGCGTTGATGGTAAGACGATAAGAAATAATAGATTAAACAAGTTGTCAATTTTGTTAGTGCGGTCGGTGGTTCACCAATATCAGTTCGTTAACTTAGCGGTGGTTGTTACACGATCGGAAATAAGATCCATACAAAAATTTTAATCAAAGAAAATTCCTAATAATCACTTGTAATTAAAACAAATCAAATGAACGATGCTAGTGTTTAAAGAGAGAAGTCAAAGCACGGTTCACAAGAGTGGATTTCGAGACAAACGAGAGTGACGGACGTCATCCCGGATATACGGAAATTACTCTAGTGATAATTCATTATTCACGTGCGGAGACATTCCAAAAATCTACCCAGTCGCATAAAGAAAATTGGACGAGAAGGAAGGATAAAACATCGAGACTTTCAAGTCTTTTACCAACAGTCAGTAATTAGACGAACAGTCAAAAGAAATCAGTTATAAGACAAAATGAAGTAACAAGTGGGAAAACAATCATCGAGTAAAAACGTACTTATAATCACGTAATTCGTTTAACAAAAGGTAATAAAACATATGCGGATGCATATAAATTGTGCTACTTGCATAAAATATAAAGGTTTTCAAAACTTCTTTTCATTTTATTTCATTTTATTTTGTTCTATTATGAATACAAGTAAAAAGTCGATTATTATCAAAAATTTTATGGTGACTACTATTCAGCCTAGCATGGCTCCTTCTAAATTAGACATAGGTGATCAGGCCATGTATAATTTAGGAATAGCAATGCAATACTCAGTTTCGTCGAAAAGTATTACGTTTCTTATGTTTATATATATAACCCATGCCATTAGTAAAATGGAATATAAAAATAGTTTATAAATTTATAGGATACAAGTAATTTGTGAGATACTTAATAAGCAACTTTTAATGTTACGAAAAGTATTTTATAAGACCAAAGTAAAAACAATTGGTGAAAATAATCGTAAAATTTATCAGATTTATTTATAAGGTGACATTATGACGACGTATAAAGTAGTCAAAGTTTTGCAAAAAGTAGGAAATAGTAGCTCATAAAACAATCAATGAAATGGTTACAAGTTGTTAAGTTTTCAAAGGGTTATAAGGTTTAGACGAAAACGTCATGAAATACGCGATAAGAATGTCAACGAAGAATGTGAAGGCAAAACTTCAAAACTCAACTCAAATCAGTGGAAGGTTAGAAGAAAACGAAAATAAAATAACATCGAATGACAAATGAGTCATATATATGAAAAAAGTAAAACAATCCACATGTGTATTCTTTGTAAGATACTCGACACAACATGCTTTTAAGAAAGTATGTAATTCCTGTACTGTTTTTATTTTTAAATATTTTCACATGCAACTAGTATTCGTTAGTTGTAAAATAATATTTGTTAAAATTTTACGATCTCAAATGAAATCAAAACAGCTTAGAAACATTTAAAACTCATGTTCTGAATTTTCTATCAGATTTAACTTTTAAATATGAGACGATTAATTGACCCGATAAACGACATCTCCAAGACTCGGAGTCTAAAGCATTTTGATGCAAAACGACGTTTCAGACGACTTTCTAGTTTTACGCGAGACCTGAAAACCAATGTAAAATGACCAAAATACCCCTGCAAGTTCTGTGCAGGTTTGACTATTTTATTTTAAAAACACAGGTTTTACTTTTAAGTTTTGACCTGTTTATACTGCCCCTACAATTTCTCCATTAAATATATTTTTTGACACTTTCTAACGGCTCAAAATATATATATACACACATGTCTTGTGGATTTTACAATAATGAAAAGTAAATCTCATAATGAGCATTAAATAAAAATATAACATAATGGATGACAAAAGATGCTTCAAGGTATCCAACACAAAATTTAGGAAGCAAAACGGTAAATGACGTCCATAATTTAAGTTTCAAGGTGCAATGTAAGCAAATTTCCTTGGTGCCACGATTGCCCAAAAACACAAAACATAACAAGAGAAGAATGGAACATTAACATGCTACACTCCGGGAGCGAGAAGGTTAATGAAAAACAAATGATACAATTTTATATAAGTAAAATCGTATTCCAATTCTAGTGCCATAATCTAGACGATGATTTATGAAATAACGATGACGTTACCGAGATATAAGTTAACAATACACTTCAGAGTCGATACATATAACTGTCAACGAATTAAATCTTCGCATGTCGTGTAAAACGATAATAAAAATCAACAAAATATTATGAAAAACCATGGTATCATTCAACACTATTTTAAGAAATGTTTCAAAATGTATGACTCACACGATAGCGGTTAGTCTATTCCAAGGACACATTGAGCTACACAATGGTCTAGAGATTACGTTAAAAGACGTCCAAGCACAAATAGCCGGAAGACGATTTGAATATCTATATAGATATCACAAAGGGTTAAACAATGAAAGTAACGCGCGCAGATGAAGGTATGTAAGGTCATAATATAAAATTTTTGCAATAAAAGCAATTTAAATACTTCAAAAATAAATACAGAAAGATCTTGAAATTCATTGTATTTATTTAAGTTAATCATTAATAAATGATAAACTTTTATCGAAAAGTTTAACGACATAAATATATATCGATAAAGGATTATAGTATTTATTTAGAAATACTTAGCAATAAGGCATACATAATAATGTATACTAAAGTTGTAATCCCAGAAGTAGCTTGAACCTGAAGTCACGCGAAATCATGTGCACCGACTCTTTGAAAAATAAAACCGACAGTTATAGTTTAGGTTTTTAGAAAAAGACCTAGTTCTCTATAACTCATGGCTCTGGTACCAATCTTTAACACCCCCAAATTTACACGTAGCGGAATACATCTTTGGGTGCTAAACAATGATACAACAACACATAATTTATAAAGAACGACTCGAAAAGAGACGTTTTAGATTTATCGTTCCTAAAACATTTGTCAGAGTAGCGTAGTCCCAAGTAATCGTTACCAAAAGATAAGTTAAAACAACATATTAGTTTGTTTTAAAAATGGAACGATAAATAAATCAAAGAGTTTGAACAACAAAAGCAGTGCACAACTTCATTCCCCGTGACCTCCAAGCTTCCACTTCTTGATTACCTGAAATACATGTGAATAAAACAATCAGCAAAAATGCCGAGTGAATTTATAGGTTTATGAAATCAATTTGAACACAAGCAAAGATTATAAGTTTGTGGCATGCTTATAAGCATCAAATAATAATTTGCATCAACAATGATAATTGTATATAGCATAAATTGCAATAAGCTCATGGAACCGAGCCCTTAGACACTCCCATATCAGTCTAATAAGACGAGAGATTTATTAATTGTCGGTTACCTCCAGATTATTGGTACATTGCCGTATACCTGACTTCTTAATACAATATGCTCAAACAGTGTGGAGGTCGGGCCTAAACTTCTATGACAAGTCCACAAAAACTGAACCGGGACGGCTTCCCCCATAGATCTATTAATTGTACTAGCGGTTAACCCATCATAGGTTAATTAACGGTCCATAATTGAGGTTTTAACAAAGGCAATCACTTAATGCAATTTAAAGGCAACCACGGGTCCATTCATAGAGGGACAAAGCATACCATAAAAATCTTGTGTTCTAAGTTTATAAAACATGTATTCCCCCTCGCGGGTTTAAAATCATTTAATAACTAGTATAAAGCGAGGCTATAGACTCACCTTAGCCGATAGTGGTAATGAGACGATTGCCAACGATAGATGATGCCTTTCAAACACGAGAACCGCAACCTATCAAATGAGGTGCGTTCATTAATAATAGACTCGAGAAATAACCCATACATAAGAATATAAAACTCGACTCATAAAATCACGACAAAATCGAGAGAAAACGATACAAGTGATACTATTACACTCTCCTATATATCCATTTTATTTTTCTATGCCTTTAATAAAAATCTGCCGGAACATACCGAATGTCCAAGCCATTTTCCCATACTTAAACATATCAACTTTTTACGATACTACTCAGAGAACTCACTTACTATATGTAGAAAGTCCTCCCAAGAGCCCATTAAAAGATTTTACTTCTAAAGTTCCCTGCCCGACTCATCTTTGAATCACAAAATCCGGACAGTTTAGCGACCTTGACTTACGAAACCATTTTGACCATTCTAAACAACTCCATTTGTAAAACCGCCACTTGATTCTAAAAATAGACTCAAAATACTAAACTTGGAGCCTGAGAACAGCCCTTGAATCATTTTGAAACTCATTTTATAGCCCCCGAGATTCGATCCAAATATCGACAACAATTTTCGGATTGTGTTGACACTCGTCTCCCGGTACACGAAAATCAAACTAGTGTAACTTCCACCTCGTTTGGAGTTGGAAGGCCTACTTTATATCAAATCGAAGCTAACGAAATTCTCTACGACATAATCCCATAATATCATTCTATATCCAGACTTAAGACCCTCGAAATTGGCCTCAAACCTACTGCCTAAAATTGACTATAAAAATCTCTTACAAAATCAAGTTTTTGATCAAAACCAACAACTTTTATCATCATTCTAACATCCTAATATCACCATAAACCAATCCTAACGTTTGTATCATCATCAAAATCAAAAACCCAAAAATTAAAATTCATCTTTTTAACAAAAACATAGCATAAACATCATTTGATCATCACTACTAACACATGCATACAACAAATATGGATCAAACATCACCAACTTTTCTTGAAAAATTTATATAGTTGCATGTGGATAAAAATGGTACCATTAGAATCACCTTGAAAAATTAGGAGGTGGACTTGTTTTGTTTTTGGATGGATCAAAGTTTTGATCAAGAAAATTGATGATTTGTGGTGGTGGTGTTCTTGTGGTGTAAGGCCAAAAGAAGAAAGAAAGGATAGTGGTTGAGTTTTTATTTTAAAAACATTGTATGTGTAAAATAGTTAGTGGAAATTTTATATATAGTGTAAGGTTAGGGTAGTTTTTGCCAATTTGTGATAGTTTTGGTCCAAAATGTAATAAAATAGTTTAAAAGGGTGGAAATTGTAAATTGTAAATTTTGAAATATTTACGAGACTCGAGTTTCGTAAAAAAACTAAAAAGTTTAAACGCACACGAAAAATAATAATATAACGACTCGATACTTAGTTAAAACGGTATCGTCGAAAGTATTAAATATCGAAACGATCGATAATAAAATATAAAATTTTAGGCATCCGTCGGTATCGCGATCACTAGTAGTCCTCGTTACTCGTCAAAATATTAAAACATAATATTTAATATCGGTTTCAACTTAAACCGTTAAACATAATAATATTTAACGTTATAAAATACTTCAAAATAATTGAAAATAGAATTAAATTATGACCTTATTTTTACGGGTTTTACACCAACTTTCCTCTGACGTATAGGAGAGTCCCATCACTGTACTTATAAAGCTCACCCACCCTCATAAACTTCATTAACCCTCGACTGTTCAAGTAGAAAATGCCGCAATTCGGGACAGAAATGCCGGTATAGGGACATCTATCTACATGTTGAGGTAACACTTGATTCACTGGACGGGTTAGGTTAAGCTTCCTTTGGTAGCTTTCGACTCCCAACTGAAGATCTTCAACTCGTTTCTTGATAACAACGCTTCGTGTGAACATACGAAGTGCTGTATTCAAGGCAATGATGTCTTCACGGGGAATATGTGTGAGTTGATCCCGGGTCACCATAAGCAACATATCTTTGATATCCTCAAGGCGAATGATAGAAAAATCTCCCTGCTGGATTTTGTATTCTCTGTCATCCTCCCTTTTCAGACGAATCTCCGTCACATGATAATATCCATTCTTGGCTTCAGTTTTCAGCCCTAAGATACTGGAGATGCGGATATCGGATCTAACGTTGCTTCCTGAATTGGCTAGACAGCAACCCCTGTACGCCCTTCGGACTCGTTCGTCCCAATGAGATGCACCTATAACAGCATACATATCATAATTACGAGTTACCCTTGGGACCCAGAGTCGGTTTACCTTTTCCTCGATCCAGGGTATTGTCCCCCAGTTGGCAGCTTTCAGCAAGGTCAAGGAGGTGGCGTACTTTGATGAACCCTTCAGAAGATACTCAAGATCATAAGTGACGAAGAAGTCGAGAGCAATCTGATTATCTTGAGTAGGATCAATTGGAGGTGGAGCTCTTTCTGATTCATGAAGACCTGGCCGTTGAACGGTATTCAGAGCTTTCAGGATCTCATCAGCATAATACTCGAACTCCATTCGGGTTAATCTGGTTTTGGCGCGAATTCTCTTATCCTTCAACGCTCTCTTCACCAAAGACGGAGTAACCGAAGTCTTATACTCATGAGCCAGAAATGCACATAAGTCAATCGGACTGCGGATACGGAGATATAAAACATCTCTGTCAGCGTCTGTGATTGGATCATATTGCGTCGCTGCCGTGATCCAAGCCTGTGGCGGTGCAGTCTCGTCAATCTCCAACGTGTCTGCCCAGTCCCGTGTGCTTGATTCAGGAACAGTAGATTGTGGTTCTTGTTGTAGAGGAGTGGAAACGTGAACATCTGCTGGTTCTGATTCAGGCATCTCGGCGGTGTCATGAACGGGTGAGTGTTGTGCAGCTTCAGGTTCAGTTACCGATTCTGCAATCACAGGAGCAACAACAACAGAACTAACAGGGTTAGTGGTAACAGGTATAGACACAGCAATAGATGTACCAGGAATTGATGATGCCGTAGTAGCATTCACATCATGACGCCACTTGGATCGTCTTGATTCCGTGGAAGTAGATTTTTCCTTTTCTGCAGCATCTTTCTTCGACTTGGTTCCAGAATTAGAAGGTTTCTTTGTGCTGGCTACCTTGTCCCCCTTTTGGGGCTGTGTACCATCATCATCCTCATCGTCATCCTCGTTGCTCCCCTTCGCACTCTCCTCATTACCATCACCACCATCATCACCCTCATCATCATCATCATCCTCATCATCATCACCATCATCGTCATCGTCATCATCCTTTTCTTCTTCTTCTTCTTCTTCACCTTCTTCTTCACCAGTACCCTCTTCTTCTTCACTTTCTTCCCTTTCTTCCTCAGGCAGAATGTGGTATGGTACCACACTTCCAAACGTTTTAAATAACCTATCATCCTCCATGATAGCGTCATTCAGGGATTTGTAAAGAGCCCGTTGAATCCTAGATTTATCAAACGATCCAAGTTCCCTCATACGAGCTTTGAGAATCTTCTTTAATTCAAAATCCGTCAAGTCATAGGCAATTTTGTAGGCGGATTCAGAAGGATTGGATGACTTGATCATCAAGTTACCAGCCGCGAGTGTCTTCAACTCATCACGCAGTTTAGGCATAATGGTTTCAACGGATTCTTTCACTCTCTCTTCAACAGAAGCTTCAAGTGCTTCTTTTTGCTCCTTGTATTTATCCCTCATCGCTTGAAGTCTCATGATACGTGCAGCATGCTTATCAGCCTCAGCCTGCTTAACCTGAGCTAGTTCTTCTGCATGAGCTTTTCGTGTCAACTCCATCTCTGCAGCGAACTTAGCAAGCATCTCATCTTGGGCTTTCTTAGATGCTTCTTCACTTTGAGCTCGTCTATGTAGCTCTTGGCGAAGTTCATCCATCTCTCTTTTGTGATTATCCATATGTTTATCCAACATTTCGGCCATTACAAATACATCCATTGAAGACGTTGCAGAGCTGCTCTGGGTTGAGTGAAGAGGCTCGGTTGTTACTACGGTACTAAGGATGGGAGTTATTGGTGGTGGAAGGAATGGTGTTGAAACCGGTCTGGTTGGTAAGGGTTGTATTGGTGGAGGTTGAGTTGCTAAAGGTTGAGTTAGTAACGGTTGAGTAGACATCATGATTGTAGGAGCACCGGACTCCTTTTCAACACTTGTTGAAACAGGGATTGACGTCTCCTTCGAAGTAGAATACCGTTCAGGTGACCCAAACTCATCAATATCCTCTGGCTCCTCGTACTCTTCTTCAATATTTATCCTTGCACCTGAACCACTACCGCCCGTATCTTTCCCACTCCTTTCAATAGCTATCTTCATTAATTTCCTCTCAGCCTTGTCAAGAGTAGGATCAACAACATCTTCTTCGTCACGTAGAACTAACTCATCAGCCTTACCCTTTCCCTTCTTAACCTCAGTCTTCTTCTTCTTGGTTTCGGGTTCAGGTAAAGCAGCTGGTTGCTTGCATTTACCTTTACTCTTGACCGTAGTAGACGAGTCTTCTCCAGTCTGAAGGCTTGCTTTTAGCTTCTTGATTTCTAGCAGCAGTAGCTTGTAATCAGCAGAACCTTTAATTCTATCCGTCAGAAGATGATCGTGAATAGGACCAGGAATCACACCACCAGATGGTCCTTCATGCCTTAGATCTACTGTATGATCATCCTCTTCAGTGTGATGACGACTTGCTGCACGCCTATCAATAGTAACATCATTCTTCATACAATAATTAATGATAAGCTTGATAAATCGAGGGTAAGGGAAAAAATTATTCTTCAGCTTCTTGTTTTGGAAGAGTTGAAAGGTGAATTCTTCCCACAACAATAATGCATAATCTGCATTTGCGCCTTTATACATTCCATGGAAGATGTTCATAATAGGACTGCGCAAAGCATCATGCCCACTTGTTTTCGGTGTAAGACATCTACTGAGAATACCCAACATTGCTCTCCAAGGCTGACCTAATTTAGCAGTGGTAAATTCAGACGCAACTCGTATGTCAGGACATCCAAGAGCATCGAACAACTCCATGAGTTCGTCTTTAGTAGGATCCCTCGAAAATGCCATACCTTTGGGTGTATCCCGAATGCCAAATATCTTACGGAAGTCTGAAACATTAAGTGTCTGCTGCTTGTTGTCGAGAGTGAAGGTGATCTTGTTTGAAGTGCTTTCCTTGGGAGCCCAAAACTCATACATGTAATCATAAGGCACCGAGGCAGTACTTCTTAAGGCATTCTTGAAATGAGATTGATCAAGGATTGCTATGGCGACTTTAAATCCATGGTGAGTGGATTTTGAAACTGGCTTCAGCCGGTAGTTGTTTGGTATGAACTTGAGTGTTCGTGCTTCGGCAATTGCGGCTGCTCGAGAGTCTTGGATTGCTTGTACTGTTGGATTAGTCATCGTATCTGCTTACGATAAGACATGAAAGGTTGATGCACAAAGATATATAGATATGTATCATTATTACTCCTAAGCAAAACACATTTCATAACATACTTCAACAAGTACTTATAACAGGTAAACACTAATCAAACAACTCTTCATCCGGAACTTTCCTTCATTCGGAACTCTTCATTCGGAAGTCCTTCATTCGGAACTTCTCATTCGGAAGTCCTTCATTCGGAACTTCTTCATTCGGAACTTCTTCATTCGGAACTTCTTCATTCAGAAGTTCTTCATTCGGAACTTCTTCATTCGGAAGTTCTTCATTTGGAACTTCTTCATTCGGAAGTTCTTCATTCGGAAGTTCTTCATTCGGAACTTCTTTCATTCGGAAGTCCTTCATTCGGAACTCCTTCATTCGGAAGTCCTTCATTCGGAACTTCTTTCATTCGGAAGTTCACTCGGAACTCCTTCATTCGGAAGTTCTTCATTCGGAACTTCTTTCATTCGGAAGTCCTTCATTCGGAACTTCTTTCATTCGGAAGTCCTTCATTCGGAAGTCCTTCATTCGGAAGTCCTTCATTCGGAACTTCCTTCATTCGGAAGTTCGTCCGGAACTTCCTTCATTCGGAAGTTCGTTCGGAACTTCCTTCATTCGGAAGTTTTCAAGCTATGTTCATCCGGAACTTCAAAACACACCCTATTCAAGATTAATCTAGGCGCGTTTGTGAGTTTAAAGGCAATCTAAAGCAACTAAACTCATTCTAAATGTATTCCAAGCAAAACCCATCAAGAACCCCTAATCAATTAACCCTTAATTTAACACAAACCCTAATTTGTATTAAATCTGATTAATCAAATCTTTTAACAGGATATAGTGATGAATTAGGCGAATTGTAAATTAAAGAATAAGTTGTTAGTACCTTTTTGAATGATTGGATCAGATTGGATGATTAAAACGAAAGTTTCTAAAAGCTTAAGTGTGTTTTAATGGCGGCAAGATGAGGATGAAACAGTGAAGAAGAAAAGATAAAGAGACGGGGGATATAGTTTTGACTTAGGTCAAATTTTACAACTTTCAACAAATATCAAATATCACCTTAAGTCCCTATACTCTTCTATTCTTTTCCTTTTTGGTTCTTATCTTTTCATTTTTCCTTTTTCGTCTCCCTAACCATTGTTAAATTCCACCAACTTAACCTTCACACAACTTAAGCATCGCATCCTATTAGCAAATCTCCAAGATCTAAAGCAATTCCTATCACATTGAACAAACACAAGTTGTATTCTAAAGCAAGACCACTCATAAACCATTTAGCCAATTAAGTTTCCACAATCACTTTTGAAAATCGTTTTGATGACGAAGATGATTTAATATTTTCTCCCCCTTAAACGATGACCCGTTTTCTATTAAAAGAGTTGTAGTCATTGTTTAAAGAGTCAAATATTGATGAAAGCATTTCCAATTGATGTCTTGAAAAAGATTGATTCGTGGTGTCAATAAGATTTCTCTTATTTTAACAAATTAATGCACTGAGACGTACATTAATTCGTGTTAGACCAAGTTGTAAAGTAAACTTGATCCCTTTGCATGATTTGGCTTGTAAATCATGCCCGAGATAATTAATTCCCGTTGTGAGCCAACGTTTTCCAAGGAAATACGTGACTTTAATATGAAAACCGGGTTGCAGTCTGAAATAACTACAAGCCATAATGGGCATGTTTTAAAAATGTACAACTTTTATACGGACTCTATTTATGGCGCCGTGTCAATATTGATCGACATTTCTAAAGCCGTAAATATTACCGTACTAAAAGACATGCCCGTTTTAAAAACGAAAAATATTTTTGGTTTTTCTGGATTTTATAATTTTTATGGTTTTTCTAGGTTTTATATTTTTTATGGTTTTTGTTGGTTTTATATTTTTGTATTTTTCTTTTTGTGGTTTATATATTTACGATAATATACATGATCACGAACAAAGGATACTCTGAATAGTTTACCACCACTATTCAGCTGATTCTTCTACCAATTCTTTGAGAGTCGCTGGAGTGAATGATTTCATGCCAAGCTTGTCGATCAAAAACTCGATTCGTCCTCGATCTAAGGCTTTGGTGAACATATCTGCCAGCTGGTACTCAATAGTTGCAGCAAAGGGCAATGGTAGCGAATGTCTATGTGCTTGGCCCGGGAGTGTTGAACATAGTTGCAGCAAAGGGCAATGGCGCTCTTGTTGTCACAATACATCGGGATTTTGTTGAATCCCAAACCGTAGTCAGTTAATTGTGATCTCATCCAAAGGACTTGAGCACAACAACCGGACATGGCGATGTATTCAGCCTCCGTGCTAGAAATTGCAGTGCTGTTCTGCCTTTTTGAAGACCAACTGATCAATCTGTCTCCAAGGAGTTGCACAGATCCAGAAGTGCTACGCCTCGTGTCTTGACATCCAGCATGATCGGCATCTGCATATGATATTAAAGCAATAGAGGAATCTTTCGGATACCATAGACCACGATGAAGTGTTCCTTTTAGATACCGAAAGATCCTTTTAACAACATGTAGGTGCTTTTGGGTAGGCCGAGCCTGATACCGGGCACACATGCATACAGCAAATTGCAAATCAGGCCTGCTAGCAGTCAGATAGAGAAGGGTGCCGATCATCCCACGGTAAAGTTTTGGTTCGACAATAGTCCCATTCCTATCTTCATCTAACTTGGATTTCTCCACCATTGGAGTGTCCACGGGGTCACAATTTTCAAAGTTATATTTCTTTAAAGATTCTAGAGCATATTTGGATTGATTAATAAAGATGCCTCTGGGATTTTGAGAAATTTGTAATCCTAAGAAAAATGAAAATTTTCCCATCATTGACATCTGAAAGCGTGTGGACATTATCTTCTCAAAGCGATTAGACAATTCTATGTTAGTGGCAGCAAATATTATATCATCAACATAAATTTGTACCTGAATCATGTCGTTGTCCTCCTTGAGAGTGAATAGAGTGGGGTCCACCTTGGCTTTGGAGAAGCCTTCCGAAATGAGATATGTTGAGAGGAGATCATACCACGCGCGTGGAGCTTTTTTCAACCCATAGAGAGCCTTCTTAAGCTTGTACACATGATTAGGAAACTCCGTGCTAACGAACCCATCCGGCTGACTAACATAGACTTCTTCCCTTGGTTCACCGTTCAAAAATGCCGTCTTCACATCCATTTGATAGACGATTATGTTCATATGAGCAGCATACGCAAGGAATAGTCTAATGGCCTCCAATCTTGCAACAGGAGCAAAAGATTCTTCAAAGTCTATACCCAAGGCTTGTTTATATCCTCTAGCGACCAATCTAGCCTTATTCTTTAATACTGCACCCATCTCATCAAGTTTAACCTTATAAACCCACAACAAAGTAAGGATGTTAACCTTGTCAGGGAGAGGAACTAATTCCCATACTTCAAGTCTTTGGAATTCATTGAGTTCCTCCTGCATAGCTTCAATCCAAGATGATTGAGTCATAGCCTGCTGCCAATTTTTAGGTTCAATTTCAGAGAGAAATGCATCAAAATAGCAATAGAGTGCACTCTCTTGTAATTGATGGCGTGTAGAGACTGGTCGATCTAGATCTCCAATGACATTCCTAATTGGGTGATCTTTTGTCCATTTGGTGCTATGATTTTCAATCCTAGGTGGTCTGGAGTGAACAATAGAAGGAGCTTCTTCTGAGGTAGACGCGGCTGAAGGGTTTTCAGGTATCGCTACACCAAAGAAAGGAAGCTCTTGTAGATGAGCATATTCCAAATCGTGATCAATAGAATCCTCTTCCACATCATTAGGCACAAGTAAGGGTGACGATTCAGGTGTAGTTTGAGAATCACTTGGTAAGGGTGCATCCGGTTCAATGTTAATTGAAGATGCATTTGATAAAGCTTCATTAGCAGGAGCAACAACTTCAGGGATTGGAGCTATCACTACAGGTGCTGGAACTTCATCATTTGGGGGATCAAAGAATTCGTCAAACAACGGTTGAAACAGTTTATCCCACTCGGGCCTTGTAGGTGGTAAAAATGATGTAGAAGTAGGATTATTGGGAACTAATCCGGAACTAATAGCACCGGTTCCCATCTCATGAAGCGCGGGTTCAGAGCTGCGTTGCTCAGAAGCCATCGCTGTCAGCTCATCGAAATCTGCGTCCATAGTTTCTACAATCTTACCAAGAGGACGGTTGTAAATTCGGTATGCTTTCTTGGAGGGTGAGTAACCAATGAAAATACCTATATCGGCTTTTGGTTGAAGTTTGCCCAAGTTCTCACTATTAATGTTTGGATAACAAAGAGCACCAAACACATGAAAGAATGAAACATCGGGTTTACGATCATGTAGAAGCTCATAAGGTGTTTTTCCATGGCGTTTCCGAATGATAGAACGGTTTTGGGTGAAACATGCAGTAGATATAGCTTCTGCCCACAAGAAGAATGGAGCGTTCGCATAAATTAGCATAGTCCTAGCAGCTTCCATAAGCGTACGATTCCGTATTTCAACGACACCGTTTTGTTGTGGAGTGCGTGCAGCGGATGTTTCATGTGAAATACCAACATCTTCATAGTAAGCACGAAGAGTCTGGTTGACGAACTCTGTTCCATTATCTGTACGAATACGGCGGACAGTAGTATTCAAACGTATCCGTTTCATTCTTCTTAGACTCGAGTAATTCAAAATCTGTTTGAAGTTTTTGAAAATTAGTGACCACTAACTCTTTTTCTTTAAGTTCATTAGAAAGATCTGCTCTTAAGGTTTCAATTTCTTGCAAATGACCCATTTGTTTGTTTCGAAAATGATCATATTCGGGATTTGTTAGAACACTAGACGAAGGCACTAATTCCAAATTTGAAATTTCTCGTTGCTTAAGGCAAGCTCATCAGACAAATTCTTATTCTTAGCTAGGGTTTCTAAGAGTGCAGCATTCATTTGGCTAAGTAATGTAGCAGGAACCATGACCAAATCTTGTTGAGCAGGAGTATGCGTATGCGAAATGGCTCCCGGTTGTGATTCACTCAATGTCTGGGGACTCACATGATATTACTATCATTGATTGTCTCCTCATTTGAAAGACTCACCACCGAAGATTCATTCGAATCAGCACGCTCTTGCACAACTTGATGTGGTTGAATACTAGCATCAGTGGTATTAATAAGTACCTCAGATCTCTTTTCTGGCCCTAAGCTGGAGATAGTTGCCATAAGGGCTGCCTTTGCAGATTGAAATTCATCACAGTCTGAGTCATACGCATCAAGATCATCTGCCTGGTATGCTGCATTCTGTGTGGTGACAACGTCTTGTTCAGCAATCCCTGGATCAGCAAGAAATGCAAGCTCCTCTTCATCAAGTTCCCTTCCTTGTGCCTGAGCATTCACCAGATAAATCTTCTCTGCAAACCATTGACCATCCCTTCTCCTCTTGGGTTTCTTACAATCCCTGGACATGTGACCTTCTTCCTTGCAGTTGTAGCATGTAATCATTCTCAACTTGCCTGTGGAATTAGCCCGTGGAGGAGTGTTGATCATTGGAGCAGGATTGACCGTGCGAGCATTGGTAGTTGATGTAGTAGGTCTCCCCTGATATGGTTGAATAGGTTGAACCATTACCCTGCCATTCTCAATAGTAGCTTGTTGGCGAGAATTGGATGAATTCCTCAACTGATTGTTAGTCGGAGCTGATCCCCTAAATCCTCGTTTGCTTAAAGTCCTTGTGAGATAAGCAGACATAGTGGTTAACACTTCAACTGGGTCAGTTCCTTGTTTGAACACAGGAATGGGGACTTCATCATCATCACAATACATTGCTTGGTCTTGATGAGCTGCATAATCACTAGAAGGAATACTCATGTGGTCAGGGTAGCTTGTTGGATATGCTGCATTCTCTTGATAAGAAGAATATGAAGACTGAGCATAAGGTGCAATGCTTGTTGGGTGATGTTGTGAAGCATAGTGTGGTGAAGGTGCATTAAACCGATATTGTTGCTGATGTGAGGTGGGTGGTTGTGGTAGAATCGAGTATTGGGGGAAGGTTGGTGTCATGTAAGGTGATGGATGATAGGCTTGATGTCCCAAGATATAAGGAGTGTTGTTGTGTGACAAGCTTGGTTGATTCGCCATCAAAGCTAAAGAATCAGGGTACATACCTCGAGGCGAACGGTGCATGATCACATGTTTCTCATGCTGCTGAAGGAAAGCATAGAGTTGATCCAAATTGCACTTATGAAAATCCCTGGTTAACTTAACATCGGTAATATACTCACCCCATTCAGCTTGAGGTAAAGTATTCAAAAACTTGGTGTTAACCTGGAATGGAGCAATCACGAGATTGTATACAATCAGATCATTCATGAGAGTGGTGAATCTGAAGTAATAATCGTGAAGCGTTTCCCCTGGGTTGTACGTGAATCTATCAAACAGATCATACAACTGACATTCCCTTTCCTGTTTGGTAAGAGACGTACCTTGTAGCAACACCTTTAGACGTTCCCATAAGTCCTTTGCCACCGTATACTGACTTACCATTCGATAGATGTCATGTGGAAGAGCTTGGAGAATGGTTTGAAGAGCTTTTTCGTCTGCATCGGCAACAAGTTGTTGAGCTGGTGTAAGTTCTTCAAACTCTCTTGGTCGAGTCACATTGTTAACCACGATGGTACCATAGTCAAGTGGACCATTTAAAATTGACTTAACCATAAGCCTCCCATATACCGGTTTTCCCTTAAGGTAAGACATCATCCGGCCTTGCCATGCTTCAAAAACTTCTTTGATGAGCATTGGAGGGCGATTATCCGTTCCCGTAATGACAGAAATATCCGTAAGTGATGTCATCTGAGGCATTACTGAATTCGGATTCATTTTGTTCACTTCAAAGAGACAAAGATTATCGGTTGATCGAGCAGTGAAGTAAAGCTTGTGAATTGTGTTGAGTTTTTATTGTAAGAAACCAAGATTAAATCCTCTAAAAAATCGTCGAAAAAACAAGTAAAATAACCCTTGATTCGGAACTTTTTGTTGATTCGGAAGTGTTGATTCGGAAGATTTTGGCTTGGAATACCTTGATTCGGAACTTTTGGTTCGGAAGACTTGATCCGGAACTTTCCTTGATCCGGAACTTTTCCCTTGATCCGGAACTTTCCCTTGATCCGGAACTTTTTCCTTGATCCGGAAACTTTTCCCTTGATCCGGAACTTCCTTGATCCGGAACTTTCCTTGATCCGGAACTTTTGGTTCGGAACTTCTTGATCCGGAACTTTTCCCTTGATCCAGAACTTCCTTGATCCGGAACTTTCCTTGATCCGGAACTTTTGGTTCGGAACTTCTTGATCCGGAACTTTCCTTGATCCGGAACTTCCTTGATCCGGAACTTTTGGTTCGGAACTTCTTGATCCGGAACTTTGGTTGATCTGGAACTTTTTGGTCCGGAAGTTTTTGATTCGGAACTTTTTCTGGGAAACAGTAACTTGTTTGTGGTATACAGTCGATCAAAAAAATCAAGATTAAACCCAGATTTTTTACCAAATAACCCAAAAAGTTTTGTGATTTCTACAATAATAAGTAAAAACTAATACTTATCTACTAATCCCAATCACAAAAACACCAAAAACTCCAAGAATCAAGATGGATCTTCTTAAAGAACACTAATACAATCAAAAACTAAAAACCACACAAATCATTACCTTAAATCACCCCATAGCTCTTGATACCAAATGTAGAATCTTGATAACCTATGAATCTATGAAGGGGGTTGATGATTTCTAGAGAGAGAAACTAGAGAGATAAAGTGAGAGAAACTATGTGTATTTTTATTAAATGAAACTTGGAAATGAACAACAACCAACCCCTTTCCAAGGAGGAAAGGGGTATTTATACTTCCAAGCCTTATTTGGACTTGGGTCGGTCCATGACAAGCCCATGGGCCGGTTTCTTACTTAACTTAATAAGTAACACTAACTACGAGCTATTACAACATAAATAATATTGTGGAGTGACCGATACTTTTAATATACGTTAAAACGTATTTCTAACACCTTCAAACTGAAATATCAGAGTTTTCAAACAAATATGATCTACTCTTAGAAGAATGTCTCTCCAAAGATATTTTATGTCTTGTTGTTACATCTTGTGCTGCTATAAATGAATATTCTGATGTTGCATGTAAATATCTTGGTAAGACCAAAGAGTGTGAACGTCTTGAAACTGAGCTATCGAAACACAAAGAAAATGTTGATAAAAAGGCTTTTTAGTTACCTCAACACAAAACTGATTTCCTTCAAAAACATTTTCATTCTCTAGAACTTTCTTTACAAAAAGACATCGAAAGTTTTCCACATGATAATACCTTACAAGAAAAAATTTCCAAAATGTTTCGAGAAATAAATGAAAAGAGTATGGAAATTAAAGATTTGAAAGCTCATTTACAAGACAGGGACATAGAGATAACAAAGTTGAAGAAACTCGTTGCTAAGATGGGTGGAAAAATCGTGGAACCTAGCGTTAAGAAACCGGCTGTCAGACAAACCAATGCGTACAAAGTGACTAAACCCTCTGTCTTGGGAAAACCATCTATTTTCTCCAATTCTGCATTTGCAAAACCTGGGTTTGCCCCTAAGACGAATGGGAAGGATAGGTTACCACAGATTACTCACAAAACTGATATTCGACCACAAAGCATTAAGAACACAAATGAGATCAAACCAAGGATGTATAGATTAGCCACTAAACCAACACATAACAAAGAAAGTCAATCGCCCCAGACTTCTAGAAACACTAATAGACGTGTGTCTTTTACAATAGGAGTAGTCCCCACTGCTAGTGTTAGCCGACCTTAGCTTAAGAGCACCCAAAAGAATGAAAAGGTTTGGAAAAACAAGAGTTAAGGGAAGATGAAGAAAGTAGAAGACCACCCTAGGAATTTGAATGTTTCTAAGAATAAAACGCTTGTAATCGCATGTAACGACGATATGAATTATTCGACTTTGAATGCTTTGAATGTTAAGTTTGTTTGTGTGAAATGTGGGAAATGTGCTAATGATAATCATGCTATGTGTGTTTCGAATAATGTCAAAGGCGTAGATACTAGAACTAAGAAGAAAATTGTGATGCTTATTAGTGCTAGTAAACCTAAACGCATAGTGAACCATTCTGGTGCACCCCCCCCCCCCCCCCCCTAAGAAAAGTATTGCATCAGACTCTACCACTAAGAACCCTAGAAGCAGAATTAGGAAATTATATGAGTCTACTAGCAAGTCTTGGAAATGGTGGTTTGCTAATCAATGTCCTCCAGGATATAAATGGATGGGTAAGGTTATGAAAGAAAACGTGACAACGAGTGTTAGTGTGCCTTTAAGTGTTGAAACTAAGGAAACTAATGAATCGGAAATCACAACTAACATGGAATCCAATTTAGCAAATCCAACATGTTCTAATTCTTCTGCAGGTAATCGAAATAATTCTCTTCATACTGGACTCTGGATGCACGAAGCACATGACGGGGAATCTCAAGCTTCTAATTAACTTTATGGAGAAGTTCCTGGGTACGGTCTGATTCAGAAATGATAAATTTGCACTGATCCTAGGATATGGAGATTTGGTTCAAAGGGAATATCATGATAAAACGGGTATATTACGTCGAAGGGCTCAATCATAATCTTTTCTCGGTTGGTCAATTATGTGATGCGGATTTGGAGGTTGCTTTTAAAAAGAAGACATGTTTTGTTCGTGATTATGATGGGAATGATTTACTCACCGGTTCACGAGGTACCTATCTTTACACAATTTCACTTCAAGACAAAACTTCCTCAACTCCAATTTGTTTCATGTCTAAAGCTTCAACGACTCAAGCATGGTTATGACATCAACGTCTATCTCATCTAAACTTTGATGCTATCAACTTGCTTTCCAAGAAAGATATTCTGCGAGGCCTTCCAAGATTGAAATTCATCAAAGATCATCTTTGTTCTTCTTGTGAGCTTTGTAAAGCTAAAGGAAGTAGTTTCAAGACAAAGACTACATCAAGCTCTAAAGGACGGTTAGATCTTCTTCATATGGATTTGTGTGGTCCTATGCATGTTCAAACTATCAATGGGAAGAAATACATTCTGGTTATTGTCGATGACTACTCAAGGTACACGTAGACTTTCTTCTTGAGATCCAAGGATGAAACCCAAGAAGTTCTCATCAACTTCCTTAAACTGATACAACGTGGTCTTCAAGCTCAAGTAAAAGTGGTACGTACTGACAGAGGCACAAAATTCTTAAATTCAACTTTGAAGAATTATTTGAAGATGAAGGGATTGAAGATGAAACATCAATTGCTAGAACACCTGAACAAAACAGCGTTGTTAAAAGAAGAAACCGTACTTTAGTTGAGGCTTCTCGAACATTAGTATCTGCTTCAAAACTACAACTATTCTTTTGGCCCGAAGCCGTGTCAACCGCATGCTACACACAAAACCGTTCCTTAATTATTCCAATTCACGAAAAGACACCATATCAAATAATTCATGATCGCAAACCTTCACTCAAACACCTTCATGTTTTTGGATGTACGTGTTACATAATCCGAGATGGTGAAAATCAGGATAAGATGAAAGAGAAAGGTGATGCATTTATTCTAGTGGGATATGCAACTCAGTCTAAGGGATATAGAGTTTACAACAAGAGAACAAAATTGATAGTCGAAACTGTTCATGTCAGATTCGATGAATTGCAAGAAATGGCACTTGAACAAAGCAATTTAAGTCCTGATCCCCAACGTCAAAAGGCTTATGTGCACAACCACACAGAACTTGGAACTCAAGACCATAGCAATGAACCGTTAAGTTCAAAACTGGTTCCTAAACATGTTCCAAGAGCAGATATGACAGTGGACACGAAACTTGAAGAGTTGGAAATGTTATATGGACCAATGTTTCATGAATATTTCATGGGGGAGAAACATGTTGTATCAAAGTCTTCCGCTGTCACTCATGATAAGAATGATGATACCAATCATCGTCAACAAAAGGATACAACTTCATCTACTTCTACACGGGTTGCTGCAGATTAACCTCCTTAGAATATCACTTCAACAATCGATCTTACAACATCCAAAACTACTGTCATTGATCCAGAGAACACAAATCAAGCAGACGGTGCATTATTTAACGATGACGATTTTCACAATCCATTTGGTACATCGGTACATGAAACTGGAGAGTCTTCTACTCGCCTTGTTGATCCGTCAAATATGCATACGTTTTACCAGCGACACCCTCAACACATCATTGGACCCGAGATCACCCTTTGGTTCAAGTAATTGGAAACCCGTCACAGCCTGTTCGTACAAGACGACAATTAGAAACCGATGGTGATGTTTGTATGTTCGCACTCGCCGTAAGTACAACTGAACCAAAAAACATCAAAGAAGCCATGGCTGATCATGCTTGGATTGAATCGATGCAAGATGAACTTATTCAATTTGAAAGACTCAAAGTCTGGAAACTTGTTGACAAACCATACGATGTAACACCGTTAAATCGTCGATGGATCTGGAAAAACAAGATGGATGAAGAAAACAAAATCATAAAGAACAAAGCTAGGCTAGTGGCTAAGGGGTATGGATAGAGAGAGGGTATTGATTTTGAAGAATCATTTGTACTAGTAGCTCGTATAGAAGCGGTCAGGATTTTCTTTGCTTATGCTGCACATAAGGGATTCACTGTTTATCAAATGGGCGTGAAGACAACATTTCTTAACAGTCCTTTGAAGGAAGAAGTCTATGTTACGTAATCGGAAGGATTCATTAATCCACATTATCCTGACAAGGTGTATCGTCTCCACAAAGCACTATATGGACTAAAGCAAGCTCGAAGGGCGTGTTACGATGAGCTCTCGGAATTTCTGGTATCCAATGGTTTCTCAAAAGGTTCCATTGATCTTACCTTGTTCATTTATAAATTTGGGGATGACATTTTGCTTGTGCGGATTTATGTTGATGACATTATTTTCGGGTCTACAAACCCAAAACCTTCAAAATGGTTTGAAAAACTAATACACAGCAAATTTGAAATGTCAATGATGGGCGAACTAAAATTATTTCTTAGAATTCAAGTTCACCAATCCCCAAGTGGCATCTTTATTAACCAAGCTAAGTATTGTCAAGAGATAATAAAAAAGAATGGTATGACCTCATGTGACCCAATCAGGACTCCATTATCCACAACATCCCTAGATGCTGACTTAAAGGGGTTACCCATTATCAAACGAAATATCATTCCATGATCGGGTCCCTCATGTACTTGAAAACGAGCAGACTAGATATTGCACATGCAACATGCTATTGTGCACGATATCAAGCCAGACCCACTGAAAAACACCTCAAGGAGGTTAAACGGATCTTTCGATACCTCAAGAATACCATTCATTTGGGACTCTGGTATCTGAAGGAAACCGATTTCTTTCTAACGGCCTATTCAGATTCTGATCACGCAGGGTGTCTTGATACTCGAAACAGTACTTCTGGTGGTGCTCCATTTCTAGGACAAGATAAGCTCGTTGGATGGTCTTCCAAGAAGCAGGATTGCACGTCACTTTCATAAGCCAAAGCGGAGTATGTCTCTCTATCTGCGTGTTGTGCTCAAGTTCTTTGTATGAGAACACAACTCACGGATTATGGCTTCCACTTTGATAAAGTACCTATGTACAGTGACTCAAAGTCTGCCACAGCCATCTCTTGCAATCCTGTACAGCACTCCCGCACGAAGCACATTGATGTCAAATACCACCTCATAAAGGAACAAGTTGAACGAGGTATCGTTGAATTATACTTTGTTGGAACTGATTACCAATTAGCCGACTTGTTTACGAAAGCTCTGTCGAATGATAGGTTTGTGTATCTCGTTAGTCAAATTGGTATGAGATGTTTGACTCCAGCAGACTTGGAGATTCTGGCAAAGGTGCCTGCTTGATTCATCCATCAAACATCTACTTGTAAATATCATTGAAAAAGAAAAATACAAAAATATAAAACATATAAAAGCAAAACACAAAATTAAAAATGTTTCAAAATACCAAAAATATTCTTCTCGACATGTCTTTCAGTATCGATAATATGGACGTGCCTAGAAATGTCGCTCAATAACGACACGGGTGTGTACATAAAGCTCGTATGAAAGTTATAAATATTTTTCAAAACATGTCATTTCTATTTTTAATAAATTAAAATGTCTATTTTGGAAAAAATTTCCATCAACAGGTAGAGCAATCTATCATGGGTTGAGCTTGTCACAAAACATTCAACGTTTTGAGCTCAACACAATGGCTTGTAATTACTTTCAGATTGCAACCCGGATCTATATTCACGGGGGAGTGTACGATTTAGTACGCTTACCCTCAGCAAAAGAAGAGAAATCTTCTTACACTTGAGTGGATTCGTTAAGACATTCGAAGTCTATGAACTCAAGTTTATGCTTTAGAAATACCATGTCGCCAAAAAGAAATGGTTTTCGAAAAGCGTTGAACATAATTTTTTCAAGAGTTTTTCAATTATTATTCAAAATCTTTCAAAAATTGCGTGTTCAACAACTCCTATCCTCAAAAAGCATAATGTGGATCATATCCTCTTAATGACAATTCAATTAGATCAATTTTTGAGGGGGAGCTTTCTAAATTATTTCATTCTAAGAAATACACATTTTTCTCCCGAAAATTTTTAAGACTATTCTTCGTGATATATTTTAATCAAATTTAGTATCTATAATATCAAACGATTTTATATATTAGAGATAGGGGGAGAAAATGTGATTAAAATGTGATCTATAGACTCAAGCACTTTAACTCTTACCCACATGTGCGAAACACTTGCGATTATCGATGTACATGTGAAGAGGGAGCATATCTGAATTGACAAAACTAGCAAGGTGTTAAATGTTTTTCAAACACTTTGTTTGAATTTAAAGTGGTTTATGGTTACGATCTAATACCGACAACATCTTTAATCCACAATGTTATTGGTGTCAAAAGGATGGTTAGGTTTAAGTCCTATGATCCAACCAGAGCCGGAGGGATCTTCCTAGGGGTAATCCAATAGAATATTAGAAGTCCTTAGGAAAGATGGAGTAGAATGTAAACGTAGCTGAATGCCGAATAAGTACTGATGCTAGCACTGGAATAATCACAACAAGGTGCTAGTAATGATGTCTTGGTAATCATTGAAGGGGTTGAAGAATGAAAAAGAAATGTAAGGATAAAGGGTTTAAAGAAAGAAGCCCTCCATACAACTTAGGCAGAAACTGGGTCAACACATCTTGAAGACAACACATCATGGACCCAGTGATGTAATGCACAACCCTTCCTCAGCTGACTCAGGCTTCTCTTAAAAGAAGTTTGTTTTATGGTCACGGATATCAACACGACTTCTATTGACTTTCTCACTCCGAGATAGTTGATATTGAATAGGTGGCATCTGCTCCAGCCTTCGACCACTAAAAGTGCACTAATCGAGTCTAGAGACTAGAGATCAATCAAATCTCGTTAGGACACACAAAATGACGATAAAGAGATTCCTATGATATATCCTTGCGATATTGCTAGAACACTCAGAGTGATACTACCTAGTATTCACAATGATGAGTGGAAATCCTTCCAGTGTTAACATCAAACAACACAGCGGTAGGTCATGTGTAAGATTCTTTATGAATTGAACATATGTAAAACTGAAAAACAACAGTGATTTGTTTCTTTTTCGATTTAAACTCGTTTAAGGTTTCTACGCACTATCTTTATGGTCTTGCAAGAAATTCAGAGTGATATTCATTAATATTTACAGTGACGAATGGAAATCCTTCTAGCGTCAACCTCAAACAACGGATATATATCCAATTGATTCACTCTTTATGTTCACAATCTTGCTTTGAGACGGTCAAGTAAAGAGAACGACTAGTACAGCCGCGAAACCCTGTCAAGGAGGTTCTTAATTGAATCTACCTAATCACAAGTACGGTATTTAATATCGTATAACGATCTTCACCGACCGGAGGTAAAATGCTACCGATTTAGGACGAATGTCAAAGCCATTTAGTCCGTGTATATGTTTTATCTCGAGAAGGTGGCATTATGGTGTACTCAGCAAAGTCAAAGATTAAAGACACAAGATCACAAGATGGCAAAGACAAGTCAAAGAAGGTGACCAGCAAGAATGAAGCAGTCATTTTGAAGATCGCAATACTAAATATTAATTATCTCCATAAATACTCGTATGTCGTAGAGGAATGACCTCTCAGTGAGTGAGATATTAGTCTTAAAATATTGTGTCATCAAGAATGATTCGGTCACAGATTTGAAGATCTCAAGATTAAAAACAAAGTCGAAAGACAATAACAAAGAATCAAATATCACATCATGAAGGAACAAAACTACTATTACACGTTTCGACTCATTTATGGCGAGATTAGTAATCTCTATAAATCTCCAAATGTCATAGAGGAATGATCTGTCCATTGGGGGAGATTGTTAGCCTCAAAATATTGAGTCAAACAAGAATGTTCGGTCATAGGTTTATTATGTGTTAATTCTTATAATGTTGTAATAAGCAGTAGGATAGTCGACATTCATAGGCTTGAACTTAAGCTATTTAAAGCAGCCCGACCCATTATCACATAGCCCATAAGCCACATGTGTGACACCCCGGGTAGGGTCAAAATATGCGGAATTATCATCGGAGATGTCACAAGGGTAGATCGATAGCATATAGTCCAAGCATAAGATAAAGAGTTATTCAAATCAGATTACATGTTTATTAAACAAATAAATAAAAATTGTCTTTAACATGTCTTAAGTAGATTGTACATTTTCCCCAAATGGAACCCTTGACGATTCCTACAATGCAGATCACATAGATGCTTGAGTCCATGCACATATCTCGTTCTAACTTCATTTCCCTGAGATAAACATGCTTAGAGGGTCAACATAAGTTGGTGAATTTACAGGTTTTAACATTAATTAGTTTGGACATACATTAATCATAGAAGTAACAATGCACAAAGCATTCTTACTAAAAATTAGATTACATTTGCTATTACTTGAAACTGAAGCTTAACCTTTCATAGTCCTCAATAGATGAGGACGTAGTGTCTTACAAAAAGACACCCAAACCCAGTTCCAACATGGTATACTTCTGTTGTCCCGGCCAAGGCATAGTGAGCATGACTCACCTAGATGGGAATGGTCAATCCATAATAGATCTATTTATAACATTCGGGCGATTTATAAAAATTTAACAGTTTCTATAATAGTCAATCATAGTCATGTTTATACAATTCAATTATGTCCATTTTAAAATAGTTGCATTTTTTCTCCCCCGTAGAGGAAAAGTTTATCAATAGTTATATGGGGCTATAAACTCACCTGGGAGTTGGCAATATCTGTATAACACGAATATCCAAATAACGCTCACGCTAAAAGTTATGCCTAATCAAATAGTACAGTCTTAATAGATAGTACAAAGAACATATGTGTATGCTTATACAGATTTTTAGTCAGTTCATTTATGATACGGAATTTATCTAAATAACCGTAGTTCAAGTATTAACAATATCCATTTAAACTTATCTATATAAGTTTTATTTCTAAGTAAACATAAAATGTTTAACTTTTAATATGTGTTTGTATTCGTAATACATGTATTAATAATAACCATTCAACTTACAAATAAGTTTCTTATTTAAGTAGACATAAAATGTCCTACTTAAAATATTAGTTCACGTTTACAGTTCAAGTATTATAATCATTCATTTAAACTTACTATTAAGTTTCATAATTAAGTAAACATAAAACGTTCTACTTAAAATATTAGTTTACGTTCCTAGTTCATGTATTAAAATCATCCATTTAAACTTACAAATAAGTTTTATATTTTAAGTAAACGTAAGGTGTTCTACTTAAATATTAGTATTCAATTTATTTAACGTTCATATAATTTTATTTCCTAAAAGTATATGAGTTTATGTATTAGTGATACATATCTATATTGTTTATACAATTTATTTCATAAAGCAAAAAAATATATATTTTATCTTTGAAAAATAAAATAAAATATTTTATTTAACCTAAAAGTTCCCATAAATTATTTAACATTTATAAAATAATTTATAAATTACAAGTTTAAGAATTTATATTATAAATTCTTATAGTTTAGGGTCTGTTTAAGTTTCACTAAGTTTAAAAAAAATAGAATTAGGGTTAGGGCTTATTAAAGTTTCGGAACATGGCAAAACTAGTCCCTCCATATTTTAAACAAAGTAAACTTTCGGATTGTTACACATTTGATACCTAGGGCTTGTTAAAGTTTTGGCTTATGACAGATTTAGTCCCCCTAGTTAAATCTAGGTTTTATAACTTTCATAAAATGACCAAAACAGCCCCTAGGACTTCTTAATGTTTCAGATTAATACAAAAATGGTCCCTAGGGTTTTAGAATGACAAAATAACTTTTAGAAACTTCTCAAAGTGTCCCTAGGGTTTAATATGTCACATATGATATTAATTAAACCCTAGACTTTTGGATAATTACATTTTCAGTCCTTGTGTTTGCTAATTTATCAAAACAAGTTTCATAAGTCACGGTTTTAGTCCTTAAGTTTCATAAATTGTCATTTTACTCCAAAAGTTTTTATATGTTACATTTTATTAGAAAAACTTTTATTTAACATTCAAAACGTTATATGGGCTCTTTAAATGGGCTAAACATCTAATGGGTCATTTAGTGGGCCTAAATACATTTTTAAGTTTACTAACTTGTTAAATGGGCCCTTAACACATTTATTGGGCTTAAATACATTTTAAGTCCATTAATCATTTTAAATGGGTTCAAGTATAAACTTAAGTCCATTAGGTTACTAAGATTTATTAAATGGGCTTATTAGGTCCATTAAGTGTTGGAATAATGTTGCATGTGCTTAATTAGTCCATTAATACTACTTTTAATTTTATGTAAGTATTAGTCTAGGATTTTATTATAAGCTTATTATTAGCTTATCCATATTTAGTTTTAAATCTTAACAAAGAATAAAACTTATAGTTTATTTTATGTGATGTACCAAATAAGATCTAGGTGTGTTATTAGGTTGCATGCAAGTCATAAGCCCTATTATGAGCTTATAACTCACCGCTATAATTAATTATAGCTTATTAAGATGAGTCAAAACTTATTTTAAGATTGCATGTACTTATATGTGTCCCTAAAATAAGATCTAGCTATGTACAATTCAAGAAATCAAGTCACAAGTCCATACATATATACATATAGCCCACGACTATGATTTTAAATCTTGGTATCTCCAAGATGAACATTTTAGCTAGTTTTAAGTCTTGTAAATATTTACAAAAATACAAGAAGATTATCTAGGTTACATGCATGTTCCCAAGGTTACCATTATTCCAAGAAAACTACATATAGCCCACGGCTATATTGTTTTCTCCCAAGGTTCCCATAAGATTTTATAAGCATGTTTTATGTTCATCATGTTTAAGTTAACTCTTATCATTAGATCTATGGTTTATATAAGCATGCATGTACATTTAAAACCATTCTAGGTCATATATAGCCCACGGCTAAATATGTTCACATCAATCATTTTAGTGATTTTAATTATTCCATTTCATATGTAATAATACATTTCCCATCATTAAAACTTACTACATAAATCATATGTTCGTCATTCATTTTAGCCGTGACCTTTAAGGTCATGGTCTTTAGTAAGTGTGAAAACACTTATCCTTTTACCACTTATTTCCAATAATAACATGACCAAAACGTGTATTTTATGTCGTAAAAGTCGGAATTATGCGTGGTTTGTGTTTTTATTGTGTTTTAGGACCAAAAGATGAAAAAGGAAGAAAACACGGGCTTTCACGGGCTTTTATCAAAGAAAACAAGAAAAGACGAAGTCAAGAGATCAAGAGTGCTTAAAGAATGGATGTCCAAGACCTATTCTGAGGATTTATCAAAGAAAAAGTCTAAAGACGGAAGTTTAATAAAGTCGAAGAACTCAAGTCTAAATTATAGAAGAAAATTATTAAGACAAGTTCAAGTCCCGGGACGACGTCGAGAAAAGACAAAGAATTAAATCGAGTCGAGAAGAAAAGAAAGAAGGAAGCACACCATACATGCACTTCCCATTTAGCCTATAAATACCCTCCTAATCACATTAGGAGGGTGGTTAGCTAGTTTTAGTTTTCATTTTTTCTTTCTAGTTTTTAGAGAGAGAAAGTTCCCAACTTTCTCTCACTAAGTTCATCTTTTTCTTTCAAGTTTAAGGTTTGAATCATTCTTGTATTTGGATTTCATTAATCTAATTCAAGTTAAGCTTTTTGTTCTTTAATCTCTTTCTACATTTCTTTATTTTACTTTGTTCTTAATCTGAAAGTTCATGTTTGATTCGGATGGTTCTCAATTCGTGTTGATTTTGATGTTTCGTGATTAAGAGGTTGATCTTTCTATTCCTACATAAGCTCTCATACGTTTAAGCTATAAGCTCTTTATGCTTATTGGCTTCTTTGTATTTTTGGCTTATTTACTTTTAAGCTTTTTAAAGAGTTTTATTATTTTATGTTCGGTTCATTAAGTCTCGAGTTTAGTATTTGTAAAGGTTTCAATTTTGTGCTTATTTACTCTTTTCCAAGTTGGTAAGTGCTTATCATTGTTACTGCTTATTCATTTAAGCTTATTTTCTCTTTGGACGCCATTTCCATCTTAGAAGGTTTACCTTCGTACGATCAATTTGGCTTCGATCGCATAGACTGCGATATGTTGTTCTTTCCCTGGTACGATCCACGCCCACGATCACTCATTGCAATCTAGGGTGCGATCGTGTCTCACTTCCTTGTTTCGATCGCATTAACTGCGATCTGTTGTGTTGCGATCACAAACCACGATCAAAGACCACGATCACTCATTGCGATCGTCGTTGCGATCTGGGAGTACGATCACTAATACCCATCGCACCAGTGAGTGCGATCTGTTTCCTAAGTGCGATCGCATTGAGTGCGATCTGGATTACTATTTGAGTACGATCACGTTACGATCGGACTCAGGCTGTTGTTTTGTTTTTCTTAGATTTCAAATTCAATCTTTCCCGCCTTTTGTCTTAGTTTATTTTACTCAAGTTTTTAAGTTTTAATTTCCAAAAGATTGCATACTTTTATTTTTAGATTAAATTCTTAAATCTTTCACTTTACTCAAACGACAACTTAATTCCTTGCACCTAGTTTAAAAATAGATAACCAAGCCAAACCATTTAATCTTCCACCAAGAACAACTTAGTCGCACTTTCTACCAGTAATCAATTCGAAGAGATCGGACGATAAGATTTTATACTTGGCTAAAACCTCGCATTAGTCTTCATGATTTTTAAGTTACACAAGTTTACTTTATGGGATCTATGATTATTAGTTAACCAAAGTCCCATAAAGTAAGATTTGTAACCCATGCTACATTTAAGTTCATAAAATGGTTCATATGATTTTTAATCAATGTTAAAACATAGAATACAAGCCATAGGTTTCTTTATTAAAAAGTTTTAACCACGACTATGGTGTTTATAAATATGTCGTGACCTATAATGGCCATGGCTTTACCAAATCTTGATTTTTAACAAGTTATTTACTTGTGTTTATTGATGTATGATGATGCATGCATGAAGAAATGAAAGAGCATAAGGAGTATACCTTTCTTGCTTAAAAGTACCAAGGATGATCTAGAGGAACAAGGAGATTAGGGATCTAATCTAGTGGATGAAGAAACCCTAAATGTAAACGAAGCCGTGGCCTTATATATTCGGCTAGGGCTTGTTCTAGTGATTCCAATGATGATGATAGTACTAAATGATTAGTAGTTAAGATGAGAAAAATATCTAGTTGATTTAATGCTTAAAACTTGGATGTTTGTGGCTTATAGCCGAATTGTTTGAGAGAGAGAAGAGGAGAGAGAGATTGCATGAGAAAATGGAGAATGTATGTGTGTGAGATTTCGGATAAAAGGGAAGAGAGAGAGAAGGAAGACAAAAGGCATGATTGCCTTGGTAAGGACATTTGTGCCAAGTGTAGCCTCTCCCCATTCCAAGACATCTCTTCCTCTTCCACATGGGGGGGGGTGCCGTGTATATTCACCTAAAATGGGAAAAAGTATGGGCTTGTCATGGGCTTATGTTGGGCTTAATATAGTAGACAAGATCTTGGGCTAGTCAAAGAAAGATTAAGCAAGCCCATAGTGAGCATACACATATACATGGCTACATATGCGTAATGTAGTATATTTTCAAATTGTGTTAAGTGTGGTACACACATTGCTAGTTATAACTTCATTACTTGTTTTTCCTAGTTCTTAAAGACATGTTTCAAGTTATGCAAATAGACAAGTCTACAAAAGTGTAAGTATGAAATGGACAAGTTCACATACATCTTAAGGAGATATAACACATGAATGAGTGTTCTAGGATTATTGAGTGAAATTTTTATTATATTAATTCATGGTAAAATCATGGATTTTACAACATGTAGGCTTGGCTATAAATACTACCCTCCTAGCATGTTAGGAGGGTGTTGGTTACCATTTCATATTTTTCTCTCAATCTAATATTCCCCAAGTTTCCAACTATTCTCTCTATTTTCTCTCTCTAGAATTCATCTACTTTCATCTATTTATTCTTCTATAATTCGTGTATAATCATATAATATGGGACAACAACTTAAATATTTAATCCGAAATATTCAAGCAATGTTAACTTGCGATTGCAATTGTAAAAAGTTATATCTGAAACTTGACATTCAATTCATTTAACATCTTTTGTTAAATTGTTTAACCAAGTTATTTTATTTTTATTCTAATCGTATTTGGATGCCCACTGTCCACGGTTTCTTAATTGAACCAGGGGCTCATTATTATTAAAGAACCGCAGAACTATCTAAAGAACCATGACCAATGAGTCCCTTTATTTGTTTTTGGTCTATTTTTTTCTTTGACTAGTTTTCTTAAAGATTCCTTCCTTTCTCTTTGGTCTTTTTCAATCATGCCTTTCTAAGTTGACTCTCTTTCCTATCTCTCTTCTATCCTTTCTATATATGTTGAGTCGAGCCTCACCCTTGCCTCGTCATGTAACTATTCTTTGAACATTTACAATGATTGAGAAGAGCTACTAAACTTTGGGCATTTAGTGTATCGTATGCTTACCACCTTCCCATCTTGGTCTTCGTGTGTCTTATCCTCTTTCTTTTTCTCTTGGTCTTGGAACGATGCAACATATCCCTTCTAGATTCTTCTTCGAATCCCCATTCCGTTTGTCGTGATAATTTAGATACTTTATCCAAAGTATTTGAAGCTATTTTAGATTGCTTAATGCAAAATAAATGTCACACTTTCTTTCTCTATTTTACAAAAAATCCCTTCTATTGCATTTGTTGTTTCTCATCGTGTCTTAATGTCTTCTTTGTTTTCTTTCTCTAAATCAAGAAGTCATCCTCTTGTGTAGACATTCATAAGCATCATTGCCTATAATGTCAAGTATCTAGTGTATTTCGAAATGAAATGCGTCTTATCTTTTCTTCTTGAGTCTTATCTCTCTAGTATTTTCTAAAACATCGATTTATCCTTATTTTTTTCTTTCATATATTTTTGTACCTTGAATTCCTGATTTAAAGCTTATGGAGCTTTCAAAAGGAATTTTATACGGTAAAAAATGTCGTTGGTTTGAAATTGTTCGCCTTTCTTCTTGTCGAAAAACTTCCTTCTGTCCGCGGTTCCGCATCTTCACGGTTACTCGTTACGGTTCTTTATTATTAAAGAACCGTGGACTTTATTTTCATAATAATATTATATAATTTTTTTCTTTCTCTTTTTAAATATGAGTCTTGTCATATTTAACGTATCTTTTTGAAGTGTCTGTTCTTTCTTCCGAAGGCATTTTCTTAGCAACTTAATTATTTCATTCAAATATTTAAGTGATTTCAATCATGAAAATGTCATTCATGAAGAAGATTCTCCCGCTTCGAGTGTTATCAAGTCACCAAATTTTTGTGTTTTATTCTTTTCTCTCTTTTGACACACACAATTTTGGTATTCTTATCCTTTGAATATCTTTCTTTCTTATTTAGATTGATAGCATCGAGTGCACATTTCTTTCTTCACAATGCTTTTCATTGTTTGTGCAAACTACTTGTTAATCGTCCTAGTTTTCTTTTCCTTCATAGTCATTCTTCCTCTCTTTTTGACTATATATAATTTTTTTTTATTTTCCTTGTCATACTCTCTTTAGTTTGGTATTCTTGCCAAGATATTAAAGTGTAGTATGTCTTCTTGACATTTTTTTATAAATTGGAAATCTCTTTTCTCTCTTAGTCCTTTTTATATATTTTGATCTCACCAAAAATAAGTCAGATTCTCTTTTCTATCTAAAAGCCCTCTTATTTTTCTTAACTCGTCAAATTTTTGACACTTTTAAAAGTCAAGATTTTTAAGCTTAATATTAAGTCCCTGTCTTTGTACTTAAGTTGTTTAAGCTTATGTGACTTTGCTATATGCATATGCTCTTGTCTACTAACTTTGTTTTGTAGGACATTTCTAACCCACTTTTGTAGCTCGTCACTATTCTTCCTTTGTTGGTGCCTCAAGCAAGGGGGAGCTCACATCAAGGGGAGCATTTTCAAAGAGTTCAACTCATTACATTTGAGATCCATTGACTCACTTAAATTGCATTCATCAAACATCTTGCTAGAAATGAGTTATGGGGAACTCAAAGATATGCTTGCTCTTATGCATGAAGTTGGTTAACATATGGTGATCGAAGACTTCACTAGGATGACGCAAGCTCAATCTCTTTGGATGATGGGTTTAAGGTTTGGATTCTTACCTCTCAACCGATGAATACAAAAGAAGACTATATTTTTGCATGCAAGCTCTCTCGGCGTCGATTCTTCTCTTCTAAAACGATGAATACATTTTTTCTTCGACAAAATGGGGAGAAGGAAGTGTAAACGAGTAACTTATATATTTCACTATGCGTTACGGTTTACTTGTTTGTCATCATCAAAAAGGGGGAGATTGTTAGTGCAAACATTATGATGTTTAATCGATATAATCTCTTTATGTTTTGGTGATGACAAACGTATAATTTGCAATACATTATGTAAAATGTGTAAGGTACTCGTAACGACTTTAGCTGCCATATGTATACTTTTCTCTACATCTCCAAGCTCGCATTCGTTATGAATCACTTAATGTATGAATAAACAAATCATTAACCTTACTATGTGATCAAGGATTAACTATTTTCTTAAACCTCATTTTTATTTAAAAGTGACAAAAGTTTTTAATAAAAGCTTATAGGATATTCCATAGGATATTCCTTAGGATATACCTTTGGGTATTGTCTTTCAGATAATATCCTCACCAGATAAGCTTTCCACACTACAGGACAAAAGGGAGCGGAGGCTAGAGTTCGCGGTTCCTTATATATATATATATATATATATATATATATATATATATATATATATATATATATATATATATATATATATATATATATATATATATATATATATATATATATATATATATATATATATATATATATATATATATATATATATATATATATATATATATATATATATATATATATATATATATATATATATATATATATATACTGAATCGAGAGAAAATTATAGAACCGCGGGCAGATATAGCCGCTATTCCCTTGTCCTATAAATAGTGGATCATTTCCAGCTTTTCAACCAACCCATTCTCTCTCACCTTTCACACTTCTTAATCCTTGATTATTTGTTTGATAAATCTTGCATAAGATGTGATTTTTTCCTCAATCCTCTCATCCTCTAAAGTGCGAAGAGAAGAACACTTTCATCACTCTGAAGTGTTAGGGTCATAACATGATGAGATATCTCCTTCTAAAGATCGAGTCATGATTAAATTTTTACTACAATGTAAATCATGAAGATCCAAGTGATGTGTACACTTGGACTTGATGTATGTGTAGTAGATCCAAGTGGTGTGTAAAACCTTCATGAAAATACATGAAAATGCCATGAACTTAAAACTTTAACATTTAAAAGTAAGTCACGACAAGTAAATAACGTATTTAATTACGACCCAACAAGATATAATGCGAAATAAAAATCCATGAACTCACGAATATACAAGAACACAAGTTATGATGTAAACTAAATATAAGCGGGCTCCATATTATCAATAAACCTTACAAGTAAATAAGGCCCAAGCCCAGCCCATTATGAAAAACTAACTAATAAAAAAACCCTCATTTCCTTCCCATTTATCCAAGTTAAAAATATTAAAAGAAACCCTATAGGTTCATTGTTGTGCCGCTGGCCTGAAAAGAAAAGGGGGAGAAAGAGTTTTGCTTTGATCTTGATTTCATTATGGGGGTGTTCGTGTTCATCATTTTCTAATTGCTATCTATTAAGGTAATCATCAAACCTTATTTCTTATGTTATCTTTCAATGAATCATGAATTAAATTAAAAGAAATGATATGAAACACATGTTATTATAATCAAAACAAGGAAGGGATCACGTTTGGTTTGGGGTTTTATGGCACGAAAACCGAGAACCCCTAATGGGGGGGGTGCTCTCGGTGGGTTTCTTTGACCAACCAGCCGAGAGTTTAAACTCTCGGTGGGTGGTTTGTTTTGACAGCCGCAACCCCAAAAGGGCCACGGTGGGAAGAGCATGCTGCGCCAGTGGCAGCCGAGACCACAGGTCTCGGTCGGTAGATCCTTCTGGCAGTCGCAAGGCCATAAGACCAGTGGGAGTTTTGTGTTGGGCAGCCGTAAGGCCTTAAGAAGCAGCGGTGGGAACCAACTGAAGGTTTATATAGTTCATAACAATTACACAAAGCCCTAAACAATATCAAAGTACACATATAACGGAAGCGATTTAACAAGATCATATTAACAAAATTATAATTAATCGAATTAGGGTTACATACCTTTTAGTCAAAGCAAATCCAAAAGATAAAGAACGAGTCACCAATTAGGGTTTCTATCAAACACCACCAAGATATAGTCTAAAGTAAGACTATATTAGGTTCTTGCACACACGTAATACAACGAGCTAACCATGATTCTAGCACGTGTAAACCGAGCTTCTACGCTTGTGGAAAATCTACCCAACAACCCTAGAGAGGGGCTAGGACTAGATTATAAGAAAAATTGAAAGAACAAGAAAACCAACTGAAACCCCATTGTGGTTACTTGTTGCAATCGACCCAAAGGAAAAGAGAAGGGAGGGATAAAAAATTATGAAGGCTATGGGGTTGTTTATATAGGCTTAAGAAACTTGATTTCCAAGCAAAACAAATAAGGCAAGTTTCCTCTTCCTTCCCCTTTGGTGTAGCCGACGGTCGACACCCCTATATGGGGTGTTCCAGAACCTTCTTGTCTTCTTCCATTTATTCCACAACGCTCGTTAATACTTAACTCTTAATTATTTAACGGTTGTTAAAGTTATAGCTCAGTTTAATTTAATAAATATAATAAATATATTTATTTAATTATTTAACTCTTTACGCATTGAGTTTAATCCCCTTATCTCGAGTTCGATCCTATCACACGACTATTAAATATAAGTCCATAAACTTTCAGCTCCCACTTGGACATATTTTAAATATCGTGATTACATTGACTAGCGTCTAGTTACACTAGCAATGTCTCTAGTACAACTCGAGTAAGGTCTCCTGGATAAAACATTTTATTGATTCATCATTATTATTATCCTTTTATTTCTAATACAACGTTAATAAGGATATGGATCTCAGTCATTCCTTTTATTAACAATTATGTTTCTCGTTCACAGATTCAGCAAGATTACCAAAACAAATTTGGGTGTGGCCACACAAACATCTTACTAATCCCACGAGGGGCCCATCTGTATTAAAACTCCAAAACGAAATTGGAGGAAATAAATCCCATATTGACTACAAGCAAAACCAATGAATTTTGCAACACTTTTGAAAATAATCCTTATAGCTACCATTTACGTTTAGCGTTAGATTATTCCACAAAAATGCACTAGATTCAAAACAGTTTTCTGGTATCTCAGGTCTAAGGATAACTATTTATGATTACTTGATGACAAAGATCCACAAAGTCAAATCATATAGTTGGGATAAGTCCAATATTTGATTCATCGAATATCATCCAAAATCGATCAATATACTTTCAAGTATACTCTATCGAAATTTTGATTTGTCTTAATTTAATAATATTCCTATATTATTAATCGACAACGGACATTTAGCATAACAACATATTCACGGATTAAAATATGTAAAATAGGATACAAAATTAAGTAATAAGAATAAACGAAACCCAATCTTTATTTTATTAAATAATATTGTCTCAACATCCTCATCCAAATACTAATCACATATTTATTGTATGAAATCGCTAGCTAGTTGCAACCTAATAGCCTTGGCATGTTTAACTACCTTTGGTCTAGGCAAAGCTTTAGTAAAAGGATCAGCTACGTTATCATCTGTGTGAACTTTTATTAATTTGATTTCGCGAGCTTCTACTTGTTCTCGGACGTAGTGATGTCTATGCTTAAAGCGTCTGGCGCCTTTCATGACTCCAGAATCATGACTCCAAGATCTCCAATAAACTTCCTAATCCAAACAGCTTCCATTGCAGCTTTTGAAGCAACCATGTACTCAGATTGAGTAGCATGCATTTCAATCACTGTTTGTTTCTTACTCTTCCAATTAACTGCTCCTATATTGATAACAAACACATAACCCGTATGAGACTTTGTATCGTCTTTATCACATTGCCAGGACGCATCGCAGAAACCTGTCACATTCAGCCCTGTTTCAGGTTTCCCTCTAGATACCAAAAACATATCTTTCGTACTCCTCAAATACTTTAGAATATGTTTAACAGCAGTCTAGTGGAGCTTCCCTGGATTCTGTTGGTATTGACTGACCAAGTTTTGAGCAAACGCCACATCAGGCCTTGTGCATCTTACCACATACATAATAGATCCTACAACCAAAGCATAAGGCACCCTCTGCATGTATGCCTCCTCTTCAGGAGTTGATGCATCCATCTCATGACTCAGATTATGCTTAACTTCCATAGGTTGAAAAATTTCTTGGAATTATGCATATTATACTTCTTCATTATCTTATCTATATAAGCATCTTGACTTAGACCAATTAACTGTCTTTTCCTATCTCGATAGATCTTAATTCCCAAAATGTATGCAGCTTCTCTTAAATCCTTCATAGAAAAACATTTATCAAGATAATCCTTAACAGCTTTAAGTCTTGGAATGTTACTTCCCATGATTAATATGTCATAAACATATAGGACTAGAAATACTACATCACTCCCACTAGCTTTGTGATATACACATGGCTCATCACGATTCTGAATAAACCCAAACTTTTTTATTTTTTCATCAAATCATGTATTCCATTGACGTGATGCTTGCTTCAAACCATAAATAGATCTTTGATGTTTACACACATGTTTTGGATTCTTAGGATCAACATACCCTTCCGGTTGTTTCATATAGATGTATTCATCTAAACGACCATTCAAGAAGGCAGTTTTAACATCCATTTGCTATATCTCATAGTCATAGTATGCTGCTATAGCTATGAGAATCCTAATAGCTCTTAAGTCTGCTACATGAGTAAATGTCTCCTCGTAGTGTATGCCAAAAATTTGAGTAAAACCTTTAGCTATTAAATGAGCTTTATAGGATTGTATTCTACCGCCCATGTCGTTTTTCTTCTTTTATATCCACTTATGTCTCACTACTTTAGCATTTGGTGGTAGATCTACAAGAATCCAAACATCATTAACTTTCATGGATTTCATTTCCTCATCCATTGCAACCATCCACTTATCCTTCTCAGGATCAAGTATGGCAGAGTTATAATTAGCAGGTTCTCTAAGATCCCCTACTTCATCATCATCCTCTATATTAAGACATATATTTCTATTTGCATTTTTAATCCTTTCAGATCTACGCAGAGGAACTAATTCCGTGGAACCGCCAGACTTTCTGGTTCTACAGGAATTATTTCGCTAGTGTTTTCAGAAGGTAATGTATCTATATGACTCTCTACAAGATCATAATTTCTCCCACTGAATTCTTGATTTACAAGATCACTTTCAAGGAAGTCTCCATACCTAGCAACAATCACTTTGTTTTCAGGTAGATAATAAAAGTAGTAACCCATAGTTTCCTTAGGGTATCCTACAAAGATAAAGTTCATAGATCATTGTTGGAGTTTGTCGCCCGAGTCACGTTTCACATACGCCTCGCAATCCCAGACCTTTAAATAAGACAAATATGGCTTCTTTCCATGCCATATTTCATATGGTGTCTTATTCACCTTCTTCGTGGGAACCATATTTAAAATGCGAACAACAGACTCTAAAACATAATCATAAAAGGACAATGGTTAAGTTGCAAGATTAAACATAGATCGCACCATATCTAATAATGTACAATTTCTCCTTTCGGATACACCATTTTGTTGTGGAGTATAGGGAGAAGTAAGATGCTGAACAATTCCATTCTCACTTAGATAATCTTTTAACTCTTGACTTAAATATTCACCACCTCTATCAGAATGAAGAGCTTTAATCTTCTTTCCTATTTACAATTCTACTTCTACTTTAAACACTTTGAATGTTTCAAATACCTCATGTTTATGCTTAAGTAAATAAACATAACCATAAAGGCTATAATCATCCATAAATGTTAAGAAGTAGCTAGGACCTTTCCTTGACACATGTCTAAGTGGTCCACACACATCAGTATGTATTAAACCAAGTAGACCAGTAGCCCTTTCAATATTACTATTAAAAGGTTTCTTGGTCATCTTTCTAGAGATACAAGACTCATAGTTATCAAATGGTTCATCATTGATATTTTCCAAAAGACCTTCACGTTGAAGCTTTTGTATATGAGTTGTCCCAATATGGGCAAGTCTACAATGCCAAAGATAAGAAGAGTTTTTGTCAAACTTTATCTTCTTACTCATGCTAAAAACAATATTATTATTATACTTAGATTCATTATCATGCATGTCTATTTCTTACACACCATTAACATAAATTGTATTAAAAATAGAAAGTACCATCTTTCCAAACAGAAATTCCATTATTATCAATAGTGTGAACGAATCCAGTATTCAACAAACAAGAAAAGGAAATAACACCCCTAAGAATTGTAGGTTCATAATGAAAATCATTTAAAATCAGTACTAAACCCGATGGTAAAACTAAATTAAATGTTCCTATAGCTTCAATCGCTGCTCGTGCGCCATTTCCCACTTGCAGAAATTGTTCCCCATAGGATAGCTTCCTTTCCAGATTAAATCCCTGCAGCGTAATATAAATGTCAAAACCGCATCCCGGATCATATACCCAGAATTTTAATTTGTATGTCAAATTAAATAATTCGATCTGAATAAAGTAACTGAAGCTGCAGCGCTCTGCTCAGACTTCTTCTTTATTTCTCACAACTCTTCAAGGTAAAGAGGGCAATTTCTCTTCTAGTGACCACTTGCCTTACAATGGTGACAAGTCTCATCCTTCTAAGATTGATTCTTCTTGACAAAGTTTTGCTTAATTTTCGAATAAGTCACAACTTGATTGCCCTTATCACCCTTTCCTTTGCCTTTCTTCTCGTTCGCTTGCGGTTTTGGCTTACTCACTATACCCTTTTGTATTGCTAGTACAGGAGGAGTAGAGTTAGATGCCTTGTCCTTTAACCCCTTTTCGTATTCAATGAGCATTGCATGCAAATCATTAACTGTCTTCCCCGTGCAATGCGCATTATAGTTTCTAACAAAATCATTGAAGTCATTGTTAAGGGACCTATTGATCAAGTTGATAGCCATATTATGATGATAGTGTTGTCCTAGTGCAATGAGCTGTTCCATATAACCCCTCATCTCCATGTAATGTGAACTAACAGACTTTATAGGAGTTTGCTTGCAGCTATGCAAAGCATCTACTAAGTCATAGATCTCCACATCTTGCGGCTTCTCGAACATAGCCTTGAGCTCATCAAACATACACTTAGGCGAAAATAGCTCATACTTCTTTTGTAGTGGAGGGGACATTTTACCTAGCATTAAGCAAGCCACCTCCGAGTGCCCTTTAACATTAGTAGCGTGTTCAAGCCTTTGCGCTTTAAAAGATCCTTCAGCAAGATCCTCCGGATAAGGAGTGGTCAAGATACCAATAGTACTCGCTACACTCAAGAAAATTATTAGTGAGCGGTACCAATCATTGAAGTTTGGGACAGTAAGTTCAGGACGATCAAAAAACATTTTGAACGCAGAACTTATAGTGTTATTGTCAGGTTGAGCCATTTCTATAGAAATAAGTTCAAATATTAGTATTTTCGATAATAAAATACTTTTAAGAAAATAAAATTACCCCGTGATAGGTGTCTAAACACCCATCTTTTCTACCACTTAATTGCAATAATAACCGGACCAATACGTGTATTTTATGTCTTTTATGTCGGAATTATGCGTGGTTTGTGTTTTTGTTGTGATTTAGGATGAAAAGGTGAAAAGTGGAGAAAACACGGACATTCACGGGCATTTACGGACTTTTATTGAAGAAAAGGATGAAAGACGAAGTCAAGAAGTCAAGAGTGCAAAAAGAACGGAAGTCCACGACCAATTATGAAGATTTATCGAAGAAAAAGTCAAAAGACGGAAGTTTATCAAAAGCCGAAGAATTCAAGTCTATTTTATGGAAGAATTTAAAGACGAGTTCGAAGAAATCCCGAAGCCAAAAGTCCCTTAAGTCCAAGTTTAAAGAAGATTAGAAGAAAAGGACTAATGACGCAATTAATGAAGAATTAAGAAGAAAGGGGCTTAATCTTGCAATTAACAAGAAATTAAGGAGGGGAGGAAGCTTCCTAATCCTCCCCTATATATAGATTAGGCTTGTTTACATTTCATTCTTGTTGGCTAAGTGTGACAATTAGCTCTTCCACCATTTAAATACCTTGTCATTTAATTTCTTGTCAAATTTAAATACCTTGTCTTGCACCTTAAATTCATTTAATTTCAAGAAAACTTCCGAACCAAGAAGGAGGGAAAGTGCTCATTCGGAACTTCCAAAGTTCCGAATCAAGGTTTCATCCGGAAGATTTTTGGGTCAGCAAAACTTCCGAGTCAAGCTTGTTCATCCGGAACTTTCAGAGTTCCGGACGAAGTGAAAACTTCCGACTCAAGAGTATTCATTCGGAACTCCAAAGTTCCGAATCAAGGGTTTCATCCGGAACTTCTCAAAAGTTCCGGATCAACTCAAAGTTCCGAATCAAGGGGTAAACTTCCGAATCAAGGCTTTTCATTTGGAAGTCTTAAACTTCTGGATCAAGCTTCATTCGGAACTTCTTAAAAGTTCCGAATAAACTTCCGGATCAAGGGGCTTCATTCGGAAACTTCCGAATCAAGGGGTGACCAAATACTTCCGAATCAAGGCAAGATTTAGAGTTCCGAATCAGTAAGTTCCGAACGAAGGATTGTTTTGGATAAGTGACATATTCAGATCAATTTGTTCCGGATCAAGGATTTTGGTAATTTTCCAAGTGAAGAAGAATCATTTCAACCGAAGGTGACATTTAGGACGAGTGATTATTCCAAACGAAGGTTTATTCCGAATGAGCTGTATTCAAGTTCTTATTAGTTTTTGTCTTTGATTTTTATTTTCAAGCTTTATTCTTCCTGCCTTTTATTTAATTTCACTTTAAGATTATTTGCCTTAGTTTTATTTTAGACTTGCCTTAGTTTTAGTTGCGTTTTAAGTTTGCCTTAGTTAGATTTAAGTTTGCGTCATTCTACTTTAGTGCCCTTTAATTTCAGTCTCGCTTTTAATACTTGCACTATTATTTTAATTAGATTTAGATTTACTTTAAGAGCACCTTTACTTTTAAGTTTCGCACCTTTTAATTTTAAACACTACAACGACACATCTTTGTTCCACCAAAAACAATAGAGTCACATAGAGAGCTTAGATCAATTCGATTAGACCAACACAACGAACTTTAATCTTTTTAATTAGGTAAAACCTAGTTATCAAATGGCGCCGCTGCCGGCTCTTTTCGTTAAGATTGACAGTTTTCTGTGAGAGACACGTTGCTTTTTGGGATCCGCTCACTTGTGAACGTTACTTTTCTTGCATAAAAAATTCCAAAAACTCATAAAAATTAAAAATTGATAAAAAACCATAAAAATTAAAAATTTCAAAAATCCAAAAAGATTTTAGCTTTATTGTGTATATATATTGTCTTTGTGTTTGGTTTCTTTTTCTTTTGCATTTTCAGGTGTATGCGTACTCGATCTTCTAACTATCAAGAGCCCGAGCCTCAAGAAGATTTAGATATGGCAGATGTTAACAACAACAACATTCCACCGAACCTCAATAATAATAATAACAACAATGCTCTTCCACAGCCCGATCTTCGGACCATGGAGGAACTTTGTCAACCAACAATGTTTGGACGAGGAGGACCGATTGCGCCGATGCAAATCAACGCTCCTGAGTTTTCGTTGAAGCATCACATGATTCAGCAAGTACAAACAAACCCATTTAGAGGATTGCCTGATGATGATGCCAACAAACACCTCGACAAGTTCATTACAATCACCCAAAGCATGAAGTTGCCTGGGGCCACAATGGATGTTCTCCGCCTACAACTCTTCCCACATACTTTATCGCATCATGCCGAGAAATGGTTTGATCGTCTCCCGAAGAATTCTATTCACACTTGGGATGACATGACTCAACGCTTTCTATCGCGCTACTTTCCACCATCCATGGTCACAAGCCTTCGCAATCAGATCAGCGGTTTCATGCAAGATCCCGATGAATCTCTTTTTGACGCTTGGGAGAGATATAATGTCTTGATCGACCGTTGTCCAAACCACAACATGCTCCCTGTGACATTAATCGATACTTTCTACAACGGATTGACTTTTCGAGATCGTGATACGATTAATGCAGCCGCCGGTGGCACATTCATGAAAAGGAGACCCGAGGAGTGTAGAGAGTTAATTGAAAACATGACTACTCACCACAAGAACTGGGATTCCTCTGCTTCTTCAAGGAACAACCCGAGAGTCAATGTTTCTTCTACCTCAGCAAACCCTGAGATGACCGAACTCACCCGCATGATGGCTGAAATGAGCAAAAGTATTACGCTTCTCGCTTCAAACCAACAACAACAACAAGTTAAAGCGGTTGCTAATCCTTGTGAAACATGTGGCGGTCCTCACTCATACACCGATTGTCCTTCGACACAAGGAAATCCGGAAAATGTGTATGCTGCTTACGGTAATTATTCACCGGAAAATTACCAAGCTAGACAACAAGGGGATAGAAATCTGCTGAGCTACCGTTCCAACAACTACCTTTCACCCGGTTTTTCTCCTCAAAACCAAAATCCCGCCAACAACTACAATAGAAGCAACCAAATCCCACCTCGTGCTTCTAACCCTTATCAACCACCCACTCAACAACACCCACCCATTAATCCCGATGTTGACACCATCATGAGAACTCAAGGTGAGCAAATCAAGAATCTACAGAGCCAAATAATCAATTTGAAAGGAGATATCTTGAAGCAAGGTAATGACATCAGAACCGAGGTTCGTGATAATATTCAATCCTCCTTCATCACTCAAACAACTGAATTAAAGAATCTGTTGGCTAGTTTCTTGCCCGAAGCTCAACCTTCTTCTTCTTCGGGTTCTCTACCTTCAAACACCGTCACTAATCCGCGAGCTAATGTGAGTGCTATAACTACGCGTAGTGGAATTACCATTGTCGATCCACCTATCCCACCACCATCATCTACACCTCCTCCACCACCATGTATCCCTACTCCTCCTACACCAAGTAGTAGTGCACCATTACCGTCTCCGCCTCGTAATGACGATGTATATCGGAAGGACCCTTCAACATCACAACCTTCACCAACTACACCTTCACCGTCCCCCTATCAACCTAGAATCCCATACCCTTCTCGCATAGGCAAGACCAACGAGCTAACCAAGAATGACTGTCAAGTATCGAAATATGTGGATATGCTATCTAAAATGACCATCAACATTAGCCTTGTTGAAGCACTTTGCCACATGCCGAAATTTGTCAAAGCATTCAAGGAATTGCTTAGCAAGAAGGAGAAGCTGATTGAACTTGCCAACACACGATTAAATGAAAATTGCTCTGTAGTCCTTCTTAGAGAACTTCCGGAAAAGCTTGGAGATCCCGGTCGTTTTGTGTTGCCTTGCGTGTTCAACAAAACTGAAGAATTTACTGCCCTTGCTGATCTCGGGGCTAGTATTAATTTGATGCCACTGAGTGTTTGGAAAACACTATCATTACCCGACCTCATTCCAACAAAGATGACTCTCGAACTTGCGAACCGCACTCTCGCGTACCCCGTTGGTATAGCCGAAGACGTGTTTATCAAAGTTGGCACATTTACTTTCCCGGTCGATTTTGTCGTAGTTGATTATGAAATGGACCCTCGTATTCCTTTAATACTTGGTCGGCCATTCTTGAGAACCGGACGAGCTTTAGTAGATGTGGTCGAAGGTGAGTTAATCTTACGAGTCGGGGATGATTCAAAAGTTTTTAAAATGGGGAAGTTTACAGGCAAAGCCTTTGGAGGACGAGAATCAGTGAATATGATTAATGTGCTCGATGACTTTACCGTCTATGACAATCCTCTATTCGATTCTTCCACTGATAATCCACTCTTTGAAGATAATGTGGATGATTCTCACTCTACTTTGGACGCTCCTCCCATTTATGATTCTCAACCGGTCTTCGATGCTTATGATGATGATGATTCTAGCTCAGATTCGGATGATTTTGATTGTACTTCTGAGTATCCCGAGCTGCCCACTTTCGATGATTTTGATGAGGCTGATACTCTCTCGAGCGATTCTTCACATGATGAAGACCCTCCGCTATCACTCGATCCTACTTTGGACGATTATTCTTTTGAGGAAGATTTCTCTGAATTTCTCAACACTTACTTCCCTCATGAGAGTGATGCTCCTTCTTTGGACTTTGAAGATTATCGCCTTGATCCTACTTTGGATTTGAAGAGCATTCTGTCCAAGGAAAAGAAACCGGTCGACACCGAAATTTGTTGCACTTATGATTTGACACCTCTTTGTCCCACTTCTGAGGACGAGGTTGTGCTTCTTTGCGGATCTTCTTCACACTCGGCTAAGCCTGAGTGCTATTTTCCCCTAAAGGAAAAGGTGTTCGACCCCGGTATTGAAGTCTTTAAGCCATCTCAGTATCCACCTGATGAAATAAAAGGAAAAATCTTTGGAACCATTGAATACATGCTTGCACTTCACCCTTGCTTCCATCGTGCTCCATCGCTGCTTAAGGGAACCCTGCCACTTCTTCTTTGGCTTGCCTTGTTCGCCTTAAGCTCTTGCTTATTGATGGATGAAAACTATGTCTTTGATCCTGGTGGATATGTTTCATGCTTCTTCCGTTGATGATCAAGGTCGAGTCAGGCTCACGACTCGGTTAACAAAAATCAAGCGCTTCTTGGGAGGCAACCCATGCATCTATATTTTCGCTTTCTTTACCATAAGTGTAGGGGGACCCGTTGGTTTGCTTTCCTCTCCTCACTTCTTAATCAGGGATTCGAGCTTTAATGATCCACTCTTGCTGATTCTTGACGATCCGTGATTCCGTGTTCTACTTCTTCCCGGTTCTATCCTAAACTCTTTTCGATTCACTATTTTATATTTTCTCAATATTAAAATAGGAATCTCTTTAGTTGTCTTTTCCTTAGCGAGATTTAAACAAAGTGCACAATGTCCTAAGTGTAGGGGAGTTTACTCCCACATGCTTAAACATTGAGGACAATGTTTATCTTAAGTGTAGGGGGACTTCTATCGAAGTTAAGTGGTCTTTTCCTTGTATTTGTCCTCATTTTAACCGGAAAATCAATTTTTCGACATTTTTCAAAATTTTTGATCTATTTTGGCCTATTAGTTTTTCCTTTGTATAGTTATTTTCTTTCTTTGCTAGAATAAATCTTTGAATAAGTGGTTTTAATTTTCAAACGTTGTGAATCTTTTGACTCAATCCGAGTTTACTCTAGCTAGTATCCTTAACGGTTTTAAGTCAAGTTTTGCTAGGCTTTTATATAGGGAGCTATAAAACGCGAAAGTCTTAACTCTCACGGGTTAAGAACAAGAACTTTTCGCAAGTTCCTATAATTGATCCTAGAGAGTCGTTTATCAAGGGAACTTTAAAATGCGATTTCTAAACTTGAAAAAGTCTAAGAATTCGCAAGATCCTATAGGCGACTCGAAAACCCAAAATTTTGATTTAATAGGCTAAGTATCCACGAGTCTCATTACTTGAGATTTTAAACTGTGGAGAACGAGAGATGATAGAGCCAATTATAAGTTCGGTATTCTTTCGTGAATTTATGTGAGTTAGTTATAAGCCTATTCTCCCATCGCTTGCTAATAAATTTATCTGCTAATAAATAAGGTTGTACGATTTGAAAAGTTACTTAGCTTCTAGCCCCAGATCGTTTAAAAGTTGCTCGGTATGGATTAGAGTTCATAGCCAAGGCATAACTTATTGAAGCGGGACGCGAAGATTGGCGAGTCCGAAAAGGCCCTAACAAGGCATGAGGGCTATGTTTTGTTGCTAAAGATCCAAAGTCATGTGAAGAATCATTTATCGAAAATCAATATGAAGGATCGAGACACACGACGTAAAGCAAAACTCCCCAAAATTCATGGAGAAGTGTATCCGAAAAGACCCTAACAAGGTATGAGGATAAATAGATCCAAGTCATAAAAGGAGGCGGATCGTTGTATATCAAAGTCCAAAATAAAGATTGGAGAAAAAATGAAGAAGTCGTGGTCCAAGTATGAATCTCTCAAAACTTCAAGTGAAGAAATTCCTGTATGAAGAGAAGACCATTATTTCATTAACGTCTCTCAAAGATTTGAAGTATGAATTCGCTGCCAAATATCGGTCCGAGAAAGGTCTCAAATCGCGAAGCGAGTTATGCCAAGATATGAACTTTATGAGGTCCCGAGAAGCAGTTTTAAAAGATTTGGTCCTTTAGCTAACTATTGATTAAATCGTTCACTTTATTTTCAGACTTAATAACTACCGAAATAAGTCAAACAATGCATCCTCGTGATCATTCAAGACAACAATAAAATATAAGAGATACCCCTAGGAATAAGGGAGTCTAAGTGAGTAATTGGCCCACATGAATTCATGATAGTTTACTAACTTATAATAACAATGATCTCGTTTTTAAGCTTGGGTTGGAGAAAGTGAAAAATTGAGGATGATGATTATTCATAACATTTTCAAAACCCAAGGTATGCTTTCGATTTCTTTATTTTGTATATCTTTAATTTTCTATTTCTTTAATAAAGGCCAACGTGGATTGATTATGATGAAAAGTGTAATCTTGCTTTGTAACTAATGCATTGCATGAGGACATTGCAATGGTCAAGTGTAGGGGATTTGATAGGTGTGTAAACACCCATCTTTTCTACCACTTAATTGCAATAATAACCGGACCAATACGTGTATTTTATGTCTTTTATGTCGGAATTATGCGTGGTTTGTGTTTTTGTTGTGATTTAGGATGAAAAGGTGAAAAGTGGAGAAAACACGGACATTCACGGGCATTTACGGACTTTTATTGAAGAAAAGGATGAAAGACGAAGTCAAGAAGTCAAGAGTGCAAAAAGAACGGAAGTCCACGACCAATTCTGAAGATTTATCGAAGAAAAAGTCAAAAGACGGAAGTTTATCAAAAGCCGAAGAATTCAAGTCTATTTTATGGAAGAATTTAAATACGAGTTCGAAGAAATCCCGAAGCCAAAAGTCCCTTAAGTCCAAGTTTAAAGAAGATTAGAAGAAAAGGACTAATGACGCAATTAATGAAGAATTAAGAAGAAAGGGGCTTAATCTTGCAATTAACAAGAAATGAAGGAGGGGAGGAAGCTTCCTAATCCTCCCCTATATATAGATTAGGCTTGTTTACATTTCATTCTTGTTGGCTAAGTGTGACAATTAGCTCTTCCACCATTTAAATACCTTGTCATTTAATTTCTTGTCAAATTTAAATACCTTGTCTTGCACCTTAAATTCATTTAATTTCAAGAAAAGTTCCGAACCAAGAAGGAGGGAAAGTGCTCATTCGGAACTTCCAAAGTTCCGAATCAAGGTTTCATCCGGAAGATTTTTGGGTCAGCAAAACTTCCGAGTCAAGCTTGTTCATCCGGAACTTTCAAAGTTCCGGACGAAGTGAAAACTTCCGACTCAAGAGTATTCATTCGGAACTCCAAAGTTCCGAATCAAGGGTTTCATCCGGAACTTCTCAAAAGTTCCGGATCAACTCAAAGGTCCGAATCAAGGGGTAAACTTCCGAATCAAGGCTTTTCATTCGGAAGTCTTAAACTTCCGGATCAAGCTTCATTCGGAACTTCTTAAAAGTTCCGAATAAACTTCCGGATCAAGGGGCTTCATTCGGAAACTTCCGAATCAAGGGTGACCAAATACTTCCGAATCAAGGCAAGATTTAGAGTTCCAAATTAGTAAGTTCCGAACGAAGGATTGTTTTGGATAAGTGACATATTCAGATCAATTTGTTCCGGATCAAGGAGTTTGGTAATTTTCCAAGTGAAGAAGAATCATTTCAACCGAAGGTGACATTTAGGACGAGTGATTATTCCAAACGAAGGTTTATTCCGAATGAGCTGTATTCAGGTTCTTATTAGTTTTTGTCTTTGATTTTTATTTTCAAGCTTTATTCTTCCTGCCTTTTATTTAATTGCACTTTAAGATTATTTGCCTTAGTTTTATTTTAGGCTTGCCTTAGTTTTAGTTGCGTTTTAAGTTTGCCTTAGTTAGATTTAAGTTTGCGTTATTCTACTTTAGTGCCCTTTAATTTCAGTCTCGCTTTTAATACTTGCACTATTATTTTAATTAGACTTAGATTTACTTTAAGAGCACCTTTACTTTTAAGTTTCACACCTTTTATTTTTAAGCACTACAACGACACATCTTTGTTCCACCAAAAACAATAGAGTCACATAGAGAGCTTAGATCAATTCGATTAGACCAACACAACGAACTTTAATCTTTTTAATTAGGTAAAACCTAGTTATCACCCCGGTTTATCAACCATATTATTTTCCTTGAATCCTAGAACATATATTGACATAGATACATTACATCAGTTGATCTGCTAGTAATGAATGTACCCAACATAGCGACTTGTCGAACAATTCAAATGATAAACAATTTTCAGTTTCTAGATATTTAAGGGATTTACATTGCCAAAAAAACGTTTTGCATTGTAAACATGTTTCATCCCTTTTGAATGCCTTAAGTTTCCAGATCTCACTGAGTAACTTAACTAAGTCGTCCAGTTTGAATAACGTAAAACCATCATACGAATTCTATTTCTACGAAACTTTTCTCTCCATTACAACATCGTCCAAAAATCTCATTTGATGAGGTAGTAATTTCTAGTGTTCGTCAATTAGATAGTATTCGACTTAAATTTTTAAGGGTATACATTTGATGTCAAAATCAATGTATGGAGAAGCATGAATACAACTCCATAGCATATGTTTAATAAAACATTTAGTAAACTTTTTCACGAGACTAAATTTCTACGTAAATTATGTTGAGGTATTGGTTTAACCAATAAAAGAATTTACCCACAAATATTCACACGTACTTACGACTAAAGCACAAAGCAATAACCTTATTCATTGTGATTTCAGGTGTGAATTTGTCGTAAATTAGCCTTAAGGTATAATTCAAATAATAATGGTAGGTAATTTCAATTTGACGCACAGGCAAGCCAGGAATTTGGTCAGCGACTAAAGGCTTAACACCTCCTTCTTTAACCGGGTACATGACCAGCGGTGCGTTATACCCACTTTATAGTTTGTCAAAAAGAGTAGGACGTTAGATTATTATTGCAATTCACGAATCAATGTAATTCTATGTAATTTAGATCTCGAACAAATCTTGATTTTAATATGATTTAGTCCATATTTGTTTATCTTAAAAAAAACCCTTGTTTACAATAATTCGTACAATTTTTAACATAAACAAGTAAAAAAACGAAATCATAAACAATAATAACAATTTATATGTGCGATAAACAAATCAAATAGCCATATGCATACGGTTTATTTAATAACCTTTAAATCTAGGTTTTTATATTCATATAAAAGTCTTCCCTAATTCAAGATTTATTGAATCAAATAAAGCAAGTAGCACATAAAATCATATAAACATACGATTTTACGATCCATGAAAACATGCACGTTCATCATAGATCCACCCAAATCTTTTAAGAATTAAATCTCTTCGGATCGTAACCTTTAATTTACATGACATAAAAATTAATGACGGATTTTAATCTAAAATTATACAACATGTAATTTACGGTTTCAAAAACAATTTTTTTTTATAAAATTCGGCCAAAACCCTAATTTTCAAAAACATAACCCTAATTTTTAAGAAAACCTAAAAAAACATGTTGTTTTAACTCAAAACAATTATTTGTTAAAAAACTTTAGACACTCGATAATTGTAACATGTTAAAACGGCTCGATACCACTGAAGGTTTATATAGTTCATAAAAATTACACAAAACCCTAAACGAGATCAAATCACACATATAGTAGAAGCGATTTAACAAGATCATAATAACACAGTTATAATTAATCATTAGGGTTACATACCTTTTAGCTAAAGCAAATCCACAAGATAGAGAACCAATCACCAATTAGGGTTTATAACGAACACCACCAAGATATAGTCTAAAGTAAGACTGTATTACGTTCTTGTACACACGTAATACAAAGAGATAACCGTGATTCTAGCACGTGTAAACCGAGCTTCTACGCTGGTAGAAAATCTACCCAACAACCCTAGAGAGGGGTTATGACTAGATTATAAGCAAAATCGAAAGAACAAGAAAACCAACCGAAACCCCTTTGTGGTTTCTTGTTGCGATCGACCCAAAGGAAAAGAGAAGGGAGGGATAAAAAATTATGAAGGCTATGGGGTTGTTTATATAAGCTTAAGAAACTTGATTTCCAAGCAAAACAAATAAGGGAAGTTTCCTCTTCATTCCCCTTTGGTGTACCCGACGGTCGACACCCCTATATGGTGTGTTCCGGAACCTTCTTTTCTTCCTCCATTTATTCCACAACGCTCGTTAATACTTAACTCTTAATTATTTAACGGTCGTTAAAGTTATAGCTCGGTTTAACTTAATAAATATAATAAATATATTTATTTTAACTCTTTACCTATTGAGTGCAATCCCATAATCTCGAGTTCGATCCTATCACACAACTATTTAATATAAGTCCCTAAACTTTCATCAACTGCCGGGCAGCCGCAAAAATAGGGCGGCAGTGGGTATGATGTTCTAGCAGCCGAGAGCCTTGGCTCTCGGTGGGGTGTGTTTGATTGGCAGTCAGCCTAAAAAGGGGAGGAAAGAATTTTTCTTTGATCTTGATTTCATTACGGGGGTGTTCTTGTTCATCATTTTCAAATTTCAATTTATTACGGTAAACATCAAACCTTATTTCTTATGTTATCTTTCAATGAATCATGAATTAAATTAAAAGAATATGAAACATATGTAATTATAATCAAAACAAGGAAGGGATCACGTTTGGTTTGAGGTTTTATGGCACGAAAACCGAGAACCCCTAATGGGGGGGGTGCTCTTGATGGTTTTCTTTGACCAGCCAGCCGAGAGTTTAAACTCTCGGTGGGTGGTTTGTTTTGACAGCCGCAACCCCAAAAGGGCCACGGTGGGAAGACCATGCTGCGCAGTGGCAGCCGAGAACACAGGTCTCGGTGGGTAGATCCTGCTAGCAGTCGAAAGGCCATAAGACTAGTGGGAGTTTTGTGTGTTGGGCAGCCGCAAGGCCTTATGAAGCAGCGGTGGGAACCAACTAAAGGTTTATATAGTTCATAACAATTACACAAAACCCTAAACAATATCAAAGCACACATATAGCGGAAGCGATTTAACAAGATCATAATAACACAAATATAATTAATCAAATAAGGGTTACATACCTTTTAGTCAAAGCAAATCCAAAAGATAAAGAACGAATCACCAATTAGGGTTTTTAACGAACACCACCAAGATATAGTCTAAAGTAAGACTATATTACGTTCTTGTACACACGTAATAAAACGAGCTAACCGTGATTCTAGCACGTGTAAACCGAGCTTCTACGCTTGTGGAAAATCTACCTAACAAGCCTATAGAGGGGATAGGACTATATTATAAGCAATATCGAAAGAATAAAAAAACCAACCGAAACACCTTTGTGGTTTCTTGTTGCGATCGACCCAAAGGAAAAGAGAAGGGAGGGATAAAAAATTATGAAGGCTATGGGGTTGTTTATATAGGCTTAAGAAACTTGATTTCCAAGCAAAACAAATAAGGCAAGTTTCCTCTTCCTTCCCCTTTGGTGTAGCCGACGGTCGACACCCCTATATGGGGTGTTCCAGAACCTTCTTGTCTTCTTCCATTTATTCCACAACGCTCGTTAATACTTAACTCTTAATTATTTAACGGTCGTTAAAGTTATAGCTCACTTTAATTTAATAAATATAATAAATATATTAATTTAATAAATTAAGTCTTTACGCATTGAGTGCAATCCTGTAATCTCGAGTTTGATCCTATCACACGACTATTCAATATAAGTCCATAAACTTTCAGCTCCCACTTAGACATATTTCAAATATCGTGATTACATTGACTAGCGTCTAGTTGCACTAGCAATGTCTCTAATACAACTCGAGTAAGGTCTCCTGGATAAAACTTTTTAATGATTCATCATTATTATTATTCTTTTATTTCTAATACAACGTTAATAAGGATATGGATCTCAATCATTCATTTTATTAACCATTATGTTTCTCGTACACGATTCAGCAAGATTACCAAAACAAATTTGGGTGTGGCCACACAAATATCTTACTAATCCCACGAGGGCCCCATCTGTATTAAAACTCCAAAACGAAATTGGAGGAAATAAATCCCATATTGACTACAACCAAAACCAATGAATTTTGCAACACTTTTGAAAATAATCCTTATAACTACCAGTTACGTTTAGCGTTAGATTATTCCACAAAAATGCACTAGATTCAAAATAGTTTTCTGGTATCTCAGGTCTAAGGATAACTATTTATGATTTACTTGATGACAAAGATTCACAAAGTAAAATCATATAGTTTGGATAAGTCCAATATTCGATTAATCGAATATCATCCAAAATCGATCAATATACTTTCAAGTATACTCTATCGCAATTTTGATTTGTCTTAATTTAATAATATTCCCATATATTAATCGACAACGGACATTTAGCATAACAACATATTCATGGATTAAAACATGTAAAATAGGATACAAAATTAAGTAATAAGAATAAACGAAACCCAATTTTTATTTTATTAAATAATAATGTCTTAATACACCTCATCCAAATACTAATCACAGATTTGTTGCATGAAATCGCTCGCTAGTTGCAACCTAATAGCCTTGGCATGTTTAACTACCTTTGGTCTAGGCAAAGCTTTAGTAAAAGGATCAGCTACATTATCATCTGTGTGAACTTTTATTAATTTTATTTCGCGAGCTTCTGCTTGTTCTCGGACGTAGTGATGTCTACGCTTAAAGTGTCTGGCGCCTTTCATGACTCCATAATCATTGGCTAATATTATTGCAGCAGAATTATCAAAATATATAAATTAATAGGTTCTTTTATTGAAGGCATCAATCCAATATCTCCAATAAACTTCCTAATCTAAACAGCTTCCATTGCAGCTTCTAAAGCAGCCATGTACTCAGATTGAGTAGCATGCATTGCAATCGTTGTTTGTTTCTTACTCTTCTAGTCAACTGCTCCTCCATTGATAACAAACACGTAACCCGTCTGAGACTTCGTATCGTCTTTATCACATTGCCAAGACGCATCACAAAAACATGTCACATTCAGCCATGTATCTGGTTTCCCTCCAAATACCAAAAACATATCTTTCATAATCCTCAAATACTTTAGAATATGTTTAACAGCAGTCCAGTGGAGCTTCCCTGGATTCTGTTGGTATCGACTGACCAAGTTCTGAGCAAACGCCACATCAGGCCTTGTGTATCTTACCGCATACATAATAGATCCTACAACCCAAGCATAAGGCACCCTCTGCATGTATGCCTCCTCTTGAGGAATTGATGCATCTATCTCATGACTCAGATTATGCTTAACTTCCATAGGTTGAAAACCTTTCTTGGAATTATGCATATTATACTTCTTCAATATCTTATCTATATAAGCATCTTGACTTAGACCAATTAACTGTCTTTTCCTATCTCGATAGATCTTAATTCCCAAAATGTATGCAGCTTCTCCTAAATCCTTCATAGAAAAACATTTATCAAAATAATCCTTAACACCTTTAAGTCTTGGAATGTTACTTCCCATGATTAATATGTCATCAACATAATACATCACTCCCACTAACTTTGTGATATACACATGGCTTATCACGATTTTGAATAAATCCAAACTTTTTGATTTCTTCATCAAATCATTTATTCCATTGACATGATTCTTGCTTCAAACCATAATTAGATCTTTGATGTTTACACGCGTGTTTTAGATTCTTAGGATCAGCATACCCTTCCGGTTGATCCATATAGATGTATTCATCTAAGCGACCGTTCAAGAAGGCAGTTTTAACATCCATTTGCTATATCTCATAGTCATAGTACGCTGTTATTGCTATAATAATCCTAATAGTCCTTAAGTCTGCTACAAGAGAAAATGTCTCCTCGTAGTCTATGCCAAAAGTTTGAGTAAACCCTTTAGCTACTAAATGAGCTTTATAGGATTGTAATATACCGTCCATGTCAGTTCTCTTCTTGTATATCCACTTATGTCTCACTACTTTAGCATTTGGTGGTGGATCTACAAGAATCCAAACATCATTAACTTTCATGGATTTCATTTCCTCATCCATAGCAACCATCCACTTATCCTTCTCAGGATCAAGCATGGCAGAGTTATAATTAGCAAGTTCTCAAAGATCCCCTACTTCATCATCATCCTCTATATTAAGACATATATTGCTATTTGCGTTTTTAATCCTTTCAGATCTCTGCAGAGGAACTAATTAGTGGAACCGCCAGACTTTCTAGTTCTACACGAATTATTTCGCTAGTTTTTCAGAAAGTAATGTTTTTATATGACTCTCTTCAAGATCATAGTTTCTCCCACTGAATTATTGATTTATAAGATCACTTTCAAGGAAGTCTCCATACCTAGCAACAATCACTTTGTTCTCAGGTGGACAATAAAAGTAGTAACCCATAGTTTGCTTAGGGTATCCTACAAAGATACATCTCACAGATCGTTGTTGGAGTTTGTCGCCCGAGTCACGCTTCACATACGCCTCGCAATCCCAGACCTTTAAATAAGACAAATATGGCTTCTTTCTATGGCATATTTCATATGGTTTCTTATTCACCTTCTTCGTAGGAACCATATTTAAAATGCAAAAAAATAGACTCTAAAGCATAATCCCAAAAGGATAATGGTAAAGTTGTAAGATTAAACATAGATCGCACCATATCTAATAATGTACGATTTCTCTTTTTGGATACACCATTTTGTTGTGGAGTATAGGGAGAAGTAAGATGATGAACAATTCCATTCTCACTTAGATAATATTTAAAATCTTGAGTTAAATATTCACCACCTCCATCAGAACAAAGAGCTTTAATCTTCTTTCCTAGTTGCAATTCTACTTCTGCTTTAAATATTTTGAATGTTTCAAATACCTCTTGTTTATGCTTAAGTAAATAAACATAACCATAACAACTATAATCATCCATAAATGTTAAGAAGTAGCTAGCACCTTTCCTTGACTCATGTCTAAGTGGTCCACACACATCCGTATGTATTAAACTAAGTAGATTGGTAGCCCTTTCAGTATTACTATTAAAAGGTTTCTTGGTCATCTTTCCAGAGATACAAGACTCACAGTTATCAAATAATTCATCATTGATATTTTCCAAAAGACCTTCACGTTGAAGCTTTTGTATATGAGTCTTCCCAATATGGGCAAGTATATAATGCCAAAAATATAAGAGTTATTGTCAAACTTTCTCTTCTTACTCATGCTAAAAACTGTAACACCCCATTTTGGAAATGGAAATATCACAGTAATTATGGCGTGTCATCAAAGCATACAAGGTAAAATGTCTAAACATTACTTGACCATATAAAGGAAAATACCGGAATCAAACATCGATAGTCCAAAAGTAAATCTCATCACACACAAACATAGTATAGTAAAGGAAAAAAGACGAAACAATGTCCAAAGCATAAGTATCATAAAGAAAGGAAATGCATAATGTAAAGAAGGCTAGACAGCTTCCAGTCCATATGCACGTACTCTTAGTGTCTACGAGCGTCCCTGAGTACCTGCCGTTTTGGGAACATAGAAAAGGAAAACGGCTGAGCAATACGCTCAATGCACGGATGTACAATAAAGCATGAATAGGATAAGCATAAAACATAATAACAGCGGAAGAAACTAAGTCCCGAGTAACCTGATTAAGTCTTAATAAAACTGGTTTTTTAGTTTGAAAGTCTTATGTTTATCTTATAAAAACTGTTTGTCATATTTTACCATTAGCCAATATAGGTCATGAATATCCACCGTGCATGAATAATTGGAGGGGTGACCTCATCATGCAAATTAGAGGGGCTGCCTCTAATTTAATATACTGGTTTTATGGGTAGGAGGGATCAGCTCCTTGTGAAGGATGCAAGGCACACACCACATTCACCATGTAATCTTGAATAATAACGTGTAACTAGGATGCACCCATACGCCCACATGATAATATAAATAAATGGCCAAAAGCTGAAGGGAGGCCACGAGCAATCACTCCGCCGTGGTGAAGTCATAACATCAGTGCCTCTAATGTTATGGTTATGGTACCTCCATAACTAGGTGAAACTGGTCATGCATGTATATGGCTATAGGTAATCATAATTAAACATAAGCAATCAAACTCATACTTATACTACGGGAAAACAGTTGGCTGCATACGGAGAAATCCTAATAAGGAAAGAATGTCCATACTGAAAGGACGGGAATCCGTACCTTATGTCCAGTGAACGAGAACGATGAACTGCGAGAATCCTACTTCCGAAACACTAATGCTACATAAATACGTACATGAAATAAGTATCTGCTTACTACATACATAGCTGGTTTTATGTCATGTCTTAGCTTATTTTATGTGTTCTTACTATTTACACTGTTTAAAGCCTTAAACTGTGTTAAATCTTATATTCTGTTCAATCTGCTTAAGTATTTCTGATATTTCATGTGTTATTATACTTACTGTGTAATAATAAGTAACTTTCCGAAAATAGCAGGTTTCCTAAAATAGAAAGTTTCCAAAAATAGAAAGTTTCCAAAAATAGAAAGTTTCCAAAAATAGAAAGTTTCCAAAAATAGAAAGTTTCCAAAAATAGAAAGTTTCCAAAAATAGAAAGTTTCCAAAAATAGAAAGTTTCCAAAAATAGATTTACTGCTTAAAATAGATAAGTTTCTAAAAATAGAAAGTTTCCATAAATAGATTAGCTGCCTTAATTAAATAAGTTTCCATAAATAGATTAGCTGCCTTAAATAAATAAGTTTCTAAAAATAGCTGGTTTTCATAAATAAAATAGCTGCCTTATTTAATTAAGTTTCTAAAAATAGAAAGTTTCCATAATTAGAAATAAGCTGGTTAAATAAGCTAAGTAAATAAGCCTAAGTATTTTCATGATTATTTTCTAAGTCATACGATATACTATATAGTTTAATAATTATTTCATGTAATTTAATTAAACTATAGGTTATAATATTTAATTAAAGTATGACATGTTTTAATTAAATATATTAAATACTTAGGTTAGAATATGTATTATTAAATACTAATATTATAACCTAAGTCATGTTTAATTAATTAATTATATCCATGGTTTTTAAAATAATTAATTAATTATAAGTCTTAATAATAAAAATACTTAGGTTAAAAGAATTCATGTTTATTAATAATTAGTTAACCTAAGTCATGTTATTAAATTAATTACATCTTATTAATTTAATTCTTAACCTAAGTTTATAACATAAACAACTAACATAATCATGATCCGGATCTAAGCTTAAAAACATGCACAGGATATGAACAAACACCGTACCCCGAACCAATTCGGGGTACCCCCTTGCTGCCGTGGGACCCACACGCACCAACCAAGACCAAAAGGTCTTGGTGGTGGTCGGTTAACAACAAACCGAACCCCTTTGGGCTCTGTTGTTCCTGCGGCCCAAAACAAACACCCCTTAGATCCACCCCTTTTGATTAATTAATGATCAAACATGTTAGATCTAGGTTTATTTAATGTGTTTTTATGAAAAACATCATGTGTTCTTAATTAATAAAAGATTAATTAAAAAGAAAACAAGTAAAAAGATTTTACCGTATTCGTGGATCAAAAGGGTGAAGAACAAACGCGAACAAACACTAAAATAACAAGATCCAAGATCAAACTCACCCCCTTATGGTGGTTTGTAGGTGGCGGCACACTAAGGAGAAGGAGGAAGGGTTTCTAGGTTTTCTTGAAATTCTTCTGTAAAAATAATCTGAGTAGTAAAAACTCTTAACCCTCCCTTTTAGTAAAATTGACAATGGGCTTGGCCCATTGTCCTATGTTGGCCGCGGGTAGGGACTCCCTTGTGGGGGTCCCGTACCTCGTTTCGTGTCTTGTAATTTCATACACGTTTACGTTTAATTTAGTTCGTGTTTTAAAAGTTCTCGTTACGTAAATATCCTACACTTATATATTTAATTACGCTCGTATTAAATATATATACGTAATAATAATAACTCGTGTTTAAATTACGCTCGTGATTTCGTGATCGTATGTTCGTGATTAATTATTGCTAAATAATTATTACGTGATCGTTCACATAAAATACTTATCGTGTTCCAACACGTACGTAATACATAAACTCCTAATACGTAATCGTAATCATGCTATATTTGGAAAGTTTTTAACTAGTACGTACGAACTTAAGGTACTATGCATGGTAAAAGCATGCGGGTTTTACAACTCTTCCCCCCTAAAAAGAATAATTCGTCCCCGAATTGTAGATAAAGTAAACTGGAAAAGAAGAACATACCCGAATTCAAAATATGAAATGAGGGTAAGAGGTCCGGATAGACTCCTCTGTTTCCCAAGTGGCTTCCCGCTCGGTATGATCCCTCCATAGAATTTTGACGAATAGAATCGTCTTCTTTCTCATGACTCGTTCTTGCCTGTCAAGAACTCGTTCGGTTTCTTCCATAAAAGTGAGATCTTCACGAATCTGTTCCAGTGGATACTGAACCATGTGAAGGGGATGATATTGGTACCCTCTGAGTAAGGACACATGAAACACATTGTGCACATGCGATAGCTGCGGAGGTAACGCCAATCGGTAAGATACTTCACCGACTCGTTCAATGATATCAAACGGCCCGATGAAACGAGGACTGAGCTTCCCTTTAATCCCGAAGCGTCTAACACCACGTGCCGGCGAAACCTTAAGGAAGACGTGATCTCCTACGTTATAGTGTAAATCCCTACGATGCTTGTCAGCGTAAATCTTTTGATGTGACCGTGCCTCCTGAATCTTCTGTCTAGCTACTGCGATCTTCTCGTTTGTCAACTCTATGATTTCTGGTCCTTCGAGTGTTCGCTCGCCAACCTGATCCCAGCAGATTGGGGCGCGACACTTTCTGCCATACAACATCTCAAATGGAGCACACTTGATGCTCGCGTGCCAGTTGTTGTTGTACGCAAACTCCACCAAACAGATGTATTCGTCCCAATCACCCGTCCATTCCAACGCACATGACCTCAACATATCTTCCAATGTCTGAATGGTTCGCTCCGACTGTCCGTCCGTTTGAGGATGACAAGCCGTGCTAAGCTTAAGTTGTGTACCCCAAGCTTTCTGCAGACTTTTCCAAAAGCGCGAAGTGAATCGAGGATCTCTGTCTGAGACGATGATGGATGGTGCACCGTGGAGTCTCATGATCTCTCGTCTATAGGTATCTGCGAGTTTACTTACCGGATCTTCCTTGCGGATCGGTAAGAAATGAGCTGATTTGGTAAGTCGATCAACGATAACCCAAATTGCATCGTGCTTCCTTTTGGTAGGCGGAAGACCGGTAACAAAATCCATGGTGATTTTATCCCACTTCCACTCTGGAATGTCTAACGGTTGAAGGAGACCGCCAGATCGCTGATGCTCGATCTTAACCTGCTGGCAGGTAAGACATTTGGAGACGTAAGTTGCCACATCCTGCTTCATACCACTCCACCAAAAGTATTGCTTGATGTCATGGTACATTTTAGTTGAACCAGGATGTATCGAGAATGGGGAGCTATGAGCTTCTGCTAGCAAAGCTTCCCGGAGTTCTTGGTCATCAGGAACACAAAGTCTAGTGCCCTGCCATACGATACCATCTGCATCTACTCTGAATTCTGTCTGCTTCTCCAAATTCTGAACTATCGCCCATAATTCTCCGTCATCCTTCTGAGCTTCCTTGATCTTAGATAGTAACTCGGGTTCTACTCTAAGATTAGCCCAGTAACCATGTTGTCCACGTACCATGATCTCGATGTCTAGTCGCTCCAAGTCTCTTATGATTTCCTCTTCGATTCTGATGCCGTTGATCATTCCGGACTTCCTGCTAAGGGCATCTGCTACTACATTTGCCTTTCCGGGATGATACTGAAGATTAATGTCATAATCCTTAAACAGCTCTAACCATCTCCTCTGCCTCATGTTCAATTCAGGTTGAGTGAAGATATACTTCAAACTCTTGTGGTCCGTGAAAATGTCACATGATTCTCCATATAAGTAGTGTCTCCATATCTTCAATGCAAACACGACTGCAGCAAGTTCCAGATCGTGCGTGGGGTAATTCTATTCATAAGGCTTAAGCTGCCGTGAAGCGTACGCGATCACTTTCCCATGTTGCATGAGAACACAACCAAGTCCCTTCCCCGATGCATCGCTGTAGATTTGAAATCCACCCGTACCAGATGGTAGAGTAAGAATAGGTGCAGATACTAGCTTCTACTTCAGGTCTTCAAAGCTCTTCTCTCGATCTTTAGTCCAGACGAATTTCTCCCCTTTCCGCATCAGTTTGGTCAATGGTAGTGCTAAGCAGGAAAAGTTCTCCACGAACCTACGGTAATAGCCAGCTAAGCCTAAGAAACTGCGGACTTCCGTCGTTGATGTCGCCCTCGGCCACTTAGTGATGGCCTCAACCTTCGCTGGATCCATAGTGATTCCTTCTGCTGATACAATGTGACCTAAGAATGCCACCTTGTCTAACCAGAAATCACACTTGGAGAATTTAGCATACAGCTGCTTCTGGCGAAGAATCTGTAGTACTGTACGAAGATGGTCTTCGTGTTCCTCCTTGGACTTAGAGAAAATCAGGATGTCATCGATGAAAACAATGACGAATTTGTCCAGAAATTCATGGAAGATTCTGTTCATCAGATCCATGAACACTGCTGGAGCATTTGTCAGGCCAAATGGCATAACTACAAACTCGTAGTGGCCATAACGAGTACGAAAGGCAGTCTTAGCAATATCCTGCTCCTTGACTCGTAACTGGTGATAGCCTGACCTAAGATCGATCTTGGAGAAGTGTTTGGCCCCTTGAAGTTGGTCAAACAGATCATCAATGCGTGGCAATGGATATCTATTCCGAATAGTAATCTTGTTGAGCTCGCGATAGTCTATGCAAAGACGCATACTGCCGTCCTTCTTCTTAACAAATAAAACAGGTGCGCCCCATGGAGATGCGCTCGGTCGAATGAAACCTCGTTCGAGAAGTTCTTGTAGTTGATCCTTTAGCTCCTTCAGCTCTATAGGAGCCATGCGATAAGGAGCCTTGGAGATTGGTTCAGCTCCTGGAACCAGCTCGATACTGAATTCCACTTCTCGTGCAGGTGGTATGCCCGGAAGTTCTGCTGGAAACACGTCTTGGAATTCCGACACTATAGGTTGATCCTGAATCGATGGAGATTCAGCATCCATGTCGTGAATCGTAGCTAGATAACCCTCGCAGCCATGTGACAGTAGTGCACGCACTTGCAGAGTGGATATGACTTGTACAGACCGTCCGGGTATGAACCCGTTATGAATGTACTCTGGTGCATTGACATCACCGAAGATAACTCGATATGAATGGCAGTCTATGGTAGCATGATACTTGGATATCCAATCCATGCCCAAAATCATGTCGAAATCATTCATGTCCAGCGGAAGTGCGTCGACAGGTCGAACCTTATTATCAAATTCTAGGGGAAGACTCTTGTATACATGGGTTATTAGTACAGAGTCCCTCAAAGGCGTGGAAATAGTAAGCCTATTTTCTAGTGGCAAGGGAGGCATCCTAATGTTCTTAGCATAAGCAGTAGAAATAACCGAGTGAGTAGCACCCGTATCGAAAAGAACACATGCAGCGCGACCATACATATACAAGATTCCAGTGATGGTACCTGTAGACTTGTTGGCCTGGTCTCGAGATGTCGTGTAGACACGCCCGGTAGTAGGAGGCGGCTTGGTATCAGCATGTCCTGATGTACCTTCCATCTCGCCCTTACGACAATCCTTCATAATATGGCCAGGAAGACCACACTTGAAGCACGCATCAGTATTACGGCGACATGGTCCTGGGTGCCTACGGTGGCAAGTAGAGCAAAGAGGATGAGTGTATCCTCCAGCAGGTGCTCTGGCTGGCTGAGGACCTGATAAAAACATTTTACATGAGACATAATAGTTGGGTACAAAGGACGAAGCGGAAAATCTTAAGATTGAATACCAGTGATAGCTGGACGGCTAGGCTGCGAACCTCTCTGGTTCTGGTCCCTACCGTTTCCATGGTTCCTGGTAGAATTTTGCTAGAGTGTCAGAATATGAGTTATAACATAAAACATAGGAAATTTCGCAAGTATTAGGACCTGCTGTTGATGGATTGCCCGGCGTTGTTACGGTAATTGTCATTACCGCCACGCCTATCCGTAGCAGATCGATCATTAGTCTGACCATTTCCCTTGGGCTGATGAGGCTGCTGCTGAGTAGCCGGCTGAGACCGGTCCCCAGTTTTCTGCCTGGAAGATACATTTAAAGAGATGAATAATTGACATATGGAAGTATACGGATTGAGCACCGCTTTAATATGAAGGTTTTACCTCTTGTCGGGTCTTTCAGCTTCCCCGAACTCATCCCTCTCCTGCAGCATCTCCAGTCTACGTGCTGCATCTGCTACTTGTGCTATCGTATCCAACAGAGCACCTGACAAGTTATTAGCAATCCTTGGATTTAGAGCCCAACGAAAATGTATTGCTTGTTCTTCAGTGGTGCCCGCAGCTGCTCTCAGGACACCAGTATAGCGAAGGAAACGCTGCATGAAGTCATTGATGTCTTCGTCAGGTCGCTGTCTGATGCTATAGTATTCCCTCATGAGTCGATTCCTTCCTTCCATGGGGAAGATGTTGGGCGGAGGAGGATAACCGTCGTTATGAAGAAGAGCATCTTGCATCTCTGCATCAGCAGCTGCAAATATTGCCCAGATATCGTTTGCGTTTGCCATCTGACAGTATGACATAAAACATATGATTAACAGTTCAAAACATAAAATATAAAATATATCCATGAAAAAAAAATTCTACTAAAAATTTCACGAGAAAAATTTTATGCAAGAAAATTTTTGTATGAATGCATGATGCAGTTTTATGAAAACTTTGGATGCTCGAGAGTGAACGCCTCTGGTCAGTTCACTCAAAACAAAAGACATATCGAGGGGACGCCTATGGGTCGGTCCCAAATCTAAAAGTTTCGATAAAACACATGCGACTAAATAGGGCCAGTCATGTACCAACCATTACTTAGTCAAAAACCCTGTAACAAAGACCGTAGTGACTACCCACTAATCACAGGTCATATTTGAGAGCCTACAGGTCGAAGCCTTGGCTCTGATACCATAATTGTAACACCCCATTTTGGAAATGGAAATATCACAGTAATTATGGCGTGTCATCAAAGCATACAAGGTAAAATGTCTAAACATTACTTGACCATATAAATGAAAATACCGGAATCAAACATCGGTAGTCCAAAAGTAAAGCTCATCACACACAAACATAGTATAGTAAAGGAAAAAAGACGAAACAATGTCCAAAGCATAAGTATCATAAAGAAAGGAAATGCATAATGTAAAAAAGGCTAGACAACTTCCAGTCCATATGCACGTACTCTTAGTGTCTACGAGCGTCCCTGAGTACCTGCCGTTTTGGGAACATAGAAAAGGAAAACGGCTGAGCAATACGCTCAGTGCACGGATGTACAATAAAGTATGAATAGGATAAGCATAAAACATAATAACAGCGGAAGAAACTAAGTCCCGAGTAACCTGATTAAGTCTTAATAAAACTGGTTTTATAGTTTGAAAGTCTTATGTTTATCTTATAAAAACTGTTTGTCATATTTTACCATTAGCCAATATAGGTCATGAATATCCACCGTGCATGAATAACTGGAGGGGTGACCTCATCATGCAAATTAGATGGGCTGCCTCTAATTTAATATACTGGTTTTATGGGTAGGAGGGATCAGCTCCTTGTTAAGGATGCAAGGCACACACCACATTCACCATGTAATCCTGAATAAAAACGTGTAACTAGGATGCACCCATACGCCCACATGATAATATAAATAAATGGCCAAAAGCTGAAGGGAGGCCACGAGCAATCACTCCGCCGTGGTGAAGTCATAACATCAGTGCCTCTAATGTTATGGTTATGGTACCTCCATAACTAGGTGAAACTGGTCATGCATGTATATGGCTATAGATAATCATAATTAAACATAAGCAATCAAACTCATACTTATACTACGGGAAAACAGTTGGCTGCATAAGGAGAAATCCTAATAAGGAAAGAATGTCCATACTGAAAGGACGGGAATCCGTACCTTATGTCCAGTGAACGAGAACGATGAACTGCGAGAATCCTACTTCCGAAACACTAATGCTACATAAATACGTACATGTAATAAGTATCTGCTTACTACATACATAGCTGGTTTTATGTCATGTCTTAGCTTATTTTATGTGTTCTTACTATTTACACTGTTTAAAGCCTTAAACTGTGTTAAATCTTATATTCTGTTCAATCTGCTTAAGTATTTCTGATATTTCATGTGTTATTATACTTACTGTGTAATAATAAGTAACTTTCCGAAAATAGCAGGTTTCCTAAAATAGAAAGTTTCCAAAAATAGAAAGTTTCCAAAAATAGAAAGTTTACAAAAATAGAAAGTTTCCAAAAATAAAAGTTTTTAAAAATAGAAAGTTTCCAAAAATAGAAAGTTTCCAAAAATAGAAAGTTTCCAAAAATAGAAAGTTTCCAAAAATAGATTTACTGCTTAAAATAGATAAGTTTCTAAAAATAGAAAGTTTTCATAAATAGATTAGCTGCCTTAATTAAATAAGTTTCAATAAATAGATTAGCTGCCTTAAATAAATAAGTTTCTAAAAATAGCTGGTTTCCATAAATAAAATAGCTGCCTTATTTAATTAAGTTTCTAAAAATAGAAAGTTTCCATAATTAGAAATAAGCTGGTTAAATAAGCTAAGTAAATAAGCCTAAGTATTTTCATGATTATTTTCTAAGTCATACGATATACTATATAGTTTAATAATTATTTCATGTAATTTAATTGAACTATAGGTTATAATATTTAATTAAAGTATGACATGTTTTAATTTAATATATTAAATACTTAGGTTAAAATATGTATTATTAAATACTAATAATATAACCTAAGTCATGTTTAATTAATTAATTATATCCATGGTTTTTAAAATAATTAATTAATTATAAGTCTTAATAATAAAAATACTTAGGTTAAAATAATTCATGTTTATTAATAATTAGTTAACCTAAGTCATGTTATTAAATTAATTACATCTTATTAATTTAGTTTCTAACCTAAGTTTATAACATAAACAACTAACATAATCATGATCCGGATCTAAGCTTAAAAACATGCACCGGATATGAACAAACACCGTACCCCGAACCAATTCGGGGTACCCCCTTGCTGCCGTGGGACCCACACGTACCAACCAAGACCAAAAGGTCTTGGTGGTGGTCGGTTAACAACAAACCGAACCCCTTTGGGGTCTGTTGTTCCTGCGGCCCAAAACAAACACCCCTTAGATCCACCCCTTTTGATTAATTAATGATCAAACATGTTAGATCTAGGTTTATTTAATGTGTTTTTATGAAAAACATCATGTGTTCTTAATTAAAAAAAGATTAATTAAAAAGAAAACAAGTAAAAAGGTTTTACCGTATTCGTGGATCAAAAGGGTGAAGAACAAACACGAACAAACACTAAAATAACAAGATCCAAGATCAAACTCACCCCCTTATGGTGGTTTGTAGGTGGTGCCACACAAAGGAGAAGGAGGAAGGGTTTCTAGGTTTTCTTGAAATTCTTCTGTAAAAATAATCTGAGTAGTAAAAACTCTTAACCCTCCCTTTTAGTAAAATTGACAATGGGCTTGGCCCATTGTCCTATGTTGGCCGCGGGTAGGGACTCCCTTGTGGGGGTCCCGTACCTCGTTTCGTGTCTTGTAATTTCATACACGTTTACGTTTAATTTAGTTCGTGTTTTAAAAGTTATCGTTACGTAAATATCCTACACTTATATATTTAATTACGCTCGTATTAAATATATATACGTAATAATAATAACTCGTGTTTAAATTACGCTCGTGATTTCGTGATCGTATGTTCGTGATTAATTATTGCTAAATAATTATTACGTGATCGTTCACATAAAATACTTATCGTGTTCTAACACGTACGTAATACATAAACTCCTAATACGTAATCGTAATCATGCTATATTAGGAAAGTTTTTAACTAGTACATACGAACTTAAGGTACTATGCATGGTAAAAGCATGCGGGTTTTACAAAAACAGAATTTGTTGGGTCAAAAAGTTGATGTGGCAGAAACTCAAAAACGAAGAAAACATGAAGTTATTTGTCTAAGCGTTGACAAGAGTATTCCAGGCGTTGTCAAGAACAAATTAGGCGTTGATGGAAGCAAGCATTGTCAAGAGCAATCCAAGCATTGTCACATGCAATTCAAGCATTGAAAGAAACGTAGACAAGAAGCTTTTAGAAGATTCTATTTGGATATATATGCAGGATATATTCTGTATATGTTTATCTAAATAGAAGATTTACTTGTTTATTTGTTTTATCTCTTGTAAACCCTAATCCTTACACTATAAAAGGAACCAAGGGTCTTAGGTTTTTATATCAATTCATTCACAATGTAAACCTAAAAGCGTGTGTGTACTAGACGTGGGATTCCATGTATACACGTCTAGTGGATGTTTGTTATTAATATAATGAACATCCCTTTTGTTTTAATTCATGTTATTCGTGCCTAAACACCTTGTTAATGTATCATGTTCTAATTCCGCTTTGATTATCTAATCATATGAACATGGTGCATTACTAGTTGCTTCAAAGATCCAGAAACCAAGGTTTCCACAGAATTATTATTATACTTGGATTCATTATCATGCAAGTCTATTTCAAACACACCATTCACATAAATTGCATTAAAATAGAAAAAACCATCTTTCCAAACAGAAATTCCATTATTATCAATAGTGTGAACGAATCTAGTATTCAAAAAACAAGAAAAGGAAATAACACACCTAACAATTGAAGGTGCATAATGAAAATCATTTAAAATCAGTATTAAACCCAATGATAAAACTAAATTAAATGTTCCTATAGCTTCAACTGCTGCTCGTGCGCCATTGACCTTTTGCAGAAATTGTTCCCCATATGATAACTTCCTTTCCAGTTTAAATCCCTGCAGCGTATTACAAATGTTAATACCGCATCCGTATCATATACCCAGACTTTTAATTTGTATGTCAAATTAAATAATTTGATCATAAATAAATTACCTAAAGCTGCAGCACTCTGCTCAGACTTCTTCTTTATTTCTCGCGACTCTTCGAGGTAAAGAGGGCAATTCCTCTTCCAGTGACCACTTGCCTTGCAATGGTGACAAGTCTCATCCTTCTAAGATTGATTATTCTTGACAAAGTTCTTCTTAGGTTTCGAATAAGTCGTAACTTGATTGATCTTATCACCCTTTCCTTTGCCTTTCTTCTTGTTCACTTGCTGTTTTGGCTTACTCACTCTACCCTTTTATCTAACACCCCCAATTTACCTTGCGCACCGGAATATCACAATTGGGTGTTAGTCAAAGAATCATCCTACACAAGGCATCTTGAACGACTCAAAATAGACGTTTAAAGTATAAGTAAATTTTAAGACTTATTAAATTACAACAACAACATCAATATGTAAATGTTTCCAAACCCAAAATATAACCAGAGTAGAGTTAGGTCCCCACAAATCTCAACCCATTTAAAACCAACCCAAATTGTTTAAAATACATTCAAGAAATATAAATTGTCTTTGATAAAAGGGAGGAAAACAAGATAGACCGCCCACAAGCCACAAAAACTGTTGATCCAAACTTAGATCGATTTAGCTTTATGTATACGAGATTAGATCAAGTAATACACTTAGAGAAACCTTTGTATATGCTTATGATAATCTAAGTGTTATGCGGAATTAACACTTAAACAAGAACACACAATGATATAAACAAACTTTCACTTTGATTAATGATATCAAACTTGCTTACAATGAAAGTAGTTTACGAATGAAAACTTATATGAAACATTAACCTAAAGGTCTTCTTTTATAGACATAAGAAGCCTTGTACAATAATCTACGTATCAGCTATTCTAGGTAAAGATAAATATAGAAAATACATTGTTGTTCCTATCTTTACTAGAAGTAATCTAGAATACAATAAACGCGTAGAGTATATCTTCCCATCAGTGCTTGTCTTCAATGTATCAACGCTTGACTTTATCTTGTCAACGCTTGAGCTGTCAGCGCTTGTTTTGCTCTTATCAACGCTTGTTTTACTCTTGTCAGCGCTCAAGTGATCTGGCCTTAATTTATTCCCAACATTCCTCCCCTAAACTTGATATCCACTCTTATGATCAAGTTTCTGAATAAGCATTAAGGACTAGGAGGAATCTTACAAACCTTCTCATATTGGTAATGATAAAATCTGATCAAGTCTTTTGCCACATCACTTGAATAATCAATTTCCAGCTGAGTGTCCTTCATCTTCTCCAAAATAGCCTTGGATATGAAATACTGACCATCCACAAGTAGATACCCAGCAAACTTTGTAGAACTCAAATGCTAAACACCAGCAGCTGAATATAGTCTCCATTGAAGACCACTGAGGTCATCTTCAAGATCCTTCCAAATAGCAGGATCCTCATCTTTTGGTCCACATATTCTTTTGAATGTGGACCATAGTTTTATTCCATTAGCCGAAGTTGGTGCTTCAGCCTCATACTTGGTCTCTATTAACCTCCATAGGTCCACCAAGTCTTCTCTATCACAACTTGCAAACAATGATATGAGTGTGGTAAAAGTGTGTACCTCTTTGCCATATCTGCCAATTTTCCAAAACCCACATTCATCTTCTTCATAGCTCACAATTAGGTTCCTGGAATCTAGTGGTAACACTTGCACCATATCTGAAGCTTCTAATGGTGAGAGCTTGAGACTCTTTCTTATAACAGCTTCACTTGGATATAGTAGATCCATATCTTTGGGAAACTCAAGAGAAATTCCCTTTTTCACTGGTCTGGGAACAAACATAGCTTTCTTGAGTTCCATTTCTTCTGCAAGTTCTTTTTTCCTTTCATCAGAAAGAAGTCTGAGAGTGTTTGCTTCCTGCACTCTCAACCAAATGTGATAAGCCTTGCATTCCAACTCATCAAATGTCATTGCCCTCAACTTCTGATAAGTCCATCCTACTCCATTACATCTGAGCAACATGCAGTATAGCTCCCTTCTATCCCTTTTCAACTCTGAGAGAATATTACTTGCCTTGTGTTTCAAATTTACCTGCCAATCCTTCTGAACTCTGAGGAGAATCTCCAAACCCCATATCTGATCTGAAGTGGTCAAGTGTGGATTCTCCATACATCTTTCTTCCCAAGCATTATACATTTGAACCACCTCTGGCATGTCAAAGTCAACCTGCAATTTCGATTCTCTCAATTTCTCCTTGGCCAACTCTTCTCCATACTCAAGTCTCTCTGGTTCTACAATCATAACACTTGAGTCTGAGCTAGCTCCATCACTTCCTTCTTCTGAAGTAACCACAAATGGTGACTCTTTCACCTCCTTTCTATCTTGTTCCATGATTTGTGCAGCCAATCTTCTATCAAACTCAACTTGAGCTGCATCCTTTGGAACAATCTCTTCTACCATAATACCCTTATCCTTATCTAATGGATCAATGGTTGGTAAGGTAGATGGTGATACCTGTGAAGAAACCTCCTTGATGATGGATGATGACTGGGATACATCACCCTCATGTGCAGGTCTGTCAACGCCCAATTTTGCTGTGTCAGCGCCAAAAATATTTCTATCAGCGTCCAAATTCTCCTTGTCAACGCCCAAATTTCCTGCCTCAGCGCCTTTTGCAATTTCCTCCAACATGGCTGTAAATGATAAATTCAAGTTGGTAGGAGAGACTAAGTACGTATCAAAACCTGTTTGTTTCTTCAAACTTGTAAGGGCCTCAGCAACATCCAAAGATCGACCATCATGGATCTTCCTCCCCTTTGGAAGATTCCTCTATACCTCTCCTTGCACTTGCAGTCTCCAAAACAACAATCCTCTCCCTCAATTGCTTGAGTTCAAGGCCTTGTGAGCTGACAACTTGTACCAAGTCTGCATTTTGCTTTTACAAGCTCATGCAGACTGCCGTCAATTCCATAAGAGTCATTGGTTCCAGTCTGCCCTCTTCTAAAATGGGGATTTGACCTCCCAAGTCAGATTCATTGGGCATGGATGAGGACTTAATGATGGTGGGACTGCCTTGGCCAGCTGCTAAGCCAGAACCAATAGTCCCAGCCTCATCCATGTCACCAGCCACACTTGTGGTGGTGGTTCTCTCTGCTACATGGCTAGGACCACACGAGGAGAACACTCCAGTAGTCCTTTGGCGTTTCATCAACCTATATTCAGGCGGTGTAGAAGATGGTGTACAAGAGTGGGTGGATGTGGGTTGGTTAAGGGGTGTTTGGGTTTGTGAAGGTTGTGTGTCAACGTTGGAAATAGGCACATCAACGCCAACATTTAATGTGTCAGCGTTGAAGGGTTCTTGGGCAAGTTGCATATGTTCAGGTGAAGGTAATGGTTCAGGTATTGGGTCTATTTGTGGTTGGGGGTCTGGTTGAGGTTGAGCTGCTACAATGACAGCAAGCATAGCTTGGGTTAAGGGTAGGTCACGATGGGGTGGTGAGTTCATCTTCATAAAAATAGCTTTCTTTTGCACATGGATCTTATAAAAATCATTATGATCCCTTGTGTAGTATCCTTGAACATCAAAAACCATTTGCAAAAATCGGGGATAAGCTAAAGTCATTTTGTTCCCCTTATTTTTACACATGCCCTCAAAAATCATTTTAGAATATTTAAATTTTTGCCCTGTTGCAATGCACACAATAGCACTTGCAATAGATCTATTGATCTCATTGTGTGCAGTGCATTTGGGACTCAAACATTGAAGGAGGACATGTATGTGGTACTTCCAGGCTGGGGGAAATTCCTGTTTATGATACTTTTTTAAAGTACCTTCATCAGGAAAAGGATATCCCAAAGCCCTTAGCCCTTGTTCTATTTCATTAACGGGAAGGGTGGCTATACCATCAGCATCATCAAGATGCAAGGCTTGGCGTACCAACGCCTCAGTAACCACCCAAGGTCTCCCATGAACAATAGAAGTCAATGTAGTCACTCTAATAACTGTTGAGGAACTTAAAGTGTTCCAAAACTGTTTAATATGTGTGATTGGAATGAGTGGTGCATGAGAAAGAGCATACCTTATGGGGGATGCGTTCAAATACGCCACCATTTGTGTGTATTGGGGAAACAGAGTATCATCAGCTTCAAGATACGCGATCATGTTGTGTTGACTTCTGAACCCCAATTCCAAATCTGATGGTCTAAACTGTGGTGCCATTGTTAAAAGTTGTTAAAAATATTTGATGAAGATGAAGTTGATAAGAGAAAATTGTGTTAGACAAGAAGTATAGATACCCTGTTTAAAAATAGGAGCCAAACTTATAGGAGAAGAAAATGCATGTGATTGGCCCAAAAATAGGCAAGTATTTTCAAAATGCAATCATGAAAATATTGAAAAATTATAAGTTTATCTCATGCATTAAATGAAAAGTAACAACTCCCAAAATTACGGCCTAAAAATATGTCCAAAAGTAACAACTGGGTAGGACCCATTGAGTGTCAACGGTCAAAAATAACCTATCAACGCCCAACGGCTATAATCTTGTCAACGTTTGCCTATAGCCATGTCAGCGTCTAAATTGGTCACAACAACGCTTGGAAAAATTCTTGTCCGCGTCCAAAAATAAAAATGTTTAAAAATGAAAAATGACCTTAACAAAGTAATTTATCCTAGAGAAGATAACCAAAAAGCTGATAATTATCATAGGGCGGCAAGCACTGTCCAGTTATGCACACTTGCTTAAGCAAGATAGACATAACAGTCCTCTAGTGTCCCTTACTAACCAAAACTCTTAACAACCAAGTTACCTTATAAAATTCCTTGTTACTCCCAGGTAAATCCCATAACAAAAATATTCCCAAGTCTCCCAACAGACCACAACCAATTCTAGGCCAAAAATGTCTTGGCAGCATGCATAGTATATCAACTTTGCATGCTACAGTGCCTCATGATTTAATAAAACTAACTCATACTCACATGTGGACACAATATAGAATTGTGATAAGAGTATCATATAGATACCCGAACATCCTAAAGGTTCCTAAAACCTCCCCTTAAACTATGATACATAAGTTTGCCAAAAATATGCATGAACATAAAAATTTATGTCAAGATAGGAATTTAAAATTCCAACCATCATCGATAGATAAAAACTTGTCCAAATGCTTCTCCATTGATCCATAAGCAACTCTGTATCCAATGGTATACTGCTAACACCATCTGCACATCTAGATTGAAAACCACAAAACTAACATTGTTGCTGACAACGCCCCGATAACACATGACAGCGTTGAGGGAAGCTTTGTCAGCGTTAGACAATTATATTGCTAACAACGTTACAAAAACACTTATCAGCGTTCAAGCAACCTTTGTCAGTGTTAGAAAAATATAGTGGAAAATCTAAATCATCAATAAGACTAATAACAATGCATCATCCTGTACATACTTTTACAAAAAGACTCCAAAACACAAATTATGTGAGATTGATCATTCCAATACTTGTTACCAAGTATTGAAACCTCCCAGCATCAAAAGGTTTAGTTAGTAAATCTGACACATTTTCCTCAGTGATAACCTTATCTGGTTGTATTAAACCTTTTTCAAAACAATCTCTTATAAAATGGTGTCTAATTTCTATGTGTTTAGTTTTAGAATGATGTACAGGATTCTTAATGATGCATAAACTGCTGTTATTGTCAACAAATATCTTGGTATGCATAAAATTATACCCATAGTCCAACAGCTGGTTCTGAATCCACAAAACTTGTCCACAACAAGCAGCTGCAGCAACATACTCAGCTTCAGTTGTAGAATTAGCCACCACTGTTTGTTTCTTGCATTGCCAAGATATCAACCTGATCCCAAGAAACTGACATCCACCAGTTGTGGATTTCCTATCAAATTTATCACCTCCATAATCACTATCTGAATATGCAATCAGCTCCAATGGTGAATCCTTTGGGTACCACAAGCCAAGACCAGGATAGCATCTTAGGTACCTAAAGATCCTCTTCACAGCAAAAAGGTGACATTCTTTGGGAGTCACTTGATGGCGTGCACAAGCACACACAGCAAACATAATGTCAGGTCTGGAGGCTGTAAGATACATCAGGGATCCAATCATGGATCTATAGTGCCTGATATCAACATCTTTCCCATCTCCAATCTTTCCCCAAGGGTGTTCTCTATCCATAGGATTAGTAGCCCTCTTTTCATGTGGAGAAAAGCCAAACTTCTTCAAGATCTCAGCCACATATTTATCCTTGGAGATGAAGATACCATCTTCTTTCTGCTGAACTTGTAAACCAAGAAAGAAGTTCATCTCCCCCATAGCACTCATCTTGAATTTGTCTGTCATAAGCTTGGAGAAATCCTCACTCATCTTTGGACCAGTAGACCCAAAAAGGATATCATCAACATAGACCTGGACAAGCAACACATCCTTGCCTTTCTTCTTTGTAAATAGTGTCTGATCTATGGTGCCCCTCTTGAATCCATTGTCCACCAAATAGGTAGACAAAGTACCATACCATGCTCTAGGGGCTTGATGAAGGCCATACATAGCCTTTTGACTCTATACACTTTATCTGGATTCTCTAGATCCTCAAAACCAGGAGGCTGCATCACATATACCTCCTCAACATTAGTTCCATAGAGGAAGGCACTCTTGACATCCATTTGATAGACAGTGAAGCCCATGCAAGATGCATAGGCTAAAAAGATCCTTATAGCTTCAATCCTTGCAACTGGTGCAAAGACTTCCTCATAGTCTATCCCCTCCTCTTGTGTATATCCCTGAGCTACTAACCTTGCCTTGTTTCTGACCATAATACCTCTTTCATATCTCTTGTTCCTTAGAACCCATCTTGTCCCAATAGGTCTGACATATCTGGGACAATCAACCAGCTCCCAAACATCCTGAATTGCAAATTGGTGAAGCTCATCCTGCATTGCTTCCACCCAACTTGGTTCTTTAAGAGCATCAAATATTTTCTTGGGTTCCTGTTGTGACAGAAAACAGGCAAACAAACATGCTTGCACAAGAGGGGTATCAACCTTCTTGTGTATATTGGCAATAAACCCACCAAGACCTTGATGAGATCTTATAGTCTGAACTGGAGTCATAATATCACCAATGATTTGAGAAGTGGGGTGATTCTTCATAGTGTAAGTGAGAACTCCTCCTTCAAAAAGTCTGGTGTCCTCAACCTCATTCTCCATGTTGTCAATATCTTCTTCATCAGACTCTCTTTCATCAACATGAGGATGAACCTCTTCATATATATTAGAAGGTTCACCTTGTTCAAAAATGGAAGAGAAAAGATGTGCAGAAGTGTTGTCAACGCCTGAACCTTGTTTGTCAGTGCTTGGGCTGACAACGCTTGAACTGTTGTTGTCAATGTCTAAACCATCAACGTCTGAATTGGTCTTGTCAGCGCTAGATTTGCCTTTGTCAGCGCCTGAAGGACCATGCATGTTTGTATCTGGTGGTACTTGGAGACCACCATTGTCTTTACCAGCAGCAGCAGCAGCAGCAAAAGCATCTGTCCAAATGGGAATTGTAACATATTATTGTATAGGAGATGTCTTTTCTGCTTGTGATCCAACCTTTTCATGAACCTGTGTACCTGAAACATCAAAAACTTGTTCCTCCACAACATTTGAAGTGACCTTCACAATGTCTGGATTAGTGACAGGCATATAATTTAAAGTTCTAGATAAAGGTTCCAAGTCAAACAACCAATTAGGACCACTTTCAGGATCACCAGGTTTATTTTCTAAAAACCTAACATGTACTCTTTCAAGTATACGTTTTTCTTCTTTAAGATAAACCCTATATCCCTTGCTCTGCACTGAATACCCCATGAAGTAGCCTTCATCACCTTTTGCACTAAATTTACCTAAGGCATCACTAGTGTCTAAAACTACTACATGACAACCAAAAGGTCTAAGAAAACCAATATTAGGTTTTCTTACCCAAAGTAACTCATAAGGTGTTTTATTCTGAATTTTGTTAACCAATGCTCTATTTTGAACATAACAAGCTGTATTAACAGCCTCAGCCCAAAAGGCTATAGGAAAATGAGCATCAGTCAACATTGTTCTGGCTGCTTCAATTAGGGTTCTATTTTCCTCTCAGCAACCCCATTTTGCTGTGGGGTTCTAGCAATACTAAATTGCCTAGTAATTCCTTTCCTGGCACAGAAATCATCTAGCTTCTTATTCCTAAATTCACCACCATTATCACTCCTAAGCATTTTAACTTCATTGCCAGACTTCTTCTCAATCTGAGTGATAAAATCAATTAGAATATCAGCTGTGTCACTCTTCATAGCTAGAAAGAATGTCCAAGTAAACCTAGAAAAGTCATCTGTGATGACAAAGCAATATGACTTACCATTCAAACTTTATATATTGGTTGGACCAAAGAGGTTCATGTGTAGCATATGAAGAGGTCTAGAACTAGTATGCACCTGTTTGGACCTGAATGAGACCTTGTGCTGCTTGCCTTTAAGACATGCAACACAAGAGTGGTCATTGTGGAAGGCCTTCTCAGGCAAACCATCAACCAAGCCAAGTCTCACAAGCCTATTTATATTTTTAAAATTTATGTGCCCTAGTCTCCTGTGCCACAAATTACTTTCATCTACTGAGGCTTTAGCATAAAAACAAGACATATTGTTATTCATTCTAATCCCATTCAGGTTCACATTATATATGTCTTTATGCCTAGGTGTTCTATATTCAATATATTTCTCATCTGGGATCTTATAATCCTTGCTTAACACCAAACACTCAGTATCAGTAAACAGAACTTTATTTTTGTTATCACAAACTTGTGATACACTAAAAAGGTTGTAATCGAGTTCTTTTACCAAGAATACGTTTTCAAAACGCAAGTTCTTGGTGAGAAGGGTTCCTTTGCCTGTGATAGTACCATATCCGCCTCCAAAGTAAACCTTATCACCATCCTTAATGGGAGTGAAGTTGGTCAAATAGTTTTCCTTCCTTGTCATGTGCTTTGAGCATCCACTATCCCAATATCCATAATCATTGAACTGTCTTTGAATGCCCTGCACATATAGAAAACAAATTAGTTTTCTTTGGGAGCCTAAGTCTTAAAAGACTTGGATTCATCTGGTTGTTCAATAAGAACAGACTTAGTTCTCACAACAACCCCATTCACATCCTTCTTAGGATGAAATACCCAATTAACCCCAATAGGTTTTTTAATGACCTTTGAAATGTAATGAAATCTGTTGCAGGTCATTGAAATCCCATTATCATTAGGGTTTTGATCTTTCTTGGGTCTCCATGTTAAGCTTGAAGAAGCTTTGGACCCCTTACCCTGTGGTTGCAAATATTTAGGTCTGGTCACGTTTCTGTCAGCGTTGGAATTGGTCTTGTCAACGCTAAAATTACCCTTGTCAGCGTTGAACCTAGGGTTTGCTACAGAAACCCATTGCCTATTAGACCAAGTATTTGTCTTTTGAAATGGTCTTTGTCCATGAGTGTTAGACCCTCTAGTAAAGAATGGGGCATGTCTAACAACTTGTGGACTTTGCTGCACACAAGGTTTGGGTCTGACAATGTTTGACTTTCTAAAAACGTTGACTTTGTTCCTATCAGTGCTGAAATTGTTCCTGTCAGCGCTGGCTTTGGAAGCGTTGCACACTTGTATGCCAAGTGTGAAAAGCTACCACAAGTGTAACAGGCTTTTCTAGACGCAAATTTAGGTCTAGAAGAGTAGAAGCCTGTTCCATTATTGCTTACTTGGCTCTTGGGTGACCTAGTATTCCTATACATCTCTGCATATTTATTGCTAGGTTTTCTATCTGTGTTTGAGCCTAGGTCAACAGCTTTACCAGTGATTGGGTTAGTAACCTTAATGGGTGTTGACTCATTTGGACTTTCACATAGTAAGCCACCCTTAACAAACAAAGTAGGGTTAGCTTTCTTCCATTCATTCCGGTCAGTCAACTTTTGTTGGTACTCTTCAACTGGAGTGACAACTCTTGGTGGAGGAATGAATTCCTCCTCTTGGAATTCTGGCAAACTAGTCCAAGATAGGTCCTTTTGTTGGACACTATAGAAGTCACTAGCTGGTGGTGGAACCAAAGAGTAATCATTCATCCCAATCCCAGTCATGTCCTTAGGATCCCTTTGTTTACCCATGATGTAGTGGTTTTGTATATACTTTATTTTAGGAAAAACAAAAAACACAAATAGTGGTAAGCGTGCACGACGATTTAGGAAAACCGTGTGTGAATGACCCTAAAGGTGAGTTCGTTCTCGAGGAGGCACGTGCGTTGTGTAATGAATGATTGATTTATGTTTTTGATTATTAATGAGAAGAAAAGAAGAGAAAATGACGAAGACGAAAAAATAGAAAAATAAGGCAAAAACACTACTAGAAAGTTACGACGTAGAACGTAAAAAGTGCAAAATTTAAAATTTTAATCTAAAAATTCCTAAAAATTATTAAAAATCCACAATAAAATTCTAAGAGTTTACAAAAAATCTAAACTTGCCAAAACCTTTTAATTAATTTAATAATGACTTTTTAATGCTAATTAAAGCCCTAAAAATCACTTTTAAATATTAAAAAGCCCTAAACAAGATTTTATAATTTGTAAACCTCAAAAATGACCTAATTAAACTAAAAACTATTTTTAAAAATTTTAAAACCAAATTAAACTATTTTTAAACTCCTAAAAACTATTAAAATCTATTAAATCTTAAATTAATTCTAAAAATTAATTGAAAAGCCTAAAAATTATTTGGAAAGTGAAAAAGGTCCTATTTTAATGTCTAGAATATAGGAAAAATGAAAAAAAGTTAAAATAAAACTTTGAATTTTAATGAATAAAATAATAATAAAATATTCTAAAAAATTAAAAGTTCTCAAATAAATTCTAAAAAATTCTCAAAAATCCTAAATAATCTAACTAAGAAGAAAATGTAAATTAAAGTTCCTAAAACCTTTTAGTTAATTTTATATTAATTTTTAAAGTTGTCTAAAAACCCTAAAATTAAATAAAATTAAAAATTAAAGTTTTTGAAAACTTTTTGATATGTAAACCTCAAAAATACAAATTAAAACCTAAAAACTATTTTTTTGTATTTTTTAATTAATGTTCACTATTTTTTATTGACTTTCTAAATTTAAAACTAGAAATAATCCTAAAAATTAATTAAATAATAGGAAAAATAAAACTTTTACACAGAAAAATCCTAAAACTTATAAATATCCTAGGAAAAATCAAATAAGCTAAAAACACTTAATAAATAAGCTGGCAAGATGAAAATAAGCTACGGCTATGTTTAATAAGCTAGAAAAGAAAAGAGGTTAAATGACTATTGAAATGAGACCTTAACGTAAAAGGTCCATCTAGATCACTGGTAAACACGCTTAGTCCCCCAGCGAGGGGTCGCGTGTTCGAGTCCGGTGCGGGTGGACTTTTTATAAAAAAATTTCTTTTTTTTTTTTTACTTTTAAACTTGATTCCAGTAACCTTAATGAACACAAAATCACAAAAACAAACTAATTTAAACAAGGATTAAAGCAAGAATTGAGCAAAACGTGCCCAAGTCTGCTTGTGTTTCTGATGAACAAGTGAAGAGTTCTTCACTTGTGATGAAATCCAAGAGGACTTGGTTATGGTTCTTTGTGGATGTTTTGGAACAAATAGGGCACCCCTACACTCTTTCTGAGTGTAGGGTGTCAATATAACACAAAAAAAATCACCACACTTAGCCAGGATTCATACACAACAAACACTCAAGGGCAATTTAAAGTTGCTGATGCAATTTGAGGTCTGGTGGTCTTGTTTAAGCTTGTTACTTGCACAAAGTTCAACTTCAAATGTCCAGATTAAGCACACAATCTCACAAAAAGTTACACAATACACTTGAAATCCTACAATACTCTAAATCCTAACAGTATGCAAGATTCAAGCTTACAACACCATGAAAATCAAGCACAAAATGACATATGCAGATTTTTGCTTTGCTTTTTAACTTTTTACCAGTCAAATTGTTTCAAAACTCTTTTAAACTGACAACAAGACTAACATACAACCTAAACAACTTTAATCAATCTTTCTAACACTTTTTTATTTCTCAAATTCTTCAAAAACTCTCACTAACATGCATATCCAAACACCCCTTTAAAATTTTTAAAACCAATTTTACACTTCAAATCTAATTCTAACTTCACCAAACTGATCAAAAACCTTCCTAACAATCATATATCATCAACTTCACTCAAATCCAACCAAAAGAACTCACATGAACAGCTTTGCACAATAAATCATTCCAATCTCCAATTTTAGCTAAGAAAACTTTTAACAAGGAAATACCTTGTTGGTCTTACATCCAAGACCAACAGTGGTAGCAATACCACCTCCCTATACACTGGGGTGTATGCTGAACCTTTAACAGCAACACACTCCAACTCCTGCTAAGAAAAATCAAAAGGGAAGCACAAATATATGATATATTCTGTTTCTTTTTTTTGATTTCTTAAAAATCTTTCCAAAAACTTCCAAACCTTCAAACACGTTTTAAAAGCAATTCTCAAGTCCAAAAATCAAGGACTCTTTCCACTTTCACTTCAAAAGCCTTGATTTCAGAAACTTACAAACCTTTTTTAAACAACCTTTTTGAAAAAAAACTTAACACACAAAATCTAAATGGAACTCAGCTTAAACTTTTAACACAACACACAACTTTTAAAAAGAATAAAAAGGAATTACACTTGACTTCACAAATACCAAACTTTTATTTTCTTAAAAAGGGATTACAAGTGCAAAAGTTTAAAAACTGGAACAAAGGGATATGCACAGGTTGCATTCTCCTTTTATAGGCTAGATAGAACATTCTAGGCCTAGGAATAAAAAAGTAATAAACTTAAACCCTAATTCTGGAAATCTCAAAAATGCCCTTTGAAGTCTTGTGATTCTTGGTCAAAACTGAATACATGTGATGCCAGTGATGTTTGAACGAATCCTGGACGTTTGTTTAGCCTTGGGGACCAAGTAGACAAATCCTGGACGTTTATCTTGTCCACTCTTGGGTTTGGGGGAAAAAGACGTGAGCAGGGGTGGCTCCACAGTCACATGGGGATGTTGGGATAGGGATTAGGGATGTGGGTTTTGGTGAGAGTGACTTTAATCATTGATCTGGAAAGGGGGAGATAAAACCCCTTTGTTTTCAGTTTAATTATACATGGGTTAATTAGGGTTTATGGGGGGTAATTAAGGAGTGGTTAATCCATTTTGGGAAAAAGGTTTTTTAAAAAACTTGTTTGGTGGGAAAGTTGGAGGGTTGACTGGTTATTGACCAGTTTAATTAAATAAAAACGGGTATGGTAGTGGGTAGGGTTGGGTTGAATGGGTAAATGGGTGGGTATTGTTGACGTGTCATGACCTGAGTGGGTGTAAGGGTTTGGTTAGTTGGCAGTTTTGACCCCCAAGTATTTCATTCTTTCCACTTTGTTTTTAAATGCCATCAGCGCCCATTTTGTGCATAACAACTTTGGACAAGTTGTCAAAAGTGGCACAAAAACTTCTAAACTTTTATCCAAGGGTTTCTTTTGTATTTTCTTCATTTCCCAAGGGCTGATCTTGTATAATCTTCAAACATTAAGGACCACACTTGTACATTTGATATGTGGAGGGTCAAATGTGACAAGTTCTTCAAAGATGAGGGACTAAACTTGACAATCTTCAACTCTTCAAGGGTCATTTTGCAAAATTCCAAACTTGGGCCCGGTTCATTGTGCGACTTCGTTTCCCGTGTTCGTTTTTGAATGATTCTTGTGATCTTTTGCCATTTCCTCAATATCCGTACCTAAAAATACACAAGTAACAAACACGAGCATATATTTGGCATATTTGATGATATTTTATGCAATTAAAGGCCGATTTGGACGATGAGACCATGTATAAAAGCAGTCTCATCACTCCCCCATACTAAACCATTACCGTGCCCTCACGCAATGCTAGAATAAAGTATCAAAGCATCTCCAAAATTCATTTTATTCACTTTATTGAAATGGAAACTAGCTACACACTATAATTACTACTACTTGCGTTTTAGACATAATGTATGATTTTCATCGCAAAATGGGACGTTTAGGTTCATAGAATAAGAACACGTGAATGCTTCGTTAGAAATAATTTCATCGTCCTCGATTTTCACCTTAATTCCATGCCAAGCGTGCAACAAGATCATTGTCATTATAAGTTAGTAATGCTAACACTACTCATATGCCCTAATCACGTACTTATTCTCCCATTATTCCTAAGTTGTATCTCTTATATTTTATTTTGTCTTTAATTATCACGAGGATACATTTGACTTATGCGATAATAGAGATTTAGGTCTAAAAATAGAGTCCTAACGGTGTAACTAAGACCATCAAATCAATAACCCCTCCTAATAGACAACGATGTCAAAAAATTAAGTTGACAAGAAGAATCGATAAACACGGTTTTATAACGGTTTTGAACATGAGACTTATTACCAAGACTTTTATACGCCCCCTAACGGAAGGGCCTTATTATCTTTGGTTTACCTCCATCTTTTATTCAACTTCGCCATGAAGCTTTTATTATGACTTCGGTCTTGCCTTGCCTTTTATTATCCGCCATCATCGGTGGTTTTATTAGCCAAAGACGTATATCCTCACGCTAAAGCGAATTTTGGATCTTTAAAGCTTCGAAGATTAAGGCTTGATTCACTTTCAATTTTGCATAGATTTTAGGCCTTGTGGGGCTTTCAAATTGTTTGCTAGATTTAGGTGAGCACTTGAAATCTTATTATTGGGTGAAGCTTTCGATTATTCGGGTGCCAATACTTCAAAACCGTGACGCTGGCGATACCTTAATGTCTTCCCAATTTAATTACACGGAAGCTACTAGAAAAGACTAGAAACCCAACAATCAAAACTAAACCGCTAAATCAATATTTATTAAGCAAAAAATATTTACAAGCGAAGGGAGAATAAGCAAACAACGAGAACACATGAGTTTTTGAAACAATACGAGTACTCTACGTTTAGCATAGTAACTTATAATTAACTCTATCATTTCTCGTCCTCATTTAAGAGACTTAGCCTAATGTGTAGTTAAGGAATCAAAGCTAAGTGCTCAACACGCACGGTCGAGTCAAAAATTACTCTTATTCTCGCCATCGGAAAATCTACATTCGTGTCTTCAAACACTTATGAAATATGAGAAAATTTTTAAAATTTGGCCATTTTTAGCCTTATTTTGCAATAAAACGATAAACTTTGGAAAACGTGAAGGTTTGGCAAGGCAAGTATCTATTCACCCCCCATACTAAAGTTAAACATTGTCCTCAATGTTTCGAGTCTAGGGGTGCAAACACCCCCATACTAGAGACGTAGTCGAATGCCTAATCTAGCATGGAAAGGGTGTAACCAATAAGTAATAGCCGTTTATGAAGTGTGCTAAAAACTAAGGTTAGAACATAAAAGGATATATCATATGGATATTGGGAATGGCCTCCAAAGCAAACGATCGAGTGCTCCCATAAACGAACACGAGAGGCTCCAATCGTGAAGATGATGATCTAAAAGACACAATTCACAAACAACCACGGAACAAAGGTTGGAAGGGCACAAATCCCCTCATATTAAACTACATTAGAAAGCAATAATATGTACATGGATAAGCATGGGTCTCCCCCACGAGGCACCTTGTTTTTGATAACCGAGTCAAAAGCTCGACTCGAATCCCCATAAATGTGATCATTTAGGGATAATCATGGTATGGTCAATTTTTGGTGGGGCTTACATGATAAACAAGGCCCAAAAGTACGTGGAGTACTTTAAAAATCCGATAAACGTATACCGGGGTCAAAGATAGCGTCCTCGTTTTCGGATGAAAGACGAGACAACACAACTCCAACACAAATCCCAATGGGATAGAAGAAAATAGGAGAGAAGAAATAGAAGGGTGGGACAATGGGTAAGGCAAAACATTGAGCTACTCGAGGTAGACTCGCACCAATCAAATGAAAAGATTTTCCATTTATTGCATCGGTGGAAGACCGAGATTTCCCTATATAAGCAATTCCAGGATCAAATATCTCGTCCTCGGTGGAGAAAGGGGAGGGAACATAAGGGGCTTCCCCCACACTAAGTCCACACAAAGCATCGTCAAAAGGAAAAGCCGAGCTTGTAGTAGTCAATAAATGCGGTGATGACGGAGTTAGAATTGTAGAAAAATCTTTTAAATTAAATTCAAAATCTTTTCCTTTTTCATCTTTAAAACTCTCCTTGTGAAAACCCGATTTAATTATGTCAAAAATATTTGGTGTATCTAAAACAATGTTAGTCACACTAAAAATTCTCACATTTTGAAATCTTTTTGGTTTAGGTGGTGGCAAGTTTTCAAATCTTTTGTCAACAAAGAAAACCTCCCCATCGGGATCAACGTATTCATCATCCGAAGAATCACTCGAGATTGGAATCATAGGCTTAACACTCTTAACCTCCTTCGGCGGAGGGGACGGAACTTCATTTTTCTTAACAACTTCAACAACTCTTTTTGAAATCTTTTGACAAATGTTTTTGATGGGATTGACATTGTACAAAGATGTGATGGAATAAACATGAGAAAGAGTGGAGTTTTGGGTTGCATTAATGACGAGTTCTTCCTCATTGAAACGAAGAGTGATTTTTCTTGCATGCACATCGATAAGTGCTCTCGAGGTATCCAAAAAAGATCGACCTAAAATTAACGGAACTTTAAGATCGATGGGAATATCAACAACAATGAAGTCCACGGGATAATAGAATTTCCCAACTTTCACAAAGACGTCCTCGGCAACTCCACAAGCTAGAATCGTAGAATGATCGGCCATTTCGATTGACATTCTTGAAGGAGTGAGATTTGGAAGATTGAGCGATTTAAAAATCTCAAGAGGCATCAAATTAATACTAGCACCAAGATCGGCCAAGGCGTAGCATTCTTCCATGTCTTGGATAGCACATGGGATTAAAAACTTTCCAGGATCACCGACTTTTTGAGGTATGCGGCTTAGAAAAACCGAAGAACAACTAGACGATTTTTGCAATTTCTCTTTGTTATTCAACATACTTTTGAAGTTCGCGGCAAATCGAGGCATCATGACTAAGGCGTCGGCAAAACTTATATTGAAATGCAAGTCACGAAACATTTTCATAAAGAGTTCAAATTGATAATTATTTCTTTCTTGTGCCTTTTCCTTGTCTCGTCTTGATGGGTAGGGTAAAGGTGGTGTGGGTTGGGGCAAATTAGGCATAGGCATCGGCCTTGGAATCTCGGGTTCCATGATGGGTATAGGTTCAACCGTAGGTGTGGTTTGAGCGGTACTTCGTGGGATTGTAATGTGCTCCTTTTCAACCACAACCTCGGGTTCTTTCTCTTTTTCCTTCTCCATAGAAGTACTTGGACGAGAAATGGGTTCTTTGAAAGTTTTACCACTACGAGTAGTAATAACCTTCAATTCTCCTTTCGGGTTTACGATGGTGTCACTAGGAAGACCACCCGAAGAAGAGGGCTTACACATGATAGCTTCAAACATTTTAGCCATTCGGTCTTCAAACTTAGATTGCCTAGCATCCGCTTTTAACAACTCTTGCTTAATCTCATGTTGTCCTTGCTCCATTTTTTGTTGATTTTGTTGGAGTCGTTTGACATTTCCTTCCATTTTATTAGCATGAGTTTTAAGTTCATTAGCAAGTTCGTTTTTAAGCTCATTTTTCAATTCGGACCTTAAGCTAATCATCTCACGTTGCATGTTATCAAACTTAGCATCATTAGCCTTAGCATAATCTAAAAATTCTCCTTGCAAATTTTTAGTATGAGCATTTTGAAAACCTTGAGTAGGAGTTTGAAAATCACGGTTTTGGTTTTGGTTTGAAATTTGCCCATTACCATTTTGATAATTACCCTTGTTATAGTTCCTTTGATTTCCTTGGTAATTTCCACCTTGATTGTTGTTTCGATAGTTATTAGCATTTTGATTGGGTGGAGCTTGATTTTGGCGGGAACCTTGACCGATTTGGTTATAAGTTCCCGTGGCTACATAAGCATTCGAAGTGTTACCATCCGCGGTAATGCACTCGGAAAAATCGTGAGCTCCACCACATGAAATACAACTCTTAGCAACCGCTTTAACCGAAGCGGTGTTTGAAGCTTCTTGAGCTTTCCAATGAGACATAAGAGTCGAAAACCTATCGAAAAACCGATTCTCCTCATTTGCTTCATCTTGCAAGGCATTAATGGAACGAGATGATGACGAGCCCAAATTGGCAACACTCGGTGTGTTACGAGGGCTATAGACCTTAGACCTATTTTCTATGATTTTCAAAGCCTCATTGGTCGTTTTGCACAAAAAATTACCACCCGCGGCGGCATTTAAATAATCTCGTTCATGTTCATTAAGCCCATTATAAAAAGTGTCAATTTGATGCAATTCGGAAAAATCATGGTGTGGACATTCATGTAACATTTCTTTAAACCTTTCCCAAGCCATTGAAAAACTTTCATTTGGTCTTTGTGTAAAACGTGAAATCTCGTTTTTCAAATGTGTTGTCTTAGATGGTGGAAACAATTGATTCACAAATTTAGACACGAGATCGGCCCATGTCAAAATCGAATTCGGCGGTTCTTTCTCAAGCCATATCTTGGCGGGTCCATCTAACGAGTAAGGAAACAACATCATCTTAATGGCATCGTGTGGTACATCCTTAAACTTGCTTGTCGCGGTAAGACGATTAAATTGCCTAATGTGATAATGTGGGTTGTCTTTTTCGTGACCGCGAAACTTGTTTGCTTGAAGCATAGACATTAAACCCGTCTTGATCTCAAAGTTCTCCGCAAGGATGGCGGGAATCACAATGGCCTCTCCAAAACCCTCGGTGGGTGCTTGAAGCAACTCCATCATAGTACGATTAGCCATGATAGCTTCTTGTTCTACAATAGGTTCCTCACTTAGAGACTCCTCACTAGAATGAGTTTTAGTAGGAGTTTTGTTCTTGCGTCTACGTGCACGTTTTGCTTGATTACGAGTGAGCATAAACGTCACGTACAACGTGGAGACGAGCAAAGAAGATTCTTTTTGGTATTTTGTGTTTTTTCAATTTTTTTGTGGTTTTTGATTGTATTAACCTTTTTTGGAAATTGGTGAATGTATTAAGTAGACAATGAGTCCACAAATCTCCTCCTCAATCAAATCTCTTGATTAAAAAGGCCTCAAGGAATGAAAACGATCACGTGGAGTGAACGCCTTCGATGACTTTAGAACGATGGTGGAACACCAAATCGTTCAAGAGGGTTTAATCAAATGAAACCAAGAAAATATATATGATATGTAATAATACTTTGGGCGGCAAAACCCTCGATTCACTCTCAAAATCAAATACGCACAAGCAAGCGGAGGAAACGAGGCGGCGCGAAGCACTTAAGAGCCTTTTTCCTTTAGGTCGTGAAATACGACCGCCTTATACCCACCTTATAGTTTGTATTATCAAAATCAAGCTTCACGAAAGTATTTATCTATTTTTGCCTTTTTCTTTGGTTTGAGATTCGAATACAATGATCGAGTGATGAAATCCCGAATCAAGGTTGTGATTGCTCCCGTATTTGGAGTACTTGTGAATTTATTGTTCTACGTATACAATATAGTAATAATATTCACACAAAAACCGAAAAACGATAATACGTATTAATAGAGTGCTATTAATACAATTACTATTATGGCTAATATAAAAAACAACAATGGTTCAATCAAAACACAACACGCCTCCCCGGCAGCGGCGCCAAAAATTGATGTACTGATTTTGTATATACTTTATTTTAGGAAAAACAAAGCAACACAAATAGTGGTAAGCGTGCACGACGATTTAGGAAAACCGTGTGTGAATGACCCTAAAGGTGAGTTCGTTCTCGAGGAGGCACGTGCGTTGTGTAATGAATGATTGATTTTTTTGATTATTAATGAGAAGAAAAGAAGAGAAAATGACGAAGACGAAAAATAGAAAAATAAGGCAAAAACACTACTAGAAAGTTACGACGTAGAACGTAAAAAGTGCAAAATTTAAAATTTTAATCTAAAAATTCCTAAAAATTACTAAAAATCCACAATAAAATTCTAAGAGTTTACAAAAAATCTAAACTTGCCAAAACCTTTTAATTAATTTAATAATGACTTTTTAATGCTAATTAAAGCCCTAAAAATCACTTTTAAATATTAAAAAGCCCTAAACAAGATTTTATAATTTGTAAACCTCAAAAATGACCTAATTAAACTAAAAACTATTTTTAAAAATTTTAAAACCAAATTAAACTATTTTTAAACTCCTAAAAACTATTAAAATCTATTAAATCTTAAATTAATTCTAAAAATTAATTGAAAAGCCTAAAAATTATTTGGAAAGTGAAAAAGGTCCTATTTTAATGTCTAGAATCTAGGAAAAATGAAAAAAAGTTAAAAATAAAACTTTGAATTTTAATGAATAAAATAATAATAAAATATTCTAAAAAATTAAAAGTTCTCAAATAAATTCTAAAAAATTCTCAAAAATCCTAAATAATCTAACTAAGAAGAAAATGTAAATTAAAGTTCCTAAAACCTTTTAGTTAATTTTATATTAATTTTTAAAGTTGTCTAAAAACCCTAAAATTAAATAAAATTAAAAATTAAAGTTTTTGAAAACTTTTTGATATGTAAACCTCAAAAATACAAATTAAAACCAAAAAACTATTTTTTTGAATTTTTTAATTACTGTTCACTATTTTTTATTGACTTTCTAAATTTAAAACTAGAAATAATCCTAAAAATTAATTAAATAATAGGAAAAATAAAACTTTTACACAGAAAAATCCTAAAACTTATAAATATCCTAGGAAAAATCAAATAAGCTAAAAACACTTAATAAATAAGCTGGCAAGATGAAAATAAGCTACGGCTATGTTTAATAAGCTAGAAAAGAAAAGAGGTTAAATGACTATTGAAATGAGACCTTAACGTAAAAGGTCCATCTAGATCACTGGTAAACACGCTTAGTCCCCCAGCGAGGGGTCGCGTGTTCGAGTCCGGTGCGGGTGGACTTTTTATAAAAATTTTTTTTTTTTTTTTTACTTTTAAACTTGATTCCAGTAACCTTAATGAACACAAAATCACAAAAACAAACTAATTTAAACAAGGATTAAAGCAAGAATTGAGCAAAACGTGCCCAAGTCTGCTTGTGTTTCTGATGAACAAGTGAAGAGTTCTTCACTTGTGATGAAATCCAAGAGGACTTGGTTATGGTTCTTTGTGGATGTTTTGGAACAAATAGGGCACCCCTACACTCTTTCTGAGTGTAGGGAGTCAATATAACACAAAAAAAATCACCACACTTAGCCAGGATTCATACACAACAAACACTCAAGGGCAATTTAAAGTTGCTGATGCAATTTGAGGTCTGGTGGTCTTGTTTAAGCTTGTTACTTGCACAAAGTTCAACTTCAAATGTCCAGATTAAGCACACAATCTCACAAAAAGTTACACAATACACTTGCAATCCTACAATACTCTAAATCCTAACAGTATGCAAGATTCAAGCTTACAACACCATGAAAATCAAGCACAAAATGACATATGCAGATTTTTGCTTTGCTTTTTAACTTTTTACCAGTCAAATTGTTTCAAAACTCTTTTAAACTGACAACAAGACTAACATACAACCTAAACAACTTTAATCAATATTTCTAACACTTTTTTATTTCTCAAATTCTTCAAAAACTCTCACTAACATGCATATCCAAACACCCCTTTAAAATTTTTAAAACCAATTTTACACTTCAAATCTAATTCTAACTTCACCAAACGGATCAAAAACCTTCCTAACAATCATATATCATCAACTTCACTCAAATCCAACCAAAAGAACTCACATGAACAGCTTTGCACAATAAATCATTCCAATCTCCAATTTTAGCTAAGAAAACTTTTAACAAGGAAATACCTTGTTGGTCTTACATCCAAGACCAACAGTGGTAGCAATACCACCTCCCTATACACTGGGGTGTATGCTGAACCTTTAACAGCAACACACTCCAACTCCTGCTAAGAAAAATCAAAAGGGAAGCACAAATATATGATATATTCTGTTTCTTTTTTTTGATTTCTTAAAAATCTTTCCAAAAACTTCCAAACCTTCAAACACGTTTTAAAAGCAATTCTCAAGTCCAAAAATCAAGGACTCTTTCCACTTTCACTTCAAAAGCCTTGATTTCAGAAACTTACAAACCTTTTTTAAACAACCTTTTTGAAAAAAAACTTAACACACAAAATCTAAATGGAACTCAGCTTAAACTTTTAACACAACACACAACTTTTAAAAAGAATAAAAAGGAATTACACTTGACTTCACAAATACCAAACTTTTATTTTCTTAAAAAGGGATTACAAGTGCAAAAGTTTAAAAACTGGAACAAAGGGATATGCACAGGTTGCATTCTCCTTTTATAGGCTAGATAGAACATTCTAGGCCTAGGAATAAAAAAGTAATAAACTTAAACCCTAATTCTGGAAATCTCAAAAATGCCCTTTGAAGTCTTGTGATTCTTGGTCAAAAATGAATACATGTGATGCCAGTGATGTTTGAACGAATCCTGGACGTTTGTTTAGCCTTGGGGACCAAGTAGACAAATCCTGGACGTTTATCTTGTCCACTCTTGGGTTTGGGGGAAAAAGACGTGAGCAGGGGTGGCTCCACAGTCACATGGGGATGTTGGGATAGGGATTAGGGATGTGGGTTTTGGTGAGAGTGACTTTAATCATTGATCTGGAAAGGGGGAGATAAAACCCCTTTGTTTTCAGTTTAATTATACCTGGGTTAATTAGGGTTTATGGGGGGTAATTAAGGAGTGGTTAATCCATTTTGGGAAAAAGGTTTTTTAAAAAACTTGTTTGGTGGGAAAGTTGGAGGGTTGACTGGTTATTGACCAGTTTAATTAAATAAAAACGGGTATGGTAGTGGGTAGGGTTGGGTTGAATGGGTAAATGGGTGGGTATTGTTGACGTGTCATGACCTGAGTGGGTGTAAGGGTTTGGTTAGTTGGCAGTTTTGACCCCCAAGTATTTCATTCTTTCCACTTTGTTTTTAAATGCCATCAGCGCCCATTTTGTGCATAACAACTTTGGACAAGTTGTCAAAAGTGGCACAAAAACTTCTAAACTTTTATCCAAGGGTTTCTTTTGTATTTTCTTCATTTTCCAAGGGCTGATCTTGTATAATCTTCAAACATTAAGGACCACACTTGTACATTTGATATGTGGAGGGTCAAATGTGACAAGTTCTTCAAAGATGAGGGACTAAACTTGACAATCTTCAATTCTTTAAGGGTCATTTTGCAAAATTCCAAACTTGGGCCCGGTTCATTGTGCGACTTCGTTTCCCGTGTTCGTTTTTGAATGATTCTTGTGATCTTTTGCCATTTCCTCAATATCCGTACCTAAAAATACACAAGTAACAAACACGAGCATATATTTGGCATATTTGATGATATTTTATGCAATTAAAGGCCGATTTGGACGATGAGACCATGTATAAAAGCAGTCTCATCAACCCATATAGTCTCCTAGGGTTTGAGTGGCTCTATCAAATCTTTGAATTTTAAGGCCGACATTATCCTTATTCTTAATGGCCTCATCTAGCTTAGACTGTAACTCACCATTAACCCTTTCCATGATGTTTCTAATATCCATACTAGCATTTAACTCATGTTTTAAGATATTTATTTTATCTTTTAAGTCAAATTCCATCTTCTTGTATTCAGAACCTGTTTTCTCAGTTTGAGTGAGAGCTAGTTGGTAATTAGACAGCTTGCACTTTTCAGTACTCACATCACTCAATAATCTTAACACTTCTTTGTTAAGCTTCTCAGTGTTTAAACTACAACCTTTAATACAAAAGCATCATTGTATACCTCATTATCAGATGAAGAGGAGGAGTGTGCCATGAGAGCATATTCAACATGCTCTTCTTCTTCAACCTCAGCAACCAAAGCTTTATCCTCTTCAACATTCTTAGCCAGAAAGCTCCAATCCCATCCCATACCATCAATTCCTTGAACTGCAACCATGGCTTTGGAATCCTGAGCTTTAACAACTTGACTTGAGGGTTTACCAGCATCAGATCTTCTAGGAGATCTGCATTCCCTCATGAAGTGCCCCATACGATGACAGTTGTAACATTCAACCTTGGATTTATCAAATCCAGCTGTGTCTTTTTCATTGAAGGTAATCTTCTTCTTAAACCTTCTGTTCCACCTGTTTGCTCTTATACTAGCAAGAGCCATGTTCCACTTAATGTCCATCTCTTCCAAGTGCTCATCACTTATCTGCTCAAGGTCCTCATATGTAATCACTGAACCATTAGGCAAAGAAGCAATATAAGCACATACAGTATCCAAATCTAAACCAGCAGGTTTAACTCTTGGGGAGTCACTTTTGAATGTGTCAGCGTCTGAAAAGGAGACGTTGACAGGACTTGTTCCAGCGCTGACACATGATGATCCAGTAACTGGATGCATGTAAGAGTCCTTCTGATTGAATTGACCTTCACTGTGAGAGAAAAAGGCCATATTACTGTTGGTAGACTTGCTTCCATGTTCTAAAAGAGTTTCATCTTCCAACAGCCTTAGTTTATTGTAGATGTCATCAAACGTGGAACTTTTGTAGGTATTATTGGCAAGAATGGATCTTGCCTCAATCTTCCACACCTCACCAAGACTTTTAAGAAAAGTAGCATTGATGTCAACATCACCAACTTGTGTCCTCATGAAGGACAATTTGCTTGTAATGTCAAGCAATCTACTTCTCACACTACTCAGCTTCTCATTGGGTTGTGCTTTGAAAACAGCATAATCATGCATGAGATGTTTCTTCTTTTCTTCCCTAGTATCTGCATTACCACCATATGCAACTTCAAGAGCTGCCCAAAGCTGTTTAGCAGAATCATAACCTCTATATTTATGTTGGTTCTCTTGTCCCAACGAGAGTTTCAGAATATTTAGGGTTTTCATGTCAACCCTTTTCTTTGCTATGTCTTCAGCAGCCACAGCTCTACCATCTTCAGGTTTTTCTTTCTTATCCTCTTCAGAACATCCAGCAACAGCTGATCTTTGAGTAATAGCATCAGAAATCTTTTGGGCTTTATCGAATGTGTTTCTATATTCAATGATCTCCTAGAGTGTGTAGTCATAGATCCCTAGATATTGTTCAAAATTGAATTTCCACAAATCAAAGTTGGTTGCATCAAGCAGGGAGGGAATCTTGATGTTTGGTAAAGGTGAGGAGGAGGAGGTTATTGCTTCAGACATGATGTTGTTAGGGTTTTTGAGAAAATTAGGGTTTTGGTGTGTTTTTTAGGGTTCTTGTGTTCTTTAAAGATCAAAAGTTCCTCAACAAGCTCTGATACCACTTGTTGATCCCAAACTTAGATCGATTTAGCTTTATGTATACGAGATTAGATCAAGTAATACACTTAGAGAAACCTTTGTATATGCTTATGATAATCTAAGTGTTATGCGGATATAACACTTAAACAAGAACACACAATGATATAAACAAACTTTCACTTTGATTAATGATATCAAACTTGCTTACAATGAAAGTAGTTTACGAATGAAAACTTATATGAAACATTAACCTAAAGGTCTTCTTTTATAGACATAAGAAGCCTTGTACAATAATCTATGTATCAGCTATTCTAGGTAAAGATAAATATAGAAAATACATTGTTGTTCCTATCTTTACTAGAAGTAATCTAGAATACAATAAACGCGTAGAGTATATCTTCCCATCAGTGCTTGTCTTCAATGCATCAACGCTTGACTTTATTTTGTCAACGCTTGAGCTGTCAGCGCTTGTTTTGCTCTTGTCAACGCTTGTTTTACTCTTGTCAGCGCTCAAGTGATCTGGCCTTAATTTATTCCCAACCAAAACATCCATTGCATGCTCCGCCACAATCATCCTCGATTTACCTGAAACAGATGCTTAAAATCGTCAACAAATAACGTTGAGCGAGATCTATAGGTTTACAAATCACAGTTGAACATAAGTATAAAAATCATTCATTATTATTCAATAGTATGCACTCATTACAAACTATTATTAGGTGTTACTCATCATAGCATAGGATATTTAATTATGTTTAAGCTCATAACACTGACCCCATAAACTAATCACCCGTGCCAAATTCCAGCGTGATTTAAGTGAAACCATTTCCCCTCTTAGGTATTTGTTGCCACTCATACCTTTTTCTCGACACAAGTTATCCATACGCAGAGGGTACTCAACGTACTAGCTCTCGTCTAGGATAGGGTCGTCAACCCAATAGTACAATCAATTGTTCAAGCCGCTATTTCCAATCCACACTAGGATCAAACAATAGTTAACGGTTCATGAATTTAGGATCTTTGGCAACCAACTACTCAACATAATTCAAGACATCATTCGGGTCCAATAATCATTCACGACTTATGTTCCTTTTCATTTAAATAGCATGTATCCCCCTCGCGGGTAAGAATCATTTAAAATACAGTAGAAAGAGAGGATATAGACTCACCTTAAGTATTAGTGGTTGTATTAACGAAGACGTAGACGAAAAACAATCACCGACGATGAGGACGCCCGGGGAAATCAATTACAACACCTAACAAACAAATCGCGTAATGAATCGAAACCTTCAAGTACCTTCAAGTACTGTATATACAAAATTAAGAACACTCAAAGTTCATATAAACTCACGCCAAAATCCCAAACAAGTGATATTTACTAGACACGTTCATTGTTATACGTTATTAAAACTATTACTCGATTTACAATTCTGGTACATACCTAATGTACGGACTGAATTCCTATTCTTAAACATCAAGAATTTTTCGAAACTCGCTGTAGAATTCACTTACATCATGTAAAAAGCTCACAAAAATTTTCATAAAAAGATATTACTTTTAAGTCACGCTGCCAACACATTTCCTACTTTGAAAATCCGGGCAGATTTACACCCTTACGTCATCAAACCATTTTGACTCACCTAACCAATTCCATTTGTAAAACCAATTCCTAAGTTTTAAAATAGACTCATAAATCCAGGTTTTGAGCTAAAGAAAAGCCCTCAACCATTTTTAAAACTCTACTTATAGTCCCCGAGATTTGACCTAAAATCGAACACAAATTCGGATTATGTCGACTTTCCTCTCCCGGTACACGAAACTTCAAACTAACATAACTTTTGACTCGTTTGGAGTTAAAAGCTCTATCTTATACCAAAACGAAGGTAACAAGAATCTCTAAAACTAAATTCTATAATAAAAATCTGGACATAAACTTAAAACCATGAAAATAGCCTTAAATAATCTGATTAAAAACGACACTCTTAAAATCATATTTCTACTTGTTTTCAATCCATTCTGTCAACTCCTATAACCCTAATATCACAATTAAACTGTCCTAAAACATTAAAATCATCCTAAATCACTCGTATGGATCATCTCCATAAAAACCCATTTCATAAACTCAACATGCATTCAAATCAAAACAACTAAAAATGATGGAAACATGTTCATAAACATAAACCCATACTCAAAATAAATCAAAAATCAAAGACAAACAAACACCCCCTTTGCCGTAGGTTTTGGGGTCCAAAATCACCAAGAAAAATGTTTTCCAACTTGTTTAATTAATCAATTATCCATATAAACATTTGATTAACAAAACCCTCTTTATAAAAATCAAAATTTTTGTAAGAATCAAAAGGTTGCATGTATGATTTTAGTGGTTAAAAAGACTTACAAAGCAATTATAAGATGTGGTCTATGATTGGTTTCTTCAAAAAATTGAATAAAAAATGGTGGTGGTGGTGTGGGTGGTAGTGGCCGGCGGTAAAGAGAGAAGAAATAGAGGGGTGAGATTTCTTTTGAAGTGAATAAATGTTGTGTGTGTTTTGGTTAGCCTTTTTGTAAAATTAGGAGGGACCAAAGTGCAACTTTTAACTATCTTTTGGCCTAAATGGCAAACAACTATTAAAAGAGCGGGAATTTAACCCATTAGTCGGTTTTGAATTTTTGTGGGAGTCGGGGTTCATCCCGGCTACTCCAAAATACTTCTAAATGGTTCAAACGCACACAAAATGGAATAAAAACGGTTCCGACTCGACTTAACAAACAATAAAAATAAAAGCTTCAAAAAATCTAAATATCGATCAATCGATAATAAAAGATAAATTTTGGGTATCCGTCGGTATCGTAATCGTCATCAATTCCTCTTAAATCGTAAAACGTAAAGATTAAGACCTCCAACATTGGTTTCAACTTAAACCGTCACACTCATTACCAACAAAATTTCTAAAAATTTCAAAAATATACGTAAAATTGGATTAAATAATGACGTCGGTTTCTGGGGTGTTACATCCTCCCCTCCTTAAAGGAACAACTTCCTGGCATTCTCCTCTTCTTATACTCACATTCCGTACCACTAGAAAAAATGAGGATACTTTTCCCTAAAGAAGTCCTCACGTTCCCACGTAAATTTTAGTCCATGCCTAGAATTTCATCTTCACAAGCAACTCTCATAAAATCACTATTATGAAAATATGATGGAATTCTACTATGCTTCCATCTCTTGACTTCTCGGTCCATAATCTCCACCGGTTCCTCCGCAACTGCAAGTTATCATCGAGTTGAATCTCATCCAAAGGAATATCCAAATCCTTATCCGCTAAGCATTTCTCCAGTTTTGACACGTGAAACGCGTTATGAATAGCACTAAGCACATTTGGTAAATCCAACTTATAAGCTATCGTCCAATTCGTTTAACGATCTTCAATGATCCAATATACCTCAGACTCAACTTTCCTTCCTTTCCAATCGAATTACAAAACACAATTTCTTATCCCATAGAAAAGTGTAATTCTTCTGTCGGTTTCTCGCAGCAAGTAAATGGTTCCTGATTTGCACAATCTTCTCAGTAGTGTGACATCCGTCAAATTTCCATCTTAAATTCTTCATATAGTAGGAATACTTTAATTATTTACCGATGAGTTGTCGATATAAATGTGTTATTTACTTTGCTTTGCGGACAAAGCCCTTTTTAGGGAGAGCGTATGTAACATCTCGAGTTTTCGCGTCTATTAAATTATGAATGTAATACACGAAGTTGTTAAACGTATTATGTTTTGCCGTATGTCTATTTGAAGTACTTACTGAATCCCTTGAGGTCACGCATATTTGTCTTTGATTTGGATCGTGTATCGAGTTGTTATCGAGTCGTGTATATTCAGTTTTCGAGTCTAAGACTTAAACATTCGACAAACCTGAGCCGAGTGGTATATTGGTGCATCATGTACAAACATTTAAATTGTGAACCCTTATTCACTTTTATATCAAAAGCTTGTTTAGCAAGAGTCTATTTTCAGTTACAACTTAATTTTATAGTTTATTCATCCACTAAGCACTACAATCCAGCACACATGCCAAGTTTACCCAAAATGGGTACATTACAAGCTTACCAAATTCAGTTTGAGTCTAACCCTAAACTAATAATACAAGATTAAATACAATCCAAAGTTTATCAAATGTCCAAACATAACACAAAGTATTCACAGTCCAAATATTACAATAATAGTTCCTGGACAAGTTTTCAAACACAATTCCTGGGTGAAAGTGAAGTGTAGTGTCAAGCCGATCCATCCTTTCTCGTCCACACCTGCAAACCGAAACCTAATCATCCAATTGTGAGTCTTTTAAATCATCTCTTCATTTTTCTGAATAAATCTTAGTTGTGCTCGTCATTGACCAAACCTGCGAAAATTAAACGAATATGTTAGTTTTGTCACGGTTCTATTTTAGTCAAAACTGAAAAGATAAACCATAGCATTTGTTACTTGAACATGACCATGACCCCATTATTCCTGTCAACCCAACCGAGACCCAAACCGACCCAAACCGAGACCAAACCGAGACTCAAACCGAGACCAAACCGAGACTCAAACCGAGACCCAAACCGAGACCCAAACCGAGACCAAACCGAGAACCAAACCAAGACAACCAAGGTCCTTGTTTTTCTGCCGAAACCCTTATCATTCAAAGTCACCATAAATCCAAGATCTTAACCATTTCATTTTACAGAAACATCATAAAACCCCCAAATATGCCGCGGGTATAAAACCCCTTTTCAATTCGAAACCCTAAAAACTGAAAACCTTTTTAATTATGAAATTAATACTTTATATATTCCAAAAACGCCATTTAATTTTGAATAATCAACCGAATGCAAAAACCCCCAATTTATATAAACCCTAATTTGATTTTATTAATTAAAACCCTAATTAAACCCAATCCAAACCCGAATCTATTAATTAATTTAACTGGAATCAAGGTATGAATAAACCCCCAATTTGGACCGAAACCCTAATTTTTACAAAATCGTTTACATGTTGAAATTAACATGTTTTTATAAAAGAAAACGTTAATTAATTGTATTTAAACATGAGATTTAGAAAAACCCCCAAATATTTTCTAAACCCTAATTTGTTTATCATTAAATTCGAGAGCCACTTTGTTCACAGCATGTTTATACAAGTGATTTAAAACCACAGATCTTTTATAAACGAAAATCATTTAACCATTTTTATTAAAAGAAAAGAGGGATGAACAACTTATCTTTGATTGATGATGAATAACTTTAACCCTGGGGAAGAACACCATGAAAACCGAATCGGTTTGATGTGGGGATGAAACCCCACATCCCACGCGACTTAATCACCGCAACCCATCACAAATGATTGATGTATTAAACTGAAAACAAGCTTAGCCATGGGAGGGTTGTGATCCGATCCAGTTTTTAGAGAGAGAGAGAGTAGGGCGGTGGGAGAGTTTCGAGAGAGGAGAGAGAGATAAACTGAGTGTTTTTTATTTATGTGTGATACAAACACACGTATTTACTCCTTTTCTCCTTGTTTGTATCGCCTGGGCATGGGCCGGGTTAATTAACCCTTGGGCCGGGCCATGGGGTGGGGATGTTGGGCTTGATTGGGCCAGTTTTGGTGTGTGGGTTTATTTAAAGCCCAAAACGAAAACTTGTAACTTAAACGTATAATTTAACCCGTAAACCTCGATCGTTTAATAACCGACTTTTATGTATCGTGTTTTTCCGTAAACGAAAGGTATTGTCAAGCACAACTAGGGTGTCGTGTCTTTTTACTAGTATAAATTTTCATATCGTAACACGATCCTTATAATTAAATAGGTCGCGGCTAGCGTAACCGTACTCTCGAGCTACCTTTATCTTCGTCCTTTTTGCTGAATTACGAGGTGAGTTTATAGCTCCATGCTTAACTATTTTTACTGCTTTTTGGGGTGAGACATTGCTTGATTTAACGTATGAACACAAGTGCATTTACTGATTTATATATTAGTCTAAGTCCCACTAAAAACCCAGTTGCTTTGGCCCGTGAATCGTGAACCGTTAATTACTTTGTGTAAGCGCGAATGTTATGGATAGATCTATCGGGATTGACGTCCCTGTCTGTCTTGTCCAACAAGGGGACAAGCGGGCACAGTTTCATTTGAGTCTGAGATAGGATGTCGTGGGTTTAGGCATCCAGTTGGGCTACAATTTATATGATTATACTACCGGTGTTGTTAACGCTTCGGTGTCACGAGCTTAGACTGTAATAAATACTTTTGAGATGACTTTGTATTTGTTATATTGTCATCACTTTTGGGAAAATCTTGTGGTTCATTAAACATTTCAAATTAACTAAACCTATGAACTCACCAACTTTATGTTGACACTTTAGCAATGTTTTTCTCAGGTATTAAGAAGGAAGATGCTAAGTGAGGTCTCATGCATTGCCGTCATTTCTTTGAAACAAAGATCATTTGTACTACTTGGAAAACTATGTTTTGTAACTGTGACCAGTTTTATGCTTCCGCACTATGTTAAAACTATTTAATTTATCAATTACAAGTGATCTATTTTCCGAACGTCTCATTTAGAGGTCGTTCTTTGTAACTGTGTGTGTATGATAATCATGACGTCACCACTCCCTTGTCGCCATTATACTCTGATATTTTGGGAGTGTGACAGATTGGTATCAGAGCCATGGTTATAGAGAACTAGGTTGCATTTAGTAACTCTAGACTATAACTGCTATGTGTTTAATCGATTATCATACGGATTGTAAGTATTAAGTATATGTAGATACATGGACATAGATAAGTAATAAATGGGATACATGTGGTTTAACAAATACGAGGTATATTTACATGGGTTACATGTGCAACAACAAAATCTGAATTATGTTATATGGGATACATGTGGATTCAACAATGATTGCTATGTTATGTTAATGTCCCTTTTTACGGACTAATTTTATAAGATATTTACACACATTTATTTTGTTTATGATTACAGCGATGTCTTCTTCTGATGATTCCACGTCTACAGGAGCGTACTACAACCGTAGTTCACAGTCGACTATCAGTTCATCAGTAGGACTACCTAGAGGATCACCATCAGGATATCCGTGGTACCTGATGATTTCAGATGATGATACTGAGAGAGAGACTGAGGAGGTTCATCGTCCACCGATCCATATTCCTGATGCATCAGCTGACGACGTACTTAGCCTAGAAGGCGGAGGAGAGGATGACCTAGACGCTGATGTGGTGCAGTCACCAGGTCAGGCATCAGTCACTAGGGATGAGACGATAGAGGAGACAGAGGATGATGATATGGAGTTCACAGATGGGGAAGGTGAACCTATGGAGGTCATTGACACTGAGGACCCTCCTACTACATATGCTGCTACTCCTGAGGTTTCCCTCGCACACATCTCCTCATCTTCATCTGAAGACGAAGGGGAGAGGACTGATATTCCTGCTCCAGCACCTGGTACTCTGCCTTTCTACTATGTGAGACGACGTCTTCGGGGGAGAGCTGCTCGACCACCACTTTCACCTTACCGACCCCTCATACCCTTCACTGCCACTGACAGGCATGCAGCCCGCACACCTGCCAGTCCTGTCCCAGAGGTACCACTACTACTACCACCACCAGAGACTATACCTGCTGTGTACCAGGAGATGCTTGCTGATGCTGGCATCTCTACTGGGCCGAGAGCTACGACCCCTCTTCCTAGGAGAGCTACATCGACGGTGGTGATGCTTGGGGCAGCAGATGGATGTGTGACGACACGATTAAACAGGTTGGAGGATGCTGTAGAGGCTTTAGGTGAAGAGTATAATGAGGCGCAGGATAAGCTGGAGGCACTGGCAAAGAAGAGTCCAGTTAGGGATGAGACAGTGTTGACGATTTGTATGACCCGTCTACGAGGACAGCTTCATACTGTTCTTGATTAGATGGATACCATGCCAAATGCTCGTCTTGAGGAGATCGAGAGCCCGATGACCCGTTGGGGAGTAGAGCCATTGGTTGGGACAGGCGGACTAGAGGCACCGGTGGAGGACCCTGTTGCAGACTTAGATAAGAGGTTTAGAGCCGCTTGTTATGATACCTATGTTAGACTTAGAGATTCCCAGGCTCGTGAGATCGTGGTTGAGAGGAGGTTAGCAGAGTTGGAGAGAGAGCTTCATCAGCGCCGTGAGGGCACTAGTTAGATTTATCTTGTACCATTGACTTATCATTGTATGACCACTAAGCTTTGAAGTTTATCTTAGCTAGTTGGCATTTTATTTCCTTTTATTATATTATGTATAACAAACTATGATGTACTACCAAACAATTCTATGAATGATATTATGGGTTACAAAAATTGTGAGATCATTATATATTGTGTATTATACCCTGGAGCATTTCATAATTGTATTGTGCGTGCCATGCATGTTATGTCTGGCAAAACTCATTGTCCTATTACCTTTTTAGATTATGGCGCCAGTTAGAAGATCCGAAACGCAGAATCCACCAGCTACTACCGGTGGAATTGACACCGTCATGCTAAGTCAAATGATAGCCGAACGAGTGGCCGAGGCACTCGCAACAGCCGAAGCAAATCGTACAGCTAGCACACAGGAGGAGACCAACCAAGGAGCTACTAATGCTATTGCACGGACTTGTACCTACAAGGAATTTCGTGCAGTTACGCAAGTAAGTTTCCGCGGTACTAAAGGAGCAGTAGGATTAACCAGATGGTTTGAGAAGCTAGAATCCCAATTTGGGATTAGCAATGTTGCTGAAGCTGATAAGGTGAAGTTTGCGTCAAGCACGTTAGTGGATGGTGCTTTGACTTGGTGGAACGTCTATGCTCGTGCAGTGACCATTGACGTTGCCCAAGAGACGCCTTGGAGTGAATTTAAAGCTATGTTTGTGAGGAAATACTGTCCACGGAATGAAGTCAAGCAGATGGAGGTTGAGCTGTGGAACCTGAAGGTCAAGGGTACTGCTCTTACTGCTTACAATCAGCGCTTCCAAGAGCTGATCTTGTTATGTCCTGAAATGTTGCCCAACGATGACCGATTGTTGGAGCGATACATTGAAGGACTACCTTTGAGCATCAAAGGGAATGTGACTTCATCCAAGCCAACTGATTTGCACGAGGCAATCGACATGGCTCAGAGTCTGATGTACCAAGTGGTACAAGAGTTGGGAGAAAATACTGGGGATAAGAGGAAGTGGTCTGGCAACCACTACAACAACAATACCAACAATACCAACAACAACAACAACACAAACAACTACAACCAGAACAAGCGACAAGAAGTAGCAAGGGTGTTTACTGCTGGACAAGGTAATACTGGAAACTACGCTGGAAGACTTCCTTTCTGCGAAAAGTGTGGCCGACACCACGAAGGAGCATGTCCCCCTACGTGCTACAATTGTGGGAAGGCCGGACATAAGGCAAAGGAATGTCGAGCACCACCTCGTCCTACTAACCAAAGAGGACCTGGAACACAAGGTGGCCAAGGAGCAAATGTCACTTGCTTTGGATGTGGAGAGAAAGGTCACTACAAGAACAAGTGTCCAAGCAGTGGGAACCAAGGTCGTGGTAACCAGATTCGAGGCAATCAGAATCACAACCAAGGAAACCAGAGGCAGAATCAGGGTAACCGGGGAGGGAATAACCGAGCCACAACTAGTACTCCTGGAGGATTCACGACACCTAGCAAAGTGTATCATCTCTGTGCTGAAGCTGCAGTGCAAGACAACAATGTTGTGACTGGTACGTTTCTAGTCAATAACAACTATGCTTCAGTACTATTTGATTCTGGTGCGGATAGGAGTTTTGTGTCATCTGTATTTAGTGAACGTCTAAATATTACCCCTATTGCGTTAGACGTTAAGTATAATGTAGAATTAGCCGATGGGAAGTCAGTAACCACCGACGCTATTCTAAAAGGGTGTAGTATAAGGTTACAAGATCGTTCGTTCAGTATCGACTTACTCCCCATAGAATTGGGAAGTTTTGACGTCATCATTGGAATGGATTGGATGTCGAAGCATCACACGGAAATTGTATGTCATGAGAAGTGCGTCCGTGTTCCTTATGGAAACGATGTACTAATCATACAAGGCGAGAGAAGTGGAGTGAAGAATGGATCAAGACTGGAAGTCATCTCATGTATTAGGACCCAAAGATACATTGAGAAGGGATGTCCAGTATTCTTGGTTCAAATAACACAAAAGGAAGGAGAAGAAGATCACGAGAAGAAGGTGGAAGATGTACCGATCGTTAGAGACTTTCCGGACGTATTCCCAGAGGACTTACCAGGATTACCACCAGCACGGCAAGTGGAGTTTCACATCGAGCTTACACCAGGAGCCGCGCCTGTCGCTAGAGCCCCATACCGCCTAGCACCGGCCGAGATGACAGAGTTAGCTGAACAAATAAAGGAACTTTTTGATAAAGGTTTCATTAGACCAAGTTCCTCACCTTGGGGAGCGCCGGTCTTATTTGTCAAAAAGAAAGATGGATCCTTTAGAATGTGTATCGATTACCGAGAATTGAATAAGCTGACGATAAAGAACCGTTACCCATTGCCAAGAATTGACGATCTTTTCGACCAATTGCAAGGATCTAGCATATACTCGAAGATCGATTTAAGGTCAGGATATCATCAACTAAGGGTTAGAGAGGAAGACGTTCATAAGACGGCTTTTAGAACCCGGTACGGACACTACGAGTTCCAAGTTATGCCTTTCGGTTTGACAAACGCGCCTGCGGTATTCATGGATCTCATGAACCGAGTTTGCAAACCATATTTGGACAAGTTTGTGATTGTATTTATCGATGATATTCTCATCTATTCTCGTAATGAAGAAGAACACAAGGAACATTTGAAGACTATACTAGAGCTGCTAAGGAAGGAGAAGTTATATGCAAAGTTTTCCAAATGTGAGTTTTGGATAAACACGGTGCAATTCCTTGGGCATGTAATCGACAGCAGTGGTATTCACGTTGATCCTGCTAAGATCGAGGCCGTGAAGGATTGGGCGACTCCAACAACACCCACGGAGATCCGCCAATTTTTAGGTCTTGCTGGTTACTATAGGAGATTCATTGAAGGTTTCTCCAAGATAGCTAAACCAATGACGAAGTTGACTCAAAAGGACAAGAAATTTGAGTGGAAAGAGGATCAAGATTTGGCATTTCAGACATTGAAGCAGATGATGTGTGAAGCACCTATACTAGCCCTACCCGAGGGTAATGAAGACTTTGTGGTGTATTGTGATGCATCCATAAAAGGGTTAGGTGCGGTGCTAATGCAAAGGACTAAGGTCATAGCTTACGCATCAAGATAACTAAAAGTGCACGAGAAGAACTACACAACTCCCGACCTAGAGTTGGGAGCAGTGGTGTCTGCCCTGAAGATTTGGAGACACTACCTTTATGGTACTAAGTGTGTTGTATTCACTGATCATAAGAGTCTACAACACATTTTGAATCAAAAGGAACTCAGCATGAGACAACGACGTTGGCTAGAGTTGCTCAGTGATTACGATTGCGAGATCCGTTATCACCCGGGCAAGGCAAATGTCGTGGCCGACGCTTTGAGTCGAAAGGAGAGAGTTCTTAGGGTGAAGGCCTTGGTGATGACCATTGACTTAGACCTTCCATCCTTAATTCTCAAGGCTCAGAAAGAGGCAGTCGAGGAAGAAATTCTCAAGACTGAAGATGTTGAAGGCATGATAAAGAGGTTAGAAGCTCGCTCGGATGGAACGTTATGCCTTGATAATAGGAGTTGGTTACCGTGCCATGGTGACCTACGATCTTTGATTATGCATGAGTCGCATAAGTCAAAATACTCCATACATCCGGGATCTGACAAAATGTATCATGATCTGAAGGTGTTGTATTGGTGGCCGAACATGAAGGCGGATATTGCTACATACGTTAGCAAGTGCTTGACTTGTGCCAAGGTCAAGGCCGAACATATGAAACCATCAGGATTGTTGGTCCAACCCGAACTGCCAGAATGGAAGTGGGAAAGGATCACTATGGATTTCATTACCAAGCTACCAAAAACCTCAGCCGGATTTGACACCATTTGGGTAATCGTCGACCGACTCACCAAATCGGCTCATTTCATACCCATCAAGGAGACCGATGGAATGGATAAGTTAGCAAGAACATACTTGGAGGAAGTAGTCACGAAGCATGGTGTGCCTGTGTCTATAATCTCCGACCGAGACAGCCGATTTACTTCGCAGTTCTGGAAGTCACTGCAGAAGGCATTGGGAACGCAGTTGGATATGAGCACTGCGTACCATCCCCAAACTGACGGTCAAAGTGAAAGGACCATTCAAACCTTAGAAGATATGCTGAGAGCTTGTGTGATTGACTTCGGAAATAGATGGGATAGACACCTACCTCTGGTGTAGTTCTCATACAACAATAGTTATCATACTAGCATTAAGGCAGCGCCGTTCGAAGCACTGTATGGTAGGAAGTGTCGTTCACCCGTGTGTTGGGCAGAGGTTGGTGAAGCACAACTCACTGGACCCGAGATCATACACGAGACTACTGAGAAGATCTTTAAGATCAAGAGCCGTATGCAAGCCGCAAGAGATTGACAAAAGAGTTATGCTGACATGAGACGCAAACCCCTTGAGTTTGAGGTTGGTGATAGAGTCATGTTGAAGGTCTCACCTTGGAAGGGTGTGATTCGCTTTGGAAAGCGTGGACAGTTGAATCCCCGTTACATTGGACCCTTCAAGATTATAGAGAGGATTGGCCCCGTAGCCTATCGTTTGGAATTACCCCAAGAACTTAGCCGAGTGCATAATGTGTTCCACATTTGCAATCTGAAGAAATGTTTAGCCGACGAGACACTCGTTATTCCCTTAGAAGAGATTCAACTCGACGACAAACTCAACTTTGTAGAAGAACCAGTAGAAGTTATGGACCGTCAAGTCAAACAGCTCAAGCAAAGCCGTATACCTATTGTGAAAATCCGTTGGAATGCGCGTAGAGGTCCAGAATACACGTAGGAACGTGAAGACAAATTCAAGAGCAAGTATCCTCATCTTTTCGCTAATCATCCTACTACAACAACGTCTTGATTTCGTGACGAAATCTCTAAAACATGGGAATACTGTGACATCCGTCAAATTTCCATCTTAAATTCTTCATATAGTAGGAATACTTTAATTATTTACCGATGAGTTGTCGATATATATGTTTTATTTACTTTGCTTTGCGGACAAAGCCCTTTTTAGGGAGAGCGTATGTAACATCTCGAGTTTTCGCGTCTATTAAATTATGAATGTAATACACGAAGTTGTTAAACGTATTATGTTTTGCCGTATGTCTATTTGAAGTACTTACTGAATCCCTTGAGGTCACGCATATTTGTCTTTGATTTGGATCGTGTATCGAGTTGTTATCGAGTCGTGTATATTCAGTTTTCGAGTCTAAGACTTAAACATTCGACAAACCTGAGCCGAGTGGTATATTGGTGCATCATGTACAAACATTTAAATTGTGAACCCTTATTCACTTTTATATCAAAAGCTTGTTTAGCAAGAGTCTATTTTCAGTCACAACTTAATTTTATAGTTTATTCATCCACTAAGCACTACAATCCAGCACACATGCCAAGTTTACCCAAAATGGGTACATCACAAGCTTACCAAATTCAGTTTGAGTCTAACCCTAAACTAATAATACAAGATTAAATACAATCCAAAGTTTATCAAATGTCCAAACATAACACAAAGTATTCACAGTCTAAATATTACAATAATAGTTCCTGGACAAGTTTTCAAACACAATTCCTGGGTGAAAGTGAAGTGTAGTGTCAAGCCGATCCATCCTTTCTCGTCCACACCTGCAAACCGAAACCTAATCATCCAATTGTGAGTCTTTTAAATCATCTCTTCATTTTTCTGAATAAATCTTAGTTGTGCTCGTCATTGACCAAACCTGCGAAAATTAAACGAATATGTTAGTTTTGTCACGGTTCTATTTTAGTCAAAACTGAAAAGATAAACCATAGCATTTGTTACTTGAACATGACCATGACCCCATTATTCCTGTCAACCCAACCGAGACCCAAACCGACCCAAACCGAGACCAAACCGAGACTCAAACCGAGACCAAACCGAGACTCAAACCGAGACCCAAACCGAGACCCAAACCGAGACCAAACCGAGAACCAAACCAAGACAACCAAGGTCCTTGTTTTTCTGCCGAAACCCTTATCATTCAAAGTCACCATAAATCCAAGATCTTAACCATTTCATTTTACAGAAACATCATAAAACCGCCAAATATGTCGCGGGTATAAAACCCCTTTTCAATTCGAAACCCTAAAAACTGAAAACCTTTTTAATTATGAAATTAATACTTTATATATTCCAAAAACGCCATTTAATTTTAAATAATCAACCAAATGCAAAAACCCCCAATTTATATAAACCCTAATTTGATTTTATTAATTAAAACCCTAATTAAACCCAATCCAAACCCAAATCTATTAATTAATTTAACTGGAATCAAGGTATGAATAAACCCCCAATTTTGACCGAAACCCTAATTTTTACAAAATCGTTTATATGTTGAAATTAACATGTTTTTATAAAAGAAAACGTTAATTAATTGTATTTAAACATGAGATTTAGAAAAACCCCCAAATATTTTCGAAACCCTAATTTGTTTATCATTAAATTCGAGAGCCACTTTGTTCACAGCATGTTTATACAAGTGATTTAAAACCATAGATCTTTTATAAACGAAAATCATTTAACCATTTTTATTAAAAGAAAAGAGGGATGAACAACTTATCTTTGATTGATGATGAATAACTTTAACCCTGGGGAAGAAAACCATGAAAACCGAATCGGTTTGATGTGGGGATGAAACCCCACATCCCACGCGACTTAATCACCGCAACCCATCACAAATGATTGATGTATTAAACTAAAAACAAGCTTAGCCATGGGAGGGTTGTGATCCGATCCAGTTTTTAGAGAGAGAGAGAGTAGGGCGGTGGGAGCATTTCGAGAGAGGAGAGAGAGATAAACTGAGTGTTTTTTATTTATGTGTGATACAAACACACGTATTTACTCCTTTTCTCCTTGTTTGTATCGCCTGGGCATGGGCCGGGTTAATTAACCCTTGGGCCGGGCCATGGGGTGGGGATGTTGGGCTTGATTGGGCCAGTTTTGGTGTATGGGTTTATTTAAAGCCCAAAACGAAAACTTGTAACTTAAACGTATAATTTAACCCGTAAACCTCGATCGTTTAATAACCGACTTTTATGTATCATGTTTTTCCGTAAACGAAAGGTATTGTCAAGCACAACTAGGGTGTCGTGTCTTTTTACTAGTATAAATTTTCATATCGTAACACGATCCTTATAATTAAATAGGTCGCAGCTAGCGTAACCGTACTCTCGAGCTACCTTTATCTTCGTCCTTTTTGCTGAATTACGAGGTGAGTTTATAGCCCCATGCTTAACTATTTTTACTGCTTTTTGGGGTGATACATTGCTTGATTTAACGTATGAACACAAGTGCATTTACTGATTTATATATTAGTCTAAGTCCCACTAAAAACCCAGTTGCTTTGGCCCGTGAATCGTGAACCGTTAATTACTTTGTGTAAGCGCGAATGTTATGGATAGATCTATCGGGATTGACGTCCCTGTCTGTCTTGTCCAACAAGGGGACAAGCGGGCACAGTTTCATTTGAGTCTGAGATAGGATGTCGTGGGTTTAGGCATCCAGTTGGGCTACAATTTATATGATTATACTACCGGTGTTGTTAACGCTTCGGTGTCACGAGCTTAGACTGTAATAAATACTTTTGGGATGGCTTTGTATTTGTTATATTGTCATCACTTTTGGGAAAATCTTGTGGTTCATTAAACATTTCAAATTAACTAAACCTATGAACTCACCAACTTTATGTTGACACTTTAGCAATGTTTTTCTCAGGTATTAAGAAGGAAGATGCTAAGTGAGGTCTCATGCATTGTCGTCATTTCTTTGAAACAAAGATCATTTGTACTACTTGGAAAACTATGTTTTGTAACTGTGACCAGTTTTATGCTTCCGCACTATGTTAAAACTATTTAATTTATCAATTACAAGTGATCTATTTTCCGAACGTCTCATTTAGAGGTCGTTCTTTGTAACTGTGTGTGTATGATAATCATGACGTCACCACTCCCTTGTCGCCATTATACTCTGATATTTTGGGAGTGTGACAAGTAGTCTCAGAAATCATCTAAGGTTCAGTCAATTAACTTCATCCTACTTCACTCTAACATACCGGCGATCTATATTTTCTGCCCATTCGAAGCTTCAAAATAGCTGCCTTAATACTCACATGATAACTGTTGCTATACGATTCCGCTGAAGATAAACGACATTCCTAGTTTTCACAAATTTCAATAACACACGCTCGAACACGTCTTCCAAAACAATAACACATATTCATACATTGGAAGGATAGTCCCTTCGCTCTGGCCATCAGTCTCGGGATGATAGGCCGTACTCAAACTTAAATCAGTGCCCAACGCTCGCTGAAGAAATCTCCAAAACTCAGAAGTAAATCTACTGTCGCGCTCCAAAACAATCGATAAAGGTACCCCATGTCGACACACGATCTCCTTCATATACACCTTCAAAATCTTTTCAGTCAAATCCACACTCTCCGTCATCACCGAAACTCTAACTCTAAGAGGCCTTTCCTTTTCCTTCCTACTAAGTGTCGTAGTAGCAGATGCACTCACAACCGATCATCTCTCATAAGTGAGTGGATCCCCACTTATATCCCAATTCTTCTTAGTAAGCTTAGTCAATGGCTTCGCGATCAACGAAAGTCCGTTGACAAATCACCGAGAATAACCAGCTAAACTAAGAAATTGTCTAACTTCAGTCGGTGTTGTTGGTACCGACCAGTCCTTAATTGCCTCAATCTTGGCAGGATCTCCACAAAGACCTTTGTTTTCAATCACATGCCCAAGAATATCGTACTGAACCCAACCAAAATGCCTCAATCTAAGTGCGAATAATGGTTCACTCAGAGAAATTTGGCTTACGGCTTCTCTTTCTTCAACAATTCCAGACTTGTTCTCAGATGTTCCTCATGTTCTTCCTTGCTCTTGGAATAAATAAGGATATCATCAATAAACATAATGATGAACATATCCCATTTACGGCTTGCACATACACACGGTTCAACAATTCCATAAACACAGCTGTCGCATTTGAGAAAGCAAAAAAAGACAGAGTACCGTTGGTTTGACGAATGTGCAACCAAACGACTTCACTTGAATCTCAAAATGTCCACGCCAGGTATGGAAAACAGTTATAGTAAATATCTTCCTCTCTAACTCGTAGTTGGTGATAACCCGATCTCAAGTCGATCTTCGAGTACATACACGAACCAATTAGTTATAAGGATCAAATAACACAAGCGTGTTAACTTATTTGATTTAGCTCCCTATAGCCGATACACATTTTGAATGATCCGTCCTTCTTCAAAACAACACAACATTGGCGCCATGCGAAACTAACTAGTCCATTCTAATAATTTCGTTGAACGATCTTAATTCTAAAGGCGTCAATTCTACATCAAACACATAATTCCCTAACTTCAAGGAACACCCTTTTAGTATAGAATTAGTTCTAACAATCTTTCCATCAGCTAATTCCATATTATACTTAGTTGCTAACTCTATTGGTTCTTAATCGATAAGGCGACTGAATTTGTATATCTACAAAATTCATATCTGAACCAGAATTAAACAATATATTAGCATAATGAGTATTAAGCAAAACGTACCGTTCACCACGTTAGGACCTTGGGGCTTGTCCATGTTCCCTACAGCATAATCTGGAAAAGCAGCGTTTCCTCCTTGTCGATTTCCAGCCTTAGGGCAGCTTCCTTGTTTGTGTCCCTTCTCACCACATCCAAAGCATACCATCACTCTTGTGGCATTTGCACCCGTCGCCACGCCTCTTGCTCGACATTCCACATGCCTATGCCTTGCCTTTCCACACTTGTTACACGCAGGAGGGCAATTCCCCACGTGATACAAACTACAACGGTCACATTTCGGATTGACCTTGTTTCCTCTTGGCATTGTGGCAGCTCTCACTCCATCATTCCTCCTTTGATTAAACTGCTGATTTTTGTTATCTCCTTGGGTGTTATTGCGGTAACCACCACAATTTTGACCTTGTGCTTGACTTGCTTGAGCCGTCTCCCATTTCCTCTTGTTACCTTCAGCCACATTATCTTTTTTTGTCTTGCATCTTCACATCCATTAGAGCATGAGACATTTGTACAGCTTCATCAAAAGATCTCGGCTTTGACGAAGTAGTCTCACCCTTTATGTTGCTTGACAATCCTTTGATGTATTGCTTCATCTTTTTGCGGTCATCCGCAAAAGTATCCGGGCACAGCAAGCTCAACTCATTAAATCTCCTTGTGTAAGCAGGGATGTCAATGTTTCTCAACACTAGATGCCTCAGTTCATCCTCTAACTGACCCAATTCCTCTTCGGGACAGAACTTCTTGGTCAAAAGTTCCTTTGTAGCATCCCAAGTCCTCCCATTGGCCACTACAAGCCCCACAGTAGCTACTTGATTGTTCCACCAACTCAAAGCGTCATCAATAAAATTAGCAGTCGCGAACTTCACTTTATTAGCCTCAGAGCACCCACTGATTTCAAACGTGCTTTCAATCTTCTCCACCCAACGACGAAGTTCTAAAGCTCCTCCAGTCCCACGAAATTACGTAGGTCCGCACTTCATAAAACTAGCATAAGAACACTCCCTTAGGACTTGTTGTCCTCCAGCATTTTCACCTTGGCCTTGAACTCTAGCCGCACAATCCGCTTCAAGAGCATTAGCAATCGCCTCTTGAATCATAGTGTTCACACGATCAGTTGTCAACTTGGGAGGCATGATCTACACAACCAAAGAAAACAAAGTAAGTATACACATCAAGATCAATAAGTATTTCTTATTCGAGACATAATATAAATACAACAAGCACAATCAACGAATGCTACAAATATTCATCAACCAAATCATAAAAGAGCTAGTAAAGACACATCATAGATCATGAGAGGTAAACATTGATTGCATTGATGTCAACAAAATTGTGACAAGATATGCCACTACAATCATTCACCAAATAAAACTTAAAGGCCTCAAGTTCTACCATAATACCATAATACAGAGGTCTGAAATAGTTAAATTACAACGAGGAATAAAAATGAAATACAGTAACTAATCACATGATGATCCACATGATCTCTTTGATGGCCGCTCGTCCTTATCATCATCGTCCTCTTCTTTTGGCTCTTCCTTACCATCCTACATATTTTCCTTACCCTTCGAAGTAGTTCCCTCCTCTACCTCCTCTTTCCTTTCAAAGTAGAGCCTTCACCTGATGGAACCATACGCTGAGCCAAATACAAATTATCCTCAAAAGTATAGTACTCGCCAACTTCTGGTAGTTCGACCATGAAATGCGTGTTCGCATACTTTGGATTACTTGGAAACTTCCATGAATTCATCAAGAAAGGTCGTACACAAGCCTCCAAACATCAAAGACGATCAAACATGACACGATCTCCCTTGATTTCTTCAAACTCAGCACAAAGATTCTCCATAATCATTTTCAACTTTTCCATCTCCATCCTTTCACGATCCCTAGTATTGTTAGCTCTCTTCACACCTGGATAAAATCTTTGAAAAGCCTTCTCATTTTTCTTAAACCTCTTAATCACCCTGGTCTCTACCATATACCTCTCATACAACAGTTGATCAAACTTCTTCAAACAATGCTCCGTGTTATTGTAAATTCTTGGTCCAGGACAGTTGACCCTTGTTATGTTCTCATGGAGAGAACGTGCATTAACCGCAGTACTAGAATCAGCTTGATCATCATCACTAATATCATGAGCAACTATTGGCAAACCCCTCCAATAAGCATCATCGGTGGGTGTAGCAGAACGAGAACGAACAAGTTGCGGCTCAGACCGTCCAACCGCAGCCACAGGAACTTCATCCTCCACAGGATCCTCTTCCGGGTCCTCATCGCTGTCAATCTCATCTTTTCCAACCTCATTCCTTTCAACCTCATCTGGTTCAATCCATCCATTTTCGCCTTGTAGGTTAGGAGCATTAGGTCCACCCTCAGCCCCTACAACGTACTCGTCTCCATTATTGTTTGGTGGTATATCTGCCATTTCTGCAAAATACAGAATGTTCGAGGGTATATAAGGTCATTATCACAAAATTATATATACATGCATGCACATGCAATGCAAATGTAGTACGTATGCCAATATGCAACAAAATGATATCCATGCAAATGCAATGCAAAAATTACGATGTTAAGTACTCCGCGTACGTTCACAATACCTTCATATAATACCATAGTATTTACTTAATAAATACTCAGGAAATCATTTTAGTTTCAAAAGGGATACATCTGATAATAAAACAATGCTAAAAGTATTCTTACCGGAGCCATGCAGGATAGTTGTGTGCTTTGGGAACAAAATATTTACGACACCAAAGTTATAGTTTTGGACCTTTTTCAAAAACGAACTAGTTCTCTATAACTTGTGGCTCTGATTACCAATCTCTAACACCCCCAATTTACCTTGCGCAGCGGAATATCACAATTGGGTGTTAGTCAAAGAATCATCCCACACAAGCCATATTGAACGACTCAAAAGAGACGTTTAAAGTATAAGTAAATTTAAAGACTTGTTAAATTACAACAACAACATCAATGTCTAAATGTTTCCAACCCCAAAATATAACCAGAGTAGTGTTAGGTCCCCACAAATCTCAACCCATTTAAAACCAACCCAAATTGTTTACAAGACATTCAAGAAATATAAATTGTCTTTGATAAAAGGGAGGAAAACAAGTTAGACCACCCACAAGCCACAAAAAAATCCATTGCATGCTCCGCCACAATCATCCTCGATTACCTGAAACACATGCTTAAAATCGTCAACAAATAAAGTTGAGCGAGATCTATAGGTTTACAAAATCACAGTTGAACATAAGTACAAAAATCATTCACGATTATTCAATAGTATGCGTGATGTAGTGATTTTGTATATACTTTATTTTAGGAAAAACAAAGCAACACAAAAAGCGGTAAGTATTAAGTGTCGGTTTAGGAAAACCAAGCACTTGTGACCCAATGAGGTGAGTTCGTTCTCTCGAGGAGGCACGTGTGTTGTGTAATGAATGATTGATTATGTTTTTGATTATTAATGAGAAGAAAAGAATAGAAAATGACGAAGACGAAAAAAAAACTAGAAAAATAAGGCAAAAACACTATTAGAAAGTTACGACGAAGAACGTAAAAAAAACACAAAATTTAAAATTTTAACCTAAAAATTTCTAAAAATTACTAAAAAATCCCAAATAATATTCTAAGAGTTTACAAAAAATTCAAACTTGCCAAAACCTTTTAATTAATTTAATAATGACTTTTTAATGCTAATTAAAGCCCTAAAAATCACTTTTAAATATTAAAAAGCCCTAAACAAGATTTTATAGTTTGTAAACCTCAAAAATGACCTAATTAAGCTAAAAACTATTTTTAAAAATTTTAAAACCAAATTAAACTATTTTTAAACTCCTAAAAACTATTAAAATGTATTAAATCTTAAATTAATTCTAAAAATTAATTGAAAAGCCTAAAAATTAATTGGAAAGTGACAAAGGTCCTATTTTAATGTCTGGAATCTAGGAAAAATGAAAAAGAAATAAAAATAAAACTTTTTATTTTAATGAATAAAATAATATTAAAATATTCTAAAAAATTAAAAGTCCTCAAATAAATTTTAAAAAATTCTAAAAAATCCTAATTAATCTAACTAAGAAGAAAATGTAAACAAAAGTTCCTAAAACCTTTTAGTTAATTTTATATTAATTTTTAAAGTTGCTAAAAAACCCTAAAATCAAATAAAATTAAAAATTAAAGTTTTTGAAAACTTTTTTATATGTAAACCTCAAAAATACAAATTAAAACCTAAAAACTATTTTTTGTATTTTTTTACTACTGTTTAATATTTTTTATAGACTTTCTAATTTAAAAACTAAAAATAATCCTAGAAATTAATTAAATAAAAGGAAAAATAAAATTTTTAATCAGAAAAATCCTAGACTCTATTTAAAACCTAGGAAAAATGAAAAGAAGCTAAGAAGCTTAATAAATAAGCTGAAATAAGCCAAAAAGGTCACGGCTTATTTAACAAAGCTTAAACCAAATAGTCCTTAAATAATTAACCTTGTAAACTCTTACCAGTCAAAGACCCTAGGGCAGATGGTTAGAGCGTTTGGTTGTGGGAGGAGTGGCGCAGGTTCGAGTCCTGGCCACGTCCTTTTTGGCAAATTATATATATTTTTTTTTTAGCTTTTAAAAACTCAAACAGTACAACTTATAAGCTCACAAACACAAATCCAAAACAATATTGCACCTAGATTAAGCTGTTTAAGATCAAAAACGTGGCCAGGTCTGGGTGAGTTTCTGATTATCAAGTATGCAACCAAGAGGACTTGGTTATGATTGTTTGGTGAATGTTTTGTGGAACAAAGGCACCCCTTCACTCTTTCTGAGTGAAGGGAGTCAAAAACAAGCTGAAATTAAACACTTAACACACCAATATCACAAATCAAATGCACAAAAGGCATATAACAAGCATATCAAGTTTCTGTGATATAAAGACTAGGTCTGGTAGGTATTAGAGCAGATTACATGCACTCAAGCCAACTTCAAATGCCCAATATTTTCATACACAAGCACCAACTAACACATAATCAAGCTCAAGTCCTAGATTAACCTAACTCTAAACAGATTTTGAACTTTGAACACAAATTTGAGCAAAAATGAAGCAAATTAATGATTAAGCAGATTCTAAACACACTTTTCACTTTTTAATGCACAAACTTGTGACCAAACTATCCAAACTTACTCTTATACTAACAAGCAAACTATCTCAATCCTTTTCTAATACTTCTAACACTTTTTAAAACACAAACAATGATTTTCTACCCTGCTAAACCAAGGATCCAAACACCCTTTAAACTCTGATTTCCAACTTTTAACTAACCAAAACAGTTTAAATCCTACTCAATCTAATCCAAATAGCATCAATCATGCATATAAACTACAGAGAATACAAATCACACAGCTTAAACAACAAATTCCACCAAATCAAGCAAAATCACATGCAACTTCCTATTTTCTGAAATTTAACAAGGTAAAAGGAAAATTACCTTAGGTCCTTACATCCAAGGACCTAGTGGTTGCATAACCACCTCCTTATGCACCCGGGTGCATGCAGACACAAAGATCAACAATACTCTTCCACCTGTTTAAGAACAATCAAAGAAAAACAAGCACAAATATAAACAATATATATACTGTTCTGATTTTCTTTTCCTTCTTCTTAAAATCTTCCAAAAACTTTTCAAACCTCTTAAAACGTTTTCAGAACACTCTTAATCACCAACTAAACAAAACCTCTTAACATCAAACCTTAGAACAATTTCTTCCAAAAATATCAATTTTCAGAAACCTTTGAAATAAATTTTGAAAATCAAAATTACTTCACCAAATAACAAAGTGGAACTCAGAATCTTAGCCTTTTCACAATACACAACTTTTAAAAACACTAAAAAGGAATTACACTTGAGATTATCAAACACCAAACTTTTAATTTCTTAAAAAGGAATTACAAGTGAAAATTGCTAAGAAAACTGGAACAAGGGCTTATGAACAGGCTCATATCCCTTTTATACTACAAGTAGAACATTCTAGGAGCTAAAACCCTAGCTAACTAAAATCTCCAAAGTGCCCTTGAGTCTTTGACTGATTTTTGGGTCAAAAATGTGCCCATGTGATCATGTACTGGATGCCAGCTTGGAATCTTCATCTTGAGTTGTTGGATGAACCTTTGGGACCAAGGGGATGATCTGAGGTGTTAATCTGGTCGGGACATAGGGTTTGGGGTGAAAGGGATGGACAGGGGAGTGCATTTGTGAGGACCACAGGACACGTGGAGGTGTTTTGTTGAGTGGGTTTGGGTGAGGAGAAGTTAAATTAAGGATCTGGAGGGATTTAGGGTAAAACCCTTTGATTTGGGTGAGATTGAATCTGGGGTGATTTAGGGTTTAAGGTGGGTGTTTTGATTCGTTTTGGGTCTAATTATTTTTAAATATATGTTATGGGGGGAAAGAATGGGATTAGTGGGTGGGTTTTGACCAGTTGACCAAGTTTAATAAATTAAACTGGGTAGTGGACGGGTAGGGTTGACGTGGCACGTTTTGGTTGGGTGTGGGAGTATGGTGGATTGGCAGATTTGGTCCCCAAGGTTTCAACTCTTCTTCACTTTGTATAAAATGCCATCAGTGCTTGTTTTTGCCTTGTCAACTTTTGACAGCTTGTCAAAAGTGGCACAAAACTTTTATAAACTTTATCCAAGGGCCTTATATGTATATTCTTCAAATTCCAGGGACTGGTCTTGAACAATCTTCAAACATTAAGGATTATACTTGTACATTTGATATTTTGAGGGTCAAATGTGACAAGTTCTTCAAAGATGAGGGGCCATTTTTGCCAATCTTCAATTCTTCAAGGGTAATTTTGCAAAATCCAAACTTGGGCCCGGTTCATTGTGCGACTTCGTTTCCCGTGTTCGTTTTTGATTGATTCTTGTGATCTTTTGCCAATTCCTCAATATCCGTACCTAAAAATACACAAGTAACAAACACGAGCATATATTTGGTCTATTTTATGATATTTTATGCAATTTAAGGCCGTTTTGGACGATGAGACCATGTATAAAAGCAGTCTCATCACTCCCCCATACTAAACCATTGCCGTGCCCTCACGCAATGCTAGAATTAAGTATCGTAGCATCTCCAAAATTTAATTTTATTCACTTTTATTGAAATGGAAACTAGCTACACTACACTATTGCTACTACTTGTGTTTTAGACATAATGTATGATTTTCATCGCAAAATGGGACGTTTAGGTTCATAGAATAAGAACACGTGAATGCTTCGTTAGAAATAATTTCGTCGTCCTCGATTTTCACTTTAATTCCATGCCAAGCGTGCAACAAGATCATTGTCATTATAAGTTAGTAATGCTAACACTACTCATATGCCCTAATCACGTACTTATTCTCCCATTATTCCTAAGTTGTATCTCTTATATTTTATTTTGTCTTAATGATCACGAGGATACATTGTTGACTTATGCGATAATAGAGATTTAGGTCTAAAAATAGAGTCCTAACGGTGTAACTAAGACCATCAAATCAATAACCCCTCCTAATAGACAACGATGTCAAAAAATTAAGTTGACAAGAAGAATCGATAAACACGGTTTTATAACGGTTTTGAACATGAGACTTATTACCAAGACTTTTATACGCCCCCTAACGGAAGGACCTTATTATCTTTGGTTTACCTCCATCTTTTATTCAACTTCGCCATGAAGCTTTTATTATGACTTCGGTCTTGCCTTGCCTTTTATTATCCGCCATCATCGGTGGTTTTATTAGCCAAAGACGTATATCCTCACGCTAAAGCGAATTTTGGATCTTTAAAGCTTCGAAGATTAAGGCTTGATTCACTTTCAATTTTGCATAGATTTTTCGGCCTTGTGGGGCTTCAAATTGTTTGCTTGATTTAGGTGAGCACTTGAAATCTTATTATTGGGTGAAGCTTTCGATTATTAGGGTGCCAATACTTCAAAACCGTGACGCTGGCGATCCCTTAATGTCTTCCCAATTTAATTACACGGAAGCTACTAGAAAAGACTAGAAACCCAACAATCCTAACTAAACCGCTAAATCAATATTTATTAAGCAAAAATATTTACATGCGAAGGGAGAATAAGCAAACAACGAGAACACATGAGTTTTTGAAAGAATACGAGTACTCTACGTTTAGCATAGTAACTTATAATTAACTCTATCATTTCTCGTCCTCATTTAAGAGACTTAGCCTAATATGTAGTTAAGGAATCAAAGCTAAGTGCTCAACACGCACGGTCGAGTCAAAAATTACTCTTATTCTCGCCATCGGAAAATCTACATTCGTGTCTTCAAACACTTATAAAACATGAGAAAAATTTTAAAATTTGGCCATTTTTAGCCTTATTTTGCAAGAAAACGATAACAAAACGATAAACTTTGGAAAGCGTGAAGGTTTGGCAAGGCAAGTATCTATTCACCCCCCCATACTAAAGTTAAACATTGTCCTCAATATTTCGAGTCTAGGGGTGCAAACACCCCCATACTAGAGACGTAGTCGAATGCCTAATCTAGCATGGAAAGGGTGTAACCGTTAAATTTAAAGCCGTTTATGAAGTGTGCTATAAACCTAAGGTTAGAACATAAAAGGATATATCATATGGATATTGGGAATGGCCCCCAAAGCAAACGATCGAGTGCTCCCATGAAACGAACACGAGAGGCTCCAATCGTGAAGATGATGATCTAAAAGACACAATGCACAAACAACCATGGAACAAAGGTTGGAAGGGCACAAATCCCCTCACATTACACTAATTAGAAAGCAATAATATGTACATGGATAAGCATGGGTCTCCCCCACGAGGCACCTTGTTTTTGATAACCGAGTCAAAAGCTCAACTCGAATCCCCATAAATGTGATCATTTAGGGATAATCATGGTATGGTCAATTTTTGGTGGGGCTTACATGATAAACAAGGCCCAAAAGTACGTGGAGTACTTTAAAAATCCGATAAACGTATACCGGGGTCAAAGATAGCGTCCTCGTTTTCGGATGAAAGACGAGACAACACAACTTCAACACAAATCCCAATGGGATAGAAGAAAATAGGAGAGAAGAAATAGAAGGGTGGGACAATGGGTAAGGCAAAACATTGAGCTACTCGAGGTAGACTCGCACCAATCAAATGAAAAGATTTTCCATTTATTGCATCGGTGGAAGACCGAGATTTCCCTATATAAGCAATTCCAGGATCAAATATCTCGTCCTCGGTGGAGAAAGGGGAGGGAACATAAGGGGCTTCCCCCACACTAGGTCCACACAAAGCATCGTCAAAAGGAAAAGACGAGCTTGTAGTACTCAAGACACGCGGTGATGACGGAGTTAGAGTTGTAGAAAAATCTTTTAAATTAAATTCAAAATCTTTCCCTTTTTCATCTTTAAAACTCTCCTTGTGAAAACCCGATTTAATTATGTCAAAAATATTTGGTGTATCTAAAACAATGTTAGTCACACTAAAAATTCTCACATTTTGAAAGCGTTTTGGTTTAGGTGGTGGCAAGTTTTCAAATCTTTTGTCAACAAAGAAAACCTCCCCATCGGGATCAACGTATTCATCATCCGAAGAATCACTCGAGATTGGAATCATAGGCTTAACACTCTTAACCTCCATCGGCGGAGGGGACGGAACTTCATTTTTATCAACTCCTAAAACTCTATTTGAAATCTTTTGACAAATGTTTTTGATGGGATTGACATTGTACAAAGATGTGATCGAATAAACATGAGAAAGAGTGGAGTTTTGGGTTGCATTAATGACGAGTTCTTCCTCATTGAAACGAAGAGTGATTTTTCTTGCATGCACATCGATAAGTGCTCTCGAGGTATCCAAAAAAGATCGACCTAAAATTAACGGAACTTTAGGATCGATGGGAATATCAACAACAATGAAGTCCACGGGATAATAGAATTTCCCAACTTTCACAAAGACGTCCTCGGCAACTCCACAAGCTAGAATTGTAGAATGATCGGCCATTTCGATTGACATTCTTGAAGGAGTGAGATTTGGAAGATTGAGCGATTTAAAAATCTCAAGAGGCATCAAATTAATACTAGCACCAAGATCGGCCAAGGCGTAGCATTCTTCCATGTCTTGGATAGCACATGGGATTAAAAACTTTCCAGGATCACCGACTTTTTGAGGTATGCGGCTTAGAAAAACCGATGAACAACTAGACGATTTTTGCAATTTCTCTTTGTTATTCAACATACTTTTGAAGTTCGCGGCAAATCGAGGCATCATGACTAAGGCGTCGGCAAAACTTATATTAAAATGCAAGTCACGAAACATTTTCATAAAGAGTTCAAATTGATAATTATTTCGTTCTTGTGCCTTTTCCTTGTCTCGTCTTGATGGGTAGGGTAAAGGTGGTGTGGGTTGGGGCAAATTAGGCATAGGCATCGGCCTTGGAATCTCGGGTTCCATTATGGGTATTGGTTCAACCGTAGGTGTGGTTTGAGCGGTACTTTGTGGGCTTGTAATGTGCTCCTTTTCAACCACAACCTCGGATTCTTTCTCTTTTTCCTTCTCCATAGAAGTACTTGGACGAGAAATGGGTTCTTTGAAAGTTTTACCACTACGAGTAGTAATAACCTTCAATTCTCGTTTCGGGTTCACGATGGTATCACTAGGAAGACCACCCGACGAAGAGGGCTTACACATGATAGCTTCAAACATTTTAGCCATACGGTCTTCAAACTTAGATTGCCTAGCATCCGCTTTCAACAATTCTTGCTTAATCTCATGTTGTCCTTGCTCCATTTTTTGTTGATTTTGTTGGAGTCGTGTGACATTTCCTTCCATTTTATTAGCATGAGTTTTAAGTTCATTAGCAAGTTCGGTTTTAAGCTCGTTTTTCAACTCGGACCTTAAGCTAATCATCTCACGTTGCATGTTATCAAACTTAGCATCGTTAGCCTTAGCATAATCTAAAAATTCTCCTTGCAAATTTTTAGTGTGAGCATTTTGAAAACCTTGAGTAGGAGTTTGAAAATCACGGTTTTGGTTTTGATTAGAAACTTGCCCATTACCACTTTGGTAATTACCTTTGTTATAATTCCTTTGATTTCCTTGGTAATTTCCACCTTGATTATTGTTTCGATAGTTATTAGCATTTTGATTTTGTGGAGCTTGATTTGAACGTGAACCTTGACCGATTTGGTTATAAGTTCCCGTGGCTACATAAGCATTCGAAGTGTTACCATCCGCGGTAATGCACTCGGAAAAATCATGAGCTCCACCACACGAAATACAACTCTTAGCAACCGCTTTAACCGAAGCGGTGTTTGAAGCTTCTTGAGCTTTCCAATGAGACATAAGAGTCGAAAACCTATCGAAAAACCGATTCTCCTCATTTGCTTCATCTTGCAAGGCATTAATGGAACGAGATGATGACGAGCCCAAATTGGCAACACTCGGTGTGTTACGAGGGCTATAGACCTTAGACCTATTTTCTATGATTTTCAAAGCCTCATTGGTCGTTTTGCACAAAAAATTACCACCCGCGGCGGCATTCAAATAATCTCGTTCATGTTCATTAAGCCCATTATAAAAAGTGTCAATTTGATGCAATTCAGAAAAATCATGGTGTGGACATTCGTGTAACATCTCTTTAAATCTTTCCCAAGCCATTGAAAAACTTTCATTTGGTCTTTGTGTAAAACGTGAAATCTCGTTTTTCAAATGTGTTGTCTTAGATGGTGGAAAAAATTGATTCACAAATTTAGACACGAGATCGGCCCATGTCAAAATCGAATTCGGCGGTTCTTTCTCAAGCCAAATCTTGGCGGGTCCATCTAACGAGTAAGGAAACAACATCATCTTAATGGCATCGTGTGGTACATCCTTAAACTTGCTTGTCGCGGTGAGACGATTAAATTGCCTAATGTGATAATGTGGGTTGTCTTTTTCATGACCGCGAAACTTGTTTGCTTGAAGCATAGACATTAAACCCGTTTTGATCTCAAAGTTCTCCGCAAGGATGGCGGGAATCACAATGGCCTCTCCAAAACCCTCGGTGGGTGCTTGAAGCAACTCCATCATAGTACGATTAGCCATGATAGCTTCTTGTTCTACAATAGGTTCCTCACTTGGAGACTCCTCACTAGATTGAGTGAGTGATTTGTTTCTTCGTTTACGAGCACGTCTAGCTTTAGAGCGAGTTTGCATAAACGTCACGTACAACGAGAAGGCGAGCAAAGAAGATTCTTTTTGGTATTTTGTGTTTTTTTTTCAATTTTTTTGTGGTTTTTGATTGTATTAACCTTTTTTGGAATTGGTGAATGTATTGAGTAGACAATGAGTCCACAAATCTCCTCACTAATCAAATCTCTTGATTAAAAAGGCCTCAAGGAATGAAAACGATCACGTGGAGTGAACGCCTTCGATGACTTTAGAACGATGGTGGAACACCAAATCGTTCAAGAGGGTTTAATCAAATGGAAACCAAGAAAATATATATGATATGTAATAATACTTTGGGCGGCAAAACCCTCGATTCACTCTCAAAATCAAATACGCACAAGCAAGCGGAGGAAACGAGGCGGCGCGAAGCACTAAGAGCCTTTTTCCTTTAGGTTGTGAAATACAACCGCCTTATACCCACCTTATAGTTTGTATTATCAAGATTAAGCTTCACGAAAGTATTTATCTATTTTTTCCTTTTTCTTTGGTTTGAGATTCGAATACAATGATCGAGTGATGAAATCCCGAATCAAGGTTGTGATTGCTCACGTATTTGGAGTACTTGTGTATTTATTGTTCTACGTATACAATATAGTAATAATATTCACACAAAAACCGAAAAACGATAATACGTATTAATAGAGTGCTATTAATACAATTATATTTATGGCTAATATAGAAAAACAACAATGGTTTAATCAAAACACAACACGCCTCCCCGGCAGCGGCGCCAAAAATTGATGTAGTGATTTTGTATATACTTTATTTTAGGAAAAACAAAGCAACACAAAAAGCGGTAAGTATTAAGTGTCGGTTTAGGAAAACCAAGCACTTGTGACCCAATGAGGTGAGTTCGTTCTCTCGAGGAGGCACGTGTGTTGTGTAATGAATGATTGATTATGTTTTTGATTATTAATGAGAAGAAAAGAATAGAAAATGACGAAGACGAAAAAAAAACTAGAAAAATAAGGCAAAAACACTATTAGAAAGTTACGACGAAGAACGTAAAAAAAACACAAAATTTAAAATTTTAACCTAAAAATTTCTAAAAATTACTAAAAAATCCCAAATAATATTCTAAGAGTTTACAAAAAATTCAAACTTGCCAAAACCTTTTAATTAATTTAATAATGACTTTTTAATGCTAATTAAAGCCCTAAAAATCACTTTTAAATATTAAAAAGCCCTAAACAAGATTTTATAGTTTGTAAACCTCAAAAATGACCTAATTAAGCTAAAAACTATTTTTAAAAATTTTAAAACCAAATTAAACTATTTTTAAACTCCTAAAAACTATTAAAATGTATTAAATCTTAAATTAATTCTAAAAATTAATTGAAAAGCCTAAAAATTAATTGGAAAGTGACAAAGGTCCTATTTTAATGTCTAGAATCTAGGAAAAATGAAAAAGAAATAAAAATAAAACTTTTTATTTTAATGAATAAAATAATATTAAAATATTCTAAAAAATTAAAAGTCCTCAAATAAATTCTAAAAAATTCTCAAAAATCCTAATTAATCTAACTAAGAAGAAAATGTAAACAAAAGTTCCTAAAACGTTTTAGTTAATTTTATATTAATTTTTAAAGTTGCTAAAAAACCCTAAAATCAAATAAAATTAAAAATTAAAGTTTTTGAAAACTTTTTTATATGTAAACCTCAAAAATACAAATTAAAACCTAAAAACTATTTTTTGTATTTTTTTACTACTGTTTAATATTTTTTATAGACTTTCTAATTTAAAAACTAAAAATAATCCTAGAAATTAATTAAATAAAAGGAAAAATAAAATTTTTAATCAGAAAAATCCTAGACTCTATTTAAAACCTAGGAAAAATGAAAAGAAGCTAAGAAGCTTAATAAATAAGCTGAAATAAGCCAAAAAGGTCACGGCTTATTTAACAAAGGTTAAACCAAATAGTCCTTAAATAATTAACCTTGTAAACTCTTACCAGTCAAAGACCCTAGGGCAGATGGTTAGAGCGTTTGGTAGTGGGAGGAGTGGCGCAGGTTCGAGTCCTGGCCACGTCCTTTTTGGCAAATTATATATATTTTTTTTTTTAGCTTTTAAAAACTCAAACAGTACAACTTATAAGCTCACAAACACAAATCCAAAACAATATTGCACCTAGATTAAGCTGTTTAAGATAAAAAACGTGGCCAGGTCTGGGTGAGTTTCTGATTATCAAGTATGCAACCAAGAGGACTTGGTTATGATTGTTTGGTGAATGTTTTGTGGAACAAAGGCACCCCTTCACTCTTTCTGAGTGAAGGTAGTCAAAAACAAGCTGAAATTAAACACTTAACACACCAATATCACAAATCAAATGCACAAAAGGCATATAACAAGCATATCAAGTTTCTGTGATATAAAGACTAGGTCTGGTAGGTATTAGAGCAGATTACATGCACTCAAGCCAACTTCAAATGCCCAATATTTGCATACACAAGCACCAACTAACACATAATCAAGCTCAAGTCCTAGATTAACCTAACTCTAAACAGATTTTGAACTTTGAACACAAATTTGAGCAAAAATGAAGCAAATTAATGATTAAGCAGATTCTAAACACACTTTTCACTTTTTAATGCACAAACTTGTGACCAAACTATCCAAACTTACTCTTATACTAACAAGCAAACTATCTCAATCCTTTTCTAATACTTCTAACACTTTTTAAAACACAAACAATGATTTTCTACCCTGCTAAACCAAGGATCCAAACACCCTTTAAACTCTGATTTCCAACTTTTAACTAACCAAAACAGTTTAAATCCTACTCAATCTAATCCAAATAGCATCAATCATGCATATAAACTCCAGAGAATACAAATCACACAGCTTAAACAACAAATTCCACCAAATCAAGCAAAATCACATGCAACTTCCTATTTTCTGAAATTTAACAAGGTAAAAGGAAAATTACCTTAGGTCCTTACATCCAAGGACCTAGTGGTTGCATAACCACCTCCTTATGCACCCGGGTGCATGCAGACACAAAGATCAACAATACTCTTCCACCTGTTTAAGAACAATCAAAGAAAAACAAGCACAAATATAAACAATATATATACTGTTCTGATTTTCTTTTCCTTCTTCTTAAAATCTTCCAAAAACTTTTCAAACCTCTTAAAACGTTTTCAGAACACTCTTAATCACCAACTAAACAAAACCTCTTAACATCAAACCTTAGAACAATTTCTTCCAAAAATATCAATTTTCAGAAACCTTTGAAATAAATTTTGAAAATCAAAATTACTTCACCAAATAACAAAGTGGAACTCAGAATCTTAGCCTTTTCACAATACACAACTTTTAAAAACACTAAAAAGGAATTACACTTGAGATTATCAAACACCAAACTTTTAATTTCTTAAAAAGGAATTACAAGTGAAAATTGCTAAGAAAACTGGAACAAGGGCTTATGAACAGGCTCATATCCCTTTTATACTACAAGTAGAACATTCTAGGAGCTAAAACCCTAGCTAACTAAAATCTCCAAAGTGCCCTTGAGTCTTTGACTGATTTTTGGGTCAAAAATGTGCCCATGTGATCATGTACTGGATGCCAGCTTGGAATCTTCATCTTGAGTCGTTGGATGAACCTTTGGGACCAAGGGGATGATCTGAGGTGTTAATCTGGTCGGGACATAGGGTTTGGGGTGAAAGGGATGGACAGGGGAGTGCATTTGTGAGGACCACAGGACACGTGGAGGTGTTTTGTTGAGTGGGTTTGGGTGAGGAGAAGTTAAATTAAGGATCTGGAGGGATTTAGGGTAAAACCCTTTGATTTGGGTGAGATTGAATCTGGGGTGATTTAGGGTTTAAGGTGGGTGTTTTGATTCGTTTTGGGTCTAATTATTTTTAAATATATGTTATGGGGGGAAAGAATGGGATTAGTGGGTGGGTTTTGACCAGTTGACCAAGTTTAATAAATTAAACTGGGTAGTGGACGGGTAGGGTTGACGTGGCACGTTTTGGTTGGGTGTGGGAGTATGGTGGATTGGCAGATTTGGTCCCCAAGGTTTCAACTCTTCTTCACTTTGTATAAAATGCCATCAGTGCTTGTTTTTGCCTTGTCAACTTTTGACAGCTTGTCAAAAGTGGCACAAAACTTTTATAAACTTTATCCAAGGGCCTTATATGTATATTCTTCAAATTCCAGGGACTGGTCTTGAACAATCTTTAAACATTAAGGATTATACTTGTACATTTGATATTTTGAGGGTCAAATGTGACAAGTTCTTCAAAGATGAGGGGCCATTTTTGCCAATCTTCAATTCTTCAAGGGTAATTTTGCAAAATCCAAACTTGGGCCCGGTTCATTGTGCGACTTCGTTTCCCGTGTTCGTTTTTGATTGATTCTTGTGATCTTTTGCCAATTCCTCAATATCCGTACCTAAAAATACACAAGTAACAAACACGAGCATATATTTGGTCTATTTTATGATATTTTATGCAATTTAAGGCCGTTTTGGATGATGAGACCATGTATAAAAGCAGTCTCATCAATGCGGATCATTACAAACTATTATTGGGTATTACTCATCATAACATAGGCTATTTAATTATGTTTAAGCTCATGAAACCGACCCCATAAACTAATCACCCACGCTAAATGCCGGCGTGATTTAAGTGAAACCATTGCCCATCTTAGGTATTCGTTGCCACTCATACCTTTTTCTCGACTCAAGTTATCCATACGCAGAGGGTACTCAACGTACTAGCTATCGTCTAGGATAGGGTCGTCAACCCAATAGTAATATCAATTATTCAAGCGACTATTTCCTATCTACACTAGGATCAAACAATAGTTAACGGTTCATGAATTTAGGGTCTTTGGCAACTAGCTACTCAACATAATTCAAGACATCATTCGGGTCTAATATCATTCACGACTTAAGTTCCTTTTCATTTAAATAGCATGTATCCCCCTCACGGGTAAAAATCATTTAAAATACAGTAGAAAGCGAGGCTATAGACTCACCTGAAGTAGTAGTGGTTGTATTAACAAAGACGTAGACGAAAAAAATCACCGACGATGAGGACGCCCCGGGAAATCAATTACAACACCTAACAAACAAATCGCGTAATGAATCAAAATCTTCAAGTACCTTCTGTGGAAATCTTGGTTTCCTCGAATATTTAGCAACTAGGCATAATTATCATTCTTATGATAGAGATCATAGCGGAATAGGATAATAATTAGGAAACAAGGTGTTTAGGCACAAGACACAAATAATTACTCTATTGGATTGTTCATTAGATTCATAACAAACAATCACTAGGTGTGTATACATTAATCCCACACCTAGTCGACACACACGCTTTTAGGTTTACATTATGAATGAAAGTTATATATAAAACCTAAGACCCTTGTTCCTTTTATTGACTAAGGATTAGGGTTTACAAGAGATAAGAATGAATAAACATGTATATCTTCTATTTAAATAAACTTATAAACAATATTCATAAATAATATTCTGAATATTTATCCTAAATAGATATTTCCAATAGTGTTTGACTTCTATTGACTTCTGTCAGCGTTTCGTTAACACTTGTCAACGTCTAGACACAATGTGTCAACGTTGAACAAATGCCTTCATGTTTTCTTCGTTTTGAGTTTCTGCCACATCAAATTTTTGACCCAACAATCTTCCCCTAGTTGATGTCGGCAAAACTCTTTGTGTATCTCTTGTAAGTGGTACATCATCTTCAAATTGCTTCCCCTCAAGTGTAGCATGCATGTCATCCCCTTTTTGTCACATCAATAGGGAAGGAAACAAAGTATGTAATCGAAGATTCTCCAAATGTAGGCTCTGTGTAATGACCTTGAAGAAAAATAATTACAATAATTTTGCTGTAGAAGAAGACTAACCCAAACTTTGTATTTCTTTCACCCAATTGCTCACTAGTTGATAAACTCTTCCCTTAGTTGTCTAAACGACTAGAGAAAAATGCAACTCTTTCATTGCAAAAGGGGGCTCAGTTTATTAGTAAGAACGGGAAATGAAACCAACAAAAACCGTACAACTATAAGCCAACTGTTTGCTATAACAATATATTTGATCCAATGAAATGGTGTATTGCTCACCCAACAGTTTTTGTTACATGGGTGCTGGTAACCCCCACAACTATGAGCCAATTGTTAGCTGCAACAATATATTTAGTCCAATGACAAGGTGTATTGCTCACCATAGTTTTTGTTACATAGGTACTGGTAACCTACACGACTATGAGCCAGTTGTAAGCTATAACAATATATTTAGTATAGAGACAAGGTCTATTGCTCACCTAAATAAGAAAAACAAATTTGTGAAAACTAACTTCAACATCAAACTTACCATAAGAATTCTTCCCCTTAATCATATACTTCTTTATGAAAAATATCCGAGCCATAAATATCAAATTGATATTTTGTATAAAAACGGAGATCCCATGTACCTTCGTGTGTAAATACCTCTTTTTGTGTGCAAAAATATAACCAATTTTCCAAACAGCAGTAATTCCTTCGTCGTCCAACATCCTCCTTTGTCCAACTTCTTTATCAGATGTATTGTACAATATCGGACAATATTTATCAGCGCTTGGAACAACATATATCATACAACACTTGTCAACGCTTTCTATCAACGTTCAACTTATTACTTGTCAGCGTCACATTCTGTCAGTGGGCATTTGGTTCTTGTCAATGTCTTGATCAGCCACTGACACCCAACTTTACTTTTGTCTTGTCTTCATTCACTCACGTTAAGTTTTGAAACATATATCAATCTCACATGACTGTTATATTAACAACTAGATGCAATTTGTCCACGTCATAACTGCTTGTACCATAAGACAGTGAACATCTAATCATGTGAAAGCTAATATCCCATAATATAAGCTTAAACAAATCCCACGTGAACTAGGAAGCAGTCCATGTTGGGTCCTTTATCTTGGGACCACTTAACTCGAATCTTGTATCATTATGCATTATAACAGCCACGAACCTCAAACTTTTCTACTTTAAGTCGATCTAGGGTTTATAGAACCCCTAATTCATGATTTTATGTGAATGCAGAAAATTGAATACCTTTTCTTCAGCCAACTTCGACATACTATAACTGGATATTGAAAGCCCCAATCGAAGATCGCTCCAGTGAGATCCTAGAAACAAGTGCCAAGAATCTACATCAAAAATTTCACAATGATCCAACGGTTAACGAAAGAGAAATAGTATTCCTACTACGGCTGTTCACAGAGATCTGCATAAGATCACATATCCTGCTGCTGACTTCGACGCTTAATAACTTTTTCTTGGGGATAAAACTTGACAATCCCTCCAGTGGATATCTAGGTATATGTGTGTAGAATACACACAAAAGTTTTCGTGACTATCCAACGGTTCAATAAAAAGTTATGGTCTTCTGAATACTGTTGCGCACACAAAATCACCTAGAAAAACCCTAGATAGATTTTTATTTTCTTCTCAAAACACGAGCACCTTGTTGGTCCTAGCATCACGAGCCACGAGGCTCTGATACCAACTGTGGAAACCTTGGTTTCCTTGAATCTTTTAGTAGCTAGGCATAATTATCATTCTTATGATAGAGATCATAGCGGAACAGAATAATAATTAGGAAACAAGGTGTTTAGGCACAAGACACAAAGAATTACTCAATTGGATTGTTCTTTAGATTCATAACAAACATTCACTAGGTGTGTATACATTAATCCACACCTAGTCGACACACGCTTTTAGGTTTACATTGTGAATGAAAGTTATATATAAAACCCAAGACGGTTGTTTCTTTTTATAGACTAAGGATTAGGGTTTATAAGAGATAAGAATGAATAAACATGTATATCTTCTATTTAAATAAACTAATACAGAATATTGGTAAATAATATTCTGAATATTTATCCTAAATAGATATTTTGATGCAGGGAACACAAATAAAAAAAATATCATTTACTTATTTTGTTTTATTTTGTTTCTTATTTTTGTTTAGGAAAATAGGAAAGTAGTGTCCAATCTTTATTTAGGTTATTATATTTTTCCTATAAGTATACTTCTTTTTTTTCTGTGTGAGACGTCTCTGAGATTTTTATAATGAAAGCTTTTGCTTAGTTCTTGGCAGTTTGCTAAGATTCTCTTAATAATCGGGTATTCGTTGAATCAACGATTGTTGGATTTTGCCTGATTATAGGTATTCTTTTGAATCAACGATAGTTGGAAGAGTTGTTTCTGGTATTCTTTGTGAATCAACAGATTCAATTACTTATCTTTGTTACTTTGTTTTTTCACGCTACCTCAGTAATGATGCAGGGAACACAAATAAAAAAAATATCATTTACTTATTTTGTTTTATTCTGTTTCTTATTTTTGTTTAGGAAAATAGGAAAGTAGTGTCCAATCTTTATTTAGGTTTTTCTACTTTTCCTATAAGTATACTTCTTTTTTTTCTGTGTGAGACGTCTCTGAGATTTTTATAATGAAAGCTTTTGCTTAGTTCTTGGCAGTTTGCTAAGATTCTCTTAATAATCGGGTATTCGTTGAATCAACGATTGTTGGATTTTGCCTGATTATCGGTATTCTTTTGAATCAACGATAGTTGGAAGAGTTGTTTCTGGTATTCTTTGTGAATCAACAGATTCAATTACTTATCTTTGTTACTTTCTTTTTTCATGCTACATCAGTTGGTATCAGAGCCGAAGTTCCTGATTAAGATGTTAGAATATCCATTTTTTATGGTGATGGTTCACGTTCTACTGAATGGACAGATCATGGCATGGAGGGTGACAATTATGAAGGACCTCTAATATTTGATGAATATGAAGAAGAATCAATGGTAGTTTATGATACTGATCTTGAAGATGTCATTGCGGAGAAAGAAGGATTTTTGGGGGAAGGAAGATTTGTTGGCGAAGAAGACAACATCGAGTACGTTGTAGTTGTGGCTAATGATCTTTGTTCTTCCATTATCCAAACTATATTAAGTGTTAATTATTCAAAAGCCACAGTTTCAAACTCTCATGAGTTAATTTGGTTGCAAGAAGGTAAATGGGTGGATGTTAGTATCATGACTGAAAAAAATATATATCAAGAAGCCGCACTTATGGTCGGTAAGTTTGGTTTTAAAACGATCAAGGTTCGAGGTCGATTCGTCATAAATAAAGGGAATTTGATGCAAGGGATACAAATTTGGATTCTACGAGTACAAGGGAAGAGTGAGACAAACTCGAGGATGAGTTTTTTGAAGTGAGGGAGAATGATGGGGAAAAAGAATAAACTGGTTGATATCTTTTATTTAAATTTCTTATTTTGTGGTATCTTTTAATTAATTTTCTTATTTTGTGTTTTTGGGAAGAATAATGTTTCTTTTTTCCCATGTTTAGTTTTCCTATAAAATTAGGAATTTGTTCATTGTATTGGATATGGAGTGTTAAATAAAAAAAATGTCTTGTGTTAATTGACATAAACCAAGATTAGGGTTTATTGTTTGATTTTCAACCTAATAATCCGTATTCGTTGAATCAACGATTGTTGGAAGAAATTGTCTCTAGTATTCTTCGGAATCAATAGATCCAATTTATCTATCTTTAATTGTTTCTAGTATTATGTGGGAATCAACAGATTCAATTGGTCATTATCCTTGTTTCAAACTACATCAGTTGGTATCAGAGCCAGGTTTTTTCACAAAAAAAACAAAGTAACAAAGATAAGTAATTGAATCTGTTGATTCACAAAGAATACCAGAAACAACTCTTCCAACTATCGTTGATTCAAAAGAATACCGATAATCAGGCAAAATCCAACAATCGTTGATTCAACGAATACCCGATTATTAAGAGAATCTTAGCAAACTACCAAGAACTAAGCAAAAGCTTTCATTATAAAAATCTCAGAGACGTCTCACACAGAAAAAAAGAAGTATACTTATAGGAAAAGTAGAATAACCTAAATAAAGATTGGACACTACTTTCCTATGTTCCTAAACAAAAATAAGAAACAAAATAAAACAAAATAAGTAAATGATATTTTTTTTATTTGTGTTCCCTGCATCATATTTCCACCAGTGTTTGACTTCTGTTGTCTTCTCTCAGCGTTTCGTTAACACTTGTCAACGTCTAGACACAATGTGTCAACGTTGAACAAATGCCTTCATGTTTTCTTCGTTTTGAGTTTCTGCCACATCAACTTTTTGACCCAACACCTTCAAGTATTGTATGTACAAAATTAAGAACACTCAAAGTTCATATAAACTCACGCCAAAATCCCAAAAAAGTGATATTTACTAGACACATTCATTGTTATACGTTATTAAAACTATTACTCTATTTACAATTCTACCGGTACATACCTAATGTACGAACTGAATTCCCATACTTAAACATCATGAATTTTGCCGAAACTCGCTCTAGAGTTCACTTACATCATGTAAAAAGCTCAAAAATTTTTTTATAAAAAGATATTACTTTTAAGTCACGCTGCCCAACACATTTCCAACTTTGAAAATCCGGGCAGATTTACACCCTTACGTCATCAAACCATTTTGACTCACCTAACCATTTTCATTTGTAAAACCAATTCCTAAGTTTGAAAATAGACTCATAACTCCAGGTTGAGCTAAAGAACATGTAAAACCCAGTATAGTGTATCCTTAATTCGCGGACGAATTATTTTTTTTAGAGGGGAAGAATTGTAAAACCCGCTTTAAAAGTCCACGAACATTAATTACGTACAATCACAACTTTAATTTAAACGTTCCTTAACTATTTATTCAGATAATAAATAACATTATTAATTCAAGTATTACGCAATTATTATTTATTTAGGAAATAAATAATCCATGTCAAAATATATCACGAGGATTAATATATGAACACGTACGCAATGTTTTAAACCCACAAATATTAATTTCACGCAGTTCGAGCTTTAATTAAATGTTACAAAATTTTATTCGGAAAATAATTAATAAAAGCCAGAAAATATTACGTAAGTAACTATATGTAAATATTTATTCAGTAAGTAAATAAATATTTTTTTGACACTTTATAACTATAAATAAAGCTAAGACATCATATAAGTAATAAATGGAAAAATTATATGCAGTTACGAAAGGATGAAGTTTTACTCATAGAATTGGTCAAATTGAAGCTATCACATACCGAAAGTTTAGCCACTATAGGCTCATTTAAGCGCCTATTATTACACACTTACGTTACGTATTATTTCCTTCTATACACATGCATCTCCAACATGTATCATAACCAATCACTTTCAAAACAAGAGATTACATAAGCAATGTGGTTATATGATCACGCAAGACCTTTATTTTTGTGTTCGAGTTCAAGAGTCGTGTTTCTTGGTTCTGGTCTGAGGTTGGATCAAGGTTCGGGAGAATAAGTTTCGGTTCGTGCGTAGTTTAAGGCTGTGATTCATGATTGGTTAGAGTTTCGCGTTACGTTTAGCTTTTCGGTTAAATCTCGATTTTTGGGTTGGATCTTGTCTGGCTGAATCTTAGTCCGCAGGTTCTTGATTTGGTTTCGATCTTTTTTAGACTAAAGGTATATCTAAAACCTGTATTTATTGCACTTGAATTAAAGTATTGGCACATTAAGATGTTAACAGTAGGATGTGCTATTTTTTTTACATATGAATTGAAAATGATAAAGTACATGTGCATGATATTGACGTCAAGATTCAAACATAAACTTCTGCAACTAAAATGGAATAGAAATATGTAGTGGTAAGATGGGAAAATATGTAAACACTAGTATGAATTGATTAGTTTACAAGTCTGCTAACAAATATTATTATTATAATTAAAAAGGTCATTTGCTAACATGTGATTTTAAACCTTAACATGGTTCATTAGAAAAAAACCCATATCTTATATATACTTTGATTTATATATGTCTAAGAAAATAAAACGTGATTGCTATGATCAAAAACTTCTTCAATAGTTTTTTTTAAATATGTAGAGTACTAGAACGAAAGTCTCGGCATGTTCAGATCATATTATAGATATATAAGGTCACATACTTGTAAAAATAATAGAACATAGTTGGTCTTAAAAGTTAAAAGGATACCTTTGGAAACGTCAGGCCTTAAACAATACATATGGAAAATTGTTACGTATAAGTTGAATTTATAACTCGGTTTATTGAATATGTTAATGCTATTAAATAAACGAAATGATATAACAAAACCCGTAAAGTATGAGATCTATAAATTGTCATCGAAAGCTAAATATTAAGCGATCACAAACTCTTGTAGATCACGTGAAGTTGGAGTAGTTCATTTTCATTATTCATCTCTCTCACTGCTTGCTGGATACAAGGTACGGATTTTCCGTCCTTTCGGTAAGGACTTTCTTTCCTATGCATGATTAGGATTCCCCGTCTGCAGCCAAATGTTTTCCCCAGTATGTGTTTAAGCTTATCAGTAATCATGTTAATAACTAAATAAACTGCCTGAGCATTATATACAAGCATGACCAGTTTATGTACTAGTTACGGAGGTACCGTAACCATGACACTAGAGGCACCGGTGTCGTGACTCACATGCAGGAGAGTGATATCCTGCATCGTCCCATTCATGTTCAGTTTGGCCATTTTATCAGTATGTTTAGTGGGGCGTATGGATGCATCCTAGGCTTATCAGTTTACAAGTTATTAGGGTGAATGTGGTGTGTGCTCTACATCCTTCACATTGGAGCTGATCCCTCCACCCAACAAAGTATTTAGAGGTCACCCCTCTATAGTTATTTAGATGTCACCGCTCTATAGCATGACGAGGTCACCCCTCCAGTTATTCATGCACCGTTGTTACAGCACATGACCTATATAAGCTCTGGAAATTAAAATACAGTAAATGTATGTTTTCAGAATTAACAAATAATAGTTCAGCTTTATTATTTATAAATCAGACTTTACAGATTATATACAGACTTCCGCTGCAACTTTACTTATCAGTCTTACAGCTCCAGTATTTTATCATCTGTTTCATTTCAGTAATTCCTTATCATGCTTTATATCCGTTCAGTGAGCGTTATGCTCAGCTGTAGTTTCTTTCATGTTCACACCAGGACACTCTTAGGATTCTAAGAGCATGTGCATTTGGATGGAAGCTATCCAGACTTCTTACTTTATGCATTTCTTACATTATTCTGCTTATTTGGACATTGTTTAGTCCTTTCCTTCAGTATTTACTTTTCATGTTTTAAGCTTAGGTTAGATTACCGATGTTTGATTCTGGTATTTCCGTTATGGTCATTAAATGGTTTAGGACATTTACCTTATGCTTTGATGACACGCCATAAATACACGTAACGGACTTCTTTTCCTATGCATGATTAGGATTCACCGTCTGCAGCCAAATGTTTTCCCCAGTATGTGTTTAAGCTTATCAGTAATCGTGTTAATAACTAAATAAACTGCCTGAGCATTATATACAAGCATGACCAGTTTATGTACTAGTTACGGAGGTACCGTAACCATGACACTAGAGGCACCGGTGTCGTGACTCACTTGTAGGAGAGTGATATCCTGCATCGTCCCACTCATGTTCAGTTTGGCCATTTTATCAGTATGTTTAGTGGGGCGTATGGATGCATCCTAGGCTTATCAGTTTACAAGTTATCAGGGTGAATGTGGTGTGTGCTCTACATCCTTCACATTGGAACTGATCCCTCCACCCAGCACAGTATTTAGAGGTCACCCCTCTACAGTTATTTAGAGGTCACCCCTCTATAGCATGACGAGGTCACCCCTCCAGTTATTCATGCACCGTTGTTACAGCACATGACCTATATAAGATCTGGCAATTAAAATATAGTAAATGCATGTTTTCAGACATAACAGATAATAGTTCGGCTTTATTATTTATAAATCAGACTTTACAGATTATATACAGACTTCCGCTGCAACTTTACTTATCAGTCTTACAGCTCCAGTATTTTATCATCTGTTTCATTTCAGTAATTCCGTATCATGCTTTATATCCGTTCACTGAGCGTTATGCTCAGCCGTAGTTCCTTTCATGTTCTAACGGCAGGTACACCAGGACACTCTTAGGATTCTAAGAGCATGTGCATTTGGATGGAAGCTATCCAGACTTCTTACTTTATGCATTTCTTACATTATTCTGCTTATTTGGACATTGTTTAGTCCTTTCCTTCAGTATTTACTTTTCATGTTTTGAGCTTAGGTTGGATTACCGATGTTTGATTCCGGTATTTCCGTTATGGTCATTAAATGTTTTAGGACATTTACCTTATGCTTTGATGACACGCCATAAATACACGTAACGGTCCACTTATCCAACTGGGGTGTTACAATTATGGTATCAGAGTTATAGGTTCGACCTGTAGGCTCTAAAACTTGACCTGTGACTAGTGGGTAGTCACCAGGAACTTCCTAGATTTTGGCGTTGTTATCTTTCATTTTTTTCATACATTTATCAGTCAGTTATCAGTTGGTTTTCTTAAAGTTTTTGACTAAGTAAAAGGTTGGTACAGGACTGGCCATATTTAGTCGCATATGCTATTTTGCGAATTTTGTTTTGGTAAACCGACCCATAGGCGTTCACCCTTGCCCGTTCAGATTTTGTATTGATGAACTGACCCTAGGCGTTCATCCTTACTCATGTCAGATTCATGTTATCAGTCAAGTAATTCTTGGTGAACCAGCCATAAACGTTCACCATTGTTCAGTCAAATTTCATGCTATTTAGTCGAAGGTTGTATTGTGAACCGATTCATAGTTGTTCACCTTTGTCATATCAGGACATTTCATAAATTTGGACAAGTATGGACTGGACTATAACCAACCATATTTAGTCCCAGATTATAAGTTTCTATACATGATAGTTCTCATAAAATTTTGACAAGCATGGATCAAACCAAAATCGCCCATACTTAGTCATATGTTTTGTTACTTAAATTATGTGGATTGAACCATAGCCATCCACACCAGTTGATGTTAAACCTCAGTTGATTTTCCTTTTATGTTCTTTGTAACAGTGAAATTTTCATATCCTCACGTTGATGTCGTCTTCATGTTGATTCAGTTCATGTCTCCTTACGAGGATTATGTTTTCAGCAAATTAATGATGTTCTCATGTTAAGATACACAAGAATTTCAGTAAAACCCGTTTTCATGATAAATCATGATTGGCCTTCATTAATCATGCTTCATCCTGACCACTGTTGGGACTTCGATTATATCATACTTTCAGCCTTGATATAACTAGGAGTAAGTCGACGCATGAATTACAGGCTATCATGTTACTTATTTCAGACAAGTTTACTACCGTTTAAATCAATTTATTTCCTAGATCACGTCAGACAAGCGACACCAGTATCGACCATCCAATAAAATTTACACCAGTTCCATGAACAGTATTCCATATTTACCCTTTGTATAGTGCCTCAGTTATACTCCTTGTACAGTGATTCATGTGTACTCCACGTACAGTGTCTCATATATGCTTCATGTGCAATATTCATTTTGTACTTCATGTACAGTAGTCCAGGTGTACACCAGGTACCCTACTCCATGGATATTGCTAATCGATCCTCAATCATCTCAGGCGTTTCCACTTGTCAATATTCTACCAGGTGCTGATGCTGCTCGTGAGTTGAAGATTTTACCAGATGTTGATGTTGCGAACACTTTGAAGACCTCACAGTTGCTGATGCTGCTGATGCTTTGGAGATTTCTCAAGATGCTGATGCTGTTTATACTATGAAGACACCGCATAGCAAGGACGAAAACTATAAATTTGAAATTTCTTACAAGAATAAATGTCAACCATCAGACACTACCCTTCTATTCCATGCCTTACTTCCTTAGTTAGCTGTCACACGTTACTCAGCTAACCGTTCATTCAGAAGAGTGGGAACCGGAACTCAGCCGGCCACTCAGCAGAATAGTTACATGAATCACGGTCATGATAATGACCGTCATAAATTGACAAACAAAGCAGTAGTGACAACCACCGTGCTTATAATTAATCAGTCAGTAACCATCGAAACCCCAGAACGGACGTGACCAGAAATATAGAGGTCCGTAGTCTAATCGGTTCGCCAATCCTAGCAGGTACCAGAAATTCTCAGCTTTGTCCAGGTTCTTCCACTAAAACACATGTCAAGACGAGAGTCAAGACACGGGTCTCAGGTATCATTTCGGAAGACACATAGCAGGACACCAGTCATGGTACACGTCATATGAATCTTTCCTTAAAATACGAGTCAGAACGCATAACTCTAGTATGTTTCTAAACCAGGTCCTCAGTAATTCAGGGTACCCTTCAGAAAGGGGTATACCAGTTCTATTATGCCACGCCTAAATCAGATCAGTACAGATTTAGTCACCACCACTAGAGTATCATTCAGGTTAAACACGTAGTATTTATTCTGTAAGGTTATAGACGAACACATTCAGTAAAAAGTCGCCATGTCTACTTCACGTGTTCCTGTGTCAGCTTTATCTTAAATCAGGTAGTTACCTGCCTCTCCGCCAGAAAGGACTCAACGGTATCACCCATGTTTTTCAGTTAACGACGAGATCCGTCTTACTAGATCCCAAATATATTCTTTATATTTCAGCCATAAAATCAGTACAAATTATAGCCTTAAGTGCGTGAATTCTCAGTCCATAGCTACGAAGACTTATAACTGTCAGTTATAAAGTTACTTCTGAAACTCTTTAAATTCATGACCAGCAAATTATCCCAAAGTTTTCCAAAGGTCATTGCAGAAGGTTTTCAAGAAATTCCTTCATAACCACGAGATAGAGTTTAACACCGAGCTTGTCTCAAGGACAAAAACTATTTTTAGAACTCTTTATTCCATGGCTTCAACTAAGTTAAAAGAGTTGCAGCAACTGCTGCAAAAGTTACCGGAACGAGGCTTTATTCGCCCTAGCGCACCACCTGGAAGTGTACCGTTTCTGTCTATGAAAAATTAGGCCAGTAACATGAGATCATGTATCAACCATTGGAAAACTTTATAAGATCACCATTCATAATCGATGTCATCTCACGTATAGAAGGTTTATCTGACATGCTACGATATCTTAAATATGTTCCAGAACAATTTGCAACCGTGACACCAATAGTGGTGAGAGAAGAACTTGATGTTTTCCAGACTGTCGTTGCACATATTGCAGTCTCTCTAAAAAATTTTATTTTATACTTCTGAGCTACCTAATGCTCCAGCTATGTTATGAAATTTATGAATAAAATTTTTTCCATGACTAGTCAACCAGATTTCCACCATAATGTCCTATAATAAGGCAGAATTTTGATAGAAGCAGAATCACACAATTATGCAGCTATGTTCATATCTAGATGCCTGACATACCGCAGGTTCAAGATAGAACGTCGTCATGATAGTGAATTACTACAACCCTTAGAAATTTCTGAACATAAATGAGACGAAATTCCATGAAATTGTTATCAGCTACCACAGGCTCAGAGAAAGTATGATACTATCTAAGTTATCGTCAACCATGTAATCAGCCTGCGTGTTTCTTTCATCCGAAAGGATCACGCAGTAGCAGATCTGCAGAAAATTTAGAAATTCAGTAGTAAATCATACGAATTCAAGGCATTCCATCGACCATCATTTCAGACAGAATTCATGTTCACGATCAAGTGTATGTTTACGCCCACTTTAAGTTCATGGTTATTTTCACTTTCACGTTTACGTCTCATTCGCAGTATGATGCTATTTTAGTTCATCTTTTATGCTATCTCATAATTTAAGCTGACGTTTGTGTTCATAACATTGTCCACGTTCAAGTTCGTGTGCCATTTCACGATACACGTTTCTCAGTTTATTATCGAATACGGTTACAGAAAGCTTGAGAAATCAGACTCAAGTTTAGCACAACTATTTCATAACCAGGCAGACGTTTCACATCTCCGGCCGTATCGTTTGGCATTCATTCCTCAGTCAGCATACGTTCATGATATGTTCTAGTATCACGTTCACAGTATGATTCACTTATCACATTCATGATATATATTCCATGCTCAGCGTTCCTCATATAATTATGAACCACATTCACAATCGCTCACGTAGCACGTTCACAATTGTTCACGTAGTTCGTCCCTATATGGTCCAGCAGCTTAATCAGAGATATAAATGTTGTCTTTTCAGGATAATTGTACGTACCGTTTCATGTATACTACATGCTATAGCTTATTCATTCAGGTTCAGAAAATCCTTCTTAAGTTTAGAACCAGAAACTATTCAGCATTATCAGGATAGGGTCATCAAGACCAAGATTTGTTCATTATGTTTAGACCTTTGAAGGAATCGTTTCGAGCGGGAAGCCACTCGAAATGGAGGAGTCCATCCGGACCTCTCATCCTTTTCCTTCAATAGATCCAGTTAAGTTCTTTTAGACATGTTACATTCCATGTTCTTTTCAGTAATGTCACATTCCAGGTTCACTTCAGTCATGTCAAGTTTATACCTATCAGCAGCATTATGTCTTAATTAGAAGACAAATTATCATTCAGCTTATTTGTCTTTCAGTTTACGTGTTCTTTCAGTTCTTATAACTTCATCAGCTTATTACCTTTAATTCGAGGACGAATTTCTCCTCTTTAGATGGGAAGAATTGTAAAACCCAGTATAGTGTATCCTTAATTCGGGGACGAATTATTTTTTTAGAGGGGAAGAATTGTAAAACCCGCTTTAAAAGTCCACGAACATTAATTACGTAGAATCACAACTTTAATTTAAACGTTCGTTAACTATTTATTCGGATAATAAATAACAGTATTAATTCAAGTATTACGCAATTATTATTTATTTAGGAAATAAATAATCCATTTCAAAATATATCACGAGGATTAATATATGAACATGTACGCAATGTTTTAAACCCACAAATATTAATTTCACGCAGTTCGAGCTTTAATTAAATGTTACAAAATTTTATTCGGAAAATAATTAATAAAAGACAAAAAATATTACGTAAGTAATTATACGTAAATATTTATTCAGTAAGTAAATAAATATTTTTTTGACACTTTATAACTATAAATAAAGCTAAGACATCATATAAGTAATAAATGGAAAAATTATATGCAGTTACGAAAGGATGAAGTTTTACTCATAGAATTGGTCAAATTGAAGCTATCGCATACCGAAAGTTTAGCCACTATAGGCTCATTTAAGCACCTATTATCACACACTTACGTTACGTATTATTTCCTTCTATACACATGCATCTCCAACATGTATCATAACCAATCACTTTCAAACAAGAGATTACATAAGCAATGTGGTTATATGATCACGCAAGACCTTTATTTTTGTGTTCGAGTTCAAGAGTCGTGTTTCTTGGTTCTGGTCTGAGGTTGGATCAAGGTTCGGGAGAACTAGTTTCGGTTCATGCGTAGTTTAAGGCTGTGATTCGTGATTGGTTAGAGTTTCAGGTTACGTTTAGCTTTTCGGTTAAATCTCGATTTTTGGGGTGGATCTTGTCTGGCTGAATCTTAGTCCGCAGGTTCTTGATTTGGTTTCGATCTTGTTTAGACTAAAGGTATATCTAAAACCTGTATTTTATTGCATTTGATTTAAAGTATTGGCACATTAAGATGTTAACAGTAGGATGTGCTATTTTTTTTACATATGAATTGAAAATGATAAAGTACATGTGCATGATATTGACATCAAGATTCAAACATAAACTTCTGCAACTAAAATGGAATAGAAATATGTAGTGGTAAGATGGGAAAATATGTAAACACTAGTATGAATTGATTAGTTTACAAGTCTGCTAACAAATATTATTATTATAATTAAAAAGGTCATTTGTTAACATGTGATTTTAAACCTTAACATGGTTCATTAGAAAGAAAACCCATATCTTATATATACTTTAATTTATATATGTCTGAGAAAATAAAACGTGATTGCTATGATCAAAAACTTCTTCAACAGTTTTTTTTAATATGTAGAGTACTAGAACGAAAGTCTCGGCATGTTCAGATCATATTATAGATATATAACGTCACATACTTGTAAAAATAATAGAACATAGTTGGTCATAAAAGTTAAAAGGATACCTTTGGAAACGTCAGGCCTTAAACAATACATATGGAAAATTGTTACGTATAAGTTGAATTTATAACTCGGTTTATTGAATATGCTAATGCTATTAAATAAACGAAATCATATAACAAAACCCGTAAAGTATGAGATCTATAAATTGTCATCGAAAGCTAAATATTAAGCGATCACAAACTCTTGTAGATCACATGAAGTTGGAGTAGTTCATTTTCATTATTCATCTCTCTCACTGCTTGCTGGATACAAGGTACGGATTTTCCGTCCTTTCGGTAAGGACTTCCTTTCGTATGCATGATTAGGATTCCCCGTCTGCAGCCAAATGTTTTCCCCAGTATGTGTTTAAGCTTATCAGTAATCATGTTAATAACTAAATAAACTGCCTGAGCATTATATACAAGCATGACTAGTTTATGTACTAGTTACGGAGGTACCGTAACCATGACACTAGAGGCACCGGTGTCGTGACTCACATGCAGGAGAGTGATATCCTGCATCGTCCCACTCATGTTCAGTTTGGCCATTTTATCAGTATGTTTAGTGGGGCGTATGGATGCATCCTAGGCTTATCAGTTTATAAGTTATCAGGGTGAATGTGGTGTGTGCTCTACATCCTTCACATTGGAGCTGATCCCTCCACCCAGCACAGTATTTAGAGGTCACCCCTCTACAGTTATTTAGAGGTCACCCCTCTATAGCATGACGAGGTCACCCCTCCAGTTATTCATGCACCGTTGTTACAACACATGACCTATATAAGCTCTGACAATTAAAATACAGTAAATGCATGTTTTCAGACTTAACAGATAATAGTTCAGCTTTATTAATTATAAATCAGACTTTACAGATTATATACAGACTTCCGCTGTAACTTTACTTATCAGTCTTACAGCTCCAGTATTTTATCATCTGTTTCATTTCAGTAATTCTTTATCAAGCTTTATATCCGTTCACTAAGCGTTATGCTCAGCTGTAGTTCCTTTCATGTTCTAACGGCAGGTACACCAGGACACTCTTAGGATTCTAAGAGCATGTGCATTTAGATGGAAGCTATCCAGACTTCTTACTTTATGCATTTCTTACATTATTCTGCTTATTTGGACATTGTTTAGTCCTTTCCTTCAGTATTTACTTTTCATGTTTTGAGCTTAGGTTGGATTACCGATGTTTGATTCCGGTATTTCTGTTATGGTCATTAAATGTTTTAGGACATTTACCTTATGCTTTGATGACACGCCATAAATACACGTAACGGTCCACTTATCCAAGTGGGGTGTTACAAAACAACCCTCAACCATTTTTAAAACTCTACTTATAGTCCCCGAGATTTGACCTAAAATCGAACACAAATTCGGATTATGTCGACTTCATCTCCCGGTACACGAAACTTCAAACTGACATAACTTTTGACTCGTTTGGAGTTAAAAGCTCTATCTTATACCAAAACAAAAGGTAAACATAATCTCTACGACTAAATTCTATAATAAAAATTTGGACATAAACTTAAAACCATGAAAAATAGCTTTAAATAATATGATTAAAAACGACACCCTAAAAATCACATTTCTACTTGTTTTTAATCCATTCTGTCAACTCCTAAGCCCTAATATCACCATTAAACTATCCTAAAACATCAACATCATCCTAAATCACTTGTATGGATCATCTCCATAAAAACCCATATCATAAACTCAACATGCATTCAAATCAAAACAACTAAAAATGATGTAAACATGTTCATAAACATAAACCCATACTCAAAATAAATCAATAATCAAAGACAAACAAACACCCCCTTTGCCGTGGGTTTTGGGGTCTAAAATCACCAAGAAAAATGTTTTCAAACTTGTTTAATTAATTAATTATCCATATAAACACTTGATTAACACATGCACATAGTTTAATTAGATCAAAACCCTCTTTTTAAAAATAATTTTTTTTGTAAGAATCAAATGGTTGCATGTATGATTTGAGTGGTTAAAAATACTTACAAAGCAATTATAAGATGTGGTCTATGATTGGTTTCTTCAAAACTTGAAAAAAAATTGTGGTGGTGGTGGCCGGCAGTAAAGAGAGAAGAAAGAGAGGGGTGAGATTTTTTTTGAAGTGAATAAATGTTGTGTGTGTTTTGGTTAGCCTTTTTGTAAAGTTAGGAGGGAGCAAAGTGAAACTTTTAACTATCTTTTGGCCTAAATGGCAAACAACTATTTAAATAGCGAGAATTTAACCCATTAGTCGTTTTTGAATTTTTGCGGGAGTCGGTCATCCCGGCTACTAAAAAATACTTCTAAATGGTTCAAACGCACACAAAATGGAATAAAACGGTTCCGACTCGACTTAACACACAATAAAAATAAAAAATTCGAAAAATCCAAATATCGATCAATCGATAATAAAAGATAAATTTTTGGCATCCGTCGGTATCATAATCTTCATCGGTTCCTCTTAAATCGTAAAACGTAAAGATTAAAACCTCCAACATTGGTTTCAAATTAAACCGTCACACTCATTACCAACAAAATTTCTAAAAATTTCAAAATATACATAAAATTGGATTAAATAATAATGTCGGTTTCTGGGATGTTACATTTTGTATTGCTAGTACATGAGGAGTAGAGTTGGATGCCTTGTCCTTTAACCCCTTTTCATAGTCAATGAGCATTGCATGCAAATCATTAACTGTCTTCCCCGTGCAATGCATATTATAGTTTCTAACAGAATCATTGAAGTCCTTGTTAAGGGACCTAGTGATCAAGTTGATAGCCATATTATGATCATAGGGTTGTCCTAGTGCAATGAGCTTTTCTATATAACCCCTCATCTCCATGTAATGTGCACTAACAGACTTTCTAGGAGTTTTATTGCAGCTATGCAAAGCATCTACTAAGTCGTAGATCTCCACAGATTGCGGCTTCTCGAACATAGCCTTGAGCTCATCAAGCATACGCTTAAACGAAAATAGCTCATACTTCTTTTGAAGTGGAGGATACATTTTCCCTAGCATTAAGCAAGCCACCTCCGAGTGGTTCTTAACATTAGTAGCGTGTTCAAGCCTTTGCGCTTCAGAAGCTCCTTTAGCAAGATCCTCTGGATAAGAAGTGGTCAAGATATCAATAGTACCCGCTACTCTCAAGACAATTCTTAGTGAGCGGTACCAATCATTTAAGTTTGGGCCAGTAAGTTCAGGACGATCGAAAAACATTTTGAACGCAAAACTTATAGTGTTAATGCCGGGTTGAGCCATTTCTACATAAGTTAATTCAAATATTAGTATTTTCGATAATAAAATACTTTTAAGAAATTAAATTCCCCCGGTTTATCAACCATAGTATTTTCCTTGAATCCTAAAACATATATTGACATAGATACATTACATCAGTTGATCATCTAGTAATGAGTACCCAACATAGTGACTTGTCGAACAATTCAAATGACAAACAATTTTCAATTTCTAGATATTTAAGGGATTTACATTGCCAAGAAAACGTTTTGCATTGTAAACATGTGTCATCTCTTTTGAATGCCTTAAGTTTCCAGATTTCATTGAGTAACTTAATTAAGTCGTCTAACCTGAATAACGTAAAACCATCATACGAATTCTCATTCTACGAAAGTTATCTCTTCATTACAACATCGTCCAAAAATCTCATTTGATGACGTAGTAATTTCAAGTGTTCGTTAATTAGATAGCATTCGACATAAATTTTTAAGGGTATACATTTGATGTCAAAATCAATGTATGGAGAAGCATGCATACAACTCCATAGCATAAGTATAATAGAACATTTTGTAAACTTTTTCACGAGACTAAATTTCTACATAAATTATGTTGAGGTATTGGTTTTACCAATCAAAGAATTTACCCACAACTATTCACAACATACTTACGGCTTAAGCACAAAGCAATAACCTTATTCATTGTGATTTCGGATGTGAATTTATGGTAAATTAACCTTAAGGTATAATTCAAATAATAATCGTAGGTAATTTCAATTTGACGCACAGGCGAGCCGGGAATTTGGTCAGCGACTAAAGGCTTAACACCTCCTTCCTTAACCGGGTACATGACCAGCGGTACGTTATACCCACTTTATAGTTTGTCAAAAAGAGTAGGCCGTTAGATTATTATTACAATTCAACAATCAACGTAATTCTACGTAATTCAGATCTCAAATAAATATTGATTTTAATATGATTTAGTCCATATTTGTTTATCTTAAAAAAACCCTTGTTTACAACAAATCATACAATTTTAACATAAACAAGTAAAAAAAATGAAATCATAAACACATAATAACAATTTATATGTATGATAAATAAATCAAATAGCCATATGCATACGATTTATTCAATAACCTTTAGATCTAGGTTTTTATATTCATATAAAGTCTTCCATAATTCAAGATTTATTGAATCAAATAAAGCAAGTAACACATACAATCATATAAACATACGATTTTACGATCCATAAAAACATGCACGTTCATCATGGATCCACCCAAATCTTTTAAGAATTAAATCTCTTCGGATCGTAACCTTTAATTTACATGGCATAAAAATTAATCATGCATTTTAATCTAAAATTATACAACATGTAATTAGGGTTTCAAAAAAAATTCTTTTTATTTTTTTATAAAATTCGGCCAAAACCCTAATTTTAAAAAACAAAACCCTAATTTTTAAGAAAACCTAAAAACATGTAGTTTTAACTCAAAACAATTACTTAGTTAAAAAACTTTAGATTTTCGATAATTATAACATGTTAAAACGACTTTGATACCACTGAAGGTTTTTATAGTTCATAACAATTACACAAAACCCTAAACGAGATCAAAGCACACATATAGCGGAAGCGATTTAACAAGATCATAATAAAAAATTATAATTAATCGAATTAGGGTTACATACCTTTTAGCTAAAGCAAATCCACAAGATAAAGAATGAATCACTAATTAGGGTTTATAACGAACATCACCAAGATATAGTCTAAAGTGAGACTGTATTACGTTCTTGTACACACGTAATACAATGAGCTAACCGTGATTCTAGCACGTGTAAACCGAGCTTCTATGCTTGTGGAAAATCTACCGAACAACCCTAGAGAGAGCTAGGACTAGATTATAAGCAAAATCGAAAGAACAAGAAAACCAACCGAAACCCCTTTGTGGTTTCTTGTGCGATCGACCAAAAGGAAAAGAGAAGGGAGGGATAAAAAATTATGAAGGCTATGGGGTTGTTTATATAGGCTTAGGAAACATGATTTCCAAGCAAAATAAATAAGGCAAGTTTCCTCTTCCTTCCCCATTCGTGTAGCCGACGGTCGACACCCCTATATGGGGTGTTCCAAAACCTTCTTTTCTTCTTCCATTTATTCCACAACGCTCGTTAATACTTAACTCTTAATTATTTAACGGTCGTTAAAGTCATAGCTCAGTTTAAATTACTAAATATAATAAATATATTAATTTAATAAATTAACTCTTTACATATTGAGTGCAATCCCGTAATCTCGAGTCCGATCCCGTCACACAACTATTTAATATAAGTCTATAAATGTAACACCCCCAAATTTATACAACTTAGTACAGCGGAAGACTAGTTGGTGTTACGGGATAGCACATTACTCACATCATAGACAACGCATAAAAATCGCGTCGTTTAATAATAAATCATTTCCATTCATAAACATCAAAGTTACATCGGTCCCAAGTCATTATATTTCATACAAAGTTTTACAAAGTATTTGAATGGAAAATATAGTTTAGGTGCGGGCCATGAATTCTTGTCGTCTTCCCGAGAATTACCTTCAAGTACCTGAGATAAGACATGTTAAAAGAAAAGGTCAGCGATAACGCCGAGTGAATTCATAGAGTTTAATAAATTGCATCAGTATAACTTTGGTATAAAATTAGTACCAAAAATCAATTCGTACAAATCATTTTAATAGGCCGTAAAATAGCCAAAATCATTTTATACAAATCTTTATAATAGGCCATAAAATAGCCAAAGTCATTTTATATAAATCCTTATCGAAAATCATAATATAGGCATTTGCCTTAAAAATCATTGTACGAGCCAATGTCGTAAAAACATCATACAATACGTCTTATGACGTTGTATAAAATCAAATAAAAACCGTTATATGAATATGGTTATGAAAACCAAAATACAATCATAATATCAATAGTATGACCCAGTATTGCTAGTCAGGCAATACATCGTAATTCGGAGCGTCCAGTAATAATTTGGTGATTGGATTATTATAAGCCGCATGACATTGTTACCTTACTAAAACCAAAACGGGTAGCTAACCCGATACCAATTTTGCCCATCTAAAGTAGCGTGTCGTCACAAAGGGCACGCTATGAAAATCTTCTCATACATTAATTCGCTTACCAATCAATGTGGCACGACGGGGATCAACCGTCAAGGCGCGAACTGGGGTGATCGTCCCCAAATAGTACTATTAAATGTATAAGCGTCTACCAACTCCCGGTAGTTCACAATTCATGCTAATGGGACTTTTAGTGACATAACCTAACTTTAATAATCCATTTTTATATCATCTATCGGGTCCTTTAATCATTCATAGGGTCATACAATCGGGTCATTCAATCATTCGGGTCCAAAATCAATAAACAAACAATCGGGACGAATGGTGTCCAAACTTTTATAAAAACTAACATGTTATCTCCCTCGCGGGTTTATAAAGCATTTATAAAACATTTAAAGGAGTGCGAGGCTATGAACTCACGTTGATGTGGGAAGGCGGGTTATCGGCAACTCGGACGTACGGTACGTGCTTCAATCACGGAAACCTAGACAAATAATACTCGTCTTAGACTCATGTCCAATGACTTTATAAAAATACCAATTATGTATACATATGATGATTATATATATATGATGATCAAGTGGGTTTACATATCCTCATTTACTCATCTTAGTGTTATATGTCGATAACGTTCATACTAGTTTACTAGTTTTGCCTTTTTACGTGTTTTGAGTCCAATCAACTTATTATAAGTTCTTTAACTTATTTTAATCCATTTTGTACCTATATTATAAGTATGTATACTTTCAAGTTGGGCCTAAATGGGTTAAGCCCAAATAATTCTTTTTACAAGTTTTTATCTTATTAAGTCCAATTATTAGTCCAATACGTTTATTTAGCTCGTAATTGTCCGTAATTCTTATAGTTCGGGTTTTATCGGTTTTTGCTTGTCTTAGTTACTTATACATCAGTATACAATTTTTATAAACTTTACATTAGACGGGTTTGGTCGTCTAAGTTTTATTTGATGAAAAACGTTAATTTCACGGCAATAGCCGAAAAAGTCGTAAAAATCAAGTTTATAGTTTTTATTACTTATAAATATTATTTTTACCACCATTTATCTAATTTACCCATTCAATTAACCTTTTATACATTTATATAATTAAGTTCTATAAGTTAGTGGGTTTATATCTTACATTTTATAAATTATAAAGTGAGTGCTTATATAATAATAATAAACATTATTTCCAAAAATCTGATTTTTAACTTCACATTCACCATTTTTATCATATCTAGAGTTCTACAATGACTTAGAAGCTCAAATTTTTATCACATAAACTAAATGATATGTGCTACATTTAACTCTTCTATAGCTACTGTTGAATCATCCTTTAAGTATTTTCTAAAAATCGTCCAAAACAGTAACTTCAGATTTATACCCTAAACTTGTTTTGATCATATCTCACTCATTATTTTGATTCCATTGCATGGCCAACTCTCACATGTGTACAAGACATTTAGATTACTGTAAATGGATCCCACTCCATTATTTCATCAGTTCATAACATGTTTACTTACTGTTTTATACAGCCATCAAATTTAACCAAGATTTTAACCTTGTTTCTTATGGTTTTTCACCTTTTTATCCATGATTATCAACAACAAATCCCCACATAACATTTTTATCATCATATAATCATCATAAATATATACAATAGGAAATAAAATACATGTTTACATAATCAAAATAACAAGAAGTTGAGGAGGACAATCTTTATACCACCAAGTTGATGTTGGTTGTGATTTTTGACAGGGTTTTTGATGGAGAAACTTGTAGACAACCATGACCATCTTCAAGACCACCATGCTCCATGAGAACCTTGTGGGAAATCAGCCCTCCTACTCCATGAAAACTCCTCCTTGGATGTTATAAGCACCACCAATCAATAGGGTTTCAAAGGGGCTTCAACATATGTAGAGATAACATAGGATTCCATGGTTAATTTTTGATCAAATGAGGGTGTTGTGGGAGAAAAGTGGGACGGCATAGATGAGTGAGAGAGAGAGAGTTGTGAGTTTTTGAGTAGTTTGCATGTAAGAAATGAGTAGCTAGTTTGTGTGCTAGTGGTTTTTGGTTTGGTTTGGTGGAAAGCTTACATTGTAAGCTTAGACATGTGTATGTTTTTAGCTAGAAACTTGCCACCATTTGACACATAGAGAATGTGTTGGCCGGTTTTGGAGTGGGGTGGGACAAGTGTCCCACTTGTCTCATCCCATTTATTTACGGGTACTTCTTGATTCTAGTTTCCTCGATTTGCGTGCCCTCGGGTCGTTTTACGAAAAACGTTTTATAAATTATGAATCACCGTCACAAAACGAATCCAATAAAAATTGTCTCATCAAAAACGGAGTTCGAAAACGTAAATACGTAATCCTAAGGTTTCCGGTTTAGTCGTAAAGGACGTTAAAATAAAATCGTAAGTCCTAGTCTCTTCTCGTAAATTTGTGAGTTTATGAACTAACACAAATTTAAAACTCCAAATTAATATTTACGGATAAATTTATTTTCTGAAATGTCGGACTGTCACCAAGGACGGTGTATGTAAACGTAAGCACGTAACGTTGAATCCTTCGGTTTAGACGTATTCGATGCTACTCCAAGACGTAAATCCAAATTTCTTCCCAAAAATATGTGAGTTCATATTGTAAATTGTTTTTAAATAATATTGAGAATAAATATCAATCGTAAATTGACGGATTGTCACAGCATTTACCCCTAAACAGGATCTTTGTCCTCAAAGATCATCTTACCTTACTACTCGCTTCTTATAGAGTTAAAGCCATGTGGGTATTTCCTCCACATTTGGTCTTTTCTCACAAGTGCAATTACAATACGCGAGTTTCATCAAACATAACTACGGGAATAAGATCAGGCTTAATGTTGACTTACTTTCTCTATCCATGTTGTTCATGGGTTTCTGATGAATGCAACTTTTCGCCGATCTAAGCTCTATTAAGAATAATCAGAATTTCACTTGATAGATATTCCATCAAGTGCGATTTACGAAACATAATTCACGCGGTTCTTGAAGTCCTAGGGTAGATCCAGCTTATATGCCTTTCAATCCCAACTTTTACATCATCTTAATGGTCCCAAACGACGGGGACTTATATCCCATGATTTGTCAGATCATGAATTCATTTTTCCAAGTTTAAAAATTATGGCATAACTTCGCTACCCGTTTGGCACTTCAAGATCTACTTTTCACATTCACATAACCTCTTGCCTATTACCGGCTGTCAATAATCAAATCCTAATTTCAACAATCATTTCAGATTTCACGGGTCGGGTATTTTGCAGGGATAGGTTCGCCATCATAGGAAACCTTAAACCTAAAAGACATGTCCAACTCACAATGGGTGTATGTCGGATGTCTTCATCTCAACTCCTGCTTACAGATGCTCTAAGATTCAGATCCTAACAAGATTCGATCACGATCCTAATACGATAATTATTAATGATAATCTCTCCAAAGGAAAACGATTATACCGTCTATTACCAAAGGTCAATCATTCAAACATAAAACAGCACTTAGATTACTTTGTATCGTTACTTTACCTCGTCCCTTCGATTTGGGGTGGTACATAGTACTCTCATCAAGGTTCGTTCTCAATGATTTCTGAGCAAATCTCTAGAAATTCGATGCGAAGCGAGGATCTTGATATAGATGATCGATACAGGCATGATATGTTTACATAACTCTTTTGCATTTATCATTAACGGGAATGATATTAGCAGATTTGCTCAGTCTGTCGACGATGACCCAAATCGAATTAAATTCAGATGATGACCTTTGCAATAGCTAGACGTTTACTAATGTAAGAGGCGATGTCTGCCTTCATAATTGCCATCAGTACAACTTCTTCAGACAAAGATACTTTTAGTCAAAAATGACATACATATAATACTTATACTTACAAATTCCAACATAACTATATCTCATAATCCTCCAGATTTAGATAATCACAAGTGGTCTTTAAAATATTTAACGCTATCAACTTCTCAATTTTAATGATTCATATTAGTCGTGAATCCTCTTTTATAATCTACATTATCCTTTTTACAAACATCGTTTATTTTTATATCGTTCAGCAATTTATTTTGCACCTTCATTATTAAGGAACATGTCCTAACTGGTTCTTTATCTTTTCTACATAATGCGTCGGTATCTACATTCACTTCTCATGATGATATTATTATCATGTCCATCATTCACTCAGGCATTCTTTCTATATTATGCGTCAGTAATTACGTTCACCTTCCTGATGAAATAAATATCACAATCGTATTTATTCAAAATTCTTTCTTCATATCTTCTAAGTCTCAGTTTAATTTCAGCTATCATTTTTATCCGTTTTTCTCAATCCATCGTCTATAGCGTCGATAATTATTATAATTAATTAAATATTAAATATTCAATTTTTATGAAATGTAAACGTAAAAGTTTTTAAATTTCTTAGTTCGATCAATTATATAAAATGTTCAAAAATAATTTGAATTTAATTAACAAGATTTTTGTTGATTTATCGAAAATATTTAATAAGATTCGTAAATGTTCGAAAAACCTTTGTTTATACTTTGGTCAAAGTTTCCTTAGTTGAAAAGTAAAAATCGTCGTTTCAAATTTTAAGTCATGGTTTAAATGGTTTTCGTCAATTCTTTTTAAGTTATTTGGAGGTATACACAAACATTTACCCCTAAACAGAAGTTTAGTTAAATGGTTTGTGTATAAGGGAATAATCCCTTTTAAAATCCTTTGTTAAATCATTTGTCAAAACATATTTCCATTTCTTTTTGGTAAAATCCAAAGTCTTAAAAGGGCTCTTAATTTTCGAAGAGTCTATATGCATATATCTTACCGTCATTAATCCAATGGTCATTTCATGTAAAGGATTAAGTCTTTAATCTCATGTTAATTGTTCAAGATACAGGTTTTAATTGTTCGGCCAATTCAGGGCAATCTATAAATAATTATTAACTCATACTTATTCTTATATACAAACAATTGGTCCTTAATGATCGCAAGCATGAATTTATCAAATTACAGCCTACACACGTGATTCACCGAATTTATGAATACTACATGTGCATTAGTCAATCAAACGACATCATGTGAAACTCATAATGTTCATTACAAGTACCGGATGTAGTGATTGGAATAGATAATCTTTTTCGCAGATGCGAAGTTGATGATAACCATGCCACGGATCAAATCTTAAAAACCTTGTAAATGATCGAACAAATCTTCCATTTCGAGTTATGGATATCGTTTTCGATTGTCAATTTACTCAGTCACGGTAATCTATAAATATAAGGAAAGATAACACCATAGCTCTTCAGGATGACAGGCTTGGTATAATAAAATCTTTCTCCGACAACTTTCTCAGTTGTACGGTAATTCCTTTAATTTAGATGGTGCTGACGTACAGTGCACAAGCCACAAGTACAGCACCGGGAATATAATCAATACCAAATTCAACTTGCTTTAATGACGAAAGTTTAGGTAGTTTACCAATAAATACCTCCTAAAGTTTCAGATAACATAAACATCTTTTAATACCTTCATGTTTAGTTCTTTCTAGATTATAATATCTATGACTAATTCACAACCATTCGTGGTATAATTTTAAGTCTAATGCAGGATATGGTCATCCATCAAGAATTATTTAGATCACTTTTGATAATCAACATCTTATCCTTTGGGGAATTCTACTCGAGTTCCCATCAATTAAGACAATGTCGTCATGTTATAATCAATCAATCCATTCTACTGGCACTATCAACTTTCCAGTTTCATTGCCGTCGATAAGATGTGAACTTCTCAAAAGACTAATAATAACTCATAATCCTTCACAATTCAAGGGTATCTGGAGACGTAACTAACCTTAAAAGAGTAAGGTCAACGCATAATCTACACGAGAGAATTTCAAATCAGGTACAAACGAAAACATTTAACGAATATGAATATATTCCATGTTTTCATAATTTGAGTACGCATTCGAAAGCTCCTCGGATCGTTACCCAGGTCAGTCAAATGAAATCAAATCATAAGAAATGATAAGAACGTCAATACATCCAGTCGGGTATCAACACTCGGTAATCAGATACTTTTCCTAAGAATCTCACTACGGGAGAATTTGACAAGAAAGAATTGTCAATTGTCAAATAACACAATTTCCACAAATGAGTAAATTCAACTCAGAAGAATAGATGCTACAGGCACATATGTAGGTGTCCCTAACACTATGTCCCTATTTTGCACTTCTTGCAGATCTCATTAAAATTTAATCTTTCACAATCCTCACAGAAAATGTAGTATTTATTCATTAGTTTTATGGTGACTACTAATCAGTCTTGCATAGTCCATTCCAAATTGTATGTAGGCGCGCAACTATATACAATTTCAAGATTAACGATGCAATACTCAGTTCATCAAAATTTTATCATCCATGTTTATAGTAAAATCATTTTCATGCTTAATTCTTAGATAAGAATCAAAATAAATTTACAAAGATTTTCCTTGTTATGAAAACAATTAAGTTTTCCAAGGTATTTCATAATCAACTTTATTTCGATAACAATCACTTAAAAATCTCACTTTGAATAATCCTTATTGTGATGAAAATTAAATTTTCTCAAAGGATACCGTTTTAACTTTATAAAAACAATGAGTGATCTGCAAAAGAGTGATGAAAGCTTGTTCACCAAGAATTAACTATGATATGATAGGAATGAGCTTAGCCAAACAATCATGAGGTTCATGACTTCGATGGCACTCAAGAATACAAGAGAATAATTCACAACGTAACTCAATTCGAGATGAGTACTTGTTTAATGGTTGCATCACTAATGCGATCATTAGAAAGAAGCAAGAAAAGATAGATAACATCGATACATGTAGAATTTAGCAATCAAAGGTAGTCTTTTTCATTAATCACAAACAAGTAAAAATTGTACCGTAACACATTACGTGTCACTTATGTCATACAATTCTCGGAACTCATCCTACCAACTGATATCTCAGTTAAGTTAGGGATTTTTAAAAGATACCACAATGAATACTAATCTACAAGAGTCATTAGGTGTTCCACATGTCCCAGAAGATCCATCGGTCTCAATTCAGAAGAAGATTTCTTCAATTTATTTCTTGGGCACTGGGCATCCTCATCATTGGACAATGGCCTAGGAACAACCTTTAACACGAACCTACAATCATTTAAATCCTTATTATTCAATCACAAAACTTAACGACTTCTATTAATAATCTCATATTCCATATAGGTTAAGTTTCACTTTATTCAAGTTTCATCAAATTTTATACTCAATTCGATATTCTACCTCATTCTCCAATACTTACAACCTTATTCTTCGGCCTTGTAAAGGCAATACAATCTCAATATGAATCAACACTTAATTTCCAATCCTATTAGCTCTTACAACAATAATTATCAAATGAGTCATTAATATGAAATGACTTGATCATTCAACTAGACTTCTCGGAAAGGTATTAGTGGCATGAGGCTTTTGGGTAATGGTTCCAATAACAGCCTCAAGTGCAACATTCACCCTTTCGATTTCAATTTAAGAATTGGATGACAACGAATCAGATGACATCTTTCCAGGTGATAACGTTTTGTCAAACTCCACTCTATAAGGAAAGATCGTCATGACATCGATATCAGATTTAATCTCGCCAATTCTTTTTCAATATCATAATCAACTAATATCTACATTTCTACGAATATCAACCAGTTGTTGGCATCATAAATATCCACAACTTGGTTTAGATCTTGGATATCTAGAATTCCTACAAGAATAGCTTCGATTAATTTACTAGGGGATTTAGGGTTTCTTGTGACAATCGACGTCGTATAAATACCTCGTATAAAAATCAAAATAATCATCAAACAATCATGTAATAAAATTACATCATATATATATATAATCCAAGTTATATATATATCTTAAAATAACACTTCTCAGTCTTGGCCTTGTCGGTATCTCGGGAATTCTTCGGCACCGTTATAGTCAAAAGATTTTTAGACATTTTTAGAAAAATGTTTATAGTTAAAAGATTTTGAAAAGTTTTATTCAAAACCTTGGTTTTAAAAATCTTTCGTTCTCTATAACGAGAGCTCTGGTACCAAACTGTAACACCCCCAAATTTATACAACTTAGTACAGCGGAAGACTAGTTGGTGTTACGGGATAGCACATTACTCACATCATAGACAACGCATAAAAATCGCGTCGTTTAATAATAAATCATTTCCATTCATAAACATCAAAGTTACATCGGTCCCAAGTCATTATATTTCATACAAAGTTTTACAAAGTATTTGAATGGAAAATATAGTTTAGGTGCGGGCCATGAATTCTTGTCGTCTTCCCGAGAATTACCTTCAAGTACCTGAGATAAGACATGTTAAAAGAAAAGGTCAGCGATAACGCCGAGTGAATTCATAGAGTTTAATAAATTCCATCAGTATAACTTTGGTATAAAATTAGTACCAAAAATAAATTCGTACAAATCATTTTAATAGGCCGTAAAATAGCCAAAATCATTTTATACAAATCTTTATAATAGGCCATAAAATAGCCAAAGTCATTTTATATAAATCCTTATCGAAAATCATAATATAGGCATTTGCCTTAAAAATCATTGTACGAGCCAATGTCGTAAAAACATCATACAATACGTCTTATGACGTTGTATAAAATCAAATAAAAACCGTTATATGAATATGGTTATGAAAACTAAAATATAATCATAATATCAATAGTATGACCCAGTATTGCTAGTCAGGCAATACATCGTAATTCGGAGCGTCCAGTAATAATTTGGTGATTGGATTATTATAAGCCGCATGACATTGTTACCTTACTAAAACCAAAACGGGTAGCTAACCCGATACCAATTTTGCCCATCTAAAGTAGCGTGTCGTCACAAAGGTCACGCTATGAAAATCTTCTCATACATTAATTCGCTTACCAATCAATGTGGCACGACGGGGATCAACCGTCAAGGCGCGAACTGGGGTGATCGTCCCCAAATAGTACTATTAAATGTATAAGCGTCTACCAACTCCCGGTAGTTCACAATTCATGCTAATGGGACTTTTAGTGACATAACCTAACTTTAATAATCCATTTTTATTTCATCTATCGGGTCCTTTAATCATTCATAGGGTCATACAATCGGGTCATTCAATCATTCGGGTCCAAAATCAATAAACAAACAATCGGGACGAATGGTGTCCAAACTTTTATAAAAACTAACATGTTATCTCCCTCGCGGGTTTATAAAGCATTTATAAAACATTTAAAGGAGTGCGAGGCTATGAACTCACGTTGATGTGGGAAGGCGGGTTATCGGCAACTCGGACGTACGGTACGTGCTTCAATCACGGAAACCTAGACAAATAATACTCGTCTTAGACTCATGTCCAATGACTTTATAAAAATACCAATTATGTATACATATGATGATTATATATATATGATGATCAAGTGGGTTTACATATCCTCATTTACTCATCTTAGTGTTATATGTCGATAACGTTCATACTAGTTTACTAGTTTTGCCTTTTTACGTGTTTTGAGTCCAATCAACTTATTATAAGTTCTTTAACTTATTTTAATCCATTTTGTACCTATATTATCAGTATGTATACTTTCAAGTTGGGCCTAAATGGGTTAAGCCCAAATAATTCTTTTTACAAGTTTTTATCTTATTAAGTCCAATTATTAGTCCAATACGTTTATTTAGCTCGTAATTGTCCGTAATTCTTATAGTTCGGGTTTTATTGGTTTTTGCTTGTCTTAGTTACTTATACATCAGTATACAATTTTTATAAACTTTACATTAGACGGGTTTGGTCGTCTAAGTTTTATTTGATGAAAAACGTTAATTTCACGGCAATAGCCGAAAAAGTCGTAAAAATCAAGTTTATAGTTTTTATTACTTATAAATATTATTTTTACCACCATTTATCTAATTTACCCATTCAATTAACCTTTTATACATTTATATAATTAAGTTCTATAAGTTAGTGGGTTTATATCTTACATTTTATAAATTATAAAGTGAGTGCTTATATAATAATAATAAACATTATTTCCAAAAATCTGATTTTTAACTTCACATTCACCATTTTTATCATATCTAGAGTTCTACAATGACTTAGAAGCTCAAATTTTTATCACATAAACTAAATGATATGTGCTACATTTAACTCTTTTATAGCTACTGTTGAGTCATCCTTTAAGTATTTTCTAAAAATCGTCCAAAACAGTAACTTCAGATTTATACCCTAAACTTGTTTTGATCATATCTCACTCATTATTTTGATTCCATTGCATGGCCAACTCTCACATGTGTACAAGACATTTAGCTTACTGTAAATGGATCCCACTTCATTATTTCATCAGTTCATAACATGTTTACTTACTGTTTTATACAGCCATCAAATTTAACCAAGATTTTAACCTTGTTTCTTATGGTTTTTCACCTTTTTATCCATGATTATCAACAACAAATCCCCACATAACATTTTTATCATCATATAATCATCATAAATATATAAAATAGGAAATAAAATACATGTTTACATAATCAAAATAACAAGAAGTTGAGGAGGACAATCTTTATACCACCAAGTTGATGTTGGTTGTGATTTTTGACATGGTTTTTGATGGAGAAACTTGTAGACAACCATGACCATCTTCAAGACCACCATGCTCCATGAGAACCTTGTGGGAAATCAGCCCTCCTACTCCATGAAAACTCCTCCTTGGATGTTATAAGCACCACCAATCAATAGGGTTTCAAAGGGGCTTCAACATATGTAGAGATAACATAGGATTCCATGGTTAATTTTTGATCAAATGAGGGTGTTGTGGGAGAAAAGTGGGACGGCATAGATGAGTGAGAGAGAGAGAGTTGTGAGTTTTTGAGTAGTTTGCATGTAGGAAATGAGTAGCTAGTTTGTGTGCTAGTGGTTTTTGGTTTGGTTTGGTGGAAAGCTTACATTGTAAGCTTAGACATGTGTATGTTTTTAGCTAGAAACTTGCCACCATTTGACACATAGAGAATGTGTTGGCCGGTTTTGGAGTGGGGTGGGACAAGTGTCCCACTTGTCTCATCCCATTTATTTACGGGTACTTCTCGATTCTAGTTTCCTCGATTTGCGTGCCCTCGGGTCGTTTTACGAAAAACGTTTTTATAAATTATGAATCACCGTCACAAAACGAATCCAATAAAAATTGTCTCATCAAAAACGGAGTTCGAAAACGTAAATACGTAATCCTAAGGTTTCCGGTTTAGTCGTAAAGGACGTTAAAATAAAATCGTAAGTCCTAGTCTCTTCTCGTAAATTTGTGAGTTTATGAACTAACACAAATTTAAAACTCCAAATTAATATTTACGGATAAATTTATTTTCTGAAATGTCGGACTGTCACCAAGGACGGTGCATGTAAACGTAAGCACGTAACGTTGAATCCTTCGGTTTAGACGTATTCGATGCTACTCCAAGACGTAAATCCAAATTTCTTCCCAAAAATATGTGAGTTCATATTGTAAATTGTTTTTAAATAATATTGAGAATAAATATCAATCGTAAATTGACGGATTGTCACAATAAACTTTCACCAACTGCCGGGCAACCGCAAAAATAGGGCGGCGGTGGTTATGATGTTCTAACAACCGAGAGCCTTGGCCTCGGTGGGGTGTGTTTGATTGGCAGTTGAAACGGTAAGGTCTCGGTGGTGTTTGTTGTTCGAGAAGCTGAGCACCCAAGGGTGTCTCGGTGGTGGTTGTTTGGCTCGGCACAGGGGGTGTTTGGATTTATTTATTTAAATCGGCTTACTTACGAATTATTTAAATTGGACTTAATTACCATGGGCTTATTGTTATTTAACTTAATTAGAATGTTCTTATTAAAATTCACAGCTTAATTTATAATTAATTATAAATCCATGACATATTATGAATTAATAATTAATTATAGATCAATGACATATTATTAATTATTAATTAATTATAAATTCATGACAAATTAAAGTTATTTATTAATTTAGAGTTTATTAATATTTGACTTATTTAAATCATGACTTATTAATATAATGCTTATAATTAACCATGGCTTAATAATTCATGACTTATATGCTTATTAAGATTAGACCAAGTTATATGTGCTTATTGAGTAATTGGCTTATTTAATATACTTATTGGAATCGACTTATTTGATTAAAAGATGTTACACGATTTAAACAAGTTAAATTACCTACATATATTAATTGAGCTTGTTACTATTTATGGAAACCTGCTATTTTTAGAAAGTTAGTATATATAGAAATCTGCTTTTGGAAAGTTACTATATATAGAAACCTACTATCTATGGAAAGTTACTAATTATGGAACTATCAAGTATAATAACACAAGAATCATGAAATACATTAATCAAGAAACATAAACGTATAACACTAAGGAAGACAGGATATACCATGAACGAGTAACTCAAGCAATGAACAAGTATCTTATACCATGAACAAGCAACTCATACACGTCCTTTATCATGTAGCTCACGTGAAGCCGGAGTACTACTTTCCGCAATTCATCTCTCACCGATTACTGAACACAAGGTACAGATATTTCCTCCTTCAGTAAGGACATTCTTTTCTATTCATGATTAGGATTTCCCGTTTGCTATGCCACATGTTCTCTCCAATTTCATGTTATAGAACTTTTCATGTTTGCCATGCTCTCAGTATTATTTTATTTTATGACCCACGTTTTGCCCGAGCTATATACATACATGACCATGATTTACATGATTTACCACCTTGATATGGAGGTACCATGACCATGACATATGAGGCACCTGTGTCATGACTCTTCCGTGACGAGAGTGATTTCTCGCGGCGTCCCTTCATGTTACACGTTATATTACAAGTTGGCCATTATTATTATTATGGGGTTATGGGTGCATCCTAGTTTTCATGTTTACACGTACAGGGTGATTGGTTTGGTTTATGCTCTACATCACATCACATTGGAGCTGATCCCTCCACCTAGGTTACTATTATTAGAGGTCACCCCTCTATTGCACGAAGAGGCAGCCCCTTTATTTATTCATGCACACGTTGATGATATTATTATGCATGACATGTTATGACCGATATTAGCTCGTGGGCATTTACTTAGATTACATGTACAACTCAAGATCTTTCAGTTATCCTTCATGTTTCATAAATTATCTCCCAGGTTTACTCAGGACATGCACGTTATTTGTGCTACATCTCATGTTTATTACTCATGTTACAATTATTCTTATCATGTCATTATATCCGTTCACTGAGCGTATTGCTCAACCATATTTTCTTTTCATGTATCATACGGCAGGTACCTAAAGACAATAATCGAGCTTTGAGAGTATGTGCTTAGGATGAGAGCTACCTTAGACTCCTTTCCTTTTGCATATAAATACTTATGCTTGGTTGGAAACATATTTTATCCTTTCTACTTCATTTACTTTATGCATGCTTATGTTGGGAGCCGATGTTTGATTCCGACTTTCCTGTTGGTCTTTTATGTCTTTATAATGTTATGCCTTTATTATGCTTTGATGACACGCCATGATTATGACATAACGGCCTCCTTGTTAAAGTGGGTCATTACAATTATGGTATCAGAGCCAGGTTTCGACCTGTAGGTTCTAAAACTTAACCTGTGACTAGTGGGTAGTCACCAAGATCTTCCTAAATCGATGTTTGTTATCTTCCATGTATTGATATTTTCCGTATTATTTTTTATTCTTATTCATGATATTTCTTGAAGTTTCGACTAGTGTGGATTGAACCATAGTCGTTCATACTTATTCACATGTCCTTCTTTTAGAACTTTGACTGGTATGGGTTGAACCATAGTCGTCCATACCTAGTCACATGTTTAATTCTTTTCTTGAATTTTGACTAGTGCGGGTTGAACCATAGTCGTCCACACTAGTTATTATCAGATTTTGCTTTATTATGTTTTCATGTTTCTATAATTTAATTTCATGTTTCTAACCGATTAATCATTTACTTCCTTTGAAATTGTTAGATGGTTAACATACGTACCGATGTTGGGCTTGTTGCAGCTGTTTAGGCAGCTTGGCAGACTATGCTTCCATAGATTCGCAATTAGATCCGCGAAGAGTTTCGCGCTGCACCATCTAGTTCAGGTGGAAATCCTCCACCAGTCACTATTCATACTTGGCTTTAGCGTTTCAACAAGAAAAAGCCTCGTTCATTCGAGAAGGCAACAACTCCTGTAGACGCGTAGAATTGGATCTCCTACATGGAGAAGATATTTGATGCTATGGGCTGTGATGAGATTTACAAGGCAAGGTTAGCTATTTATAAGTTTGAGGGTGATGCATTAGCTTGGTGGAAGGCCTACAAGCAGGCCAAAGGAGGAGAGACATGGCTCATCATTGTGACATGGACACAATTCAAGGAGCTGTTCTATCTTCAGTTTTTTCCTCGAGCTGAGTAATAAGTGTGAAAACACTTATCCTTTTACCACTTATTTCCAATAATAACAAGACCAAAACGTGTATTTTATGTCGTAAAAGTCGGAATTATGCGTTGTTTGTGTTTTTATTGTGTTTCAGGATAAAAATATGAAAAAGAGAGAAAACACGGGCTTTCACGGGCTTTTATCGAAGAAAAAGACAAAAGACGAAGTCAAAAGATCAAAAGTGCAAGAAGAACGGAAGTCAAAGGCCTATTCTGAAGATTTATCGAAGAAAAAGTCTAAAGACGGAAGTTTAACACAGTCGAAGAAACAAGTCTACTAAAAGAAGAAAATTAGAAGACAAGTTCAAGTTATTATTCGACTAATCCCGAGACAAAGTCGAGAAAGCAAGTTATTTAAAAGACGAGAAGAAAGAGAAAAGGAAACAACACACCACACCATCCCCTCTCCTATAAATACCCTCCTAATGTTTCATTAAGAGGGTGTTAGCTAGTCTTCATTTTTCTTTTGTAGTTTTAATTTTTAGAAAGAGAAAGTGTTTAACTTTCTTTCACTAGGAAAACTTCATCTTTTCTTTCATGTTTATGCTTTAATTAAATCTTGTATTTTGGAATAATTAATCTACAAGTTCAAGTTTAAGCTTTTCATCTTTAATTTTCTTCTACCTTTCTTGTTTTTGATTTTGATCTTGATTCGGATTAAGGATGCATCTTGCTTAATCTTAATGCTTATTTGATCAAAAAGTTTATCTTTTTGTTCCTAACTAAGTTATTATAAGATTTAAGCTTTAAGTTTGTTATGCTTTTTGGCTTATTTCGTATCTAGCTTATTGTCTTTTAAGTTTTCTTAAAAGTTTAGTCTTTTTAAAGTTGGTTTTATAAAGTTTGCTCCTTTAATGTTTTAAAAGTTGTTGAATCTGTGCTTGTTTTGATTTGGTTAAGTTTCGGTAGTGCTTATTTGTTTTTGCTTATTTGCTTTTGACTCCCATCGTAACACCTTTAAGTACCCAGTCCGATTGAGTAAGTGTGATCGCATAAACCCCTAGGGTTTCTACTTGCGATCCATTACTGCGATCAAAAGTACGATTGTTCACTACGATCACATTCTATGATCCACACCACAATCACTTGTTGCGATCGTGGGTACGATCTGTGAGTGCGATCGCTGGTCACGATATCTTGCTACGATTACTTTGAGTACGATCTCTTGGGTACGATTGCATTGACTGCGATCCAGGCTTCTTTGATTGAATACGATCCAATCTTACGATCCACGTGTTGCGATCGTTGGATGCGATCGAGTGTCACGGTCTCTTGGGTACGATTGCATTGACTGTGATCCTTTTGGTTATGATCGTTGGATACGATCCGTGGGTACGATCAGGGACCACGATCCAAAGTACGATCGTGGGTTATGATCAGTTCAATAACTTTGATTTTTATTTCCTGTTTTTATTTTAAAATTGAAAATTAACTTTTCCCGACACTTTTACTTAGTATTATTTTAAAACTTTTTTTGTCTTAGTTTAATATTAGAGTCTTAAAATTTATTTTCGAGGTTTAGCTTTTTGTCTAGTTTAATTAAAAATTATCTTTTATCATTTTATATTCAAAATTACTTTTAAATTAGTTTTTAATTACTTTAATTCTTTTGCAATTTTGTTTAAGTCTTTTATCCTAGTTTTGTTAACTTTTTATTTTAATAGAAATAGATAATCTCAAGCTCCCTCTTTTAGTGACCAATTACAATTATTCCACCCCAAACCATGATCAATTCGATTAGATACCGAGAACGATATCGAGTACACATAAACTTATGCTAAGCAAGAACCATTTATTAAATGGCGCCGCTGGCGGCTCTTTTCGTAAATATTAACTATTTTTAGTGTGAAAAATTGGATTTTGGGATCCGTTCTTTTAGGAACGTTCTTCTCTAGTACAAACTTTTTTTTTCAAAAATCCTAAAAAAAATATAAAATTTTCAAAAATCCAAAAACAATAAAAAAGATTAAAAAAACAAAAAATATTTTATTTCATTTTTGTGTATGCGTACTCGATCTACGTCTTACTCTGAGCCCGAAAATCTTAGAGACTTAGATATGGCCGGTGTGCAAAATAATAATAACAACCCACCCCACAACAACATGAACAATAATAACAATCAAGGACCACAACCCGACCTTCGCACAATGGAGTAGCTTTGTCAGCCAACAATAAACGGACGCGGAGGACCGATTGCGCCGATGCAAATCACGGCTCCTGAGTTTTCGTTGAAGCATCACATGATTCAGCAAGTTCAAAACGCTTGTCCTTTTCGCGGATTACCGGATGATGATGCCAACAAACACCTCGACAAATTCATTACCGTCACTCAAAGCATGAAACTGCCCGGTGCTTCCATGTATTTTCTTCGCCTTCACCTTTTTCCACACACTTTATCCCACCATGCCGAAAAATGGTTTGATCTTCTTCCCAAAAACTCAATTCATACATGGAATGACATGACTCAAAAAAAATTTCGCGCTACTTTCCACCATCCATGGTCACTAGTCTTCGCAATAAAATCAGTGGATTCACTCAAGAACCTGATGAGTCGCTTTTCGATGCTTGGGAACGATATAATGTCTTGATCGACTGTTGTCCGAACCATAACATGCTCCCCGTTACTTTGATTGATACTTTCTACAATGGTTTAACTTTTCGTGATCGCGATACGATTAATGCTGCCGCCGGTGGTACATTCATGAAGAGACGACCTGAGGAGTGTAGAGATCTTATAGAGAACATGACTACTCACCACAAAAAATGGGATTCATCCGCTTCTTCAAGGAATAACCCAAGGGCCAATATTTCTTCTACTTCATCAACCCCAGATAGGACCGAATTCACTCGCATGATGGCCGAAATGAACAAAAATATTCTACTCATAGCTTCGAATCAACAACACCAAGCTAAAGCTGTAGCAACTTCTTGTGAGATTGGCGGGGGTTCTCATTCATACAACGATTGTCCTTCAACTCATGATAATCCGGAAAATGTGTATGCCGCGAATGGTAATTTTTCTACGGGAGGCTATCAAGCTCGTCCTCAAGATGACCGTAATTTGCTCAGTTATCGTTCAAACAACTTCCTTTCACCACCCGGTTTTCTTCCTCAAAACCAAAACAACTTCAATCGCAACAATCAAAACCAAAGTCGAGCTCCAAATCAATATCAAACCCAAAGAAACCCATATCCACCTCAAGGAAATAATCAAGTCTACCAACAACCCACTTATCAACCACCTACCTACCATGCTCCTCCTTCCAACCAACCCATCGCATTTAATCACGAGGTTGAAACTTACATGAGGACTAATGACGCGCTGGTGCAGAATCTTCAGCGTCAAATCATCAACTTGAAAGGAGATATGGCGAAACAAGGGAATGATCTTCGAGCCGATATGAGAAACTCTTTGAGCAGCCAAACGAATGACTTAAGGGATATGATGGCTAGTTTCTTCCCAAGTAATCAAGCCTCTGGTTTGGGTTCTCTTCCGAGTAACACCGTTGCTAATCCAAGAGGGGAGATGAAAGCAATCACCACCCGAAGTGGCAAAGGTTTAAAGGGACCCGAGATTCCTACACCTACACCGGTGATTGTGACAACGGAAAACGAGCCCCCTTAACCAATTCCTCCACCTTCTACTTCCACCCCTCCACCACCCAAGGATGTGAGTGGGTATTCCATTCCAAAGCCTTCATATAAACCCGATATACCTTATCCATCAAGGTTGAGGAAAGAGAAGTTGAAGAACAAGGATGATATTCAGGTTTCGAACTTTCTTAAAATGTTTAAACAATTGAATCTCAACATATCCTTTGCCGAGGCTCTCGCTCACATGTCGAATTATGATAAAATGATTAAGGATCTTCTTAGTGATAAGGAAAAGCTTCTTGATATCGCTCAGACCTGACTTAATGAGAATTGCTCCGCGGTTCTCTTAAGGAAATTACCAACCAAACTTGGTGATCCAGGTCGCTTTCTCATTCCTTGCAACTTCCCCGGGGTAGAGAATTGTATGGCCCTAGCCGATCTAGGTACTAGTATAAACTTAATGCCATTAAGTGTTTGGAAATAATTATCTCTACCCGAGCTAGTCCCCACACGCATGATATTGGAATTAGCTAACCGTACAGTTGCTTATCCAGTGGGGATAGCCGGAGATGTCTTCGTCGGTGTCGACAAATTCACCTTTCTGGCGGATTTTGTTGTCGTGGACTACGAAATGGACCCCCGTGTTCCATTAATTGTTGGACGTCCATTCTTGAAGACCGGTCGCACTCTCATTGATGTAGCCGCGGGCGAATTAATCATGAGAGTTGGTGACGATAAAATTGTCTTCAACATGGGTAAACTTTCTAAGCAACCTTATGAAAACAAGAGCGTTAATTTCATTGACGTTCTTGATGAGGCTTGTGAAGAGCATTTCAAAGACGCTTGTAAAAGTGGTTCTTCTTCTCTACCCATTGTTGAGACCGTTGCCTCTATTGTTCCATCATTGACTCCATTTGGAGAAAGTGATTTCCTTTTGAAAGAATTTGAAGCAACTTTAGGGGATATGAACTTAACATATGATGATTCTCCCTCCGATTCGGATGAAGACATTCGTACCATTGAGAAACTTCTCAATGAGGACCATATTTCTCCACCGTCTCCTAAGGAAATCTCTATCGATGATCCGAATTTGACTACACCTTCCATCGACAATCCTCCGGATTTAGAGCTTAAGGATTTACCGTCTCATCTCGAATACGTTTTCCTTGAAGACAATAAGAAGTTACCCGTCATCATTGCAAAGGACTTGAAAGAAGACGAAAAATCTCGACTTATCGACGTGCTGAAGAATCATAAGAAAGCAACTGCTTGGAAAATTTCCGATATCCGCGGAATTGATCCGAACTTTTGTACTCATAAAATTCTTATGTAAGATGACTTTAAACCCGCAATCCAAAGCCAAAGAAGGGTTAATCCTAAAATTCATGACGTCATTAAGAAAGAGGTTATCAAACTTCTAGATGCCGGAATGATTTACCCTATTTAGGATTCGCCATGGGTTAGTCTCGTCCATTTTGTGCCTAAGAAAGGCAGAATAACCGTTGTTCCCAATGAAAACAACGAGTTGATTCCTACTCGACTTGTCACGGGTTGGCGAGTATGCATAGACTATTGCAAGCTCAATGATTCCACTCGCAAGGATCATTTTCCTCTCTCTTTCATGACTATTATTGCTTCTTAGACGGTTTCTCCGGGTATTTTCAAATACCCATAGATCCTAAAGACCAAGAGAAAACCACATTCACATGTCCTTATGGAACATTTGCTTACAAAAGAATGCCTTTCGGCTTATGCAATGCTCTTGCGACTTTCCAAAGGTGTATGATGGCTATATTCCATGACATGGTTGAAGAAACTATGGAAGTCTTTATGGATTATTTCTCGGTCTATGGTGATTCTTTCTCTACTTGCCTTGCCAATTTAGAATGTATGCTCAAACGGTGTGAAGACACTCGTCTCGTTCTTAATTAGGAAAAATGCCATTTCATGGTAAAAGAAGGTATTCTTCTTGGTCATAAAATCTCCAAAGCCGGTCTTGAAGTTGACCGTGCTAAAGTCGATGTGATTGTTAAATTACCTCCACCTTCAACCGTGAAGGGTGTGAGAAGTTTCCTTGGTTATGCGGGCTTCTTTCGTTGTTTCATTCAAGATTTTTCTAAGATCGCTCGCCCGATGACCCACCTCTTAGAAAAAGATACTCCTTTTATCTTTTCTAAAGAGTGTCTCAAATCTTTCAATCTTCTTAAGGATAAATTAACTAAGGCACCGGTCTTGGTTACCCCTAATTGGGAGTTACCTTTTGAATTGATGTGTGATGCTAGCGACTTTGCAATTGGAGTGGTTTTGGGACAAAGAGTGAACAAACACTTCCAACCAATCCATTATGCTAGCAAGACAATGACGGGGGCTCAATTGCATTATACCACTACTGAAAAAGAGCTTTTAGATGTAGTGTATGGTTTTGAGAAGTTCCGCCCCTATCTTGTTCTTTCCACCACCATTGTCTATACCGATCATTCCGAGTTGAAGTACTTGTTAACAAAACAAGATTCCAAACCAAGACTTCTTTGTTGGGTTTTACTCATTCAAGAATTCAAAATTGAAATTCGTGATAAAAAGGGAGCGGAAAACCTAGCCGCGGATCATCTTAGTATACTCGAGGATCCTTATCAAGGGGAGCTCCCAAATCAAGAGATTAATTACTCTTTTCCCCTTGAGGTCTTGATGTCTATTAAATCTAATCTTGATGAAACCCCATGGTTTGCGGACATTGTAAACTATTTGGCGGGTGGAATTCTCATGGAAGGGTTAACGTCCCAGCAAAAGAAAAAGTTCTTTAAAGACATTAAGCACTATTTTTGGGACGACCCTTAAATTTTCAAACAATGTGCGGATCTTGTCATTTGTCGGTGTGTTGATGGGCCGACAACTTTATTAATCCTTGAAGCTTGCCATAAAGGACCCACTGGTGGTCACTTTGGTCCTAATTACACCGCGAAGAAAGTTCTCGATTCTAGATTTTATTGGCCCACCATTTATCATGACGCTCATGAAATGGTTAAACATTGTGAGGCTTTCCAAAGACAAGGCAAGATCAAACATAAAGACGAGATGCCTCAAAATTTCATACAAGAATGTGAAATGTTTGACGTATGGGGCATCGACTTTATGGGGCCATTTCCATCATCGAAAGGGAACAAGTACATCATCGTAGCCGTTGACTACGTATCTAAATGGGTTTAAGCAAAGCCTCTCCCTACGAACGATGCGAGGGTGGTTGTGAAATTTCTGAAGCAACTTTTTGCTCGATTCGATGTTCCTCGTGCTATCATCAATGACTGCGGGACTCATTTTTGCAATGATCAATTTGCTCGAGTCATGGCTAAGTATGGAGTTAATCACCGTCTTTCCACCACTTATCATCCCCAAAGAAATGGTCAAGACAAGATATATAACCGTGTATTGAAAAGAATATTAGAGCGAACTGTGGGAGAGCATCGTGCCTCGTGGGCCGATAAGTTAGATGATGCGTTGTGGGCTTTTCGTACCGCATATAAGACACCCATTGGTTGCACTCCATATCGTCTTGTGTACGGGAAGGCATGCCACCTCCCTATTGAGTTGGAACATAAGGCGTATTGGGCCTTGAAGTGGGCCAATTTTGATATCAACAAAGCCGGTGATCTTTGGAAGATTCAACTCAACGAGCTAAATGAAATGAGGAATGAAGCTTATGAGAATTCATTGATCTACAAGGAGAAAACCAAGATCATTCACGATGCAAGGATTAAGAACCGAGAGTTTCACGTTGGTGATCAAGTTTTACTCTTTAACTCTCGGTTGAAGATCTTTTAGGGCAAGCTTAAGAGCCGTTGGTCTGGTCCATTCACCATCGCCAAAGTCTTCCCCTATGGCACCATTGAGCTTTCTCAACCAAATGGGCCAAATTTTAAAGTGAATGGCCAGCGTGTGAAATTGTACTTTGGTGAGGACATCTCTCATGAGATGATTCCATCCCTCACCATGTTTCCCTTGAATTAGTTTTAGGATGAGTCAGGCTCGTGACTCGGTTAACAAAAACAAGCGCTTCTCGGGAGGCAACCCGTTGATCTATCCTTTACCCGTTTTGATATAAGTGTAGGGTAAGCTACATAGGGTTTGTTGTCTTGTTTCTTATGATGTGCAGGGATTAAAGCTTCAAAGAGCACTTTTGATGATATTTGACGACCCGTGATCCCATGTACCCGTCTTCCCGGTTCTATCCTAAACTGTCGTGATTCAATATTTCATATCTTATATGTTGACATTGAAATCACTATAGTTGTCTCTTCCTTAGCGAGATTTAAACAACGTGCATAATGTCCTAAGTGTAGGGAGTTTACTCCCACATGCTTAAACATTGAGGACAACTTTTATATCAAGTGTAGGGGGGACCTCTATCGAAGTAAGTGGGCTTTTTCCATTAATTTGTCCTCATTTTAACCGGAAAATTTGATTTTTTGACATTTTTCAAAATTTTTAATCTATTTTGGCCTAGTTGTATAGTAGTATTTTCCTTTGATATCGTTATTTACTTTCTTTGCTAGAATAAATTTTGAATAAAGTGGTTTTAATTTTTCAAAGTCATGAATCTATTGACTCAACCCGAGTTTACTTATCTAAGTTTACTCTAGCTAGTATCCTTAACGTGTTTAAGTCAAGTTTTGCTAGGCTTTTATATAGGGAACTTTAAAACGCGAAAGTCTTAACTCTTACTGGTTAAGAACAAGAACTTTTCGCAAGTTCCTATAATTGATCCTAGAAAGTCGTTTATCAAGGGAACTTTAAAATGCAAATTCTAAACTTGAAAAAGTCTAAGAAGATGCAAGATCCTATAGATGACTTGAAAACCCAAAACTTTGATTTAATAGGCTAAGCATCTACGAATCTCATTCCTTGAGATTTTAAATTGTGGAGAACGAGAGATGACAGAGTCAATTATAAGTTTGGTATTCTTTCATGAATTTATGTGAGTTAATTATGAGCTTTTACTCCCGTCGCTTGTTAATAAATTTAATTGCAATAAATAAGGTTGTACGATTTGAAAAGTTACTTAGCTTGTAGCCCAAGATCGTTTAAAAGTTGCTCGGTATTAATTAGAGTTCATAGCCAAGGCATAACTTATTGAAGCGGGATGCGAAGATTGGCGAGTCCGAAAAGGCCCTAACAAGGCATGAGGGCTACATTTTGTTGCTAAAGATCCCAAGTGATGTGAAGAATCATTTATCAAAAATCAATATGAAGGATCGTGACACACGACGAAAAGAAAATACTCCCCAAAAGATCATGGAGAAGTCTATCCAAAAAGACCCTAACAAGGTATGAGGATAAATAGATCCAAGTCCTAAAAGGAGGCGGATCGGTGTATATCAAAGTCCAAAATAAGGATTGGAGAAAAATGAAAAAGTCGTGGTCCAAAGTTGAAGAATCTCTCAAAAACTTCAGTTGAAAAAATTCCTATTATGAAGAGAAGACCATAATTTCAAGAACGTCTCTCAAGATTCGAAGTATGAAGTCACTGCCAAATATCGGTCCGAGAAAGGTCTCAAATCGTGAAGCGAGTTATGCCAAGATATGAACTTTAAGAGGTCCCGAGAAGCAGTTTTAAAAGATTTTGTCCTTTAGCTAACTATTGATTAAATTGTCCCACTTTATTTTCGGCCTAAATAAACTATCGAAATAAGTCAAACAATGCATCCTCGTGATCATTCAAGACAATTATAAAATATAAGAGATACACCTAGGAATAAAGGAGTCGAAGTAAATAATTGGGCCACATGAGTTTGTGTTAGTTTACTAACTTATAATAACAATGATCTCGTTTATAAGCTTGGAAATGGGGAATGTGAAACTTGAGGGTGATAATCATTCATGAAAACCAAAACCCCAATGTAAGTCTTAGATTTGTTTACTTATTCTTCCTTTAAATATTTTGCAATTTTCTATCTTTTTAAATTTCCTTATTGTTTAGTATTTAATAAGAGCCAAAGTGGGTTAATTATGATGAGAAATGTAAACTGTGCTTTGAAATTAATGCATTGCATGAGGGCATTGCAATGGTCAAGTGTAGGGGATTTAATAAGTGTGAAAACACTTATCCTTTTACCACTTATTTCCAATAATAACAAGACCAAAACGTGTATTTTATGTCGTAAAAGTCGGAATTATGCGTGGTTTGTGTTTTTATTGTGTTTCAGGATAAAAATATGAAAAAGGGAGAAAACACGGGCTTTCACGGGCTTTTAGCGAAGAAAAAGACAAAAGACGAAGTCAAAAGATAAAAAGTGCAAGAAGAACGGAAGTCAAAGGCCTATTCTGAAGATTTATCGAAGAAAAAGTCTAAAGACGGAAGTTTAACAAAGTCGAAGAAACAAGTCTACTGAAAGAAGAAAATTAGAAGGCAAGTTCAAGTTACTATTCGACTAATCCCGAGACAAAGTCGAGAAAGCAAGTTATTTAAAAGACGAGAAGAAAGAGAAAAGGAAACAACACACCACACCATCCCTCTCCTATAAATACCCTCCTAATGTTTCATTAGGAGGGTGTTAGCTAATCTTCATTTTTCTTTTGTAGTTTTAAATTTTAGAGAGAGAAAGTGTTTAACTTTCTCTCACTAGGAAAACTTCATCTTTTCTTTCATGTTTATGCTTTAATTTAATCTTGTATTTTGGAATCATTAATCTACAAGTTCAAGTTTAAGCTTTTCATCTTTAATCTTCTTCTACCTTTCTTGTTTTTGATTTTGATCTTGATTCGGATTGAGGATGCATCTTGCTTAATCTTAATGCTTATTTGATCAAAAAGTTTATCTTTTTGTTCCTAACTAAGTTATTATAAGATTTAAGCTTTAAGTTTGTTATGCTTTTTGGCTTATTTCGTATCTAGCTTATTGTCTTTTAAGTTTTCTTAAAAGTTTAGTCTTTTTAAAGTTTGTTTTATAAAGTTTGCTCCTTTAATGTTTTAAAAGTTGTTGAATTTGTGCTTGTTTTGATTTGGTTAAGTTTCGGTAGTGCTTATTTGTTTTTGCTTATTTGCTTTTGATTCCCATCATAACAGCTTTAAGTACCCAGTCTGCGATCAAAAGTACGATTGTTCACTACGATCACATTCTATGATCCACACCACGATCACTTGTTGCGATCGTGGGTATGATATGTGAGTGCGATCGCTGGTCACGATACCTTGCTACGATTACTTTGAGTACGATCTCTTGGGTACGATCGTATTGACTGCGATCCAGGCTTCTTTCATTGAAAACGGTCCAATCTTATGATCCACGTGTTGCGATCGTTGGATGCGATCGAGTGTCACGATATCTTCGGTACGATCGCATTGACTGCGATCCTTTTGATTACGATCGTTGGATACGATCCGTGGCTACGATCAGGGACCACGATCCAAAGTATGATCGTGGGTTACGATCAGTTCAATAGCTTTGATTTTTATTTCCTGTTTTTATTTTAAAATTGAAAATTAACTTTTCCCGCCACTTTTACTTAGTATTATTTTAAGACTTGTTTTGTCTTAGTTTAATATTTGAGTCTTATAGATACGATCCGTGGCTACGATCAGGGACCACGATCCAAAGTACGATCGTGGGTTACGATCAGTTCAATAGCTTTGATTTTTATTTCTTGTTTTTATTTTAAAATTCAAAATTAACTTTTCCCGCCACTTTTACTTAGTATTATTTTAAGACTTGTTTTGTCTTAGTTTAATATTTGAGTCTTAAAATTTATTTTCGAGGTTTAACTTTTGTCTAGTTTAATTAAAAATTGTCTTTTATCATTTTATATTCAAAATTACTTTTAAATTAGTTTTTAATTACTTTAGTTCTTTTGCAATTTTGTTTAAGTCTTTTATCCTAGTTTTGTTAACTTGTTATTTTAATAAAAATAGATAATCTCAAGCTCCCCCTTTTAGTGACCAATTACAATTATTCCACCCCAAACCGTGATCAATTCGATTAGATACCGAGAACGATATCGAGTACACATAAACTTATGCTAAGCAAGAACCATTTTTTACTGAGCAGGAGCGCCTAAAGAGGGAGTACAATTCCATCCGCCAGAAGGGAATGAGACTAGTACTGAGTTCATGCAACGTTTTCTCCGATTAGCTGGTTTTCTTGAAGAAGTTGTTGGGACTGCAGAGGAGCAGGCGAAGAACTTTCGTTAGGGTCTTCTAATACTTGGTCTTTTATGTATAAAAATAGTTTATCGTCACGCCTCTAGTCGAATTGATCACAGTTGAAAGTGCGACTCAATTGTTCTTGGTGAAAAAGATAGGAAAATGATTATCTATTTTAAAATAAAAAAAAAGAAATGTCGTTGAGTAAATATAAAAATGAAAGCTTTAAAATATTTAGACTAAAAATAAAGACTTTTAAAATTACAAAGTAAATGATGAAAACTTATAAAAATGTAAACTTTAAAAATTAAACTAAAACAATACAAGTTAAAATAATGCTAAGTAAAATGGCGGGAAAAGTTAAGTTTGAAATTAAATCAGGAAACAAAGTCGGAATCCAAGATAGTTGTCACAATCCGGAATACAAAATTCCAGACACTATTCGGAATCCATAAACTCTTCTTAATCTGGAATCCGTACTATGTAACTAATCCGGAATATGGTCTACTAAAACAATCCGGAATCCGTGTTTTGCATGTAATTCGGAATAGAGAGAAGGTACCTAATCCAGAATTTTGATACAAAACCTAATCCGGAATCCGTTTCTCGTAAACAATCCGGAATACCCCTTCTTGATGCAAATCGGAATCCAGGTGCAAGATACAATCCGGAATAAGCTATGCTAAACCTTATTCGAAATCTTTAAACCACAAAGAACCCGGAATCTGTGTTTCCCTATCTAATCTGGAATGTCATGTTAATAAACAATTCGGAATCTATAAATTATACCTTATTCGAAATAATTTTAATGGATGCAAGTCGGAATAAAGGGATCCTAATATAGTTCGGGATACTAGGGTTTTACCATAACCTGGATAAGAAACATTTTTAAGCAAAATGAAAGAAAGCTATAATCTAATAAGCACTAAATCAAAAAGTTAACCAAATTAATTTTTAGAAAAAGCAAATAAGCCACAATTTAAAAACTTTTAAAAATACTAAATAATCTAAATATATAAATTCAACTTTTTATAAAATTAACTATTAAAACACTTAATTAGAAATAAGAAAAATAACACAATAAGCACTAAACATATTAACTAAAACAATTAAACACATGAAAACCAATAAGCACAATGAAACAAACACATCAATAAAGCAATAAGCATAAAGATTAAGCAAACTACATGATTAACCAAATCAAAACATAAGATTAAAATTAAGAAAGGTAGAATGAGAATGATTAATGAAAAGCTTGAAATTAAAGATGATCAAGATTCAAAATACAAGATTAATGTGAAAGCTTAAAACATTAAAGAAAAGCTAGAGAGAGAAAGTAATATTAAGCTACTCCTAATTACCTTACAAAAATTAAACTAAAATATACTACTAGCTAACACCTCCCTTAATGTTGATGCAAAAGTTGGGGTAGACCGAGCTTAACCCAAATTAGGCTTAATTTAGAGTCTTGTGGACTCCGGCTCTCGCACCAAGTGAAACTTGCTTTGGGACCCTGCGCACTAAACTGACACCGTTAGGCTTACCGTGGGGTTGTTACCCACGATTAGACTCCAGCGTGAGAGTAAGTAATCGGTTTGAGTATATTAGTGTTTAGGGTATTGTGTATATCGTACCTTTGTGGAACCGGAGGGGTTCCTTTTATACTCGAGAGAGCCCAGGCTAGGCTCCCTGTTCTTGCGGCCTAAGGAAGAGATAATGACTCAAAATAGCTTGATATTCATTATCTAACCTAGGCAAGTGTATATCCCTTTTCCTTAGGCGAATATAACTATAATATAAGTTATATTCGATCTGATCTTGTCGCACCGCGACGAGTACCTGGCAAAGTAATTAACCTCTTGTGCGACAGCGGCTTACCAGGCCTTATGGGCTATGTGCGCACATCACACAAGTATCCGATTTATTCCGGATGGATGCGGGTAGTACCCGTGAGTCGGACTATCCAGCCCGACTAGGGACTATACGTCATCATGTCCCCCCAGTCATGTTAGAAGAAGTAATCAACGGTCACCATAGGATTAACCAAACGTCACAGACATGTGCCACAAGAACCAGTACATCCACAGGGTATATAAATGCAGTCTGGTAGTCATTTACATCACTTTTCCAAAAAATCCTTTACCTCCATTGTTAAAAACTGTAAAAATCATTATCTGCAACGAAAAAAGATCACCTTCGCCCTCACTCAAAACACCCACAGGAGCAAAAATGGTAGTCCAACTATTTGACGTGACATCCCGTATATCCGAATAAGAGATCTCCTGTTTCACCACCAAGTACCACGTTCCTTCAGATCTTTATCCGACTGTGCCAGATCCACAAGCACACATTGGGAGCTTTCCTGACGGAAAGATTGGTATATACACCAGGTTTATTGAGTTTTCCAACAACCGCATACCTCTAAGTCGTTTTCTTATAGACATACTAAAATATTATAGTATACACCTCTCCCAGCTACATTGTATAGGAGCCGCCAAAATCTCAAATTTTGAGATAAACTGCTTACTCAAAAATGTGGACCCAACCATAAACCTGTTCCGCGCCTTCTATAGACCCACATGGATGAACGGATGGATAACCTTCGCGAAACTCCCTGGTCAACTCCAATGTTATTCAGAAAAAATAGATTCCCTAAAGAAGTGGACCGACAAGTTCTTCTGGGTAGACAAGGTTGTGTTCCCATTTGACCATGATTTCATTACCCCCGAGAAAATGATAAAGGATGACCGCCCCATTGCCAGTTCGTATAACGAGGCAGACGCACAAGCAATCAATGCTGACCGGATACCAATGCAAGAATATCCAGAGACACTGTGTTGATCCCTTTGGTTGGATCTATATTATGTTAAGAATTAGTATAATAGTTAGTAATCAAACTAAAACACTTTGAGCACTCTTACTAAACACTAAATAAGTTTTGCGGAATCTAACTTATAAAGCACAGAAGAACATAATTACTTTTAACTATTCGATTCTCTTATTAATCGACTTGTATGAGGTACATCAAATACATTGTACCTATGTTCCTTTTATAGAGTAAGGAACCCTAGAAACCTTAGAATATTCTATAAAGATAACTATATCACAGACGATATATTATGAATATTCTAACTATTTAGGTATATCACATAAGATATACTCTAACTATAACTATGACATATCTTATACAAAGATATATTTGTCCTAATCATCATAGCAATACTTACGTTATAAGTAGCCGTAATTACTATGTACCGCGCTAACATTAACGGTACTTACATAACACTAACAGTACTTCGAATACACTAACGGTACTTGACACTAAACAAATAATTCCCAACAGTCCTCCCCTAAACAAGAAATGATAACTTGTTGTATTCTTGTTTCTTTTGTACTGGATTTATTAGAAATACATGTCTTTAGTCTTTCCTTCATCCTTGGATTGAACTTGGTAATTTGTATTTGCATCCAACTGAATGTAGCCAAACACTTCATATGTAGATCTTCTTCTGATAAGATAATCTTCAAACATTATGAGCATCATCTTTGTCTTCAAACTATGATCTTCTTGTGTCTTCTAAACATTCATTCATCTTTGCAGCATCAGTATTTTTCTTCTTGAGTTTAGTCCTTGAACTCTTGATCATAAATCTTCCACTTGATTTGATGATAACAAAACCTTCTAAGTATTATATCTTTTAATACTTCTTTGTCTGCAATCTTCATACCTGAAATAAAATAGTTAACAACCAAACACCAATCTGTATTGGCTTCATGATTTTTAGCAAATCACCAGCTATCAACGGATTTGATAAATTCCTTACCAGTTAGCCGTACACTATGGAATAGCCAATACTTTATTCACAAAGAATAAGGTGTAATGAAAACCTTACAATTTTTGGTAAATTGTCAACCATCAACGGATTTGATGAAGTCTTTACCTAGTACCGTTTGTCTAGAACTAGCTAACTCTTTGTCTCAAAACAAGGTGAGTTAGAACCATATAGTTTTTAGCAAACTATCAGCTTTCAACGGATTTGATAAGTCTTTACCACAAACCGTTTGCTTATGGACTAGCCAGTTCTTCTGTGTGTTAGACATGGTGAATTGAGAACCATTTATGAAGTGTGACTGAAAGTCTAACACTTAAGATTCTTTCTCAGCTTCTTCCTCATCTTTCAAATCCTTGATTTGTTGTTTAACCATTCTGATCAACTCCAAAGCATCAACAGACTCTTCTATAACCTCCAATTGTTGTTCTAACATCCTTTCCAACAATTTCATTTTGAAGGGATAAGTCTTCACTTGCAGCATATAATATGTAACATCATCTACATCTAAAATATGCAATCCACATGACCTGTAATATCTCCAGTAACTAGGAACCTGATTCTCTAATTCCTTCAACATTTCTTGATCACATTTGTGTGGCTCATACATAAAGAGAATTCCCTATATAATAGTGACACTTCAGTTTTACCTGCACTGGCATCTTCAACTAACCTTACAAGATCTTGAATATCTTGTCTATCTAGAATGTGAAGAATATCTTCCAAAAGTCTGAATATCCTTTTTGTGCCATCAGATCTTTGAATTCCATGAGCTTCAAGTCCTTGATCTGTAGAGTAAATCTACTTAACAATGGATGCTCTTTTTCCAAAAATCTCTGTATCAAAACATTGATCTTCAAAGTTTACAATCTTCAAGTACTTCCTTAAGCTCTCATCATCATCACTATATTCTGCTGTAGTATTAGCTCTCTTAGCTTTCTTCTTTAGCTTTATTGATTTTTTTCCTTTTAACACTCTTGGAAATTTCTTCAAGTTCTGTTGAACCCTCTTCCAAGCTTGTATGTACCGTTTCCTCAGTATGTACTGTTGTATGTACTGTTGACTGTGTATGTACTGCTTGTACATTTTCAGTCTGAGCAATTCCTTGAGTTTCAACTCCTGTATTCATCCTTTGAGCAGTCTCTTCCTCTCTTGAACTTACTTTCTCCTTTCTATTCTTCCTCACATAAGTAGTCTTGATAGGTGGAGATGTACTTGTAGGTTCAGCAGTACTTGGCTCAATTCTAGGAGTACTACCAAATTGTCTTTTTTGTTGTAGACGTTTCTTGAATTCTTCAACAGCTTTCTTGTCTGCTTCAGATCCAATCTCAACAAAATTCAATTCAGTCCTCTTACTTTGCTCATACAAAGTCTTGATTTCTTCAAAAGTTTTCTTGACTAGCTGAATATGAGTAAATCCTTTTACTTTCTTTAGAAATTTCATCATTTGATTTCTAATCTGCATAGTAGTTGGAGGCTTAATCTTTTCTTTCCTTCTCTTTTCAGCAAAGAATCTTTGTTGCTCCCTTACCAGATCATCAATCAATCTTGATTTTTCTTCTTCATCATATGCATCTTTTTCTTCAGCTATCAATGAGTCTGCAAGAAGCTCACTTGCATGTATCTCAGCTTGAATCCTTTCATACTCTTGTATGTTCTATTCTTGCTGTATCCTTTTAGCTTCTAACAAATTTTGCTTTGCTGCAAGTTCTTCCTGCAATTCATCTTCACGAATTTGTGCTTGCATTCTATAAGCAAATTCCTCATCATGGTCAATTTGATTAAATCGGTACATGACTTTGTTTATATCATCATCTGAATCACTTTCATCTTCAGATTCTGACAATAATTGCTTCTTCCCCTAATCCTTTGGATTTATCTTAGGTAGCTTCTTCTTCAATTTGGCAGCTACTTCTTCATTAGCTAACTGTTGAATGGCTATACCTTTTGTAAGGTGTGAAGCTTGCATTTTCTTACCTTGAATTTGATCCTTTGGGGCAAGAACTTCTTGTTGTGTCTTTTTCTCCACTTCTGCTTACTTAGTCTTCTCAACTAAATTCTTCTTTAGATCAAGCAGCAATTTGGCTAAAGTCTCATTTTCTCCAAATGAAGTTTGACTTTCCAGTGAAGGATGATCACCAGCGGTACTTGCAATTGGCTTAGCAGTACTTGGGTCTTCAACAATGTCAATAGTACTTGCAGTTGGCTTAGCAGTACATGGATCTTCAACAAAGTTGACTTCACCAGTATTTGACACACTTTTTTCTTCAATCACTTGTGTATCCCCAGATGCTTTATCTTCCATAGAAGCCATCATATCAACTTGCACTTCTTCAGTCTTTTCTGACTTATTGCTTTGTGGTGATGGATCAGGAAACTGATTAGAAATTTCATCCAACTTCTCATAGAAAGCACTCCAATTAGCTTGAGGTGGTGATTGAACTGATGGTTCTGGCTGAGTTGCCAATGTTTCTGCAACTTGTGGCTCCTCTGTTTGATTTACCAATTTTTCTTAAACTTGTTCTTGAACTTGTGGTTCCTCTGGAGTAGGTTGTGGGTCTTGCTGTTGAATCTCCATGTCTGAAGGTTCATCCACACCAGTCTCTAAACCAGTTCTATCTTTAAAAGTCCCCATGACATCTTCATCCAATTCAAAATTGATGACATTTCTAGAGATCCTTGTTTGATTATCAAAAGAAGGTGGTTGTTCCTCATTAATCCTTCCCTGTTCTTCAATATTCCTCCCCTGTTTGGATGCATTCAGTTACCTTTTCTTGAGGTTCCTGAACCTTTGCTTCCTGATTGTAGATGTCTGAAAAGATCTATATTGCCTCATCCAAGATGACACTTTGTTCCTTAACTTGAGTAGGCTAGCTTCCTTGTCTTGAACAAGCTTATCTTTCTGTAATACATGTACCTGTTGGGACAAACTTGTACACAAAGAAGTTAAATTTGCAACATCCACCACCTCTGGTGCTTGTGCTTGTGGTGAAACACTAGCAGCAATAGAAACAGCAGGTGTGTGGATCATCTCATCAGTGTTTGGTGGAACATCAACATTGTGAGAAGAAGATTCTAAATCTTCTAGAGAGTGGGAGATCTGGTGAGAAGGAGTTTGCTGAGAAGCACTAGCATTGCTAGGTTCCTCGCCTTCTTGATTGGCAGGTTGGGCTAACATATGAGCAAACAATGGTGTTACTGTTCCTGAAAAGGCATTGCCTTGTTTGTTCAAGAAAGAGAAAGTTCTCTTTGTGAATGAAGGAACATCCTATGTATCAGTTAATGCTGGTAGGTTAGGTATTTGGTCACTAACTAAAGCTTGAATGAATCTAGGATACATTAAAAATTTCTTAGTCCCTTCCAAATTCCTAGTCATGCCTTCAAAATTTAATTTTGAAAAATTAAAAATCCTGTTATTTGCTAGACAAATACCAGCAGATGCCAATGCAGCAGGTATTTGATCAAAAGATGTACTTTTTGAACTTAAACAGTGAATAATAGCATGAAAAAGCAATTTCCATTGAGGTGAAAATAATGCTTTAAAGAAAGTAAGACTTTCCCTACCACCCCTATAGCCCATGGCTGCAAGGCCATCATGAATCTCTGTATTATTAAGCATACTAAGTCCATTTTCATCATTAAGTCTCAAACTTTCTCTTAGCAGTACCTCAGTGACATATATAGTCCTATGATTTACCATAGCCTTTATGCAAGGTTGATCAAAACGAGTACCTAAAATAGCAGTATCCCAAAATTGTTCAATAATGGGTATAGAGACAACTGGAATTACAGTGAGTGCGAAGCGAATATGACTTCGAGAAAGGAAACCAAGCATCTCATGGAAACCAAGTGAGTCATCATTCGTAGCAAGATTCGCAACAAAGTTATGCTTAGAGATTACTTGTAAGGCAGCCATTAGTATTTTTGATGATCGAAAGATTAGAGAGAGGGTTATAGAATCAAGAGAGAAAAATAAAAGATTAGGTGAATCAATTGTGTAATTAGGGTAAGTATTTAAGTAAATAACAAACCCAAGCGCGAAGAAACCACCAAATTTACAAAAGAGACCCTTAACGGTACAACGGACATGTAGCGGTACATGGAACATAAGCGGTACTTGGTTTTGTGCTAGTGGTACTTGGAGTGACAACGGTACCTCACAATTTTGACCAGTTCATGCTTTCCACTAGACATGTAACCTCTTTTATCTTTTTCTATAAACCTGCAATAACATCAAAAACACAAAGCATAGACTATACAATAAAATTTATATAAAACTTGTACATCTATTACCTCCCCTCAACATATGCAGCATGTTATTGGTTGAGCATACCAATGTGTGTCACCAGGAATTCGAATCTCTTTGCATCAAATGCCTTGGTCAACAAATCAGCTACATTGTTGTCTGTATGAATCTTCAAGACTTGAATAAGCTTTTTGTCATAAGCATCTCTTATAAAGTGATGTCTTATTTCAATATGCTTAGTCTTGGAGTGAAATACTGGATTCTTAACAATGCATATAGTACTTTCATTATCAATGTAAATCTTGGTGTTCATGAAATTGAACCTATAGTCCAACAATTGATTTTGAATCCAAAGTACTTGTCCACAGCAATGAGCAGCAGCTACATATTCAACTTCAGTTGTAGAAGTAGCAATAATGGTTTGCTTCTTACACTGCCATGATATGAGTCTTCTGCCTAGGAATTAACAACCTCCTGTTGTGGATTTCCTATCATGATTTGCTCCAACATAGTCACTATATGAGTAAGCTTCCAATTCAAAGGTGGAGTCTCTAGGATACCATAATCCTAAATTAGGTTGACTTTTAAGATATTTAAAAATCTTCTTCACAGCATATAGATGTGACACCTTTGGATGAACTTGGAATCTTGAACATGCACACACAACAAACATTTATATCTGGTCTTGAAGCAGTAAGATACATCAATGAACCAATCATTGACCTGTAGAGATGAATATCAACATCCTCTCCATGTTCATCTTTTGATAAAGATTTCTTGGCTTCAAAAGGTGTGCTTGTACTCCTTGTATCCATGCATGAAATTTCTCTAAGATTTCAGCAACATATTTATCTTGGCTGATAAATATTCTATCTTTCCTTTGTTTGACTTGTAGTCCCAAAAAGAAAGTTAGTTCTCCCATAGAACTCATTTGAAATCTTCCTTTCATCAAAGCTTCAAACTCTTCACACCATGTCTTCTTGGTAGAACCAAAAATGATGTCATCAACATAGACTTGAACTAGAATAATGTCTTTGGCATTTTTCTTGATGAACAGAGTTTTGTCAATGGTTCCTCTCCTATATCCATGTTCTAGCAGAAAGTTGGATAAAGTTGCATACCAGGCTCTTGGAGCTTTATGCAGACCATAAAGTGGTTTGATAACTTTGTAGACTCTATTGGGGAATTTAGGATCTGCAAAACCTAGAGGTTGTGAGACATATACCTCCTCTGAAATAGTACCATATAGAAAGGTACTTTTCACATCCATTTGATAGACTATAAATCCCATATATGATGCAAAGGCCAAAAATAACCTAATGCTTCTATCCTTGCCACTGGTGCAAAAACCTCATCATAGTCTATCCCTTCTTCCTGCCTGTAGCTTGAGCAACAAGTCTTGCCTTGTTCCTCACAACAACCCCTCTTTCATCCTTCTTGTTCCTGAAGACCCATCTTGTACCAATTACTCTTTTACCTGAGGGAAGATCCACAAGAATCCAAACCTTTTGTAGCTCAAATTATGTTAATTCTTCTTGCATGGCATCCACCCAACTTTCTTCATCAAGAGCCTGAGAGATATTTTTGGGCTCTACTTGAGATAAGAAATAGGCAAACAAACAATGTTGAGTATCTTTATGATTTGTTCTCTGCTGTTGTTTGACATAACTCACTAGTGCATGAGTTTCAAAATTGGTTTGCAGTTGTCTTCTGGTTTGTACAGCAAATTTTGGATCACAAATAATCTGAGTAACAGGATGGTTGTTATTGACTTTATGAGTGGGAATAGAACTGACTGGTATTTCAGTTTCCAAATTGTTGAAATCAGTTACTGCATCCTGCTCATCATAGGAAGCTTTGGAGAAGATTCCTTCAGCTGGACTGGCATATAAGTCTTCATCATCTAATGCTTGCAAAATCTCTTCTAGTGAGTCAGCAGATCTAGCAGATTTTGACTTAGCAGTACTTACAGATGAAGTACCGCTAGGTATAGTATGTACTGCTGAGTGTTGTGACTCAAAAGATTCTTCTCCTGAATGCTTATTAGCAGATGTAGCACTCTTTTCTTGATCTTGAAGCCTCTGAAGCTCCTGGGAGGCTTGATCATCATTTGATGGCATGGTTTGCTTCTTGGGAGTTGCAGACATGGGAGTAACAGTAGGCATATTTGGCACATAGATGTGAACATCTTTATTTGAAGAAGAAACATCTTCTTGACTACCTGCATTAGTTGCACTTGACTCCTCATCTGCATTGTTAGTTTGACAATCTTTTTGCAAAGAGTAGTAATCCATGGAGTTAGTTAGATAATCTAAATCAAACATCCAAGCAGAACCTATTCCTGGAACATTGGGTTTATTTTCTAAGAAATTGACATGAGCATTTTCTTCAACTTTCTTAGTTGCCAAATTGTAAACACTATATGCTTTATTTTGCGATGAATATCCTACAAGATATCCTGGATCAAACTTTCCATCAAACTTTCCCAAATAATCAAGAGTATTTAGTATGGACACATGACATCCAAAAGGTTTTAAATGACTTATGTTAGGCTTTACATTAGTCAAAAGTTCATAAGGTGTTTTGTTTTGAGGCTTAGTTACTAGGACTCTATTTAACACATAACATGCAGTATTGATTGCTTCAGCCCAAAAGGTACTTGGCAAAAGTGAATCAGCCAGAGCCTCAATTAATTTCCTATTCTTCCTTTCAGCTACTCCATTCTGTTGAGGAGTTCTAGGATTACTAAATTGCCTCTTAATTCCTTTAGACCTACAGAATTCATCAAAATCAGTATTCTTAAATTCTATTCCATTATCAGTCCTAATGATTAAAACCTGTTTAGTGAACTGCTTTTCAACTAAAGTGATAAAATCCTTTAGTAATTCACTTGTTTAACTTTTAAGGGTTAAAAAGAAAACCCAACTGAATCTACTATAATCATCAGTTATGACTAGACAAAAGGTCTTATGCCTAATGCTTCTTATAGAAACTGGACCAAATAAATCCATATGCAAGAGATGCAAATGTTTTGTCACGGTATTTACAGTCTTGGTCTTACAAGAGGCTCTATATTGTTTTCCTTTTTGACAAAAAGCACATGTGAAATCATTTTGAAAAGATTTTTTAGGTAGACCTCTAATCAAATTCCTTTTTACCAATCTATTAAGATTCTTAAAATTCACATGACCTAACCTTCTATGCCATAAATTTGACTCATCTAAAGAAGCCTTATCTAGCAAACATGTAATACCACCTGTTGGAGTAACAGTATGAAGAATAATGGTGTACATATTTTCTTGCCTGGGTACTTTAAGCAGTATTTGAGATTCCTTGGGCATCTCAAAGTCTTTGGACAACACCAAACAGTCTTTGTCTGTGAATAGCACCTTGTTCTTCTTATCACACATTTGTGATACTGAAAAGAGATTGAACTCATTCAATTCTTTCACAAAGAAGACATCTTTAAATTCTAACTTTCCTGTGTTGATTTTCCCTTTGCCAGTGATTCTACCTTTGCTACCCCCAAAGGCTACTGGACCTCCTCTGAATTCTTCAAATTCAGCAAGAAAATCTTTGTTCCCTGTCATGTGTCTTGAGCATCCACTATCTACAATTCCTTTATCTTTTAATTCATCAATGAGATACCCCTGCACACAAATAAAACTTGTTAGTTTTTAATAGGGACCCAAGCCACATTTGGCTCGGATCTTGTGGGACCTACACATTTCAGAGTTTGTACTGAAGCATTCACAGTAATGCTACTTTTACTCTTATACTTCATGGTTTCATTTATGTAGTCAAATTCATAGGGTGACTCTATGTGCTTTGACTTCTTTGACTTAAGTACTGCTTTAGCGGTACTTGCTTTAACACATGGTATATCTCTTTTAGGAACCCACATTTGTACTGGTTTGTTCTTCTCCCTACTTCTAGGTGCTTTGACTTTTTCGAAAACTTTCTTAGAAGTCTTGGAGAACATTGGTTTTACAGACTTTAAACCAACAGTACTTGAGTTTGGTCTAGCAGTACTTGTAGATTTAGGCTTGCCGGTACTTGGTTTACCAGACTTTAAGGATACAAGTCCTTGCTTCATAAATACTGCCCTAGGAACAAAACTTTTGGTAGGACTATCTATAACATGTTTAACTACCCTTGTGTGATCAAACTTAGGTTTGTCATCTTTAAGTTTCTGTTTCCTATTTCCCTGTGCATTTTTCCCATTACTGTTTTTCATGACCCTTTGTGTAGCCTTATGTTTCATAATTTTATCTTCATGTAATGTACAGTATTTGATAAAATGACTTAGACTACCACAAACATAACATCCTTTTCTTCTTAAAGAAGACCCAAAAGGTTGTTTTGACTTTACTTTTTCAAAACCTAGCCCAGCCCTTTTGTTTTTAGTATGTTGTTTATTGTTTTCCAAAATCTTGCTAGGGGTTTGTACCTTCTTGGGAGCAGAACTAGTCTTAGATTCCTTAGAAACAAAGTTATTCATTAGAGGTGGATAAACAATATTCTTGGTCACATCAGTATTTTCTTGAGACACACTACTAGAGTTAAAGACATTATTAATCTTAGGATCTTCCAACTCTATACTAGTATCATTACAAGGGGGCATGAAAATTCTAGATACTGGTGGAGGAACTGCCTTCATTCCTTCAGCATATCTATCATTTTTAGGTGTATCATCTACCTCACCAGAACTATCAAAAATCCCTTTTGATAAGTCCTTGTTAGTTAAGGTTATCATAGGTTGATCCTCAATATATCCTAGGCCTGTTTTATCATAATACCCCATTTGTGAATTAATCAATATTCCCAATCCCTTAGAGGATTGTTGCCATTGACTAATCACTTCCCTCTCTTTACAAAGACTGGTTTTTAAAGCTTCATTTTCTGTATTTATTTTTAAAAGTTGTCTTTCAAAAGCTTTTATTTCCACATCCTTTTTCCCTCATTTGAAGAGTCAAAATCCTAATTTTCTCTTCATAGTTTTGTTGAGCCTTTTTGTACAAAACTATATTATATTCTAGTGTAACAACACCTTGTTTGAAAGCCTCTACTTCTACAGTGCATGTGTTAACCTTTTGATACTGTTCCTTTGTTTTTACTTTTAGACTATTAAATTTAAGAATACAATCTTTAGAAGAAGGGTGTACCTCAGTATCTTCATGAGAGAGAGACATTAATCCAAGCTCTTCTTCTTCTTCTTCTGCCCAATTTACCACTCCATCTACAGTAACCAATGCTTTGGTTCCTTTAAGACTCCTGATGTTTCCTCTTGGAAAGCTTTCAGTTATTCTTGGACTGGTTCTATAGCTGTTCTTGGACTTCAGATTGCTTGTCTCAGCTTTATCTCTATTGCATTCTCTTGCAAAGTATCCATTCCTTCCACAGTTATAGCATTCAACTTTAGACTTGTCATATCCTAATGGCTCATTAGGATCAACAGTCATTTTTCTTCCAGTCTTCTTGAAGAACCTATTAGATCTTACTGACACCATAGAAGCTGTCCATTTAAGATCCATCTCTTCAACATCAGCATCATCCATTTGGAACAAGTCATTGAGAGTTATTCATGGCCTGTTGTCTTTTCCAGCAAAGAATGAGAAGGCATCATTGTCACTAAACAATGGTGAAGACCTTCCATGTCGATTTTGAGAGATCATAGGACTGCTTTCAATACTTTGTGGGTAAGTACTGCTTGTAAGTCCTCCAGCGGTATTTGTGAAGTAAGTACCGCTGCTAGATCCACTAGCGGTATTTTGAAAGTAAGTACCGCTGTTCCCATCTGACACAAAAGCCAAATTAGACTTTGAAGCAGTTGTTGTCTTAACTTCAGTGCCTTTCGCATCCATCTCATATGCTCTAAGATTGTTGTAGAGATGATCAAACAGAATTGTTTCCAAATCATCTCTTGTGATGAAGTGCATAGCCATTGCTTTCCACTCTGGTGGAACACTTCTTAAGAATTTTAGATTAGCTTCTTCATTAGGGATTACTTGTCCATAAACTGCTAACTGAATAAGCAACTTGCTGAACCTTCCATATCCACCATGGATTCCCTCCATACTGGTAATTGAGAAGTTATCAAATTCTTGCTTAAGAACAATCTTCTTGATTTTCTTAGATTTGTCATTGCCTTCAAATCTAAGTTTTATAGCATCCCACATAGCTTTGGCATCTTTATAATGATGAAAGCTTGGTAGAATGTCTTCAGAAAGAGCCATAGCCAAAGTAGTTATGGCTTTTCTTTCTCTGATCTCTGCTTGTATCTGCTCAACAGTCACAGCAGGTAGAGCATAGCATGTACCGTCGGGCAACCAGTGTAACTTCTTTGGTGTGTTCCCATTCTTGATAACTTGCCACACAGTATGATCTATGTGATTCAAGTAATGTTCCATCTGCATAGCCCAAGTCTCATAATTGTCACCTTTGAGAACTGGGAGTTTAACAGCAGACATAGTATGAGAACGTGTTGGTGTAGAGGTAGCTACATCATTCACGACTTGAGCACCTTGTGCTGGTGCAGGATGCACAACTTGTGGTTGTTCTTGTGGTAGAACAGGATCAGTGTTCTGAACATCATCCAAGTGAGCATTAACACCATCAGGTTGAGACATTGAGATTTGGTATGTGTGAAGTGTATAGGTTCGTGTTCTTCTTTTTAAGAGTTTCTCAACAAGCTCTGATACCACTTGTTGATCCCTTTGGTTGGATCTATATTCTGTTAAGAATTAGTATAATAGTTTGTAATCAAACTAAAACACTTTGAGCACTCTTACTAAACACTAAATAAGTTATGCGGAATCTAACTTATAAAGCATAGAAGAACAGAATTACTTTTAACTATTCGATTCTCTTATTAATAGACTTGTATGAGGTACATCAAAGACATTGTACCTATGTTCCTTTTATAGAGTAAGAACCCTAGAAAACTTAGAATATTCTATAAAGATAACTATATCACAGACGATATATTATCAATATTCTAACTATTTAGGTATATCACATAAGATATACTCTAACTATAACTATGACATATCTTATACAAAGATATATTCGTCCTAATCATCATAACAGTACTTACTTTATAAGTAGCAGTACTTACTATGTACCGCGTTAACATTAACGGTACTTACATAACACTAAAATTACTTCGAATACACTAACGGTACTTGACACTTAACAAATAATTCCCAACACACTGCTCTACACCCTAGGTTTGAGCCATACACCAGTTCTTCCTTCCAACCACCTTCCCCAGTACTTTGACGACTTTGACCATGGTAAGAAACCTTCATTTCGTTCACTTCCCCTTCGTCTTGTGGTTGTGCCTTTTTACTTGGCTCGCGATTAAAAAACATCCCTGTACGTAAACTTACTCGTCCTTTATATGAATACAGAGTTAACTTACATACAGCTCGTGAAGCGCGGAAATCCATGCGCCGTGACCATGCGCGCCCGATCCTTCACCTTAATCGAGATATCAAACTATTGGCGCATTGGTCAACGAAAAGTAGCTCTTGAGTTTTCTTCCCCCACACCTAGTGGGAATGCCGAGGTGACAACGGCCATAAATGCGACCCCCATTCGAAGCATACCATGCATCGTAGAGTCTCCGTCAGAGAAATGAGTCAAGGAGACGAAGAAGAACACGGTGCAGTAGAGGATTCACACACCTGCCCACCTGCAGAGGACATACCTATGCCAAGTTACAAAAGATTACCGTGCTCCCCTACACAGCAAATTCCCAGAAGGGGAAGAACATTGCAAACAAGACCACGTGCTAACGCAACATCGTGGGGAGCACCATCAACGCCACAAGAAAAAAAATACAATTATCCAGGTATACCCCTGCATCCTTCTTTAGTAATACTTAAAAAACAAACAAGTCGCATACTTCCAATAATCGTAAGACATCAAATTTGTAGCTCCCTTGCTTCTACGACCGAGGCGGACGCAGGTACCTCGAAGTCCACCAGATACACTCCCTCCTAGCAATGTACTCACTCATGTTCTCTTGATGGCGTAGACGTTTGTAGGGACTTCCTGCAACACATAACTCCCCTTGGCCGTGCGCAACATTTACACCAGATGTCCGACGAACTACTAATGAAGTAGCTGGACACAATTTCCGCCCAAGAAGTAACTTTAGCTGCCCACTTGAAGAAGAAAATATCCCAGCTGTCCGAGCGTTTAGCACATGTTAACGAAGAGGTCCGCCAGGTAATAGAACAACAAGACTATAAGCTTGTAAATGCAAAAATCGAATTCGATCGCTTGCGCGCCGTGTCCAGTATAAATACCGGATCCATCCAATATTTAGAGGACAAAAAATCCTCGCTCTCTGAGGTCCTAGACCGCGAGCGCCGCCTGCGAGCAAAGCAAGAGGACGAAAACCGTTGGGCCATGGCAAAACTAGAAGAAGGCATGAATGCTCTTGCCCTGAATTGTGACAATTTCATCACCAACTGCCAGAAAGATATGGACAAGAAGTCTGAAGCTCTGAAGTTCATGAGTGCAGATTTTAATGAAGAGCTATATCCGCACCTCACCGCGGTGCGCGCTGAAAATCGGTGGCTGATAAAACATGGTCTTCTGCTTACGGCCAAAGGTGTTATAAACTTACCCCCTCTTGACAAAGAAATCAAGGATGTATATGATGTCGCACTACTGCTTGGATCCAGCCTCGCCATGGAACGTGCTTCTAAAGAAAATTTACTAAGGGCTCCTTTGAAGGGAAGTGAGATCTATTCCAAATATGCGCAGGAGATGTTTGACGCTGCTTTCCATAGATTAGAGAACCTCCCAATGCCAACCATAGATCTAATCGAGAAAGGTCAGGACCTCCCAATTAGCGTGACATGACCGGCCTTATGCTTCCGAGTGATAGTACGGACCCAACTGAAGGAGACCCTGAAACCACTGGTGAACCAAAACTATCCCCACTACAAGTCCCTTTGTATATCTCTGGTACTCTGAAATTAAGTTTTTACTAGTTGAAAAGAGTTCGTTTTCTCGGAATCTCTTCGAATTGATCACGGTTAAATGTGTGAAATTAGTTGTTCTTGGTGGCAAATAAAATGGATTGGTGATCTATTCTACTTAAAAGGTAAATGCGCAAAACAAAAACAATAAATTAAAAGCGATTAATTAATAAAAACAAAACAATATAAATAATAAAACGAAATTTAAAGCGAACTAATTAACAAAAAATAAAACTAAAAGATAAAATTAACTATCGACTCGAAAATAAAGTTTATTAAATGAAAAAGGAGAGAATAAAACTAAAATGGTACTTTAAAGCTAAACGAGGCAAAACCTAAAGCGGGTACTAAATAAAAGATAAAACTTGAATTTTACGAAAAAAATATTAATTTTAAAATTAGAAGAAAAATTCAACTAAAAATACGTAACTTTCAGAAATAAAATCGGAACAACTTTCAGATAAAACTAGACAATTACGGAACAATACTAATAAACAAGCAAGCAGGCAGGCTAGCTGCTGGAAGCAGCCAGCCTGGCTGCTCATTTTGGCGCCAACATTGGTTAAGCAGCCCAACAACCTGGTGGTTTTTGGCAATGTATCGCAATGTGATATTAGATCCATCGCAATGTGTATTTAATGTATCGGAATATATATATATATTTTTTTTTTTTTTTTTTTATTTTAAACTATCGGAATGTGAAAAAGAGAATCTATCGGAATACTAAAAAGATGAACCATCGGAATGTGTTTAAAACTAAAGCTATCGGAATGTTTAAAAATGGTCACCATCGGAATAACATAAAGTGAAATCCATCGGAAAGTGGCTAAAGAAAATTGGGCAGCATTTCGACTTAACAAAGACCTTAAGACCCGTCGGAATATGCGATCGCAATGAGCGATCGCAATCCCGATCGGAATAAGGGGGATTTACCAACCTATCGCAAAGTAGAACCCACACTTGGGTTATTGCGATACAAATCAAGAAACCGTCGGAATGTGATAAAACCCCAATATTGCGATGAAAACAACCTTAAACCGAAATTGGTGGTAAGCTTAAAATCTCAATAAGCACATACAATAAGCTACCAAACCAAAACTTGAACAACTTAATAAGCATAAATTTGAAAGCTTTTTAAAAGACGAAATTCATAAACTTTATGAAAACACAAAATGAGAAAACAAAATAAGCAAACTTTAAAGAGACTAACTTTTTAAGAAAACTAAAAAGCAAATAAGCTAAGTACAAAATAAAACAATAAGATTGTCAAACTTATAGCTTATTTCATACGAAAACTTATATAGAAGTAAAAGGTGAACTTTTTACTCAAATAAGCAATATGATTAAGCAAAACCAAAACTTAATCCGAACCAAAATCAAATCAAAAACAAGAAAAGTAGGATGAGAAAGATAAATAAAAGCTTGATAAAAGGGAAATTAAGATCCAACAATTAAATTAACTTACTTGGAATTAAATGGTACGAAATTTAAGACATGAAATTAAAGTGACAAGAAATTAAAAGGTACAAGTAATGAAAATGGTGGAAAGACTAATTTTGTCAAAATTAGCTAACAACTACAAAATGAAGTCCTAATGATTTATTTATAGGGGAGGGGGAGAATTAGTGGAAGGAAGCTTCCTCCCCTCTTTCATTTCTTCTTAATTGCGTCATTAAGTCCCTCCTTCTTTTAATCTTCATTAATTGCATACTTAGTCCTTTTCTTCCAATCTTCTTTAAACTTGGACTTAAGGGACTTTTGGCTTCGGGATTTCTTTGAACTCGTCTTTAAATTCTTCAATAAAATAGACTTGAATTCTTCGGCTTTTGATAAACTTCCGTCTTTTGACTTTTTCTTCGATAAATCTTCAGAATTGGTCTTGGACTTCCGTTCTTTTTGCACTCTTGACTTCTTGACTTCGTCTTTCATCTTTTTCTTCAATAAAAGTCCGTAAATGCCCGTGAATATCCGTGTTTTCTCAACTTCTCACCTTTTTCGTCCTAAATCACAACAAAAACACAAACCACGCATAATTCCGACATAAAAGACATAAAATACACGTTTTGGCTCGGTTATTATTGTAATTAAATGGTAAAAAGGATGGGTGTTTTCACACCTATCAAATCCCCTACACTTAACCATTGCAATGTCCTCATGCAATGCATTAGTTACAAAGCACGTTTTACACTTTCCATCATAATCAACCTACCTTGGCCTTTATTAAACAATTAAGGAAAATTAAAAAGATAGAAAATAACAAGATGCAACAAGGAAGAAACTTGTAAAGAAATCTAAGACTTACATTAGGGCTTGTGTGTCATGAATGTTCATCACCCTCAAGTTTCACGTTCCCCATGCCAAGCTTAAAAACAAGATCATTGTTAGTACAAGTTAGCATAACAAACATTTACTCATGTGGTTCAATTAATCACTTAAACTCCCTTATTCCTACGAGTATCTCTTATATTTTATTGATGTCTTGAATGATCACGAGGATGCATTGTTGACTTATTTCGATAATTTATTTAGGCTGAAAGCAAAGTAGGACGATTTGATCAATAGTTAGCTAAAGGACAAAATCTCTTAAAACTGCTTCTCGGGATATCAAAAAGTTCATATCTTGGCATAACTTGGTTCGCGATTTGAGACCTTTCTCGGGCCGATATTTGGCATGTACTTCATACTTCATATCTTGAGAGACGTTCTTGAGATAATGGTCTTCTCATCGTTTATAGAGTTTCTTCACTTGGAGACTTTTGAGAGGTACTCCAACTTTGTTGACCACGACTTCATGATTATTTCTTCAATCTCTAATTGGGATTTTGAGATACAACGATCCGCCTCCTTTTCGGACTTGGATCTATTTATCCTCATACCTTTTTAGGGTCTTTTCGGATAGACTTCTCCATGATCTTTATGGGAGTTGATTGCTTTTCGTCGTGAGTCTTGATCCTTCATATTGATTTTGGGAATAATGCTTTTCACATCACTTTGGATCTTCAGCAATAAAATGGAATCCTCATGCCTTGTTAGGGCCTTTTCGGACTCGCCAATCTTCGCGCCCCGCTTCATAAGTTATGCCTTGGCTATGAACTCTTATCATTACCGAGCAACTTTTAAACGATCTTGGGCTAGAAGCTAAGTAACTTTTCAAATCGTACGACCTTACTTATTGCAGATAATTTATTAGTAAGTGATGGGAGAAAAAGATCATAATTAACTCACATAAGTTAATGAGAGAATACCAAACTTGTAACCAACTCTATCATTTCTCGTTCTCCACAATTTAAAATCTCAAGGAATGAGACTCGTGGATGCTTAGCCTAATAAACCAATTAAGGTCTACATGGTTAAGGATACTAGCTAGAGTGAACTTGGATAAGTAAACTCGGGTTGAGTCAAAATATTCACAACGGGCCTAATATATCTAAGATATCTAAACTTGCTAAAACCATTTTATTTAAAATGCTAGAAAGTAACAAAAATAAAGGAGACTACAACTAGGCCAAAATAGATTAAAATTTTGAAAAATGTCGAAAAATCGATTTTCCGGTTAAAATGAGGACAAATACAAGGAAAAGGCCACTTAACTTCGATAGAAGTCCCCCCTACACTTAATATAAACATTGTCCTCAATGTTTAAGCATGTGGGAGTAAACTCCCCTACACTTAGGACGTTGTGCACTTTGTTTAAATCTTGCTAAGGAAGAGACAACTAAAGAGATTCCTATTTTAATATTGACAAATATAAAATAGTGAATCGAAAAGAGTTTAGGATAGAACCGGGAAGAAGGGAACACAGAATCACGGTTCAGCAAAAGTCATCAAGAGTGTGTCTTTGAATCTCTAATCCCTGCACATGATAAGAAAGAGAACAAGAAACACCACGGGGCTCCCCCTACACTTATGGTAAAGATAGATAGATAATTGGGTTGCCTCCCAAAAAGCGCTTGTTTATATTAACCGAGTCACGAGCCTGACTCGTCCCCGAATTAAATGGTCCATGGGGAAGCCTCGAATGTGATACCGGGATCAAAGACCTTGTCCTCGTTCCCGGAGGACATTAATAAAGGAGAGGCAGGAGGATAAGTCTTGAATAGTAAAAAGGTCTTCTCCATACCAGAAAAGCAAGTGAAGTCCAGATTGACGGGAGGTGGGGTGGGTAAGGGAATCACATTGTCATCCTCCAAAGACAATGGATGCAGGCCAATTGGCAAAGCCGTAAAAGTATCAATCATAGAATGGTCCATGTCACCTCCCGGGTCAAAGCATTTATCCTCATGATCGTAGAGAAGGAGTGTAGAAACTCGTTTAAAAAGACCACGATCAAGTACGAAACCATCATTCATTTGTGGGGATTGTTGATAAGTTAAATCCTCACGAATGTGGTAAACATAATTCTCATAAGAGGAGTGTTGAATAGGTAACTCCTCGAGAATAAGATGTTTGGGCGTGTGAGTTGGTTCGTCATTATTATGAAAAATAAGACGTTCCAACTCATCAAGTTCGGCATCGATGTTGGAAAAGTCGACCTCGCTTGTAGGTGGAAGCGGAGGCAAAAGAGCTAGCTCTCGGTCGATAATTTCCGCAATCTCGTGCTCGAAGACGAAACCATCATACTCACCACAAGTTGAACTCTTGTTGGGAAAATCAATTAGCGCTTGTGGATTTGTGATTATGTGATCATTGACTGTCAAATCGACCTCGTCCTTAAGCTCCGCAAAAGTCGGCACATCACACAGATTTTCCGGAATACCTGCAGGCTCACTTGGGATGACGACAAGTTCCTGGACACGAGACTTTAGGAATTTGTCCGATTCATTTGCCGAGATAACGTCAATATGCTCATCCTCCACGATGAGAGAGCCAACGGGCTCCTCGGGTGTGATAGCAATAGACGAAGGAGGAAGGGAAGAAGTCTTACTTTGCTTTAGAAATTCCTCCTCGTCGAAAATAACCTCAATATCGTCATCGCTCTCCTCATTACCTAAAGGGCCAATAGTAAGCTCAGGGATATGAGTACTCGTCTGATCTCGCTGCTGTAAAAGTGACTCCATATAAGTTTGCAGCGTGTGTAAAAGCTCTTTGCTTTGTTCTTGAAAAGCTGCAGCAAGATCGTTTCTTTGTTCTTGAAGGGCTGTAGCAAGATCGACAATTGGTTCTTGGTAACTCATCCCGTGACGAGGCTGATGATCGAGTGAGTGCGGTGGGGGATCAAGATTTTGAAAACCGGAATTATAGCACGTATGAGGCTCATAGTTGTTCATCGGTTGAGAAGAATTAGAAACCGGGTTTGGTTCATAATAATCCATAGTTGAAGAAAACTGAGGACCCGGATTTTGCTCATAATAATTCATTGGTTGACAGTAATAGGTATCGTGAGGGCCCCCACAGTTGTTGCAAACCGGGTAAGGAGAAAACTCAGGTGCGTCTTGTGGATAGCTATTTTCATTGTCATAATTGTACCCCGGTTCTTGCCCGTGACCATACGGGTATTGAACCGGGCACGAAACATGCCAATGAGAATCGCTTCCACAATAGATGCATGGGGGAACAGGAGGTGGGTTCAAAAAGAATGAATTAGTCGAGTTGCACAAGGGACAAAATCCGTTTTGTATGTAGTCGATATCATTTCCGCACCGCTCACATGTACACCATTGACAAGAGTTGTTCCCAGATAATTGTTTCCCACACCGGACGCAATGGACATAAAAATCCATAAAGAAAGATAGATAAGCAAGAAGAATATTTTTGGTGCAAAACTTTGAAAAAGAAATGCTTTTTATGATTTTTCAAATGTTTTTGGAATTTTTTGAAAATTTTTGATACGAAAAATAACGTTCACGAGTGAACGGATCCCAAAAGGCAACGCGTCTCTCACAAAAAACCGTTAATCTTCACGAAAAGAGCCGGCAGCGGCGCCATTTGAAATTAAGTTTTTACTAGTTGAAAAGAGTTCGTTTTCTCGGAATCTCTTCGAATTGAACACGGTTAAATGTGTGAAATTAGTTGTTCTTGGTGGCAAATAAAATGGATTGGTTATCTATTCTACTTAAAAGGTAAATGCGCAAAACAAAAACAATAAATTAAAAGCGATTAATTAATAAAAACAAAACAATATAAATAATAAAACGAAATTTAAAGCGAACTAATTAACAAAAAATAAAACTAAAAGATAAAATTAACTATCGACTCGAAAATAAAGTTTATTAAATGAAAAAGGAGAGAATAAAACTAAAATGGTACTTTAAAGCTAAACGAGGCAAAACCTAAAGCGGGTACTAAATAAAAGATAAAACTTGAATTTTACGAAAAAAATATTAATTTTAAAATTAGAAGAAAAATTCAACTAAAAATACGTAACTTTCAGAAATAAAATCGGAACAACTTTCAGATAAAACTAGACAATTACGGAACAATACTAATAAACAAGCAAGCAGGCAGGCTAGCTGCTGGAAGCAGCCAGCCTGGCTGCTCATTTTGGCGCCAACATTGGTTAAGCAGCCAAGCAACCTGGTGGTTTTTGGCAATGTATCGCAATGTGATATTAGATCCATCGCAATGTGTATTTAATGTATCGGAATATTTTTTTTTTTTTTTTTTTTTTTTTTTTTTTTTTAAACTATCGGAATGTGAAAAAGAGAATCTATCGGAATACTAAAAAGATGAACCATCGGAATGTGTTTAAAACTAAAGCTATCGGAATGTTTAAAAATGGTCACCATCGGAATAACATAAAGTGAAATCCATCGGAAAGTGGCTAAAGAAAATTGGGCAGCATTTCGACTTAACAAAGACCTTAAGACCCGTCGGAATATGCGATCGCAATGAGCGATCGCAATCCCGATCGGAATAAGGGGGATTTACCAACCTATCGCAAAGTAGAACCCACACTTGGGTTATTGCGATACAAATCAAGAAACCGTCGGAATGTGATAAAACCCCAATATTGCGATGAAAACAACCTTAAACCGAAATTGGTGGTAAGCTTAAAATCTCAATAAGCACATACAATAAGCTACCAAACCAAAACTTGAACAACTTAATAAGCATAAATTTGAAAGCTTTTTAAAAGACGAAATTCATAAACTTTATGAAAACACAAAATGAGAAAACAAAATAAGCAAACTTTAAAGAGACTAACTTTTTAAGAAAACTAAAAAGCAAATAAGCTAAGTACAAAATAAAACAATAAGATTGTCAAACTTATAGCTTATTTCATACGAAAACTTATATAGAAGTAAAAAGGTGAACTTTTTACTCAAATAAGCAATATGATTAAGCAAAACCAAAACTTAATCCGAACCAAAATCAAATCAAAAACAAGAAAAGTAGGATGAGAAAGATAAATAAAAGCTTGATAAAAGGGAAATTAAGATCCAACAATTAAATTAACTTACTTGGAATTAAATGGTACGAAATTTAAGACATGAAATTAAAGTGACAAGAAATTAAAAGGTACAAGTAATGAAAATGGTGGAAAGACTAATTTTGTCAAAATTAGCTAACAACTACAAAATGAAGTCCTAATGATTTATTTATAGGGGAGGGGGAGAATTAGTGGAAGGAAGCTTCCTCCCCTCTTTCATTTCTTCTTAATTGCGTCATTAAGTCCCTCCTTCTTTTAATCTTCATTAATTGCATACTTAGTCCTTTTCTTCCAATCTTCTTTAAACTTGGACTTAAGGGACTTTTGGCTTCGGGATTTCTTTGAACTCGTCTTTAAATTCTTCAATAAAATAGACTTGAATTCTTCGGCTTTTGATAAACTTCCGTCTTTTGACTTTTTCTTCGATAAATCTTCAGAATTGGTCTTGGACTTCCGTTCTTTTTGCACTCTTGACTTCTTGACTTCGTCTTTCATCTTTTTCTTCAATAAAAGTCCGTAAATGCCCGTGAATATCCGTGTTTTCTCAACTTCTCACCTTTTTCGTCCTAAATCACAACAAAAACACAAACCACGCATAATTCCGACATAAAAGACATAAAATACACGTTTTGGCTCGGTTATTATTGTAATTAAATGGTAAAAAGGATGGGTGTTTTCACACCTATCATACTCCGATATTAGTTCTGCTTGAAGATAAATTAAAGCAACACGTGCGTCGTGTCGCCAAGAAGAATCATACCTCCACCATTGACGTATACTGTACTCGCGGGCTTCAATATATGAAAGAGGCATGGGCACAGCATCGCATGTCGCAAAACCCACAACATCGCAGGCTAAAGAGGTCGCTGTCCACAAGTGACCTTCTGTAGAGGCTGTCTTGCCTCACCATATTTATTGTTGCACCTTTAACCTTGTAAATTAATTAATTTGTACAATGATAATAGCGTCCTGTATTATATTCATATATATTGACATATTTATGTGTCCAGGTTCCTACGCCCACATCTGAGATTATGAGGGAGAACACCTATCTACGAGTACGCTCATTGGGGGCGACCCTGGACTTATGGGTGAGTCTAAATTTCATTACGTGTGGTCCTTCCACTACTATCATAAGTAATGTCATTGAAAATGACATGTTTGTCAGGCGTGCACACTGTGCTTATCCGTCATAAAGTATGAGGAGTGCGATACTTACCACAACGTCTTGTGAAAAGCTGCCTAACAAAGGATACCTGATCCGGCGCTGCTATGCCCACTATGTACATCTAAAGGCCCACTATGTATTAAAGAAATAATACTTGCATGCATGCATTAAAATATAGAAATAAAAAAAACATCATTTGGAGTGCGGAACTAGCTAGGAACCACAGTGTTTTATTCAATTCCTTTTGCAAATGTTTTGAAACAGATAACGAAAAAACCTAAAAAACGATTAAAAAGAAAAAAATACATGGATCCTTATTGGGGTTGCTAGCAGCCAAGATATTGGTCCATGCCAACTATGCGATATCTCAAGGGGAATATCTTTGGAACTCAAGTCGTCTCTTAAATCATTTCTTGTAGGGCCAGATATCGATTCTGCATAGCCATGCGCACTTATCCTAGTTTGTGAGAAACCCTTGCTCGTCTGACCGTGATGCTTCATGCTTCGTGCTGCTGGTAGTATGCCCATGTGAAGCCGCTGTCGCTTAGCGAGTGAAGTTATCCTTGCTGTGGGGACGACCGCTCCCCTGTACTGCTGTTGATGTTTACTTTTAGTTGGGAGCAGCGTTACCGCATGTCGCGCCATATTTCCCACTGACGTTGCTAAAGAGACCAAAGCACGTCCCAGCTTTGAGAATAGTCCCCCCTCTACTGCACCTTTGGTTGAGAGTGGGCCAGTAACCATATTAGAATTCGTCCGACGTTTTGAGTCTACTTGGCATTTCTGACAACGCGCCACTCTTTTGCGCGCATCTTTATGTGAAAATGGCCAAAAATACCCTGAGCGAGTGACTTCCTCCACCATAGCGACCGAGTCGCGGGGACACACTCTTCTATACGTGGCTTCTACTACTGTCGCGCCTGATCTGGTGCTAAGAATTGCAACATCCGACCTTGCCTGTTTGCCTATACAGTGTCCCTTTGATAATTTGAAAATGCCTAGCTCGCACCTGTATCTGCTTAGCCTTCCTTCTGCTGCTTGGCAATTTGTTATGTGACAAAAACTTTCGAATGGGTGTCATCCATGTTGGTGAATCCATGTTCGTACTCACACTTTTGTGTAGGACAAAATCGACGAGAGCGCGACCAGGAGGCTTATTCATGTTTACAATGGAAAGCTGGTCCATGTCCGCTGATATTTCATCTTCCTCTCCTTCAACCCTTCGTATAGAAAAATCCTCGAACCGTGTCGTCATTTCTCGTAGCTTTTTCGTATACTCGATTAGCACCCGCCCTCGTGGTTCGCATGACCCATGGACTCTACTTGCCACCAGAGGGTTGTAGGTATAGGCCACCAAGCGTTTTATGCCCATTCTTAGTTCTAACCTAAGACCTGCTATGAGGGATTCGAAGGTCGATACTGGTAGTGGGAAAGTCAAACAACAATGCGTACGTTATTTTTCTGTCGCCCTGGTTCGTGAGGATGAACCCTGCATCTGGCCCCCCTTCACCTGCGAAGCCAATTGAGAAGAGGACCTATGAGAGTCCTGACCGCGATTCAGCGCACACAGCTATGCTTGGCGCCTGGGATTCCTCCGAGACACGCCTCCTTCTACTTATCTGTGGGCTAGGCTTTATATTACGTTGACAACTGTCTGCCTGCTTCCTTTTGGTGCTGGTGCTAGAAGTACTGTTACCTCCTTCGATTGTGTCTATATTACAGATGTTGACTACTCCATTTTGCACAAGGAATTTGAACTTACCGTGTACCGGGGAAGGTACTGCGCGCAGTGTCTTTAGCGCCGGTTGTCCAATTATCCCGTTGAACGAGGATTGAGAGCGCACAACCATGAAGTCCATCCATACCGTCGTCAGTGTTCCGGGTTCCCAATGGTCACCTATGTGCAGAGATGCCCCAATGGCCGAGTCTTATCACCACTAAACCCTGTGAGAATCTGTGCTGTCTCATTTAGCACCTTCCTTATTTCCCATGGCAATCGTGCGAAGCAATGCTCGTATAATATACTCGCTGAAGATCCCCCATCGAAGCACATGTCCTCTATAGCGTGGTCACCGAAGGCTACGTCAATCGTCAACGAATCGACTCTATAGTCCGTATCTGAAAGGATGGGGAACGCTATTTCCTTATCGTGCGAAAATTCTGCGACCACTCTTCTTTGCATGAAGATTTTTTCCTCTCTACCATGTATATGGTTATAGGCTTATCCTTCTGTTTTTTCACTTCGACCTTCTTCGCATCCGCGTTCTTTCTCCAATCCCTTATCAGGTGATTCAGCTTTCCTTCCTTTACCAGGCTTTCAATGTGTCTTTTCAACTAGATACATTCATCCGTAGCATGCCCTTTGTCATCATGGTACTCGTAGTGATTTGTGTTATCCCGCTTATCCACTGGTCCCAACATTAGGCTAGGCTTTGGAAAATTTGCTCCTTCTGATAAAAATATCTCTTTAGAGGTTTTTTGCAGCGGGGTGAACTTGCTGTTGTTGTTGTTGCGCCCCTGCTTTGCCTCTCCTTGGAAGTTCAATGTTCGACTGATATTTTGCCCATACGTTTGTTTCTTGGGCCAATCTTGGTACCTGTAGCCCGACGCCACTTGTCGGCTATCTGCTGCTGCGGTTTCTCCTTGGATAAATGCTCAGACCTTTTCATTACCCCGTCAAACGTTGTCGGGGTTCTGTCGTTCAACTGTTTTATTAGGTCCGGATTTGTGATGCCTGCGAGGAATCCAGAAATCTTTAGAATTTCCGGGCAATCCTTAATCTGGTTGCACTCAAATTTGAAACGTTCCATGAAGTCTTCTAGGCTCTCGTTGTGCCTCTACTTCACTCTTGCAAGTGAAACCGGATTTTTGTCACACTTCTTCTGCTGCACATAGTTCCTGCGGAACGCTCTTTGAAGTTCTTCAAACCCATGGATGCTCCTTCGCGGGAGACGATCAAACCATGTCCGAGCGTTCCCGATGAACGTCGAGTTGAACATATGGCACCATACGGCTTCCGACCATTGCTCTATCCCTGCCTGTGATTCGAATACTTTCAGGTGATAATCCGAATCCGTCGTGCCGTCGTAGGTCTTAACATTAGATGGCATGCGCCTTTTCCTGTTATCCCTGAAAGTAGTTATGCGTTCCGAAAACGCGCTTCCTTTTCCCCAATGCCATGGCATGGTCCATTGATCATCACCTTGTATCCTTGGCCTTTTTGGCGCCCTGCGGTGTTTTCTTTCGTAGTCAGAGGAGTCAGAGTCCTCAGTGGATGAAGGAGAAGTCCTTTTAAGGTAGGGGTGGCGGTCGCTATGACTAGAGTCTGAGGAACCTTCACTCGACGAATTCCTCTCGCGCCTCCTTTCAGTGATCTTACTTCTTTCCTGAACTCGCAGATCCTGAGATTCATCTCCTTCTAAGGGGCATAGCCTTTTTAGGGCACTATGTCTGTTAGTAGGGTTAGGCCCTAGTCTGTCCTTCACGCTTGTACGCTGGTGGTTATTGACTGGTGTCATGAAACCAGCCTCTTCTCCCGAGTCCTCGGAGCTATCTGACGGAGATGTATCCTCAATGAGAGGCGCATCCGAAGTGGATGCTAGGTACTCAGTCGCTCTATGCTTTCTTCTCTTCTCCTTTCTAGCTTCCTTACTAAATCTTGAGCCTCCCTTAGACTTGAGCTCTTTATCGAAGTCTAAACTGATCCGAAGGTCTCTTGCTGGATTCATCCTCATTTGCACCCTCATAAGTGGGATTAGCGCCTCATAGTTTTCTGCGACATAGTCGCTCATACTTTGCTTCGCCACGGGGGAAGTTTCGGTTTCCCCCTACGGATCTATCGAAGCCCTTGCGCCCAGAGTCTCCTTGCGACCTTAGTTAGGGATTTCCTGAGAGGATGATGTGGTCCCGACCGTCTGTGGGGTCGGAGTGACCAGCGGAGAGAAGGATACTTGCAGTCCTTTCCCTCCACGTGAAACTTGCACCAAGTGAAACTTGCTTTGGGACCATGCGGACTAAAAAGACACCGTTAGGCTTACCGTGGGTTTGTTACCCACGACTAGACTCCGACGTGAGAGTAAGTAATTGGTTTGAGTATATTAGTGTTTAGGGTATTGTGTATATCGTACCTTTGTGGAACCGGAGGGGTTCCTTTTATACTCGAGTGAGCCCATGCTGGGCTCCCTGTTCTTGCGGCCTAAGGAAGAGATAATGACTCGAAATACTTTGATCTTCATTATCTAACCAAGGCAAGTGTATATCCCTTTTCCTTAGGCGAATATAACTATAATATAAGTTATATTCGATCTGATCCTGTCGCACCGCGACGAGGACCTGGCTAAGTAATTAACCTCTTGTGCGACAACGACTTACCAGGCCTTATGGGCTATGTGCGCACATCGCACAAGTATCCAATTCATTCCTGATGGATGCGGGTAGTACCCGTGATCGGACTATCCAGCCCGACTAGGGACTATACGTCATCACTTAATGACATAAGGAAGGTATTTATAGGAGAAAATGGAAGGAGTGTTGTTTTCTTTTCTCTTTCTCGTATTTTTGTCTTTTAAATTCTTCGTCTTTTTCTACGTTGTCTCGGGATTTGTCGATATAAATTGAAATCGTCTTATAATTTGACTTAGTTCTTCGACTTTATTAAACTTCCGTCTTTAGACTTTTTCTTTGATAAATCTTCAGAATAGGCCTTGGACTTTCGTTCTTTTTGCACTCTTGATCTTTCGACTTCGTCTTTTGTCTTTTACTTCGATAAAAGCCTGTGAAAGCCCGTGTTTTCTTCCTTTTTCACATTTTGATCCTAAATCACAACAAAAACACAAACCACGCATAATTCTGACTTTTATGACATTAAATACACGTTTTGGCTTGGTTATTATTATAGTTAAGTGGTAAAAGGATGGGTGTTTTCACACCTATCAAATCCCCGACACTTGACCATTACAATGCCCTCATGCAATGCATTAATTACAAAGAAAAATTTACATTTTCCATCATAATTAACCCACCTTGGACTTTGTTAAACACAAGACATTAAGGAAACTTAAAAAGATAGAAAATTACAAAATATTTAAAAGACGAAACAAGTAAAGAAATCAAAGACTTACATTAGGGCTTTGGGTTGTCATGAATGTTTATCACCCTCAAGTTTCACATTCCCCATACTAAGCTTAAAAACGAGATCATTGTTATTATAAGTTAGCAAGCTAACACATACTTATGTGGCTCAATTATTCACTTAGACTCCCTTATTCCTAGGTGTATCTCTTATATTTTATTGTTGTCTTGAATGATCACGAGGATGCATTGTTGACTTATTTCGATAATTTATTTAGGCTGAAAATAAAGTAGGACGATTTAATCAATAGTTAGCTAAAGGACAAAATCTTTTAAAACTGCTTCTCAAAACCTCATAAAATTCATATCTTGACATAACTCGCTTCACGATTTGAGACCTTTCTCGGATCGATGTTTGGCATTGACTTCATACTTCAAATCTTGAGAGATGATCTTTAAATAATGGTCTTCTCTTCATAATAGGAATTTCTTCACTTGAAGTTTTTGAGATATTCTTCATACTTGGACCACGACTTCTTCATTTTTCTCCAATCTTTATTTGGGATTTATATATACAACGATCCGCCTCCTTTTAGGACTTGGATCTATTTATCCTCATACCTTGCAAGGGTCTTTTCGGATAGACTTCTCCATGATCCTTAGGGGAGTATTTGCTTTTCGTCGTGTGTCTCGATCCTTCATATTCATTTTTGATAGATGATTCTTCACATCACTTTGGATCTTTAGCAACGAAATGTAGCACTCATGCCTTGTTAGGGCCTTTTCGGACTCGCTAATCTTCGCATCCCGCTTCAATAAGTTATGTCTTGGCTATGAACTCTAATTAATACCGAGCAACTTTTAAACGATCTTGTGCTAGAAGCTAAGTAACTTTTCAAATCGTACAACCTTACTTATTGCAATTAAATTTATTAACAAGCGATGGGAGAAAAAGCTCATAATTAACTCACATAAATTCATGAAAGAATACCAAACTTATAATTGACTCTATCATCTCTCGTTCTCTACAGTTTAAAATCTCAAGGAATGAGACTCGTGTATGCTTAGCCTATTAAATCAAAGTTTTGGGTTTTTAAGTCATCTATAGGATCTTGCAACTTCTTAGACTCTTTCAAGTCTAGAATTCGCATTTTAAAGTTCCCTTGATAAACGAATTTCTAGGATCAATTATAGGAACTTGCGAAAAGTTCTTGTTCTTAACCCGTAAGAGTTAAGACTTTCGCGTTTTAAAGTTCTCTATATAAAAGCCTAGCAAAACTTGATTTAAACACGTTAAGGATACTATCTAGAATGAACTCAAATAAGTAAACTCGGGTTGAGTCAAAAGATTCACGACGGGCCTAATATATCAAAGACATCTAAACTTATTCAAATGATTTTATTAAAATTTATTCTAGCAATAAAAGAAAATAACGATAACAAAGGAAAATACTACTAGGCCAAAATAGATAAAAAAAATTTGAAAAATGTCGAAAAATCAATTTTCCGGTTAAAATAAGGACAAATTTATGGAAAAGCCCACTTAACTTCGATAGAAGTCCTCCTACACTTAAGATAAACATTGTCTTCAATGTTTAATCATGTGGGAATAAACTCCCCTACACTTAGGACATTGTGCACTTTGTTTAAATCTTGATAAGGAAGAGACAACTAAAGTGATTCCTATTTTAATAATGAAGAATATAAAATAGTGAATCAAAAGAGTTTAGGATAGAACCGGGAAGACGGGTACACGGAACCACGGGTCGTCAAAAGTCATCAAGAATGGATCTTTGAAAGCTCGAATCCCTGTACATGATAAGAAAGAAAACAACAAACACATAGTAGGGTCTCCCCCTATACTTATTATAAAAATGGATAAAAAGGATAGATCATTGGGTTGCCTCCAAAGAAGCGCTTGTTTTTGTTCACCGAGTCGTGAGTCTGACTCGACCTTGATTAAAATGGTAAGAACCTTGAAAAACATCCACCGGGGTCAAATACATGGTTTTCGTCCAACAAATAGCACAAGCTTAAGGTGAATAAGACTAGCCAAAGAAAAGTAGGCGAGGTTCCCTTAAGCAGTTGTTGAGCACGGTGGTAGAAAGTATGATGAAATGAAAGCATATCTCCATTGTTTCCAAAAGTCTTTCCTTTTATTTCATCAGATGGATACTAAGATGGCTTAAAATTATGATACCCGGATCGAACATCTTTTCCTTTAGGGGAAAATAAGATTTAGACTCAGTAGACCTTAAAGATTCACCCATAAACCGCATAATCTCATCCGAAGAAGGTGGAAAGAGAGGTGTCAAGACATAGGTACTACGAATATTGGAGTCGTCCAGTTTCTTCTCCTTTGAAACGGGTTTCTTAATATCCGAAGGAGGATAAAGAGAATAATCAAAGTCCAAAGAAGGAGAATCATGCTCATTGGGGAAGTATGTATTGAGAAAAGTAGCAAAATCTTTCTCAAATGAGTAGTCTTCCAAAGTAGGATCAAGAATTATTGGCGGAGGATCTTCATCAAAAATAGGAGCAAGGTCATCGTTTGAAGAATCACTCGAAAGAGTATCAACATCATCAAAGTCATCATAAGTTGGCATGTCTTTATACTCTGAAGCAAAATCGCCATTATCATCCACATCGGAACTAGAATCATCATCATAATCATCATAGATTGGTGGAGAATCATAAATTGGTGGGGGGATCCAAATTGGAGAGAGAATCATCAGAATCATCCACATGGTCTTGAAAAAGTGGATTATCATAGCAAGTCTCGAAAAGGGGATTGTCATATACAACAAAAGCATCATGCTTTATCCTTTCCAAAGGAGTTATAAGCTCGTCTTGCAGCACATCAATCATTTTCACTGATTCTTTTCCATTTGATTTACTTGTAATTTTCCCCATCTTAAAAACTTGTTCATCATTCCCGACCCTTAGAATTAGTTCACCTTCGGCAACATCGACTAAAGTTTTTCCGGTTCTGAAGAATGGCCGTCCAAGTATTAACGGAATACGAGGGTCCATTTCATAATCAACAACAACAAAATCGACCAGAAAAGTAAAGGTACCAACTTTGACAAAAACATCTTCGGCAATACCAACGGGGTAAGCGAGAGTTCGATTTGCTAGCTCAAGAGTCATCTTTGTTGGTGTAAGGTCGGTTAATGATAACTTTTTCCAAACACTTTGTGACAATCCGTCAATTTCAGGTCGATATTTTAATCTCGACTAATAAGTAATATATGTTTACTTTAATGAGAATTTTAAATTATCGATTAACCGAGAAGGTTATGACTTGAAACTTAACATAAGAATGTTGTTTCGATGAAAACTGACAAGAAATACATTAAGTATCGATATCATATTCTCAAATTATCATATAAATAATTTTAATGTATTTATTTTTATTTCTCGTGTTTTACGTTTTAACGAATGACGAGAACTACTAATGATCGCGATACCGACGGATGCCCAAAAATTTATGTTTTATTATCGATTGTCTCAATATTTTATATTTTCGACGTTTTCGATTTAATTACGTTTTAAGTCGTGTCGAAGTGATATTATTATTTTTAAGAAGCGTTTTAACTTTTAAAAAGTATTTTTACGAAACCCGAGTCCCGTAAATGTTTTAAATTTACAATTTAAATTTTCTAACCTTACAACTATTTAATTGTATTTTGGACCAAAACTATACAAAATTGGCAAAATCTACCCTAACCTTGGACTATATAAATATTTTCCACTACTATCTTTTCATTTAAAAATCATTTTTATACAAAACTCACCCACCCCACCTCTCTTTCTCTCTTTGGCCGTACACCATCAACACCAAACCACCCTCAAAAATCTTGATTCTACTTTGAATCAATTAAAACTAAAACAAGACCCACTTTGCAAATTCAACAAGGATCATTTTGGTATTAATATCTCCCACATGCATTAACTTTTTCAAAATTTTATTTTTCTTGATGAACTAGTAGTGTTTGATCCATTTTTATGATGGTATGTAGGTGTTATTATTATTATATATAAGTATTGTTGGTTGCATGTGCATTATTTTTTAGTGGATAATTTTTGGATGATTATACAAGTGAAATAGGAATGAAAGGGTTGGATTAGAATGATCGTAGGTTGATATTAGATGTATAAAAGTGGTGAAAATGGGTCAAAATATTGATTTGACATGATTTCTAAAAATGTATTTTAGGACAACAGCTTATAACAGATTGTTTCGTGGGTTTAAGTTCTGAGATAGGCTTAGATTATGTGATATTGTTGTAGTAATCTTCAAGACACTCGTTTTTCCGCTTGAATGAGCTTCTAACTCATTACGAGCGAAAAGTTATGCTAGTTTTAGTATTCGTGTACTGGGAGACGAGTATCGGCACAATCCGAAAATTGTTGTCGATATTTGGATCGAATCTCGGGGACTATAGAATGAGTTTTAAAAATGTTCAAGTAGTGATGTAAGATGCTAAACCTCAGCTCATGAGTCTATTTTCAAACCCGAGTGTCGGTTTTGTAAACGGAATTTTTTAGATATGTCAAAATGGTTTTACAAGTAAAAGGCGTAAAACTGTCCGGTTTTTATAACACGAAGGTGTGTTGGGCAGAAGGTCTTAGAAGTTATATTTTTGAATGAAACTTGAACTGAGTCTTCTTCATATTATGTGTGAGTTTGTGACCAAGTTTCTTCGAAATCGGACAAGTCTAGATAGGGTAGATTCGTGTGTACATTTGGAGTGTACATGCTGATTGGTATTTTTGGCATGTAGTTCAATAATCATGTGGCGTGAGTTGAGTATTCACTATTGGACATGGTGATTTACTCAAGTGCTAAGTGATTATATAAATAACTTAGCTACTGGTCCTAGGGAAGTAAAATGATAATTTGACTTGCGTGGACTTGGCGTCTTAAGACGGGCCAATATCGAGAGTGCGAGTATTTAAAAGAATAGTGTTGAATAAAAGGATATTGTAATAACACTTGTATTATTAAATTTTTCGGGATTGTCTTGGTTTTGTAATTTTGATTTTTATATTATTTAAGTATGATTTATACTTAAGTCGATTTTTAACGAACGCGCCTTATTTGGTAGGTTGCGGTTTTCGTGTTTAAACGGGCATCACTAATCGTCGGCGATCGTCTCATTACCACTATTGGCTAAGGTGCGTCTATAGCCTCGCTTTTAACATGTTTACTTGTTTTATAAAACCCGCGAGGGGGATAACATGCTTGTTTTATTAAAATAAAAGGGTACAACGAGAAGTTGTGGATACCCTACTTATTAGAAAAGTATGGGTGCAACGAGAAGTTGTGGGAACCCTATTTACTTGAAAAGTAATTATTGAAATTGAAAAGTACAACTATAAGTTGTGGTAAACTCATGATTGTTTTAAAACTGAACACAAAGAACTTAATTGTATGTTTAGATGGAAGTTATTACATAAGTTTGTTAAGCCTTAAAAGACCCATGAATCGTGAATTGTTAATCGAGATAACGCTAATGCTATGGATAGATCTATCGGGGTGACGCCCAGTCTGATCGCGATTAGCTCTTGCGTGGTGTTGTGATGCACTAGTAATGAAACATCGAATGCATTGTATAAGAGAAATATACGCACTTGGCTAGGTGTGTTGGGCTGAAATAATATATGTTAACGTTTAATGTCACGAGACTTATGTATTGACACGATAATTATGTCTGTACAACATAATTGTCTTTGATAAATTATTAACCATGGAAGGTTATTTTTGAATACTTGTGTTCTCTTTATGTAAATTAAACTCTATAGATTCACTCGGCAAATTTTGCTAACTTTTTAACATGTTTTATCTCAGGTCCATATAGAAGGCGCTCGATGAAGGCGGTTTAGTGAAGCTTGATTATTTAAATGTTTTGGCCCGCTTTTATAAATTATATCCATTCAAATAATTTTTACCATTTACTAGGTTTTGTAAACTTGAAGTTATCTGGGACCGTGAATGAAATTGTACTTTTATCGAATGAAAATGAATGGCTGTTTATTAAAATGACTTGTTTTGAGCCGTTTTCTATAATTATGAGATTGAACCATGATAGTAACACCCATTGACCCTTCCGCTGTTATGACCGAAATTCGGGGGTGTTACAGATTGGCATCAGAGCTTAAGTTATAGAGAACGAAAAGATTTTCCAAAAATGAATTTTTGAAATCTTTTAACTATAACTGTTGCAAGCGAAACCTCCGAGTTGCCAATGGACGAGAATGAAAGTATTTATACATATATGGGATTATATATATGTTGTATTCTTTAACGATTTTTTGAACTTGTGAATTACAAGGTATGTTTTCATTTATTTAATTATAAATGATAATTTTTTGTTTATACGAGATATTTATACGACATTGATTGTCACGAAGCCACTCTAGTCATTTTAATGCTAGCGCCGAAGCTATCCTGAAATGAATCATGTTATTCTCGAGATTAACTAAGTTGTGGATAGACATGATCCCAACGAAACACTTAATATTCTTGCTGATATTCTTTTGGTTACGAGGATTTTGATTTCCTTGGTTCTTATTCTTGATTTATCGATTCGCTTATTTCGTTTAGCAAATTTAATTTGCCTTTTCATTAATCTTCGACATTATACTGTTTTGATAAAAACAAGTTTGTCTGAGATGGTACTATTGATTGTTAGGAATTGAGATTGATTTGTATGGTATTCACATGCCAACCAGGATTCCATATCATATCACTGATCATTTTCTGTTAAATCAGTTTCTCAATTGTTTCGATCTTGATCTTTTGCGTTGAGCTGGCGATGCTTAAAGAAAGTGATTTATAATCGTTGAAATAAATTGGCCATTTATTTGAACAAGGAAATTATAAATTGTTGAGCTACAAATTTCTGAATCTTATTTGGAAGGACTTGATCAATCCATGGAAATAATGATTCATAAATGTGTGGGCTTAAGCATATAGCATCTGCGTGATTAAACTCTTATTGACTCATAATTCGTTTGCTCGATTCATTCTTTGATTTTGTTTATTTAATTTCTTGATCGTGAAATGGTTGTATTGAGGCTGTTCCAAAAGCACCAATTGAGGAGGATATCAAGCGTCTCTGAAAGACATTGAAGAAATCTTCTTCTTGTGGGACCGAGGAGCTTTCTTAGCCATGTGAAAAACCTAGTAACTCTTAGTAGATTAGTTTATCAATTGTAGTATCTTCTCATTAATCCCTAACTAAACTGTGACAACAGTTAGTAGGACTAGTCTTTTAAGTTGTATGGCATTAGACGATGATTATCTATAATGTTTGACAATATGACTTGTACTAGTTTGTGATCAATGGAATGAATATCTTTTGATTCCTAATTCTACATCGTTCTATTATTATCTTTCTCTGCTTTTCTCTTTTAAAATTATGTGGTATAACGCAATCATTGAGTGAATACTCATTATGATTTTATTTGCGTGTGGAAGATTCATGCCGTCAATGAAAGCTATGACTGAAGCACGAATGCGCCAAGTTATTAGTGAATAAGTTGCTGTATATTTAGTTAAATTCATGGCCAACATGAATGATGGATCTGGATCTGGAGCTGAAGCTACAACTGGTGGGACTATAACCGGTGGAGCTGAAGCTGGAATCGATAATGTTCGTGGTACGGATGGAACAGATGTGCCCGATGTTAGAGGCTATAACTACACTTCATTCGTTAATTCCAAACCGTAGACTCTTAAGGGGACTAAAGATGATGGTGGATTGTGTCAGTTTTTGAAAGATGGCGTCAGTCTTTCGAATCAGTGACCCTAATCAGGAGGATAAGGTACAGTTTGAAATCGCTACTCTCCAAGGTCGTGCATTAATTTGGTGGAATGGCAGACTTGCTTCCATAGGTATCGTTACTTATGGGACACCATGGACTAAGGTGAGGAAACGGTTAACTGAGGAGCTTGTCCTTGAAGCATTTCCAAAGTATGGAGCAAGTGTTGTATAATCTGAAACTGAAGAGAACTAACATTGGTAGATATATCCAGTGTTTCCATAAGTTGACTCCTTTATGTCTAAGAATTTTGGAACCCGAACCGTCAAGGTCAAGCAGTATATTCATGGCTGACCAATAAAACGCGGTGATGTGACTTCTTCTAAGCCATTTACTATTTGTGAAGCTGTCTGCATGGCTTATTAGCTCGTGGGACACATAATTTAAGGCAAGGTTGATGAGGTTACTGAAGGGAAAAATAATTCCAAATTGAAAATTCTTTTCGCGCATTAGAGTTCGTAAGTATATCGAAAAAGGTTGTGGATTATTCCTGGCTTAGGTATCGTAGAAGAAATTGTAAGGAAAGTGAGTAGAGATATTGTAGTAATTCATGACTATCCTGAAGTGTTTCTAGAAGATTTGCTAAGGCTTCCGCCCCCAAGGCAAATTGAATTCCAATTTGATCTAATTCCTGGTGCTGCAACTGTGGCACGTGAGCCATATTTATTAGCATCATCCGAGCTGAAGTAATTATTTGTGCAGTTTTAAGAACTATCTGATAGATGTTTTATTCGACCGAACTCATCAGTTTGTAGAACTCATATTCTATTCGCTAAGAAGAAAGATGATTCGTTTCGTATGTGTATCGATTACCAAGAGCTGGATAAGCTAACGGTCAAGAATCGTTACCCATTTCCATAAATTGATGATCTGTTTGATCAACTTCAAAACTCTCGTGTTTTCTCCTAGATTCTAGTGTTTTCTCTAAGATTGATCTTTGTTTTGCTTATCATCAACTTCGCATACGCGAGGGATATATTCCTATTACGGCGTTTAGAACTTGTGATGATCATTATGAGTTTAGGGTTATGGCTTCTTGTTTGACCAATACATCTGTTGTATTCATTGACTTAATGAATTGTATGTGTAAGCCATGTCTTGATAAATTCGAAATCGTTTTCTTTGATGATATTCTAATCTGCTCGAAGAGCGAGGAAGAACATGTCGAACACTTAAGGATTATCTTGAACTTGTTGAAGAACGAAAAGATGTACCCAAAAATTTTAAAGTGTGATTTTTGGCTTTGTTCTGTACAACTTCTCTGTCATGTGATTGACAAACGTGGCATACATGTTGATTTTGCGAAAATCGAAACCATCGAAAATTTGAATGTTCCAACTATTCCAACTGAAGTACGACAAATTCTAGGTTTGGCTGGTTATTACTGAAGGTTTATTGAAAGATCCTCTTTGATATCAAAACCATTAACTAAGCTAACTAAAAAAAAGAATGAACCGTATGTGTGGGGTGATAATGAAGAGAAAGCTTTTCAGACCATGAAAAGAAAACTCTGCAGCACGCCGATCTTATCGTACCTGAAGGAAGTAAAGATTTTGTTGTTGATCGTGATACATCTCCTTTATGATCTGGAGCTGTTTTGATTGTGTATGCTTGTAGGAAACCTAGGAAGAATAAGGAAACTGCACAACCCATGACTTGTAATTGGGTGCGGTGATTTTACTCTTCGTCTATTGAGACATTAATTGTTTGGCACTAATGTACGGTATCCACCGATAGTAAGAGCCTACAATGTATTCTGGAATAAAAGAGGTAACTTAGCCTTTAAGTGATTACGATTGTGTTATCCGTTATCATTTTTGAGGTAGGAGCAAATTACAATGGATTCATTGTTAATCTCTCGAAAACTCAGTCTGAATATGACTCGATTTCTGTCAATGTTGATTGATTGACTCTGCTCATTTTATTTCGATAAATAAATCGATTGTGCTAATTAAGAATCGTTTGTTATCTGCTCGTAGTAGACATAGAAGTTATGACGATGTGAAGCGAAAACCTTTGGAAATCGAGGTAGGTGGAAAACTTATGCCAAAGCTATCACCCTGAAAAGGTGTTGTGTATTTTGGAAAACGAGGGAAGTTAAGTCCCCGTTAGTTTGGACCATTCGAGATGATATCGATGGTAGGTCCGCCGGCATGAAAACTTAAATTACCTCGAGAGCTACAAGGAATTCACAATACTTTTCATATGTCGAGCCTAAAGAAATTTCTTTCTGACGAAGATCTTATTATCTCTCTTGATGAAGTATGAATCGACAGTAAGTTGCATTTCATCAAAGTACTTGTTGATATTATCGATAAGGAACTTAGGCAACCGAAGCAAAGTCGAATTCCTATTGTCATGTGTGATGGAACTAAAGACGAGGACCAAAATACATTTAACTCTTTGATTTCAACGAGCGATCGAGGAAGAACGCAAGTTGATCTTCGGGACGAAGATCCGAATTTGGTGGGGATAATGTGACAATCCGTCAATTTCAGGTCGATATTTTAATCTCGACTAATAAGTAATATATGTTTACTTTAATGAGAATTTTAAATTATCGATTAACTGAGAAGGTTATGACTTGAAACTTAACGTAAGAATGTCGTTTCGATGAAAACTGACAAGAAATACATTAAGTATCGATATCATATTCTCAAATTATGATATAAATGATTTTAATGTATTTATTCTTATTTCTCGTGTTTTACGTTTTAACGAATGACGAGAACTACTAATGATCGCGATACCGACGGATGCCCAAAAATTTATGTTTTATTATCGATTGTCTCGATATTTTATATTTTCGATGTTTTCGATTAATTTACGTTTTAAGTCGTGTCGAAGTGATATTATTATTTTTAGGAAGCGTTTTAACTTTTAAAAAGTATTTTTACGAAACCCGAGTCCCGTAAATGTTTTAAATTTACAATTTATATTTTCTACCCTTACAACTATTTAATTGCATTTTGGACCAAAACTATACAAAAATGGTAAAATCTACCCTAACCTTGGACTATATAATATTTTCCACTACTATCTTTTCATTTAAAAATCATTTTTATACAAAACTCACCCACCCCACCTCTCTTTCTCTCTTTGGCCGTACACCATCAACACCAAACCACCCTCAAAAATCTTGATTCTACTTTGAATCAATTAAAACTAAAACAAGACCCACTTTGCAAATTCATCAAGGATCATTTTGGTATAAATTTCTCCCACATGCATTAACTTTTTCAAAATTTTTTTTTTTTTTTATGAACTAGTAGTGTTTGATCCATTTTTATGATGGTATGTAGGTGTTATTATTATTATATACAAGTATTGTTGGTTGCATGTGCATTATTTTTTAGTGGGTAATTTTTGGATGATTATACAAGTGAATTAGGAATGAAAGGGTTGGATTAGAATGATTGTAGGTTGATATTAGATGTATAAAAGTGGTGAAAATGGGTCAAAATATTGATTTGACATGATTTCTAAAAATGTATTTTGGGACAGCAGCTTATAACAGATTGTTTCGTGGGTTTAAGTTCTGAGATAGGCTTAGATTATATGATATTGTTGTATTAATCTTCAAGAAGCTCGTTTTGCCGCTTGAATGAGATTCTAACTCATTACGAGCGAAAAGTTATGCTAGTTTTAATATTCGTGCACCGGGAGACGAGTATCGACACAATCCGAAAATTGTTGTCGATATTTGGATCAAATCTCGGGGAGTATAAAATGAGTTTTAAAAATGTTCAAGTACTGATGTAAGTTGCTAAACCTCAGGTCATGAGTCTATTTTCAAACCCGAGTGTCGGTTTTGTAAACAAAATTGTTTAGATATGTCAAAATGGTTTTACATGTAAACGGCGTAAAACTGTCCGGTTTTTATAACACGAAGGTGTGTCGGGTAGAAGGTCTTAGAAGTAATATTTTTGAATGAAACTTGAATTGAGTCTTTTTCATATTATGTGTGAGTCTGTGACCAAGTTTCGTCCAAATCGTACAAGTCTAGATAGGGTAGATTCGTTTGTACATTTGGAGTGTACATGCTGATTGGTATTTTGGACATGTAGTTCAATAATCATGTGGCGTGAGTTGTGTATTCACTATTGGACATGGTGATTTACTCAAGTGCTAAGTTATTATATAAATGACTTAGCTACTGGTCCGAGGGAAGTAAAATGATAATTTGACTTGCGTTGACTTGGCGTCTTAAGACGGGTCAATATCGAGAGTGCAAGTGTTTAAAAGAATAGTGTTGAATAAAAGGATATTGTAATAACACTTGTATTATTAAATTTTTCGGGATTGTCTTGGTTTTGTAATTTTGATCTTTATATTATTTAAGTATGATTTATACTTAAGTCGATTTTTAACGAACGCGTCTTATTTGGTAGGTTGCGGTTTTCGTGTTTAAACGGGCATCACTAATCGTCGGCGATCGTCTCATTACCACTATTGGCTAAGGTGAGTCTATAGCCTCGCTTTTAACATGTTTACTTGTTTTATAAAACCCGCGAGGGGGATAACATGCTTGTTTTATTAAAATAAAAGGGTACAACGAGAAGTTGTGGATACCCTACTTATTGGAAAAGTATGGGTGCAACGAGAAGTTGTGGGAACCCTATTTACTTGAAAAGTAATTATTGAAATTGAAATGTACAACTATAAGTTTTGGTAAACTCATGATTGTTTTAAAATTGAACACAAAGAACTTAATTGTATGTTTAGATGGAAGTTATTACATAAGTTTGTTTAGCCTTAAAACACCCATGAATCGTGAATTGTTAATCGAGATAACGCTAATGCTATGGATAGATCTATCGGGGTGACGCCCAGTCTGGTCGCGATTAGCTCTCACGTGGTGTTGTGATGCACTAGTAATGAAACATCGGATGCATTGTATATGAGAAATATACGCACTTGGCTAGGTGTGTTGGGCTGAAATAATATATGTTAACGTTCAATGTCACGAGACTTATGTAATGACACGATAATTATGTCTGTACAACATAATTGTCTTTGATAAATTATTAACCATGGAAGGTTATTTTAGAATAATTGTGTTCTCTTTATTTAAATTAAACTCTATAGATTCACTCGGTAAATTTTGCTGACTTTTTAACACGTTTTATCTCAGGTCCATATAGATGGCGCTCGATGAAGGCGGTTTAGTGAAGCTTGCTTATTGAAATGTTTTGGCCCGCTTTTATAAATTATATCAATTCAAATAACTTTTACCATTTACTAGGTTTTGTAAACTTGAAGTTATCTGGGACCGTGAATGAAATTGTACTTTTATCGAATGGAAATGAATGGATGTTTATTAAAAGACTTGTTTTGAGCCGTATTCTGTAATTATGAGATTGAACCATGATAGTAACACCCAATGACCCTTCCGCTGTTATGACCGAAATTTGGGGGTGTTACACACTTAATGGCATCAAATTAATACTTGCCCCGAGATCGGCTAAGGCAGTAAATTCTTCAACTTTGTTAAAAATGAAAGGTAGCACAAAACGACCGGGATCTCCAAGTTTTTCCGGAAGTTCTTTAAGAAGGACAACAGAAAAATTTTCATTTAAACGTGTGTTGACAAACTCAGCCATCTTTTCTTTCTTACTAAGCAATTCCTTGAATGCTTTTACAAATTTTGGCATTTGGACAAGTGCTTCAACAATGCTAATGTTGAAATTCATTTAGGAGATCATCTTCAAAAAAGAAGTAACTTGAGCATCCTCTTTAGTGAGCAATTTGCACTTGTCTAACCGAGAAGGATAAGGGATATTGGGTTTAGGTGGTGTAGGTGTAGAAGGTGAGGGTTGAGATGTTGAAGGTTGAGATGGTGAAGGTGGGAATGGTGAAGGGTTTTTCTTGGGTACTTCTTCATTATGAGGTGGAGATGGTAATGGAGAACTAATACTAGGCGTGGAAGTAGGCGGGATAAATGGGGGTGGAGGAGGTGTAGATGGAGTAACTGGGGAATGGATAGATGGTGCTACTAAATTTGCTCCACTGCGTGTAGTAATAGCACTCACATTTGCTCTAGGGATTTTTTAGGTTTTCGAAGGAAGAGCACCTTGGGGCGAAGGGTTTGAAACATTTGAACAAATTTTCTATCCGTGGACTCTTGCATTTCCTTAATGGTTTTCTCATGATCGGTTAATTTTTGTCGAATCAAGTCCATGTGCGGATGAGGTAAATTGAACCCTTGTTGTTGAAAACCTTGGTTTGGGTATTGGTTATATGGTTGAAAACCTTGAGGATTGAAACCTTGGTTTTGCATTGGATAAGCTCCTTGACTTGCATTGTAGCCCCTCACATTTGTGTTTTGTTGAACATTTGCTCTTGGTGGCCCTTGGTTGTTATGGGTGGGTGGGTGAGGTCTTTGTTGAAAACCTGGTGGAGCCAAGTAATTCGTCGAGTTGTAAGACAAGTGATTAACATCGACGTTAGGCTTGAAATGAACTCTCTCGGTGTTTATGTAAGCATACACTTCCCGTGAGATTGATCATAAGCTTTATCACAATTAGCATAAGAGTGTGGCCCACCACAAGTTTCAAAAGTAATATTGAGATCATGGGCATGTTGATAGGAGGGTTATCTCTTAAAACAAGTTGTTTTATTGCTGAATTAAGTTCCTTCAGTTGAGTAGCCGTCTCACTATCACTAGCACTAGCCATAGTAGCCCTAACACTCTTGGTTTGGACTTTGGCTTTGTTCTCAATAATTGCCCAAGCCTCATTCATAGTTTTGACAAGAATATTACCCCCGAGGCACTATTTAGTGAATCTTGGTCATTCAAAGTTAATCCATTATAAAAGGTATTAATTTGATGTACCTTTGTAAACCCGTGTTGTGGACACTTTCTTAAAAGTTCCTTAAAGCGATCCCAAGATTCACTAAATGTCTCACCGTACTTTTGTTCAAAGTTGATAGTGTCATTCCACAAAGCGGTAGTACGTGAGGGTGGGAAAAAGTAATTGATAAACTTGGTCTCAAGGTCCGTCCATGTGACAATATTGTGGGGTGGTTCCTTATCAAGCCATGTCCGGGCTTGTCCCTCGAGGGAGAAAGGAAAGAGGAGCAAACGAATTGCCTCTTGTGAAACCCTATTGTATTTAAAAATATTGGATAAGTGTACGAACCATTTAATGTGATCGTGTGGATCATCATGAGTGCGACCTAAGAAAGGTGTTGCGGAAACCATTTGAATGAAACCGGACTTGTGATCGAAGTTGTTGGCATCAATAGCCGGCACCACAATCGCATCATCGTTGCCTTCTACGTGTGATTGCAAGAGCTCGATCATTGGATGGTTCTCCATTGTGTTGACAACGGGAGGCTCTACAACAGGAGGATCAATAGTAGCAGCTTCAATGGATTTCCTTTTGCGTGAACGAGTACGCATACACATACAAAAGAAAAGAATAGCAAAGAAATAGAAGAAATAAAGTTAACGTGAAAAGAAAATATTTTTGGTGAAAAACTTTGAAAAAGAAATGCTTTTTATGATTTTTTAAATGTTTTTGAATTTTTGAAATTTTTAATTTTTATAGATTTTTGAAAATTTTTGAAAATTTTACAAGAAAAATAACGTTCAAAAGTGAACGGGTCCCAAAATCCAACGCGTCTCTCACAAAAAATCGTTAATCTTCACGAAAAGAGTCGGCAGCGGCGCCATTTAATACTTGGTCTTTTATGTATAAAAATAGTTTATCGTCACGCCTCTATTCGAATTGATTATAGTTGAATGTGCGACTCAGTTGTTCTTGGTGAAAAAGAAAGGAAAATGATTATCTATTTTAAAATATAAAAAAAGAAATGTCGTTGAGTAAAGATAAAAATAAAAGCTTTAAAATATTAAGACTAAAAATAAAGACTTTTAAAATTACAAAGTAAATGATGAAAACTTATAAAAATGTAAACTTTAAAAATTAAACTAAACAAGACAAGTTAAAATAATGCTAAGTAAATGGCGGGAAAAAGTAAGTTTGAAATTAAAACAGGAAACAAAGTCGGAATCCAAGATAGTTGTCACAATCCGGAATACAAAATTCCAGACACTATTCGGAATCCATAAACTCTTCTTAATCCGGAATCAGTGCTATGTAACTAATCCGGAATATGGTCTACCAAAACAATCCGAAATCCGTGTTTTGCATGTAATTCGGAATAGAGAGAAGGTACCTAATCCGGAATCTTGATACAACACCTAATCCGGAATCCATTTCTCGTAAACAATCCGGAATACCCCTTCTTGATGCAAATCGGAATCCAGGTGCAAGATACAATCCGGAATAAGCTATGCTAAACCTTATTCGGAATCTTAAGACCACAAAGAATCCGGAGTCTGTGTTTCCCTATCTAATCTGGAATGTCATGTTAATAAACAATTCAGAATATATAAATTCTACCTTATTCGGAATAATTTTAATGGATGCAAGTCGGAATAAAGGGATCCTAATATAGTTCGGGATACTAGGGTTTTACCATAACCCGGATAAGAAACATTTTTAAGCAAAATGAAAGTAAGCTATAATCTAATAAGCACTAAATCAAAAACATAACCAAATTATTTTTTAGAAAAAGCAAATAAGCCACAATTTAAAAACTTTTAAAAACACTAAATAATCTAAATATTTAAATTCAACTTTTTATAAAATTAACTATTAAAACACTTAATTAAAAATAAAAAAATAACACAATAAACACTAAATATATAAACTAAAACAATCAAACACATGAAAAACAATAAGCACAATGAAACAAACACATCAATAAAGCAATAAGCATAAAGATTAAGCAAACTACATGATTAACCAAATCAAAACATAAGATTAAAATTAAGAAAGGTAGAATGAGAATGATTAATGAAAAGCTTGAAGTTAAAGATGATCAAGATTCAAAATACAAGATTAATGTAAAAGCTTAAAACATTAAAGAAAACCTAGAGATAGAAAGTAATATTAAGCTACTCCTAATTACCTTACAAATATTAAACTAAAATCTACTACTAGCTAACCACCTCCCTTAATGTTGATGCAAAAGTTGGGGTAGACCGAGCTTAACCCAAATTAGGCTTAATTTGGGGTCTTGTGGATCCGGCTCTCGCACCAAGTGAAACTTGCTTTGGGACCCTGCGCACTAAACAGACACCGTTTGGCTTACCGTGCGTTTGTTACCCACGATTAGACTCCGGCGTGAGAGTAAGTAATCGGTTTGAGTATATTAGTGTTTAGGGTATTGTGAATATCGTACCTTTGTGGAACCGGAGGAGTTCCTTTTATACTCGAGAGAGCCCAGGCTAGGCTTCCTGTTCTTGCGGCCTAAGGAAGAGATAATGACTCGAAATAGCTTGATCTTCATTATCTAACCTAGGCAAGTGTATATCCCTTTTCCTTAGGCGAATTTAACTATAATATAATTTATATTCGATCTGATCCTATGGCACCGCGACAAGGACCTGGCTAAGTAATTAACCTCTTGTGCGATAGCGGCTTACCAGGCCTTATGGGCTATGTGCGCACACCGCACAAGTATCCAATTCATTCCTGATGGATGCGGGTAGTACCCGTGAGTCGGACTATCCAACCCGACTAGGGACTATACGTCATCATGTCCCCCGAGTCTAGTGGTCGCAGGTTCTAACCGCGGCTACTAGACTATTAATCAACAAGGCCCGCTCTCACAAATGCCCAACAAAAAAGTAAAACCACACAGTCACTACAACAAATAAGCCTCCATGTCAGATTCCATTATCACAGTCCTTTCTTGAAAACCGTGAAAAGCATTTAATCATGTCAGAAGAAGTAATCAGCGGACACCATAGGATTAACCAAACGTCACAGACATGTGCGATAAGAACCAGTACATCCACAGCGTATATAAATGCAGTCTGATAGTCATTTACTTCACTTTTCCAAAAAATCCTTTCCCTCCATTGTTAAAAACTGTAAAAATCACTATTTGCAACGAAAAAAGATCACATTCGCCCTCACTCAAAACACCCACACGAGCAAAAATGGTAGCCCAACTATTTGACGTGACATCCCGTATATCCAAACAAGAGCTCTCTCGTTTCACCACCAAGTACAACGTTCCTTCAGATCTTCATCCGACTGTGCCAGATCTACAAGCACACATTGGGAGCTTTCCTGACGAAAAGATTGGTATATACACTAGGTTTATTGAGTTTTCCAACAACCGCATACCTCTAAGTCTTTTTCTTATAGGCATACTAAATTATTATAGTATACACCTCTCCCAGCTACATTGTATAGGAGCCGCCAAAATCTCAAATTTTGAGATAAACTGCTTACTCAAAAATGTGGACCCAACCATAAACCTGTTCCGCGCCTTCTATAGACCCACATGGATGAACGGATAGATAACCTTTGCGAAACGCCCTGGTCAACTCCAATGTTATTCAGAAAAAATAGATTCCCTAAAGAAGTAGACCGACAAGTTCTTCTGGGTAGACAAGGTTGTGTTCCCATTTGACCATGATTTCATCACCCCCGAGACAATGATAAAGGATGACCACCCCATTTTCGGTTCGTATAACGAGGCAGACGCACAAGCAATCAATGCTGACCGGATACCAATACAAGAATATCCAGAGACACTGCTCTACGCCCTAGGTTTAAGCCATACACCAGTTCTTCCTGCCAACCACCTTCCCCAGTAATTTGACGACTTTGACCATGGTAAGAAACCTTCATTTCGTTCACTTCCCCTTCGTCTTGTGGTTGTGCCTTTTTACTTGGTTCACGATTAAAAAACATCCCTATACGTAAACTTAATTGTCCTTCATATGAATGCAGAGTTAACTTACACACAGCTCGTGAAGCGCGGAAATCCATGCGCCATGACCATGCGCGCCCGACCCTTCACCTTAATCGAGATATCAAACTTTTGGCGCATTGGTCAACGAACAGTAGCTCTTGAGTTTTCTTCCCCCACACCTAGTGGGAATGCCGAGGTGACAACCGCCATAAATGCGACCCCCATTCGAAGCGTACCATGCATCGTAGAGTCTCCGTCAGAGGAAATGAGTCAAGGAGACAAAGAAGAACATGGTGCCGCAGAGGATTCGCACACCGGCCCACGTGCAGAGGACATACCTATGCCAAGTTACAAAAGATTACCGTGCTCCCCGACACAGCAAATTCCCGGAAGGGGAAGAACATTGCAAATAATACTACGTGCTAACGCAACATCGTGGGGAGCACCATCAACGCCACAGGAAAAAATACAATTATCCAAGTATACCCCTGCATCCTTGTTTTGTAATACTTAAAAAACAAACAATTCGCATACTTCCAATAATCGTAAGACATCAAATTTCCAGCTCCCTTGATTCTACGACCGAGGCGGACGCAGGTACCTCGAAGTCCACCAGATACACTCCCTCCTGGCAATGTACTCGCTCCTGCACTCTTGAGGACGCAGACGTTTGTAGGGACTTCCTGCAATACATAACTCCCCTTGTCCGCACGCAAAAGTTACACCAGATGTCCGACGAACTACTAATGAAGGAGCTGGACACAATTGCCGCCCAAGAAGTAACTTTAGCTGCCCACTTGAAGAAGAAAATATCCCAGCTGTCCGAGCGTTTAGCACATGTTAACGAAGAGGTCCGCCAGGTAATAGAACAACAAGACCTTAATCTTGTAAATGCAAAAATCGAATTCGCTCGCTTGCGCGCCGTGTCCAGTATAAATGCCGGATGCATCCAATATTTAGAGGACGAAAAATCCTCGCTCTCTGAGGTCCTAAACCGCGAGCGCCGCCGGCGAGCAAAGCAATAGGACGAAAACCGATGGGCCATGGCAAAACTAGAATAAGGCATGAACGCTCTTGCCCTGAATTACGACAATTTTATCACCAACTGCCAGAAAGATATGGCCAAGATGTCTGAAGCTCTGAAGTTCATGAGTGCGGATTTTGATGAAGAGCTATATCCGCACCTCACCGCGGTGCGCGCTGAAAATCTATGGCTGATAAAACATGGTACTCCGCTTGCGGCTAAAGGTGTCATAAACTTACCCCCTCTTGACAAAGCAATCAAGGATATATATATGATGTTGCGCTACTGCTTGGATCCAGCCTCGCCATGGAACGTGCTTCCAAAGAAAATTTACTAAGGGGTCCTTTGAAGGGAAGTGATATCTATTCCCAATATGTGCAGGAGATGTTTGACGATGCTTTCCACAGATTAGAGAACCTCCCAATGCCAACCATAGATCTAACCGAGAAAGGTCAGGACCTCCCAATTAGCGTGACCATGACCGGCCTTATGCTTCCGAGTGATAGTACGGACCCAATAGAAAGAGACCCTGAAACCACTGGTGAACCAAAACTATCCCAACTACATGTCCCTTTGTACATCTTTGGTAGTCTGATATTAGTTCCGCTGGAAGATAAACTAAAGCAACACGTGCGTCGGGTCGCCAAGAAGAATCATACCTCCACCAAAGGCGATGTTATCGGCCTAGGCTTAGCACACCCTAGCCGGTCTGATGGTGTACCCGTGAGTCTTCCATCCATTGACGTATATTGTACTTGCGTGCTTCAATATATGAAAGAGGAATGGGCACAACATCGCATGTCGCAAAACCCACAACATCGCAGGCTAAAGAGGTCGTTGTCCACAAGTGACCTTCTGTAGAGGCTGTCTTGCCTCACCATATTTATTGTTGCACCTTTAACCTTGTAAATTAATTAATTTGTACAATGATAATAGCGTCCTGTATTATATTCATATATATTCACATATATATGTGTCCAGGTTCCTACCCCCACATATGAGATTGTGAAGGAGAACACCTGTCTACGAGTACGCCCATTGGGGGCGACCCTGGACTTATAGGTGAGTCTAAATGTCATTACGTGTGGTCCTGCCACTACTACCATAACTAATGTCATTGAAAATGACATGTTTGTTAGGCGTTCACACTGTGCTTATCCGTCATACAGTATGAGGAATGCGATACTTACCACAACGTCTTGTGAAAAGCTTCCTAACAAAGGATACCTGATCCGGCGCCGCTGGGGGTGCATCCCTCTTATGCGACAAGTCTAATTAGTAGGGTAAACTTATTCCTCTTAATCCACTTGGAAACGTCATTGTACATGTACATCTAAAGGCCCACTATGTATTAAGGAAATAATACTTGCATGCATGCATTAAAAATGAGAAAGAAAAAAAACATCATTTGGACTGCGGAATTAGCTAGGAACCGCAGTGTTTTATTCATATCCTTTTGCAAATGTTTTGAAACAAATAACAAAAAACCTAAAAAACGATTAAAAATAAAAAATACATGGATCCTTACTGGGGCTGCTAGCAGCCAAGATATTGGTCCATGCCAACTATGCTATATCTCAAGGGGAATATCGTCCAGAACTCCATTCGTCTCTTAAATCATTCCTTGTAGGGCCAGATAGCGATTCTGCATATCCATGCGCACTTATACTAGTTTGTGAGAAACCCCTGCTCGTCTGACCGAGCTGCTTCATGCTTCGTGCTGCTGGTAGTATGCCCATGTGAAGCTGCTGTCGCCTAGCGAGTGAAGTTATCCTTGCTGTGGGGACGACCGCTCCCCTGTACTGATGTTGATGTTTACTTTTAGTTGGGAGCAGCGTTACCGCATGTCGCGCTATATTTCCCACTGACGTTGCTAAGAAGCCCAAAGTACGTCCCAGCTTTGAGAATAGTCCCCCCTCTACTGCACCTTTGGTTGAGAGTGGGCCAGTAACCATATTAGAATTTGTCCGACGTCTTGAGTCTACTTTGCATTTCTGACAACGCGCCACTCTTTTGCGCGCATCTTTACATGAAAATGGCAAAAAAACCCTGAGCAAGTGACTTCCTCCACTATAGCGACAGAGCCGCGAGGACACACTCTTCTATGTGCGGCTTCTACTACTTCCCGCGCCTGATCTGGTGCTAAGCATTGCAACATCCGACCTTTGCCTGTTTGCCTATACAGTATCCCTTTGATAATTTGAAAATGCCTAGCTCGCACATGTATCTGCTTAGCCTTCGTTCTGTTGCTTGGCAATTTGTTATGTGACAAAAACTTTCGAATGGGTGTCATCCATGTTGGTGACTCCATGTTCATAGTCACACTTTTGTGTAGGACAAAATCGACGAGAACGCGACCAGGAGGCTTATTCATGTTTACAATGGAAAGCTGGTCCATGTCCGCTGATATTTCATCTTCCTCTCCTTTAACCCTTCGTATAACAAACTCCTCGAACCGTGTCGTCATGTCTCGTAGCTTTTCCGTATACTCGATTAGCACCCGCCCTCGTGATTCGCATGACCCATCGACTCTACTTGCCACCAGAGGGTTGTCGGTATAGGCCACCAACCGTTTTATGCCCATTCTTAGTGCTACCCTAAGACCTGCTATGAGGGCTTCGAAGTCTGCTTCCATACTGGTAGTGGGAAAGTCAAACAGCAATGCGTACGTTATTTTTATGTCACCCTTGTTCGTGAGGATGAACCCTACATCTGGCCCCCCTTCACCTGCGAAGCCAGTTGAGAAGAGGACCCATGAGAGTCCTGACCGCGATTCAGCGCACACAGATATGCTTGGCGCCTGGGATTCCTCCGAGACACGCCTCCTTCTACTTATTTGTGGGCTAGGCTCTATATTACGTTGACACCTGTCTGCCTGCTTCCTTTTGGTGCTGGTGCTAGAACTACTGTTACCTCCTTCGATTGTGTCTATATTACGGATGGTAACTACTCCATTTTGCACCGGGAATTTGAACATACCATGTGCCGTGGAAGGTACTACGCGCAGTGTCTTTAGTGCTGGTTGTCCAATTATCCTGTTGAACGAGGATTGAGAGCGTACAACCATGAAGTCCATCCATACCATCGTCGAGTGTTCTGGGTTCCCAATGGTCACCTGTGTGTAGAGATGCCCCAATGGCCGAGTCTTATCACCACTAGACCCTGTGAGAATCTGTGCTGTCTCTTTTAGCTCCTTCCTTATTTCCCATGGTAATCGTGCGAAGCAATGCTCGTATAATATACTCTCTGCAGATCCCCCATCGACGCACATGTCCTCTATAGCGTGGTCGCCGAAGGCTACGTCAACCGTCAACGAGCCGACTCTGTAGTCCGTATTTGAAAGGATGGGGAACGCTATTTCCTTATCGTGCGAACATTCTGCGACCACTCTTCTTTGCATGAAAGGTTTTTTCCTCTCTACCATGTATATGGTCATAGGCTTATCCTTCTGTTTTTTCACTTCGACCTTCTTCGCATCCGTGTTCTTTCTCCAATCCATTATCAGGTGTTTCAGCTTTCCTGCCTTTACCAGGCTTTCAATGTGTCTTTTCAAATGGATACACTCATCCGTAGCATTCCCTTTGTCATCATGGTACATGCAGTGCTTTGTGTTATCCCGCTTATCCACTGGTCCCAACATTGGGCTAGGCTTTAGAAAATTTGCTTCTTCTGATAAAAATATCTCTCTGAAGGTTTTTTGCAGCGGGGTGAACTTGTTGTTGTTGTTGTTGCGCCCCTGCTTTTCCGCTCCTTGGAAGTCCAATGTGCGACTGATATTTTGCCCATACGTTTGTTTCTTGGGCCTATCTTGGTACCTGTAGCCCGACGCCACTTGTCGGCTATCTGTTGCTGCGGTTTCCCTTGGATAAACGCTTGGACCTTTTTCATTACCCCGTCAAACGTTTTTGGGGTTCTGTCGTTCAACTTTTTTATTGGGTCCGGATTTGTGATGCCTGCGAGGAATCCAGAAATCTTTAGAATTTCCGGGCAATCCTCAATCTGGTTGCACTCAGATTTGAAACGTTCCATGAAGTCTTCTAGGCTCTCGTTGTGCCTCTACTTCACTCTTGCAAGTGAAACCGGATTTTTGTCATACTTCTTCTACTGCACACAGTTCCTGCAGAACGCTCTTCGAAGTTCTTCAAACCCATGGATGCTCCTTCGCGGGAGACGATCAAACCATGTCCGAGCGTTCCCGATGAGCGTCGAGTTGAACATATGGCACCATACGGCTTCCGGCTATTGCTCTATCCCTGCCTGTGATTCGAATACTTTCAGGTGATCATCCGGATCCATCGTGCTGTCGTAGGTCTTAACATTGGATGGCATACACCTTTTCATGTTATCCCTGAAAGTAGTTATGCGTTACGAAAACGCGCTTCCTTTTCCCCGACGCCATGGCATGGTCCATTGATCTTCACCTTGTATCCTTGGCCTTTATGGCACCCTGCGGTTTTTTCTTTCGTAGTCAGAGGAGTCAGAGTCCTCAGTGGATGAAGGAGAAGTCCTTTTACGGTGGGGGTGGCGGACGCTATGACTAGAGTCCGAGGAACCTTCGCTCGATGGATTCCTCTCGCGCCTCCTTTCAGTGCTCTTACTCCTTTCCTGAACTCGCAGATCCTGAGATTCATCTCCTTCTAAGGGTCCTAGCCTTTTTAGGGCACTCTGTCTGTTAGTGGGGTTAGGCCCTAGTCTGTCCTTCACACTTGTGAACCGGTGGTTATTGACTGGTGTTATAAAACCAGCCTCTTCTCACGAGTCCTCAGAGCTATCTGAGGCAGATGCATCCTCAATGAGAGGCGCATCCGAAGTGGATGCTAGGTACTCAGTCGCTCTTTGCTTGATGGATCTTGAGCCTCCATTAGACTTGAGCTCTTTATCGAACTCTAAACTGATCTGAAGGTCTCTTGATGGATTCACCCTCATTTGCGCCCTCATTAGTGGGATTAGAACCTCATAGTTTTCTACGACATAGTCGCTCATACTTTTCTTCGCCGTGGGGGAAGTTTCGGTTTCCCCCTGCGAATCTATCACAGCCCTTGCGACCCGAGTATCCTTGCGACCTTGGTTAGGGATTTCCTGAGAGGATGATGTGGTCCTGACCGTCTGTGGGGTCGGAGTGACCAGCGGAGAGAAGGATATTGGCAGTCCTTTCCCTCCACGACTTGAGCTATTGGACTCAAGGCTTGAGTAAGCATCTGTTGTCTTCTTGGCCCCACCCTTTGGTGGGGGCGGGTTTGCGCCGTTTTTTGTCATTGGCTAGAGTTTAGTTTGGGTCCCACGGATGGCGCCAACTTGTTGATGCAAAAGTTGGGGTAGACCGAGCTTAACCCAAATTAGGCTTAATTTGGGGTCTTGTGGACTCCGGCTCTCGCACCAAGTGAAACTTTCTTTGGGACCATGCGCACTAAACAGACACCGTTAGGCTTACCGTGGGTTTGTTACCCATGATTAGACTCCGGCTTGAGAGTAAGTAATCAGTTTGAGTATATTAGTGTTTAGGGTATTGTGTATATCGTACCTTTGTGGAACCGGAGGGGTTCCTTTTATACTCGAGAGAGCCCGGGCTGGGCTCCCTGTTCTTGCGGCCTAAGGAAGAGGTAATGACTTGAATTAGCTTGATCTTCATTATCTAACCAAGGCAAGTGTATATCCCTTTTCCTTAGGCGAATATAACTATAATATAAGTTATATTCGATCTGATCCTGTCGCACCGCGACGAGGACCTGGCTAAGTAATTAACCTCTTGTGCGACAACGGCTTACCAGGCCTTACGGGCTATGTGCGCACATCGCACAAGTATCCAATTCATTCCTGATGGATGCGGGTAGTACCCGTGAGTCAGACTATCCCGCCCGACTAGGGACTATACCTCATCACTTAATGACATAAGGAAGGTATTTATAAGAGAAAATGGAAGGAGTGTTGTTTTCTTTTCTATTTCTCGTCTTTTCGTCTTTTAAATTCTTCGTCTTTTTCGACATTGTCTCGTGATTTTTCGATATAAATTGAACTCGTCTTATAATTTTCATCTTTTATTAGACTTGGTTCTTTGACTTTATTAAACTTCCGTCTTTAGACTTTTTCTTTGATAAATCTTCAGAATAGGACTTGGACTTCCGTTCTTTTTGCACTATTGATCTTTCGACTTCGTCTTTTGTCTTTTTCTTCGATAAAAGCACGCGAAAGCCCGTGTTTTCTTCCTTAGTCACATTTTAATCCTAAATCACAACAAAAACACAAACCACACATAATTCCGACTTTTACGACATTAAATACACGTTTTGGCTTGGTTATTATTATAGTTAAGTGGTAAAAGGATGGGTGTTTTCACACCTTTCAAATCCTCTACACTTGACCATTGCAATGCCCTCATGCAATGCATTAATTACATAGAAAAATTTACATTTTCCATCATAATTAACCCACCTTGGCCTTTATTAAACACAAGACATTAAGGAAACTTAAAAAGATAGAAAATTACAAAATATTTAAAAAGAAGAAACATGTAAAGAAATCAAAGACTTACATTAGGGATTTGGGTTGTCATGAATGTTTATCACCCTCAAGTTTCACGTTCCCCATAATAAGCTTAAAAACGAGATCATTGTTATTATAAGTTAGCAAGCTAACACAAACTCATGTGGCTCAATTATTTACTTAGACTCCCTTATTCCTAGGTGTATCTCTTATATTTTATTGTTGTCTTGAACGATCACGAGGATGCATTGTTGACTTATTTCGATAATTTATTTAGGCTGAAAATAAAGTAGGACGATTTAATCAATAGGTAGCTAAAGGACAAAATCTTTTAAAACTGCGTCTCGAAACCTCATAAAAATCATATCTTGACATAACTTGCTTCACGATTTGAGACCTTTCTCGGATCAATATTTGGCATTGACTTCATACTTCAAATCTTGAGAGATGATCTTTAAATAATGGTCTTCTCTTCATAATAGGAATTTCTTCACCATAAGTTTTTGAGAGATTCTTCATACTTGGACCACGACTTCTTCATTTTTCTCCAATCTTAATTTGGTATTTTGATATACAACGATCCGCCTCCTTTTAGGACTTAGATCTATTAATCCTCATACCTTGCTAGGGTCTTTTCGGATAGACGTTTCCATGATCTTTAGGGGAGTATTTGCTTTTCGTCGTGTGTCATGATCCTTTATATTGATTTTTGTTAAATGGTTCTTCACATCACTTTGGATCTTTAGCAACAAAATGTAGCCCTCATGCCTTGTTAGGGCCTTTTCAGACTCGCCAATCTTCGCATCCCGCTTCAATAAGTTATGCCTTGGCTATGAAATCTAATTAATACCGAGCAACTTTTAAACGATCTTGTGCTAGAAGCTAAGTAACTTTTCAAATCGTACAACCTTACTTATTGCAATTAAATTTATTAACAAGCGATGGGAAAAAAGCTCATAATTAACTCACGTAAATTCATGAAAGAATACCAAACTTATAATTGACTTTATCATCTCTCGTTCTCCACAATTTAAAATCTCAAGGAATGAGACTCGTGGATGCTTAGCCTAATAAATCAAAGTTTTGGGTTTTCAAGTCATCTATATGATCTTGCAACTTCTTAGACTCATTCAAGTTTAGAATTCGCATTTTAAAGTTCCCTTGATAAACGACTTTCTAGGATCAATTATAGGAACTTGCGAAAAGTTCTTGTTCTTAACCCGTAAGAGTTAAGACTTTCGCATTTTAAAGTTCCCTATATAAAAGCCTAGCAAAACTTGATTTAAACACAAAGGATACTAGCTAGAATGAACTCAAATAAGTAAACTCGGGTTGAGTCAAAAGATTTACGACGGGCCTAATATATCAAAGAAATCTAAACTTATTAAAATCATTTTATTAAAATTTATTCTAGCAATAAAGGAAAATAACGATAACAAAGGAAAATACTACTAGGCCAAAATAGATAAAAAAATTTGAAAAATGTCGAAAAAATAATTTTTCTGTTAAAATAAGGACAAATTTATGGAAAAGCCCACTTAACTTCGATAGAAGTCCCCCTACACTTAAGATAAACATTGTCCTCAATGTTTAAGCATGTGGGAGTAAACTCCCCTACACTTAGGACATTGTGAATGTTGTTTAAATCTTGCTAAGGAAGAGACAACTAAAGTGATTCCTATTTTAATATTGAAGAATATAAAATAGTGAATCAAAAGAGTTTAGGATAGAACCGGGAAGACGGGTACACGGAATCACGGGTCATAAAAAGTCATTAAGAATGGATCTTTGAAAGCTCGAATCCCTGCACATGATAATAAAGAAAACAACAAACACATAGTAGGGTCTCCCCCTACACTTATTATAAAAACGGATAAAAAGGATAGATCATCGGGTTGCCTCCTGAGAAGCGCTTGTTTTTGTTCACCGAGTCAGGAGCCTGACTCGACCTTGATTAAAATGGTAAGAACCTTGAAAAACATCCATCAGGGTCAAATACATGGTTTTCGTCCAAAAAATAGCACAAGCTTAAGGTGAGCAAAACAAGCCAAAGAAAAGTAGGCGAGGTTCCCTTAAGAAGTTGTTGAGCACGGTGGTAGAAAGTATGATGAAATGAAAGCATATCTCTATTGTTTCCAAAAGTCTTTCCTTTTATTTCATCAGATGGATACTAAGATGGCTTAAAAATTATGATACCCGGATCGAACGCCTTTTCCTTTTGGGGAAATAAGACTTAGACTCAGTAGACCTTGAAGATTTGCCGATAAACCGCACAATCTCATTCGAAGAAGGTGGAAAGAGAGGTGTCAAGACATATGTACTATGGATATTGGTGTCGTTCGGTTTCTTCTCCTTTGAAACGGGTTTCTTAATATCCGAAGGAGGATAAAGACCATAATCAAAGTCCAAAGGAGGAGAATCATGCTCATTGGGGAAGTATGTATTGAGAAAAGTAGCAAAATATTTCTCAAATGAGTAGTCTTCCAAAGTAGGATCAAGCATTGTTGGCGGAGGATCTTCATCAAAAATAGGAGCAAGGTCATCATTTGAAGAATCACTTGAAAGAGTATCAACATCATCAAAGTCATCATAAGTTGGCATGTCTTTATACTCTAAAGAAAAATCGTCATTATCGTCCACATCGGAACTAGAATCATCATCATAATCATCATAGATTGGTGGAGAATCATAAATTGGTAGGGGATCCAAATTGGATAGAGAATCATCAGAATCATCTACATGGTCTTGAAAAAGTGGATTATCATAGCAAGTCTCGAAAAGAGGATTGTCATATACAACAAAAGCATCAAGCTTTATACTTTCCAAAGGAGTTATAAGCTCGTCTTGCAGCACATCAATCATTTTCACTGATTCTTTTCCATTTGATTTACTTGTAATTTTCCCCATCTTAAAAACTTGTTGATCATTCCCGACCCTTAGACTTAGTTCACCTTCGGCAACATTGACTAAAGTTTTTCCGGTTCTCAAGAATGTCCGTCCAAGTATTAATGGAATACGAGGATCCATTTCATAATCAACAACAACAAAATTGACCAGAAAAGTAAAGGTACCAACTTTGACAAAAACATCTTCGACATTACCAACGGGGTAAGCGAGAGTTCGATTTGCTAGCTCAAGAGTCATCTTTGTTGGTGTAAGGTCGGGTAATGATAACTTTTTCCAAACACTTAATGGCATCAAATTAATACTTGCTCCGAGATCGGCTAAGGCATTTAATTCTTCAACTTTGTTAAAAATGCAAGGTAGCACAAAACGACCGAGATCTCTAAGTTTTTCCGGAAGTTCTTTAAGAAGGACAGCAGAAAAATTTTCATTTAAGCGTGTGTTGACAAACTCAGCCATCTTTTCTTTGTTACTAAGAAATTCCTTGAATGCTTTTACAAATTTCGGCATTTGGACAAGTGCTTCAACAAGGCTAATGTTGAAATTCATTTGGGAGATCATCTTCAAAAAAGAAGTAACTTGAGCATCCTATTTAGTGAGCAATTTGCACTTGTCTAACCGAGAAGGATAAGGAATATTGGGTTTAGGTGGTGTAGGTTGAGATGTTGAAGGTTGAGATGGTGAAGGTGGGGATGGTGAAGGGTTTTTCTTGGGTACTTCTTCATTAAGAGGTGTAGATGGTAATAGAGAACTAATACTAGGCGTGGAAGTAGGCGGGATAAATGGGGGTGGAGGAGGTGTAGATGGAGTAACTGGGGAATGGATAGATGGTCCTACTAAAGTTGATCCACTGCGTGTAGTAATAGCACTCACATTCGCTCTAGGGTTTGTTTAGGTTGTAGAAGGAAGAGCACCTTGGGGGCGAAGGGTTTGAAAAATTTGAACGAATTTCCTATTCGTGGACTCTTGCATTTCCTTCATGGTTTTCTCATGATCGGTTAATTTTTGTAAAATCAAGTCCATGTACGGATGAGGTAAATTGAACCCTTGTTGTTGAAAACCTTGGTTTGGGTATTGGTTATATGGTTGAAAATCTTGAGGATTGAACCTTGGTTTTGCATTGGATAAGCTCCTTGATTTGCATTGTAGCCCCTCACATTTGCGTTTCGTTAAACATTTCTCTTGGTGGCCCTTGGTTGTTATAGGTAGGTGGGTGAGGTATTTGTTGAAAACCAGGTGGAGCCAAGTAATTAGTCGAGTTGTAAGACAAGTGATTAACATCGACGTTAAGCTGGAAATGAACTCTCTCGGTGTTGTTGTAAGCATACACTTCCCCGTGAGATTGATCATAAGCTTTATCACAATTAGCATAAGAGTGTGGCCCACCACAAGTTTCACAAGTAATATTGAGAGCATGGGCATGTTGATAGGAGGGTTATCTCTTAAAACAAGTTGTTTTATTGCTGAAGTAAGTTCCTTCAGTTGAGTAGCCGTCTCACTATCACTAGCACTAGCCATAGTAGCCCTAACACTCTTGGTTTGGACTTTGGCTTTGTTCTCAATAATTTCCCAAGCCTCATTCATAGTTTTGACAATAATATTACCCCCCGAGGCACTATTTAGTGAATCTTGGTCACTCAAAGTTAATCCATTATAAAAAGTATTAATTTGATGTACCTTTGTAAAACCGTGTTGTGGACACTTTCTTAAAAGTTCCTTAAAACGATCCCAAGATTCACTAAATGTCTCACCGTACTTTTGTTCAAAGTTGATAATGTCATTCCGCAAAGCGGTAGTACGTGATGGTGGGAAAAAGTAATTGATAAAGTTGGTCTCAAGGTCCGTCCATGTGACAATACTCTGGGGTGGTTCCTTATCAAGCCAAGTCCGGGCTTGTCCCTCGATGGAGAAAGGAAAGAGGAGCAAACGAATTGCCTCTTGTGAAACCCCATTGTATTTAACAGTATTGGATAAGTGTACGAACCTTTTAATGTGATCGTGTGGATCATCATGAGTGCGACCTAAGAAAGGTGTTGCAGAAACCATTTGAATGAAACCGGACTTGATCTCGAAGTTGTTGGCGTCAATAGTCGGCACCACAATCGCATCATCGTTGCCTTCTACGTGTGATTGCAAGAGCTCGATCATTGGACGGTTCTCCATTGTGTTGACAACGGGAGGCTTTACAACAGAAGGATCAATAGTAGCGGCTTGAATGGATTTCCTTTTGCGTGAACGAGTACGCATACACCTACAAAAGAAAAGAATAGCAAAGAAATAGAATAAATAAAGTTAACGTGAAAAGAAAATATTTTTGGTGCAAAACTTTGAAAAAGAAATGCTTTTTATGATTTTTAAATGTTTTTGAATTTTTGAAATTTTTAATTTTTATGGATTTTTGAAAAATTTTGAAAATTTGACAAGAAAAATAACGTTCAAAAGTGAACGGATCCCAAAATCCAACGTGTCTCACAAAAAACCGTTAATCTTCACGAAAAGAGCCGGCAGCGGCGCCATTTAATACTTGGTCTTTTATGTATAAAAATAGTTTATCGTCACGCTTCTATCCGAATTGATCACAGTTGAAAGTGCGACTCAGTTTTTCTTGGTGAAAAAGAAAGGAAAATGATGATCTATTTAAAAAAAATGTCGTTGAGTAAATATAAAAATGAATGCTTTAAAATATTTAGACTAAAAAATATAGACTTTTAAAATTACAAAGTAAATGATGAAAACTTATAATAATGTAAACTTTAAAAATTAAACTAAAACAATACATGTTAAAATAATGCTAAGTAAAATGGCGGGAAAAATTAAGTTTGAAATTAAAACAGGAAACAAAGTCGGAATCCAAGATAGTTGTCACAATCCGGAATACAAAATTCCAGACACTATTCGGAATCCATAAACTCTTCTTAATCCGGAATCCGTGCTATGTAACTAATCCGGAATATGGTCTACCAAAACAATCCAGAATCCGTGTTTTGCATGTAATTCGGAATAGAGAGAAGGTACCTAATCCGGAATCTTGATACAACACCTAATCCGGAATCCGTTTCTCGTAAACAATCCGGAATACGCCTTCTTGATGCAAATCGGAATCCAGGTGCAAGATACAATCCGGAATAAGCTATGCTAAACCTTATTCGGAATCTTGAAACGACAAAGAATCCGGAATCTGTGTTTCCCTATCTAATCCGGAATGTCATGTTAATAAACAATTTGGAATTTATAAATTCTACCTTATTCGGAATAATTTTAATGGATGCAAGTCGGAATAAAGGGATCCTATTATAGTTTGGGATACTAGGGTTTTACTAAAACCCGGATAAGAAACATTTTTAAGAAAAATGAAAGTAAGCTATAATCTAATAAGCACTAAATCAAAAGCTTAACCAAATTAATTTTTAGAAAAAGCAAATAAGCCAGAATTTAAAAACTTTTAAAAACACTAAATAATCTAAATATTTAAATTCAAATTTTTATAAAATTAACTATTAAAACACTTAATTAAAAATAAGAAAAATAACACAATAAGCAGTAAACATATAAATTAAAACAATCAAACACATGAAAACCAATAAGCACAATGAAACAAACACATCAATAAAGCAATAAGCATAAAGATTAAGCAAACTACATGATTAACCAAATCAAAACATAAGATTAAAATTAAGAAAGGTAGAATGAGAATGATTAATGAAAAGCTTGAAATTAAAGATGATCAAGATTCAAAATACAAGATTAATGTAAAAGCTTAAAACATTAAAGAAAAGCTAGAGAGAGAAAGTAATATTAAGCTACTCCTAATTATCTTACAAAAATTAAACTAAAATCTACTACTAGCTAACCACCTCCCTTAATGACATAAGGAAGGTTATATGAGAAAATGGAAGGAGTGTTGTTTTCTTTTCTCTTTCTCGTCTTTTCGTCTTTTAAATTCTTCGTCTTTTTCGACGTTGTCTCGGGATTTGTCGATATAAATTGAACTCGTCTTATAATTTTCATCGTTTATTAGACTTGGTTCTTCGACTTCATTAAATTTCCGTCTTTAGACTTTTTCTTCGATAAATCTTCATAATAGGCCTTGGACTTCCGTTCTCTTTACACTCTTGATCTTTCGACTTCGTCTTTTGTCTTTTTCTTCGATAAAAGCCCGTGAAAGCCCTTGTTTTCTTCCTTTTTCACATTTTGATCCTAAATCACAACAAAAACACAAACCACGCATAATTCCGACTTTTACGACATTATTATAGTTAAGTGGTAAAAGGATGGGTGTTTTCACACCTATCATCTTCGCAAGTCGACTCTCGATCGCCTCATGTGCATTACATTTATTGATGTTGCCCAAGTTGTTGATGCTGCTCGCAGCTTGGAGATCCTACAGGACAGAGATGAGTTTAATGAATCAGAGCGACCATACAAGAGGTATACTCCATCCATAAGATGTTACCATCTCATTTAATGTCTTTACATTCCTATATATATAACATGCACCATTCAACTTTATCTTACAAGCATAAGAGTGGACACCGGTACCAGCCGGCCACTCAACAGGGTAGTTACAAGAACCACGGTCAGAATAATGACCGTTATGGAGCTGACAAGCGAGGCGGTAGTGACAACTACCATAACAACACCAGCTACCCTGGCAACAACAACATGTCCTTCTTTAAACTTTTTGGTGTTAAAACTGTTGTGTGACACGATTCTAACATTACAACATGATAACAGGAAGTCCAGTAATGGACATGACCAGAGCTACAAGGGTTAGAAATCCAACCGATCAGCCAATTCTGGTATTATAACCTACAATTTTCAATGTTATTCATGTTTACATCTCAAGACCTATGTCTCACGCATATCTTCTAAACCAGGTTCTCAACAGTCTAGGGTATCCTTTGAGGGGTATACCCATCCTGTTTGTACCATATGTGGACATAGGCACCCATGAGAGCATCGTCGTGCTGCTAATAGTTGTTTCAAGTATGGACAGGCTAGTGACCTTTAGCGAGATTGTAAGAAGGGCACTAGTGTTGGTACATCTGGACATCCTCCCCAGAAGCCAGTTGCATCCGGCTGTGTCTTTGCAACTACACGAGATCAAGCCACTAAGACCTCAGGTACCATCACTGTCATATTATTCATGTTTGGACATGCAGCATGTGTTATGTTTGATATGGGCGCGACCCATTCAGTAATATCTACCATGTTTGCTTCATGTATTGATATGGCACCTACTTTACTTGATCATGTATTATGTATATCTACGCCCGTGAAAGATTCTGTTCGTATTACCCATGTATATAGAGATCTGCCTCTACAGTTTGATAACAAGATCCATCCTGTTAATGCACTTCCCTTGGTCATGTGCGAGTTCGATATGATTCTATGTATGGACTTGTTAGCAGCACATTACGCTACGATTGATTTCCATTCATATCAGGTTATATTCAGAGATATTCATGCTCCTGAATTCATCAACCATGGTTTCCTACCAGGAAAATCTGTGCAGATTATTTCTGCTTTAAAAGTACGTACTTTATTATATCATGGCTGTGAAGGATTTCTAGCTACCATTCATGACACGACTTCTGAGGTCCCTTCTATTCATGATTAGCCGATTGCTTCTGAGTTTTTGGATGTATTTCCAAAAGAACTTCCCGGTATACCTCCTATCCGCGAGGTTGATTTTGGCATTGAACTTGTTCCGGGAGTTGAAACTATCTCCAAATCTCTTTATCGCATGGCTCCCATTGAGTTAAAGGAGGTGAAGGATCAGTTATAAGAGTTACTGGAACCAGGTTTTATTCGCCCGAGTATATCACCATGGGGTGCACCGATTCTGTTTGTCAAGAAGATGGACGGTAGCATGAGATTATGTATCGACTACCATGAACTGAACAAGATCACTATCCGTAATCGTTATCCTATTCCACGTATTGATGACTTGTTTGATCAGCTGCAGGGTGCTAAGCACTTTTCTAAGATTGATTTATGATCAGGCTTCCATCAGTTACGAGTGAAAGAGTAGGACATTTCCAAGACTGCTTTTCGCACGCATTATGGTCATTATGAATTCGTAGTTATGCCTTTTGGTCTCACGAATGCTCTAGTTGTATTTATGGACTTGATGAATCAAGTTTTTCATGTATTATTAGACAATTTCATTATTGTGTTCACTAATGACATCCTGATCTTCTCCAAGTTTAGAGAAGAACACGAGAATCATCCTTGTACGGTACTGCAGATTCTTCGACAAGAGAAATTGTATGCTAAGTTTTCCATGTGAGAGTTCTGGTTAAGTAAAGTGGCATTCGTGGGCCACATGGTTTCAGCAGAAGGGATTACCATGGATCTGGCGAAGGTTGAGGCTATCACTAAATGGCCAAGATTGACGTCTGCGACTGAAGTACGTAGTTTGCTAGGGTTAGCTGGTTATTACCGCAGACTTGTTGAGGGTTTCTCACGGTTGGCCTTACCTTTGACTAAACTTATGCGTAAGGGTGAGAAATTTGTTTGGAATGATGAGCGAGAGAAGGGCTTCGAAGATCTTAAGAAGCATCTAGTCTCCGCGCATATTCTTACTCTCCCATCTGGTACAGGTGGATTCCAGATTTACAGTGATGCTTCTGGGAAGGGTCTTGGCTGTGTACTCATGCAGCATGGGAAGTTAATTGCCTATGCCTCAAGACAACTAAAGCCCTAGGAAGTAAATTATCCTACTCATGATTTGGAGTTAACAGCAGTAGTATTCGCACTCAAGATTTGGATGCACTATATTTATGGCGAGTCATGTGACATTTTCACCGACCATAAGAGCCTCAGATATATCTTCACTCAACGCGAGTTAAACATGAGACAGAGACGTTGGTTAGAGTTGTTGAAGGATTATGACACCAACATTCAGTACCATCCGGGTAAAGCCAATGTAGTGGTTGATGCTTTGAGCAAAAAATCAAGCATGATAGTTGGCATCAAGGTAGAGGAGGAAATTATTCGTGATCTTGAGCGTTTAGAAATTGAGCTTTTTGAACGTGGGAAAAATGGTTTATGGGCTATTCTGAGAGTTGAGCCAGACTTAATTTCTTGATTTAAGTCAGCTCAGAAGGATGATGACGAGATATGGGCAATTATTCAGAACATTGATTAGCAGACCGAGTTCCGTATTGATGATGAAGGCATTGTATGGCAGGGTACTCAATTATGTGTTCTAGAGGACCCTACTCTAAGAGAGGCCTTGTTGACTTAGGCTCACAGTTCTCCATTTTCTATTCATCCGGGTTCTTCAAAAATGTATCATGATCTCAAACAACATTTTTGGTGGAGAAGTATGAAACAAGATGTAGCTACTTTCGTATCCAAGTGTCTGACCCGCCAGCAGGTTAAGATAGAACACCAGCGTGCTAGTGGTTTATTATAGCCATTAGAAATTCATGAATCGAAGTGGGACAAAATCTCCATGGATTTTGTTACCGGACTACCACAGACTCAAATGAAGCATGATGCTATCAGGGTCGTTGTCGATCGTTTGACCAAGTCTGCACATTTTCTTCCCATCCACAAGGATGGACGCAGTTAGCAGATTAGCAGAAATTTTTCAGAAGGAGATCGTACGATTACACGGTACTCCATCATACATCATATCAGATAGAGATCCATGTTTCACGTCTCATTCTAGAAAGGTTTGTAGAAAGCTTAGGGGACCAGGCTCAAGCTTAGCACAACTTTCCATCCCTAGACAGACGGTCAGACTGAGCGTACGATTCAGACCTTGGAAGACATGTTATGCTCTTGTGTATTAGAGTGGACAGGAAACTGGGACGATTATATATGTTTGGTTGAGTTCGCTTACAACAATAGCTGGCATGCAATTATTAAGTGTGCTCTTTTTGAGATGTTGTACGGCAGGAAATGTCGTGCTACGATTTGTTGGGATCAAGTTGGTGAACGTATCATTGAGGTTCTAGAGATGATTGAGGTGACCAATGAGAAGGTCTCCATTGCCAAGGAAAAGCTTAAGGAAGCTCGTACATGTTAGAAAATTTATGCTGACAAACATCACAGATCATTAGACTTTCAGCCTGGTGAGCATGTTTTTTTTGAAAATATCACCCACACATGGAGTCAGACGTTTTGGTATCAAGGGCAAGCTTAGTCCTCCTTTCATCGGACCATTTGAGATCCTCGATCGTGTCGGTGAGGTTTTGTATCATTTAGCGCTACCTCCTTAGTTATCACATGTTCACAACGTGTTTCACGTATCATTACTCAGAGGTTACAATTATCATCATTTGCACATTGTTACGTATCTACACGTTCAGATTCGTGAGGATCTATCTTATGTTGAGGAACCAGAAGCTATCCTAGACCGTCAAGATAGGGTCATGAGGAAAAAGACTACTCCTTTCGTCAAGATCGGATGGACGAACCATCCCGAGTGGGAAGCGACATAGGAAATAGAGGAGTTGATCTAGACTTCTTATCCTCATTTCCTCCCATGATCCGGTATGTTCTTTTCAGCCATGCCATGTTTCCAATTCAAGGACGAATTATTCTTTTAGAGGGGAAGAGTTGTAAAACTCGCATGAAAATTCATGAACTCACGAATATACAAGAACACAAGTTATGATGTAAACTAAATATAAACGGGCTCTATGTTATCAATAAACCTTACAAGTAAATAAGGCTCAAGCCCAGCCCATTATGAAAAATTAACTAATAACAAAACCCTCATTTCCTTCCCATTTATCCAAGTTAAGAAAAATTAAAAGAAACCCTAGGGGTTCATTGTTGTGCCACCGGCCTAAAAAGAAAAGGGGGGGGGGGGGGGGGGGGCGAAGGAATTTTTCTTTGATCTTGATTTCATTATGGGGGGTGTTCGTTTTCATCCTTTTCTAATTGCTATTTATTCTGGTAATCATCAAACCTTATTCTTATGTTATCTTTCAATGAATCATGAATTAAATTAAAAGAAATGATATGAAACATATTTTATTATAATCAAAACAAGGAAGGGATCACGTTTGGTTTGGGATTTTATGGCACGAAAACCGAGAACCCTTAACGGGGGGTGCTCTCTGTGGGTTTCTTTGACCAGCCACCCGAGAGTTAAAAATCTCGGTGGGTGGTTTGGTTTGACAGTCGTAACCCCAAAAGGGCCACGGTAGGAAGACCATGCTACGTAGTGGCAGCCGAGACCACAGGTCTCGGTGGGTAGATCCTGCTGGCAGCCGCAAGGCCATAAGACCAGTGGGAGTTTGGTGTTGGGCAGCCGCAAGGCCTTAAGAAGCAACAGCGGGAACCAACTGCTAGGCAGCCGTAAAAATAGGGTAGCGGTGCGTATGATGTTCTAGCAGCCAAGAGCCTTGGCTCTCGGTGGGGTGTGTTTGATTGTCAGTCGAGACCATAAGGTCTCGGTGGTGTTTGTTGTTCGAGAAGCCGAGCACCCAAGGGTGTCTCGGTGGTGGTTGGTTGGCTCGGTTAAACCAAGAGACCACACAAGGGAGTGTTTGGATTTACTTATTTAAATCGGCTTATTTACAACTTATTTAAATTGGACTTAATTATCATGGGCTTATTGTCATTTAACTTAATTAGAAATTTCTTGTTATTATTCAAGGCTTAATTTATAATTAATTATAAATCCATGACATATTATTAATTAATAATTAATTATAAATCCATGACATATTATTAATTAATAATTAATTATATCTCATGACATATTATTATTTAATAATTAATTATAAATTCATGACAAATTAAAGTTATGTATTAACTTAGACTATATTAATATTTGAGTTATTTAAATCATGACTTATTAATATAATGCTTATAATTAAGCATGGCTTAATAATTCATGACTTACATGCTTATTAAGATTAGACTAAGTTATATGTGCTTATTGAGTAATTGGCTTATTTAATATACTTATTGGAATCATCTTATTTGATTAAAATATGTTACACCATCTGAACAACTTAAATTACTTACGCATATTAATCGAGCTTGTTACTATTTATAGAAACCTGTTATTTATGGAACGTTAGTATATATAGAAACCTGCTATTTTTGGAAAGTTGCTATATATAGAAACCTGCAATTTTTGGAAAGTTACTATATATAAAAAACCTTCTATTTATGGAAAGTTACTAATTATGAAAATATCAAGTATAATAACATAAGAATCATGAAATACATTAATCAAGAAACATGAGCGTATAACACTAAAGAAGACACGATAAACCGTGAACGAGTAACTCAAGCTATGAACAAGTAACTTATACCATGAACAAGCAACTCATACATGTCCTTTATCATGTAGCTCAAGTGAAGCCAGAGTACAACTTTCCGCTATTCATCTCTCACCGATTACTGAACACAAGGTACAGATATTCCGTCCTTCAGTAAGGACATTCTTTTCTATTCATGATTAGGAATCCCCGTTTGCTATGCCACATGTTCTCCCTAATTTCATGTTATAGAACTTTTCATGTTTGCCATGCTCTCAGTATTATTTTATTTCATGACCCACGTATTGCCCGAGCTATATACATACATGACAATGTTTTACATGCTTTACGACCTAGTTATGGAGGTACCATGACCATGTCATATGAGGCACCTGTGTCATGACTCTTCCACGACGAGAGTGATTTCTCGCGGCGCCCTTTCATGTTACACGTTATATTACAAGTTGGACATTATTATTATTATGGGGCGAATGGGTGCATCCTATTTTACATGTTTACATGTATAGGGTGATTGGTTTGATGTGTGCTCTACATCCCATCACATTGGAGTTGATCCCTCCACCCAGGTTACTATTATTAGAGGTCACCCTTCTATTGCATGACGAGGAAACCCCTCTATTTATTCATGCACACGTTGATGATATTATTATGCATGACATGTTATGACCTATATTAGCTTGTGGGCATTTACTTAGATTACATGTACAACTCATGACCTTTCAGTTATCCTCTATGTTTTATAAATTATCTCCCACGTTTACTCAGGACATGCATGTTATTTCTGTTGCATCTCATGTTTATTACTCATGATACAATTATTCTTATCATGTCATTATATCCGTTCACTGAGCGTATTGCTCAGGTGTACTTTCTTTTCATGTCTCATACGATAGGTACCTAAAGACAAGAATCGAGCTTTAAGAGTATGTGCTTAGGATGAGAGCAACCTTAGACTCCTTCCTTTTACATTTAAATATTTATGCTTGGTTGGACACATGTTTTTTCCTTTCTACTTCATTTACTTTATGCATGTTGAGCTCATTTTAGGAGCCGATGTTTGATTTCGGCTTTCTTTTTGGTCTTTTATGTCTTTATGACGTTATGCCTTTATTATGCTTTGATGATACGCCATGATTATGACATAACGTCCTCCTTGTCAAAGTAGGTCGTTACATTGTGGGTACAGTTGGATGTATTATTAGGATAGTAGATCCAGGTGATGGATATCCTTGGATTAGGTGTTAGTAGTGCAGAAGCAAGTAGTATGTATACTTGGATATAGTGTTACTGTATCCAAGCGACGTGTATACTTGGATGTAGATTAGATGGTTTATGTGTTTAGGCCATAAAACACAAGGTTTTTTATGGTGGGCATTAAACATAACCAATGGTGTGATGTGTGTAGATTGGTTCTACCTAAGATTAGAACCCGACGTCTAGCCTTGGTTTAGAAAATAGGAAGTAGGCGGCGTATGTAGATTGGTCCTACCTAAGATTAGGACTTGAAAGTTAGCTTAGTGTCAGAAAATGATACAAGCGACATGTATGGTTTTATCCACCTTGAAATGAGCTTGTTGACAAATGAAGTAACTCTCGAGTTGGGTACTCGAGGAGTGGAGTAGGGCGAAGAGGAGCTTCGTGACCGAACTACTATAGATCATCATGTCGGTTAGCTTTCTCTTTTACATTATGCACTTTACATTTATGTCTTTACATTTATAGTTGCATATATGTGTTGTGCATGGACGTGTGCATCTCATAATCTAAAAATCTAAGTTACTATAAAGTTAAGGCTTAGTACATTTGTGCTTTGTGTTTAGATTGTGGTCACGTGTCCATCCCTTAGTCTAAACATCTTAGTTGCGGAAAAGCTAAGGCTTAGTACGTGTGTGCTTTGTGTTTAGACTATTGTTTGATGTACTCTTGGTTTGATGTGTTTGTTTAATTATTGTTTATAGTTATTATCTATAACAAACACATCTCATATTAAGTTAAGCTTAATCGATAATTCGATACAAAAGATCTTTAAGGGTTAGAATGTAATAACGTTTTTCATCCACTGGTAGCGGTTCCTTAATGCACCCGCGGTTCTTTACTGATAAAGAGCCGTTGTCATGTTTATTGAACCGTGACCAGTAGATTATACGAAAAAGTTTTTACATCTTTATAAGAAACGTATTCACTCCCTCTACCGTTTCTACAAGTATTATAATTCTTGGATACATAAAGATTATTTTATTAAAACGAATTTGTTTAAAAAAATTAAGGCATGTCTGAAATAATATATATAAACTTAAATTAAATAACTTTTAAATCCTTTTTATTGATACAACAATCCTTAGAATACCCAAGAATTGTAATACTAGTTAATATAATTTTAAAATCCTTAAAAACGAGTTCAATAGACTTTTGTTTCTTCCTTTTTTACAAGCGTATTATCGAGTCATACCATTAGACTTCTTAATAGAATATCTCAATCCGAACGCATCCTTGTGATAAGTGTGACTTCTTTTGTGGCCTTTTCAATTATAGCACAACCAAATTTTTTTATGGTAGGCGTATGATAAACATATATTGATTCAATAAAATATGTCATTTGGATAAAAGCAAACTAATCATAAAAAAGTATATAACTCTAGGAGATTACAAGAAAAGTGAAGATTTTTATTTCCTCTGAGTAATAATTGTTACAAAGTGGATTTGGAAGTACATGTATTGAAATTGCATGGAAAGGAATTTAAAATACATGAAAGGAACGATGCCCTCTTTGTACCTTTACAAGCCTTATTTATATTACAACAAGCTAAGGCCTTATCTCTTTTGTTCTTTGCACATAGTTTTCATGTCTTGACATGTGTATTTTGTGGTCTTCATATATTGACAAATATGTTTTGTATAGCTTAGTTATTTTGGTGAAAAAAATACACGTATCTTACAACGTTGAGAACTTCAACTCTATCTTAGACTCTAGATAATATCATATAATTTTAAAATATTTTTTGGATTTTGCTAACCACAACCTATTAAATTGAAAATTTAATAATTTATAAGCATCACACATTCCATGTTTATCAAATCAATACTATAATTATAACCACTAAATATACATAAATTTAGAAATAATGAGTTCCTTAAATGATATTTGATAGCCGTATTTAAAGTGATGGTCATAAAATATAACGTTGTGAGACTCGTAGAAAATGCTATCTAATGGTGTCGAGCGTTCCAAGTTATTATTGTTTATTTAACGGGAATTAGTCCCGAACACACAAATGAGGAAGGCCTTCCACCCGTCCTACTATTTGTATAAAAGGCCAAAGGAACCTCATTCGTGTGTGTGTTTTCTATTTGGTTTGTTTTAGAGAGAGAAACTACTTTGTGTTTCTCTCACTAGGAATTCACACACATCTTTTCTTTTTCTTTTCTTCATCCTTATTCATCTAATCTATTTTCGTGTTTTGTTCATCATCATCCATAACATAACGTCACCTTCATAACCATATAAATCGTCCTTAGTTTTTCGTGTGTATTAGTCTTACAAGTAGTATCATTCGCCAAGGGATTCGTAGATTGCTTGTTTTTCGTGTTTTACTTCATAAAATCATTAAAAAACTATCTTTTTCGGATTTTAAGGTTGTTGTTCGCGTTTTGATTCATAATTTTTCGGCTCAAAAATAAAAAAGTTGTCATTTTTATGCTTCTTTGAAGTTTTTTATACGTAGAAGTACGATTCGTTATGTCGGAATATCTAGAAAAGGTTACCTTTTTTAGATAAAAAATTGTTGCGTATTTTGGAATTTTTTAATATTCCGAGATAGTATAAACCTTATATACAGAGATAGTATTCCGAGATAGTATTCCGAGATAGTACTCCGATAAAGTATTCCAAGATGGTGTACTAGAGATTTATTCCGAGATCAGTACTAAAAAATATTCAGAGATAGTGAATAATATTTTTCCGAGATCATGATTAAGCCAATTTTTTGTTCTAAGCATTTTTAGACTTAGCCACCATCACTAGTAGTTTCATAGCATAGTTTACCAAAAAAAAGTTAATTTTTTTCGTCTTCTTATATCAAACTTTTTCCATACTAGTTTTTGGCTATGTCTAATTTGATTTTAAAATTTGGTAATTGAAAATTTTTCGGTTTACAATATATCAGAGTGAAGAATTTTATATTGGACTGACAAATTTCGGCAAAGTTTGATTATCCGAGAATCCGAAACGCGCTTTCTACGAATTGTGATCCTATTTTACACACGACATCTACTATGACGTCTCAACAAGACATTATGTTGCGGGTACTAAGAATCGTCCTCCCATGATTCAAGGAGAATTACACTACATGGGTTAGTCGTCTTCTTTGTTATACAAAATGCAAACCGTTAGGAAAGATGATCATCAACTCTATCCATAATGGTCCATATGTAAGATGAACAATTATTGTTCTTGGGGATCCCACGAGTGCTAACCTAGTGGCCAATTCTAGTCATGAGCAAACAGATGAAGAGTTAACTGAGGCAAAATCTAAATAACTCGATGCTGATGATCAACCAATTCAAGTCATTCTTATGGGACTTCCCGAAGATGTTTATGCTACAGTCGATAGTTATGATACCGCTCACGAGATGTGTCTCAGAATTCCAAAAATGATGAAGGGGAGTGAAATTGGTTTACAAGAAAATAGGACTACGTTGCTTCGTGAATGGGAGAAGTTTAATTCTATTGAGGGGGAACAAATTGAACCTTACTATCATCGGTTTTCAACATTCATGAATCATCTTTAGAGAAATAAAAATGAACCTAAAAAAATTGCTGCCAACATCAAATTTCTTGAAAATCTTCCATCTGAATGGTCACGCTATGTCACACTTGTCAATCAAACCAAGGATCTGCATGTCGTAGAATACACTCAAGTGTATGATTATTTGAAGATGAATGAAGCTGAGGCTAATGAAGTTAGGGCAGAGCGACTTGTAAAAACACAAGATCCATTGGATTTTATGGCAAACTCTCTGTCATCTATTTCATATCCCTTGGTACGTTACAATCAACCCTCCTCGAGTAACTTTATGCCACAACAAAAACTCACAAGTTATGGTTCTCAACTCCCTGCTGCTGTGAATTACTTGCAATTGTTGGATTGCTGTGACGACATCACAGACCCTACTCATGCAATTAATACTCGTCTAGCACTGATTGCAAAGGCATTCAAATTCACCATTAACCCAACTAACAACAATCAGAGAATCTCCTCGAAAACGAGAAATTGGCAGATTGCTCAACCAATGATGAATGTGAATCAAGATCGTCAATTGGTAGTTGGAGGGAACACAAGGAATCAGTTTAAATATGGTGCTCAGAATGTAACACCCCCAAATTTACACAATTCAATACAGCGGAAGACTCGTTGGTGTTACGGGATAGCACATTACTCACATCATAGACAACGCTTAAAAATCGCGTCGTTTAATAATAAAGCATTTCCATTCATAAATATTAAATTTACATAGGTCCCAAGTAATAGTATTTCATATAAGTTTTACAAAGCATTTGAATGGAAATTATTGTTTAAGTGCGGACCATGAATTCTAGTTGTCTTCCCGAGAATTACCTTCAAGTACCTGAGATAAAACATGTTAAAAGAAAAGGTCAGCGATAACGCCGAGTGAATTCATAGAGTTTAATGAAAACCATTAATATATCATCGGTATATATTTATTACCGAAAATCATTTAGTACAAATCTTTGTAATAGGCCATAAAAATAGCCAAAGTCATTTTATACAAATCGTTATCAAAAATCATAATATAGGCTTTTGCCTTTAAAATCATTATACGAACCATTGTCGTAAAAACATCATACAATACGTTTTATAACGTTGTATAGAGTTAAATAAAAACCGTTATATGAATACGGTTATATAAAACCAAAAAACGAACATAATATCAATAATAAGACCCCATATTGCTAGTCAGGCAATATATCGTAATTCAACGCGTATATTAGTATTTACAATATTGGATTATTATAAGCCGCATGACATTGTTACCTTAGTATACCAAACAACGGGTAGCTAACCCGAAACTCAATTTGCACATCTAAATTAGCGTGTCGTCACAATATCACGCTATGGAAATCTTCTCATACATAAATTCGCTTACCAATCAATGTGGCACGACGGGGATCAACCGTCAAGGCGCGAACTGGGGTGATCGTCCCCAAATAGTACTATTATATGCATAAGCGTCTACCAAATTCCGGTAGTTCACAATTCATGCTAATGGGACTTTTAGTGACATAACCTAACTTTGATAATCTATTTCATTTCAATTATCGGGTCATATAATCATTCATCGGGTCATACAATCATTCGGGTCCAAATCAATAAACAAACAATCGGGACAACTAGTGTCCTATTTCATAAAAACAAACAAGTTATCTCCCTCGCGGGTTTATCAAACATTTCATAAAAACATTTAAAAGAGTGCGAGGCTATAAACTCACGTTGATTGGGAAAGGCGGGTTATCGGCGATTCGGATTTACAGTACGTGCTTCAATCACGGAAACCTAGACAAATAATAATTGTCTTAGACTCTTGTCCAATTACTTTATCAAAATAACAATTATGTATACATATAATGATTTTATATATATGATGATGATCAAGTGGGTTTATACATTCTCATTCACTCATTTTAGTGTTACGTATTAGTAACTTTTATACTAGTTTACTAGTTTTACTTATTTACATGTTTTAGGTCCAATAAGCCTATTATAAGTCCATTACCTTAAATTAGACCATTTTATACTTTTATTATCAGTATTATACTTTACATGTTAGGCCCAAGTGGGTTAAGCCCAATAAATAAATTTATAAGTGTTAAGCCCATTTAGTTGGATTATTAGTCCAATAATGCTAACTTAGCCCGTTAATGTCCGTATGTTATATAGTTCGGGTTTTATCGGTTTTTACTTGTATTAAGTACTTATATATCAGTATATGACTTTTAAAAAGTTTACATTAGACGGGTCCGACGTCTAACTTTTAATTGATGAAAAACGTTAATATTACGGTATTAGCCGAAAAGACGTAAAAATCATGTTTATAGTTTTTATAACTTATAAAACTTACCAAACTACCATTTTTATATAATGTCCATTTATATATCCTTATACATATTTATATAAATGAAATATATAAGTTAGTGGGTTTTATATATGTATATTTTATAAATACAAAATTTTGAGTGCTTATATTATATACTATTTATTTTACCAAATCTGTCCTAAATTTTCAATCCACTAAAATGTCTATATCTAGAGTTGTATATGGAGATAGGACCTCAAATTTTTATCACAGAAACTACATGATATGTGCTTCAGTTTATTCCTGTATAGCTACTGATGAATCAACCTCTAAATATTTTAATAAATTCGTCCAAAACAGTGTAGGCAGATTTGCACTCTAAACTTGTTTTGATCATATCTCACTCATTTTGATGATTCCATTGCATGGCCAACTCTCACATGTGTTGTAACAATCTACCATTTTCAGGTAGTGAAATATTTTCTCGTATAATATTTTGAAACTTTTTTTTTGTGTTGGTTGACGAACTCACAATTTACGGATTTAAACTTGGGCTTACGTGCATAATTTAGCGTCTTTTACGACTAAACCGGAAACCTTAGGATTACGTATTTACGTTTTTGAACTCCATTTTTGATGAGACAATTTTTATTGGATTTGTTTTGTAACGTTGATTCATAATTTATAAAAACGTTTTTCGTAAAACGTCCCGAGGGCACGCAAATCGAGAAAACTAGAATCAAGGAATACTGGTAAACTACTGAGATGGGACAAAATACATTGTCCCACCCCACTAGCTATGTTGGACGGCACACACATGACACCACACCTTAGATGTGGCATCATGTTAGCTCAATGCTTACAAGTGTAAGCATAGCTTACACCTTAAGCTTACTTCCACTTCCACTAACTCAAAACTAGCAACTAACTCTCATACCACCATTTCCTTACATGTAAACTCTCTCAAATCCTCTCAAAACCCTCCCCTTTGCCGTCCACTTTGAAGCAACAAACAACCCTTTTGATCTTTTCTAGCCATGAAATACATGTTTACTAGCTCTATCATGGAGTTATCTTGAAGCCTTGATCATTTGGTGGCCATATTAACAACATTGGAGGTGATTTGCTTGTGTCCTAGGGCTGATTTCCCAACTTATGTTCTTGGTGTTTGATGGTCTTGGAGTTACTTGTTGTATTCATCAAGTTCTTGTCTTCCAAAAACAAGAAATACACTTGGTTGGTAAAGAAGATCATCCTCTGCATTTTTCTCTTGTTATTTTGTAAAGAACAAATGTATTTACTTTCATTTTGTATATGTATATGATGTATATATGATGATAAAAATGTTGTGTGGGGATCAAGTGTTGGTAGATATGCTTAAAAAGGTTAATAACTATAAGAAATGAAGCTAAAATCTTGATTATTTAGTTGGCTGTATAAAAACAGTATATAACTAAAACATGAACTGATAAAATTTCATGGTATGATCCATTTACAGTAAGTACAAGATGTTATACACATGTGAGAGTTGGCCGTGCAATAGAATCAATATAATGAGTGAGATATGATCAAAACAAGTTAGGTGTTCTAATCTGAATAAGCAGTTTTGTAGGGATTGTTAAGGCAAGATGAACTTAAAATGAGCAGTAGCTATAACTAAGTTAAATGTATCACATAATATGAAGAACATGTCACCCAAAAATGAGCTTCTAAATCATTATAGAACTCTAGATATGGTAAAAATGGTGAGCATGAAGATAAAAATCAGATTTTAAGAATTAATGTTTATTATTATTATATAAGCACTCACATTTTATTGTATAAAATGTAAAATAAAAACCCACTAACTTATAAAACTTATTTATATAAATATATAAAAGGTTAATTAAATGGATAAATTATATAAATGGTAGTGTAATAATATTTATAAGTAATAAAAACTATAAACTTGATTTTTACGACTTTTTCGGCTATTACCGTAAAATTAACGTTTTTCGCCAAATAAAACTTAGACGATCAAACCCGTCCAATGTAAAGTTTATAAAAGTCATATACTGATGTATAGGTAACTAATACAAGTAAAAACCGATAAAACCCGAACTATGAGAAATACGGACATTAACGAGCTAACTAAGCATATTGGACTAATAATTGGACTAAATAAGATAAATACTTATAAAAAGAACTTATTGGTCTTAACCCATTTAGGCCCAACATGGAAAGTATATATACTGATAATATAGGTATAAAAGGGATTAAAACAAGCTAAAGTACTTATAAGAGGCTTATTGTACTTAAAATAGATAAATAGTTAAGACTAGTAAACTAGTAAAAGTTACCAAAACGTAAACACTAAAATGAGTAAACAAGGATATATAAACCCACTTGATCATCATCATATGTACAAAATCATCATATGTATATTGTTATTTTGATAAAAGTCATTGGACAAAGTCTAAGACCGATTATTATTTATATAGGTTTCCGTGACCGAAGCACGCCCGTAGCCGATAATCCGCCTTTCATTAACAACGTGAGATCATAGCCTCGCACTCTTTTAAATGTTTTATAAAATGATTTGTAAACCCGCGAGGGGGATAACATGCTAGATTTTGATAAAAATAGAACACAAGTAGTCCCGATTGTATGCTTAATGATATGGACCCGAATGATGCTATGACCCTATAAACGAGACTAAAAGGATTATTAGTAGTTAGGTTATGTCACTTAAAGTCCTATTAGCATGAATTGTGAACTACCGGGATTTGGTAGACGCTTATGCATTTGATAGTACTATTTGGGGACGATCACCCCAGTTCGCGCCTTGACGGTTGATCCCCGTCGTACCACATTGATTGGTAAGCGAATTTATGTATGAGAAGATTCCATAGCGTGATTTTTGTGACGACACGCTAACTTAGATGGGCAAATTGTTTGTCGTGTTCGCGGCCCGCTGTTTTCATAGTAAGGTAACAATGTCATGCGGCTAATAATAATCCTATATAATCTAAATATCCGATATGATACGACGCTAATAACGATGAATATATTACCTATAATGGTAATATTGAGGCTACGGTCTCATGGACGGTTTAAGATGTATGCTTGATTTATATATTGCCTGACTAGCAATATGAGGACTTACTTCCGATATTATACTTTTTTCTGATTTTAAATGATTGTTTTATATAACGGTTTTCATTAAACTCTATGAATTCACTCGGCATTCCCTGATATGATTTTTGCATGTTTTTATCTTAGGTGCTTGAAGGTAATCCGGATGGAGATCGACTCTGATGGCCCACATAATATTAAAAATGTTCATTCGATCTATGTTTTGTAAACTTAATGACCTGTATAATTTGGGACCTGTTGTACGCTTTTAAACTTTTTATCGAATGAATGTATGTTGAACCTTGTACAACCATTTTTATGTGTTGTCTATGATTGGAGTTATTGTGCTATCCCGTAACACTCTGAAAGACCCTTCCGCTGTACCGATACGAAAATTGAGAGTGTTACAGTTTGGTACCAGAGCTCTCGTTATAGAGAACAAAAGATTTTAAAAACCAAGGTTTTGAACAAAACTTTTCAAAATCTTTTGACAATGAACATTTGAGAAAATATTTGAAAAATCTTTTGACTATAACGGTGCCAGAGATCTCCGACGTTACCAACAAGCCCTATTGAGAAGATATATATATTTTGATATATATAATTTAATTTATATATATGTATATATCGTGGTTTCAGTATGTAATTGTTTAACTAGTATGTTATCCTAATACGAGATATATATATATAAATGAAGATTGTCATGGCTGACCCTAATATTCCTATAGAAAACCATGCTATTCCCGAACCTAATGTAGATGATGATCCTTATTTAGACTTAGTAGATTATGATATGGATGATGAGGAGGAACCATTTGAGGATCCTGAGCCCGAGTTAGGACTAGGAGATCAGATTGCCCCTCAGGTTGACTTGGTAGAGAATGAGATTGAGAATGTTGATATAGAGAATGATGAGGAGATTGGGTTAGATAATTTAGATGATGAGATTGACGACGAGGATGTCGAGGAGGATGTAGGTATAGATGTTGAGGTCGATGACTATGAAGAAGCTGAGCTTATTTATCCTTATGATGTTCCAGAGGGCGAGCCTTTGCCCCCACCGGTTTATTTGTCTAATTCTGAGGTTGAGCTACCTAGGGATGAAATGTCTGAATCGTCTGAATCTGATTCTGAATCAGAGGAGGATGAGGATGATGATGCACCTGACGGTAATGATGGTATTGCTACTCGTAGACGTGAGATAGGAGAGTCGTCTAGTGCTCGAGAGGCTACTCATATTGATGGTCTTGCACCATGGGCCTTGAGACGTGATCTATATGCTTCCCGTGTTAAGAGTTGTATGACAGAGGTTGGATTAGGTGTTGTTCAGACTGAGGTTGCTTATTTGGAGTCGAAGACTAAGGTTGGCGAGAAAGAGCGGGAATTGCTTAGTTTGGATTTGACTGATGTAGAACGTGGTTTGAATGAGGCTTTTAGGAGGTTATCGGTGTTGGAAAGTGGTGAGTTTGCTGAAATGAAGAGAAAGGTGAATTCTATGGAGATTCAGTTGAGTGTAGCTCGTGCAATGCGTGAGAAAGCTGATAAGGAGTTGAATATATCCGTGGGTTGGAATAGTAGATTTTATGCTGACATGGTTGAAAGAGGAGTAATCCGTAAGCGCCCAGCTGAAGATGTGTCTAGTGATCGTCCGACGAAGATTCAGAAGACGATGGATGATGGACCATCTGGCGGTTCTCAGTAGACCAGTCTGTGTTTAGTAGTGACCTTTGTATCTTTTGTGCTTTTGTAGCTTTGACTGAACCGACTTGTTAGTAGTAGACTTGGCACGAATTTTGAGTGTATATAGTGCTAGAACTTTGATATGGGATGTACTAAGACAATACTTTTGTTTCAAATCGAATGAAATATGTATCTTGTCTTGAATTCCATATTGTGCCTTATTTGTATCTTGATTATGAATTCAATCCATATTATATGAATCCTTTGTTGGATGAATGCTTAATACTTTGAAATTGTTAAATTATAGAACTATGCCGCCCAAGAAGGCTGTGACTGAGGATGATGTACGTAGGATTATTACGGAGCAAGTTACCACATCTATGACTGAATTTATGGCAAATGCTAGAAATGAAGCTGGCGGTAGTGGAGCTGGCGGTAGTGGAGCTGGCGGTAGTGGAGCTGGCGGTAGTGGAGCTGGCGGTAGTGGAGCTGGCGGTAGTGGAATTGGCGGTACTAATGTGAATGTGAATGCTAATAATGTGAATGCTAATGCTGGAGGAAATGTAGGAGGACTTGGAACTAATGCACCTGAAGTTGGTGGCTGTATTTATGTGACATTCATGAAGTGTGAACCTCTACCTTTTAATGGAACTGAAGGTGCTGTAGGACTAAGCCAGTGGATTGAGAAGATTGAATCGGTGTTTCGGATTAGCAAGTGTAAGGAGGAAGATAAGGTGACTTTTGCTATGGCTACTCTTAAAGGTCGTGCGTTGACTTGGTGGAACGGGAGAATTGCTTTCATGGGTCTTGATGCTGCTAATGCTACTCCTTGGGCTGAAATTAAGAAGTGGATGACTTTGGAGTTTTGTCCTCGTAGTGTGATTATTAGGTTAGAACAAGAGTTGATTCATTTGAGAATGAAAGGTGTGGACATTGATAGTTACACAAACCGATTCCATGAGTTGGCCTTGCTATGTCCTCGATTGGTTGAACCTGAAGAGATCTGAATTGAGCAATATGTTAAAGGGTTGACCAGAAATATCCGGGGGGACGTGACATCATCTAAACCACTGACCATTGATGATGCTGTTCGAATGGCTTACCAACTCATTGGGCAGATAATTCAGGATAGGGAAGACGAAGCCCGTGTTGGTGAGAAAAGAAAGGGTGACGGTGATCGTGTAGATAGAGGAGATAATAGGAAGAATTTTAATCGCCGTCAGAACCAGAGAAAGGGGAATGCAAATGCTCTTACCTACAACACACCGCGCAACGATGATAGATGTCCTAAGTGTGGCAACAAGAGGCATGCTGGCGACTGCTGGAAGTGCCGAAATTGCGGAAAGCTTGGACACAAGGTTGAAAGGTGTAAAAAGGGAACCATTTGCTTCAACTGTAATGAAGAAGGTTGATGAGACGGCTTTTATACATGGTCTCATCGTTCTTTTTGGACTTAAAATGCATTAAATATCATCAAAATACCCAAATATATGCTTGTGTTTGTTGCTTGTGTAATTTAGGTACGGATATTGAGAAAATGACAAAAGATCACAAGAATCACGCAAAAACGAACACGGGAAACGAAGCCGCACGATGAACCAAGCCCTAGTGAGGAATTTTCCAAAGAAAACCCTTGAAGATTTGAAGAATATTGAAGATTGGTCCTCCAAGTTTGAAGAATTGACACTTTATACCCTTGTATCTTCATAATTACAAGTTTGGTCCCTAAAGTTTGTCAAAATTACAAAAAGGACCTTTAACTTTGAAGAATTGGCAAATTTAGTCCCTCATCAAATCTAAATTGTCAAATATGGTCCTCCAAGAAGTCAACCAACAAGTCAAAGCCTTGAAGTTTGAAGATATGGCAAATTCAGTCCTTGGAAAAATGAAGAAATTGCATAAATGGTCCTTGTTTCAAGTTTACAAAACATTGTGCCAAAAATGTCAAGTGTTGAAAGTTAAATACAAAGGATATGGGATTTATGAGCTGAAAATACAAAATGAAGATATGAAGATAAATGGGGGGCCTTTATTGACCAGACAACTAAACTTGTCCCAGCCACTTACAGCCTGACACATCACCCCACTCAACCTCTTAACCAATCACACTCCTCCTTTGTCCCACGTCACAATCCACTCACTAAACTTGTTTAATCTGTTTTTAAAAATTTAAATTACGTGGGAAACACATTTTTTCTCCCTTAATCAGATTAAACTAACACCTCTTTCCCCAAGAACTCAAATTGGGGTTTTCTTAATCCTTCCATGATTAAACCCCATCTCCTCCAGAACACTGATTAAACACCTTTTAAACCCAGTCCCACCCACAAAACCTTGCCAGCTCACCTATGGTCCCCAAACCCCACTACCCTGCTCACGTCCCTTTCCCTCAATTTCAAAAAGGAGACAAAATCAACGTTTGAGACCAACTGAGTGCTCCCCAAGCTCAAATGAATGGCCAAGATCAGTTCTCATCACTGGCATACTCACATGCTTCCTGAAAACTCACAAGATGCCACTTTGACGATTTTTGAAGACTTTTGACCAAGGGCTTTTTAGGACTTTCAGGATTAGGGTTTATCAATTTTACCTTGTATCTAGAATCTTCATCTAGCAGTATATATACATGTGGCATGTCACATGTATACTTGTTCCAGTTTTTGATGTAATTTCTTTTTCTTTAAATTAATGAAAGTTTTTTTAGCTACATAAAACTGAGAACCATTTACTTTTCCAGCATTTACATTTCAAAGTTTGTTTGAATCCGTTTTACAATCCTCAATTTTGTCTTTAAAAGTTTTTACTTGTTTTCAAAAAAATTTCAGAAACTTGCTTATTGACTTACTGCTATAAGCCACTCAATAAGCTTCTTAAAACAAGCTTATTGAGTCACTAGTAGCTTGTTCTTTCTTCTTTGGTTGTTTGTGGTGTGCAGGAAACAAAGATCACTCAAGGTCCATTCTCACATTTTCTTGCCATTGTGCTTAAACCCATCCAATCCCACAAGGCTCAGCATACACCCGGGTGTATTGGAGGTGGCTTATCAGCCACTGTTGGGCTTGGAAGTAAGCCTAACAAGGTAGTTCTTGGTTGCTATCCTTCATTTTCATTTTTCTGAAAATATTCATGCTTTGTGTGATTTTTATGTTAAGCTGTTATAAGTCTGCTTAAGTTCTTGTATTTGGTCTATTTAGATGTCATATGCATGTTTTGAGTTCCTAATTCCAGTTTGGTTTAGTTGTGTATTGATTTGATTTGAAAAAAGTTGATTTAAGATTTTTAAGGGGTGTTTGGGTCAAGGAATCAGCAGGCATTTGTGATAAAATTGCATGTTAAAACTTGGCTAGAAACATCACCTAGGTTATATTGGGGTGCTATATGGTCTTTGGTTTCAGTTTGAGTAGGTTTGAAACACTTTTGCATGCTTAAAAGGGTAAAACATAGCCAAAATCAGAAACTGCTTGTGTTGACTGTTTTTTGAGATATTTTGCTATCAAACTTTGTAGGTTGCTAGATTTTAGGGTGATTGAGGATTGTGTGTTACTTGTATGCATGCTTATAAGCTTATTTCCAAGATATAAGGTTTTAAGATTCAGATTTGTGCATGAAACATCAGCAATTGTTCATCAGACCTGTTTGATGCTTAATCAGTAACTTTAGGGCTTAATTTGTGCTTATTCTTGTTAAGAGACTGCTTGTTTTTGTGTGATTATTGACTCCTTATACTCCAAAGAGTATAAGGGTGCCTTATTGTCCCAAAAAGCTATCAAGATAAGCTTTCCTAAGCTTATTGAAAAACAAATCAAAATTTTACACTGTCAGTGGGAACTCCTTTCCCACTGCTAGTGTCTTTGTTACCACTGCTGAGCAAAAGGACAAAAGTCCAACACATGTCACTATCTGTTTTCTTACTTTTTTGTCTTTAGTGACCAAAAAGTGGAATTAGACCTTGAAACCAGTGCCATTATTTTTCTTATTTAATTTAGGATTTTTCTGATTAATAAAATTTTTATTTACTGTTCATTTAGTAATTTTTAGGTTATTTAGCTATTTTTAATTAATTTTAAAGTTTCTGTTTTTGTCTTTTAGTGCCAAAAAGTAATATTTTTAGGTTTAATCAATTTTTCTGAACTTAGAATAATATTTTAAGGTTTTTGGTTTAAAAATTAGTTACTGTTCACTTTTTTAATTAATTTTTATAATTAATTTAAGATAATTAGGGTTTTAATTAAACTAGTTTTGTCATTTAGTGGGAAATTTAATATTTTTTAAGATTTTTCATTTTTCTACTGTTCATTAGAGTAAAATAGGATTTTTAAAATTGGTAGATTATTTTTAGCATTATTTAATTATTTTTTATAATTATTTTAATTTTAAAATAGTTTTTAGTACTTTAAAAATAGAGAAATAGTATTTAAAAATCATAAAAAATACTTTTTAGTTGTTAAATAATATAAGTAAGTTATTTGTTCAATAAAATCATATTTTGGACATTTTGATTAATTATATTTAATTTTAGGGCTTTAATTAGCATTTAAAATTGAATATTTAATTAATAAAAGGTTTTAAAATATTTTTATTGGATTTTATTCCTTATTTATATTATTTTAGACTTGTTTTAGCTTATAATTAATTTTTAGGTTGAAAATTTTTATTTTTGTCGTTTTTTTTTACGGTTTTACGTTTACGCCTTTTTCGTCGTAGTTTAATTAGTTTTCGTAACCGTCAATTCTTTCCTTTCTCATTTCTTTTTCAATTATCATAATCACAAACATCATAAATCAACTCTTAACACAACGCACTTGCCTCCTTGGGAAACGAACTTGCTTGGTCATTGGTGCTCGGTTTTCCTAAACCGACACTTAACGCTTGCCACTATTTATTGCTCTTTTCCTAAAGAGTAGTAAAACACTACAATCATTTTTGGCGCCGCTGCCGGGGAGGCGTGGTGTGTTTTGGTTGAACCATTGTTGTTTTTATATATAGCCATAAAAGTATTTGTATTAATAGCACTCTATTAATACGTATTATCGTTTTTCGATTTTTGTGTGAATATTATTACTATATTGTATACGTAGAACAATAAATTTACAAGTACTCCAAATACGTGAGCAATCACAACCTTGACTTGGGAGGTCATTACCCAATCATTGTATTCGAATCTCAAACCAAAGAAAAAAGGCAAAAATAGATAAATACTTTCGTGAAGCTTGATTTTGATAATACAAACTATAAGGTGGGTATAAGGCGGTTGTAATTCACGACCTAAAGGAAAAAGGCTCTTAAGTGCTTCGCGCCGCCTCGTTTCCTCCGCTTGCTTGTGCGTATTTGATTTTGAGAGTGAATCGAGGGTTTTGCCGCCCAAAGTATTACTAAGTATCATATATATTTTCTTGGTTTCATTTGATTAAACCCTCTTGAACGATTTGGTATTCCACCATCGTTCTAAAGTCATCGAAGGCGTTCACTTCACGTGTTCGTTTTCATTCCTTGAGGCTTCGTTAATCAAGAGATTTGATTAGTGAGGAGATTTGTAGATTTTGGTCTACTTAATACATTCCAAAAATCCAAAAAAGTTAAAAACAATCAAAAACCAAAAAAAATTGAAAAAGTAAAAATACCAAAAAGAATCTTCTTTGCTCGCCTTCTCGTTGTACGTGACGTTTATGCAAACTCGCTCTAAAGCAAGACGTGCTCGTAAACGAAGAAACAAATCACTCACTCCTACTAGTGAGGACTCTCCTATTGACGAACCCATTGTAGTGAAAGAAGCACCCATGGCTAATCGAACTATGATGGAGTTGCTTCAAGCACCCACCGAGGGTTATGGAGAAGCGATTGTGATTCCCGCTATCCTTGCGGAGAATTTTGAGGTTAAGACGGGTTTGTTGTCCATGATCCAAAACAACAAGTTTCGAGGGGACGAAAAGGACAACCCGCATAACCACATTCGCCAATTTAATCGTCTCACCGCCACGTGCAAGTTTAAGGATGTTTCAAACGACTCGATTAAGATGATGCTTTTTCCGTATTCCTTAGCGGGGCCCGCAAAAATTTGGTTAGAGAAAGAGCCACCCAATTCTATATTGACGTGGAAGGATCTCGTTTCAAAATTCGTGAACCAATTTTTTCCGCCCTCTAAGACTACGCACTTGAAAAACGAGATTTCAAAGTTTTCGCAAGAATTTAATGAGAGTTTTTCAACGGCTTGGAATAGGTTTAAGGAAATGTTGCACGAATGTCCTCATCATGGTTTTTCCGACTTACATCAAATAGACACGTTTTACAATGGCTTGAACGATCATGAGCGTGATTATCTTAATGCCGCCGCGGGTGGTAATTTCTTGTGTAAGACGGTCGAGGAAGCATTGGTAATTATTGAGAATAGGTCTAAGGTGTATAGTCCTCGTAGCACGTCGAGTGTTCGTAAGGCTTCGTCTTCATCTTCACCTAGTTTGTCACACAACGTTGATGCTTGCCAAATCGAGGCTAATTTGGAGAACAAGATTTTTGATAAGCTTAAAGGATTGTTAATTGAGTTTAAAGTTGGTGAACAACCCGCTCCCGCTACGATTAAAGCGGTTGAGGTTTCTTGTATGTATTGTGGTGGAGCCCACGATTATTCCGAGTGCATTACCAACGGTGGTAACACTTCGAGTGCCTTCGCGGCCGCGGGAACTTATAACCAAAACGGTCAAGTTCCTCGCACTAATCAATTGACTCCACCGGGTTTTTCACCAAATCAAAATGCTAACAATTATCGAAACAATCAAGTTGGTTACCAAAGCAATCAAAAGAACAATTATAAGGGTAATAGCAACTATGGGAATCAAGGGAGTAGTAGTAATAGCCAATTGCAAAATCAAAATCAAAACCGTAATTTTCAAAATGCAAGTCAAGCTCTTCAAAATAACAAAGAACTTCCATTGGAATTTTTGAATTACACTACTTCAAATGATAAGATTATGGAAAATATTCAAGAGCAAATGGCTAATCAAGCTAAGGAGACGGCTAAGAATGCAAAGGAGTTAGCTAATTTCATTAAGGAAAATCTAGCCATGAGAAATGAATTGAAAAATGATTTTGCTAACCAAATTCGAGGTCAAAACAACAAGATAGAGCAAAGTCATGCTAGGCTTGAACAAAGAATTGACCAAAAAGCCGCTATCCAAGATGTGAAGTTTAATAATTTTGATGCTAAGCTTAATGCAATTTTAGAAGCCGTAATGGGAAACAAAGCCTCTACTTCGGGTAGTTTGCCTAGTAACACCGTTTCAAACCCGAAGGGAGAGATGAAAGTGATTACCACACGTAGTGGTAAGGCACTTAAAGAACCGACTCCTCAACCAATTACTCCAACGGTGGAGGAAATTGAGGAAGAACCCGAGGTGGTGGTCGAAAAGGAGCATATTTCAAGCCCACAAAGTACCGCTCATGCCACACCTACGGTTGACCCATCACCCATTTTGGAACCCGATATTCCAAAGGCTATGCCTATGCCCCAACCCACACCACCCTTGCCTTACCCATCGAGACTTAGGAAGGAGAAACGACAAGAGCGCGACAACTATCAATTTGAGCTCTTTTTGAAAATGTTTCGTGATTTGCACTTTAATGTGAGTTTCGCCGATGCCTTGGTCATGATGCCTCGGTTTGCCGCTAACTTTAAGAGTATGTTGAACAACAAGGAGAAATTACAACAAAAGTCTAGTTGTTCGTCGGTTTATCTTAATCGCATACCTCAAAAAGTCGGTGATCCCGGTAAATTTTTGATCCCTTGTGCAATTCAAGATATGGAAGAATGCTATGCCTTGGCCGATCTTGGTGCTAGCATTAACTTGATGCCACTTGCAATCTACAAGTCGCTCAATCTTCCTAATCTTACTCCTTCACGAATGTCTATTGAGTTGGCCGACCATTCCACGATTCTTGCATGTGGTTTGGCGGAAGACGTTTTTGTGAAAGTGGGGAAGTTCTACTATCCCGTAGACTTTATTGTTGTTGACATCCCCACGGATCCTCAAGTTCCTCTTATTTTAGGTCGTTCGTTTTTAGATACGTCTATGGCTTTGATTGATGTGCATGCTAGAAAGATCACCTTACGTTTCAACGACGAGGAACTTGTTATAAACGCAACTCAAAATTCTCAACTTTCTCATGTTTATTCCGTTGCTACCATAAACCTCGTTGATATGATCGACGTGGTTTGTGAGGAATTTTCACAAGAAGTTTTAGGGTTTGGTGATGAAGAAACTAGTGGCAATCCCACTATGTTAGATCCAATTCTTGATAATTCGACACCAACCTTCACTCCTTTCGAAGGTGGTGGTTTTACGTTGGAAGAATTCGATGTTCCACGTACTTGTGACGAAGACCTCGACAACTATGAGGACTTCTCGATTATCAAGGATTTTCTCAACGATTTCCCATTTCCTCCACCCGAGGAGGTTATGAGTATCGAGCCCAAATCTTCACTTGAGGAACTACCTATCCTCGAGTTGAAAGATTTACCTCCTCACCTCGAATATGTCTATTTGGAGGAGGACGACAAGTTGCCGGTTATTATTGCGAAGGAACTTTCGAATGATGAAAAAACCGCACTTGTCGATGTTCTTAAGGACCACAAAGGGGCGATTGCGTGGAAGTTATCCGACATTAAGGGAATCGATCCCAAATTTTGTACCCACAAAATCTTAATGGAGGAGGATTTCAAGCCAACAATCCAAAGTCAAAGGAGGGTGAACCCCAAAATTCACGACGTCATCAAAAAGGAGGTCCTTAAACTCCTTGACGCGGGAATGATTTACCCTATTTCCGATAGCCCTTGGGTGAGTCCTATTCATTGTGTCCCTAAAAAGGGAGGGATGACCGTTGTGCCAAACGATGCCAACGAGTTGATTCCCACAAGACTCGTGACCGGATGGAGAGTGTGCATTGACTATCGAAAGTTGAATGAAGCCACTCGAAAAGACCATTTTCCCTTGCCCTTCATGGACCAAATGTTGGAGCGTCTTGCGGGAAACGATTTCTATTGCTTTTTAGATGGTTTTTCCGGTTACTTCCAAATTCCCATCGATCCTCGTGATCAAGAAAAAACTACGTTTACGTGTCCATATGGAACGTTTGCCTATCGTAGAATGCCATTCGGACTTTGTAATGCACCGGGAACTTTCCAACGATGCATGATGGCTATTTTTCATGATATGATCGAGAAGACGATGGAAGTCTTCATGGATGACTTTTCCGTGTTTGGTGATTCCTTTACTTCGTGTTTGTCGAACCTTGAGAGAATGTTAAAACGTTGTGAGGAAACCAACCTTGTGCTCAATTGGGAAAAGTGTCATTTTATGGTTAAGAGTGGAATCGTCTTAGGGCACAAGGTCTCGAAAGCGGGGATTGAGGTTGATCAAGCTAAGGTAGACGTCATCGCCAAATTACCTCATCCCAAAACCGTCAAGGGAGTTAGGAGTTTCCTAGGCCACGCGGGCTTTTATCGACGATTCATCAAGGATTTCTCGAAGATTTCTCGACCCATTACACATCTTCTTGAAAAAGAGGCACGTTTTGTCTTTGACGAAGATTGTGTACGAGCCTTTGATATCCTTAAGAGGAAACTTACCGAATCTCCCATTCTTGTTGCTCCAAATTGGAACCTCCCCTTTGAACTTATGTGTGATGCAAGTGATTACGCTATTGGGGCCGTTTTGGGGCAACGTCATGATAAGCATTTCTTGCCTATTCACTATGCTAGCAAGACGATGACCGAGGCTCAACTTAAATACACTACAACGGAAAAGGAGTTCCTTGCCGTGGTGTATGCATTTGAGAAATTCCGACCTTACCTCGTCTTGACAAAATGCATAGTGTATACGGACCATTCGGCTATCAAGTATCTCATGGCTAAACAAGATGCAAAGCCGAGATTACTTTGTTGGATTCTCCTCCTTCAAGAATTTGATCACAAAATCGTTGACAAAAAAGGAGCCAAGAATCTAGCGGCCGATCATCTCTCTCGTTTGGAAGATCCTCACCAAAGTGTTTACGAGCCTAAGGAAATCACCGAAACATTTCCGCTTGAAACACTTGGTGTAGTGAATTTTAAGCTTGATTCTTCTACCCCATGGTTTGCGGATTTTGCAAATTACCATGCGGGTAACTTCATCATTAAGGGTATGACAACTCAAGAAAAACGAAAATTCTTTCGTGATGTCAAGTTCTATTTTCGGAACGACCCTTACTTGTTTCGAACGTGTGCGGATCAAATCATCCGCCGTTGTGTATTTGGCACCGAAGCTTCTAACATCCTTAGAGCTTGCCATGAGGGACCCACGGGTGGTCACCACGGTGCTAATCTCACGGCTAAATAGGTGTTTGATGCCGGCTTCTTTTGGCCTACTATTTACCGAGATGCACAAGATCTTGTGAAGTCTTGTGATTCATGCCAACGACAAGGAAAAGCCTCACAAAAAGATGAAATGCCACAAAATATCATTCAAGTATGTGAGATCTTTGACGTTTGGGGTATAGACTTTATGGGGCCGTTCCCATCATCTCGTGGTAATAAGTACATCCTTGTTGCGGTTGACTACCTTTCTAAGTGGGTGGAGGCGAAGGCCTTGCCCACTAATGATGCTCGTGTGGTAGTTAAGTTCTTGAAAAGTTTGTTTGCTAGGTTTGGAACCCCTCGTGCTATCATAAGCGATCGTGGAACCCATTTTTGTAATGACCAATTTGAAAGGGTTCTAAAGAAATATGGGGTTACACATCGTCTTTCTACGGCTTATCACCCACAAACGAGTGGGCAAGTCGAGGTTTCAAACCGAGCATTGAAGAGGATCTTGGAGAGATCCGTGGGAGAAAACTGACAATCTTGGTCGGATAAGTTAGACGATGCTTTATGGGCCTTTAGGACCGCTCATAAGACACCCATTGGGTGCACTCCCTATAAGCTTGTGTATGGAAAGAATTGTCATTTGCCTATCGAGTTAGAACACAAGGCTTATTGGGCCCTAAAGCATTGTAATGATGACATGGAGACCGCGGGAAAACACCGGAAAATGCAATTAAATGAATTGGATGAATTAAGGGATATTGCTTATGAAAATTCATTGATTTATAAAGAGAAAACTAAAAAGTTGCATGATTCAAAAATTAAAAACCGGGTTTTTAACATTGGGGATCAAGTATTGCTTTTTAATTCAAGATTGAAAATATTTTCTGGTAAATTGAAATCCCGTTGGTCCGGTCCATTCACCGTGACTCAAGTGTTTCCTTATGGGACCATCGAGCTAGCTCAAGATGATGGTCCTAACTTCAAGGTGAATGGACATAGGTTAAAGCACTACTTCGGTGGGGAAGTTCCATCCTTGAACTACCTCGACCAAGTCACCTTCCCCAATGATAATTAGTAATGAGGGGATCGAGTCGAGCTCATGACTCGGTAATCAAAAACGAGGTGCCTCGTGGGGGAGTCCCATGCTTATCCTATGTACATATTATCGCTTTCTTAGTCTAATGTAGCTTACGTGTGGGGATTCGTGCCCTTCCAACCTTTGTTTCGTGGTTGTTTGTGATATGTGGTTCTTAGATCACGATCTTCACGATTGGAGCCTCTCGTGTTCGTTTTATGGGAGCACTCGATCGTTTGCTTTGGAGACATTTCTCAATATCCATGATATATCCTTTTGATGTTCTAACCTTAGGTTTTTAGCACACTTCATAAACGGCTTTAAATTTAATGGTTACACCCTTTCCATGCTAGATTAGGCATTCGACTACGTCTCTAGTATGGGGGTGTTTGCACCCCTAGACTCGAAACATTGAGGACAATGTTTAACTTTAGTATGGGGGGGTGAATAGATACTTGCCTTGCCAAACCTTCACGCTTTCCAAAGTTTATCGTTTTGTTTATCATTTTTGTTGCAAAATAAGGCTAAAATGGCCAAATTTAAAATTTTTCTCATGTTTTATAAGTGTTTGAAGACACGAATGTAGGTTTTCCGATGGCGAGAATAAGAGTAATTTTTGACTCGACCGTGCGTGTTGAGCACTTAGCTTTGATTCCTTAACTACACATTAGGCTAAGTCTCTTAAATGAGGACGAGAAATGATAGGGTTAATTATAAGTTACTATGCTAAACGTAGAGTACTCGTATTCTTTCAAAAACTCATGTGTTCTCGTTGTTTGCTTATTCTCCCTTCGCATGTAAATATTTTTTTGCTTAATAAATATTGATTTAGCGGTTTAGTTAGGATTGTTGGGTTTCTAGTCTTTTCTAGTAGCTTCCGTGTAATTAAATTGGGAAGACATTAAGGTATCGCCAGCGTCACGGTTTTGAAGTATTGGCACCCTAATAATCGAAAGCTTCACCCAATAATAAGATTTCAAGTGCTCACCTAAATCTAGCAAACAATTTGAAGCCCCACAAGGCCTAAAATCTATGCAAAATTTAAAGTGAATCAAGCCTTAATCTTCGAAGCTTTAAAGATCCAAAATTCGCTTTAGCGTGAGGATATACGTCTTTGGCTAATAACCACCGATGAGGCGGATAATAAAAGGCAAGGCAAGACCGAAGTCATAATAAAAGCTTCATGGCGAAGTTGAATAAAAGATGGAGGTAAACCAAAGATAATAAGGCCCTTCCGTTAGGGGGCGTATAAAAGTCTTGGTAATAAGTCTCATGTTCAAAACCGTTATAAAACCGTGTTTATCGATTCTTCTTGTCACCTTAATTTTTTAACATCGTTGTCTATTGGGAGGGGTTATTGATTTGATGGTCTTAGTTACACCGTTAGGACTCTATTTTTAGACCTAAATCTCTATTATCGCATAAGTCAAACAATGTATCCTCGTGAAACATTCAAGACATCATAAAATATAAGAGATACAACTTAGGAATAATGGGAGAATAAGTACGTGATTAGGGCATATGAGTAGTGTTAGCATTACTAACTTATAATGACAATGATCTCGTTGCACGCTTAGCATGGAATTGAAGTGAAAATCGAGGACGATGAAATTATTTCTAACGAAGCATTCACGTGTTCTTATTCTATGAACCTAAACGTCCCATTTTGCGATGAAAATCATACATTATGTCTATAACACAAGTAGTAGCAATAGTAGTAGTGTAGCTAGTTTATCATTCTAATAAAGTGAATAAAAATGAATTTTGGAGATGCTACGATACTTTATTCTAGCATTGCGTGAGGGCACGGCAATGGTTTAGTATGGGGGAGTGATGAGACGGCTTTTATACATGGTCTCATCGTTCTTTTTGGACTTAAAATGCATTAAATATCATCAAAATACCCAAATATATGCTTGTGTTTGTTGCTTGTGTAATTTAGGTACGGATATTGAGAAAATGACAAAAGATCACAAGAATCACGCAAAAACGAACACGGGAAACGAAGCCGCACGATGAACCAAGCCCTAGTGAGGAATTTTCCAAAGAAAACCCTTGAAGATTTGAAGAATATTGAAGATTGGTCCTCCAAGTTTGAAGAATTGACACTTTATACCCTTGTATCTTCATAATTACAAGTTTGGTCCCTAAAGTTTGTCAAAATTACAAAAAGGACCTTTAACTTTGAAGAATTGGCAAATTTAGTCCCTCATCAAATCTAAATTGTCAAATATGGTCCTCCAAGAAGTCAACCAACAAGTCAAAGCCTTGAAGTTTGAAGATATGGCAAATTCAGTCCTTGGAAAAATGAAGAAATTGCATAAATGGTCCTTGTTTCAAGTTTACAAAACATTGTGCCAAAAATGTCAAGTGTTGAAAGTTAAATACAAAGGATATGGGATTTATGAGCTGAAAATACAAAATGAAGATATGAAGATAAATGGGGGGCCTTTATTGACCAGACAACCAAACTTGTCCCAGCCACTTACAGCCTGACACATCACCCCACTCAACCTCTTAACCAATCACACTCCTCCTTTGTCCCACGTCACAATCCACTCACTAAACTTGTTTAATCTGTTTTTAAAAATTTAAATTACGTGGGAAACACATTTTTTCTCCCTTAATCAGATTAAACTAACACCTCTTTCCCCAAGAACTCAAATTGGGGTTTTCTTAATCCTTCCATGATTAAACCCCATCTCCTCCAGAACACTGATTAAACACCTTTTAAACCCAGTCCCACCCACAAAACCTTGCCAGCTCACCTATGGTCCCCAAACCCCACTACCCTGCTCACGTCCCTTTCCCTCAATTTCAAAAAGGAGACAAAATCAACGTTTGAGACCAACTGAGTGCTCCCCAAGCTCAAATGAATGGCCAAGATCAGTTCTCATCACTGGCATACTCACATGCTTCCTGAAAACTCACAAGATGCCACTTTGACGATTTTTGAAGACTTTTGACCAAGGGCTTTTTAGGACTTTCAGGATTAGGGTTTATCAATTTTACCTTGTATCTAGAATCTTCATCTAGCAGTATATATACATGTGGCATGTCACATGTATACTTGTTCCAGTTTTTGATGTAATTTCTTTTTCTTTAAATTAATGAAAGTTTTTTTAGCTACATAAAACTGAGAACCATTTACTTTTCCAGCATTTACATTTCAAAGTTTGTTTGAATCCGTTTTACAATCCTCAATTTTGTCTTTAAAAGTTTTTACTTGTTTTCAAAAAAATTTCAGAAACTTGCTTATTGACTTACTGCTATAAGCCACTCAATAAGCTTCTTAAAACAAGCTTATTGAGTCACTAGTAGCTTGTTCTTTCTTCTTTGGTTGTTTGTGGTGTGCAGGAAACAAAGATCACTCAAGGTCCATTCTCACATTTTCTTGCCATTGTGCTTAAACCCATCCAATCCCACAAGGCTCAGCATACACCCGGGTGTATTGGAGGTGGCTTATCAGCCACTGTTGGGCTTGGAAGTAAGCCTAACAAGGTAGTTCTTGGTTGCTATCCTTCATTTTCATTTTTCTGAAAATATTCATGCTTTGTGTGATTTTTATGTTAAGCTGTTATAAGTCTGCTTAAGTTCTTGTATTTGGTCTATTTAGATGTCATATGCATGTTTTGAGTTCCTAATTCCAGTTTGGTTTAGTTGTGTATTGATTTGATTTGAAAAAAGTTGATTTAAGATTTTTAAGGGGTGTTTGGGTCAAGGAATCAGCAGGCATTTGTGATAAAATTGCATGTTAAAACTTGGCTAGAAACATCACCTAGGTTATATTGGGGTGCTATATGGTCTTTGGTTTCAGTTTGAGTAGGTTTGAAACACTTTTGCATGCTTAAAAGGGTAAAACATAGCCAAAATCAGAAACTGCTTGTGTTGACTGTTTTTTGAGATATTTTGCTATCAAACTTTGTAGGTTGCTAGATTTTAGGGTGATTGAGGATTGTGTGTTACTTGTATGCATGCTTATAAGCTTATTTCCAAGATATAAGGTTTTAAGATTCAGATTTGTGCATGAAACATCAGCAATTGTTCATCAGACCTGTTTGATGCTTAATCAGTAACTTTAGGGCTTAATTTGTGCTTATTCTTGTTAAGAGACTGCTTGTTTTTGTGTGATTATTGACTCCTTATACTCCAAAGAGTATAAGGGTGCCTTATTGTCCCAAAAAGCTATCAAGATAAGCTTTCCTAAGCTTATTGAAAAACAAATCAAAATTTTACACTGTCAGTGGGAACTCCTTTCCCACTGCTAGTGTCTTTGTTACCACTGCTGAGCAAAAGGACCAAAGTCCAACACATGTCACTATCTGTTTTCGTACTTTTTTGTCTTTAGTGACCAAAAAGTGGAATTAGACCTTGAAACCAGTGCCATTATTTTTCTTATTTAATTTAGGATTTTTCTGATTAATAAAATTTTTATTTACTGTTCATTTAGTAATTTTTAGGTTATTTAGCTATTTTTAATTAATTTTAAAGTTTCTGTTTTTGTCTTTTAGTGCCAAAAAGTAATATTTTTAGGTTTAATCAACTTTTCTGAACTTAGAATAATATTTTAAGGTTTTTGGTTTAAAAATTAGTTACTGTTCACTTTTTTAATTAATTTTTATAATTAATTTAAGATAATTAGGGTTTTAATTAAACTAGTTTTGTCATTTAGTGGGAAATTTAATATTTTTTAAGATTTTTCATTTTTCTACTGTTCATTAGAGTAAAATAGGATTTTTAAAATTGGTAGATTATTTTTAGCATTATTTAATTATTTTTTATAATTATTTTAATTTTAAAATAGTTTTTAGTACTTTAAAAATAGAGAAATAGTATTTAAAAATCATAAAAAATACTTTTTAGTTGTTAAATAATATAAGTAAGTTATTTGTTCAATAAAATCATATTTTGGACATTTTGATTAATTATATTTAATTTTAGGGCTTTAATTAGCATTTAAAATTGAATATTTAATTAATAAAAGGTTTTAAAATATTTTTATTGGATTTTATTCCTTATTTATATTATTTTAGACTTGTTTTAGCTTATAATTTATTTTTAGGTTGAAAATTTTTATTTTTGTCGTTTTTTTTTACGGTTTTACGTTTACGCCTTTTTCGTCGTAGTTTAATTAGTTTTCGTAACCGTCAATTCTTTCCTTTCTCATTTCTTTTTCAATTATCATAATCACAAACATCATAAATCAACTCTTAACACAACGCACTTGCCTCCTTGGGAAACGAACTTGCTTGGTCATTGGTGCTCGGTTTTCCTAAACCGACACTTAACGCTTGCCACTATTTATTGCTCTTTTCCTAAAGAGTAGTAAAACACTACAATCAAAGGTCATAGGAAATCGGAATGCCCCAAGTTGAAAGTGATTGTACCTGGAAGAAACCCCCAGGGTGGTATCTACCAACTTGGAACAATTGAGGTGAAGAAAGAGGATCCGAATGTCGTTACCGGTACGTTCTTACTCAACAATCATTATGCTGTTGCTTTATTTGATTCGGGTGCTGATAGGAGCTTTGTATCCACTAAATTTAGTGCCCTTATTGACATTGAACCTGTTGAGATAAGTACCAGTTACGAGGTGGAATTGGCTAATGGTAAATTAGTGAAAACTAATAAGCTATTAGAAGGATGCTCTCTAAATCTCTTGAACCATTCCTTTCCGATTGATTTGATGTTGATAGAATTAGGTAGTTTCGATATTATTATTGGTATGGATTGGTTGTCGCTGAATAATGCTACTATTTTATGTGGAGAGAAGAAAGTTAAGATTCCTCTTAGGAATAGGACGTTAGTAATTGATGGTAGTCGAGGTGAATCCCGTTTGAAAATCGTTTCATGTATTAAAGTCCAAAAGTACATCAGGAACGGTTGTGAGTTATTCTTAGCTCAAGTGACCGGGAATGAGTCTAGGGAGAAACGATTGGAAGATGTACCTATTAGCCCCTTCTGAATTTCCTGAGGTATTTCCTAAAGATTTACCCGGACTTCCACCGATAAGGCAAGTAGAGTTTCGAATCGATTTAATTCCTGGTGCTGCACCGGTGGCACGTGCGCCTTACCGATTAGCCCCTTCTGAATTAAAGGAGTTATCTGAGCAACTTAAGGAGTTGTCTGATAAAGGTTTTATTCGACCGAGCTCGTCGCCTTGGGGAGCTCCAGTCTTGTTCGTTAAGAAGAAGGATGGATCTTTTCGTATGTGCATTGATTATAGGGAGCTGAATAAGTTGACAATTAAAAATCGATATCCTTTACCTAGGATTGATGATTTGTTTGATCAACTGCAAGGATCTAGTGTGTATTCTAAGATAGATTTGCGGTCAGGATATCACCAACTTCGCGTCCGTGAAGAAGATATTCCTATAACTGCATTTAGAACTCGTTATGGACACTATGAATTTCAAGTAATGCCATTTGGGTTAACTAACGCACCTGCGGTTTTCATGGATTTAATGAATCGAGTGTGCAAGCCCTAATTGGATAAATTTGTGATTGTGTTTATTGACGATATTCTAATATATTCTAAGAATGAAGATGAGCATAGAGAACATTTGAGGATTGTTTTGAAATTGTTGAAGGATGAAAGGTTGTATGCTAAGTTTTCGAAATGTGATTTCTGGTTAGATTATGTGCAATTTCTTGGTCATGTGATTAACAAAGATGGAATTCATGTTGATCCTGCAAAGGTTGAAGCTATTAAGAATTGGTCTGCACCGACAACGCCAACGGAAGTGCGACAGTTCTTAGGATTGGCTGGCTATTATAGGCGATTCATTAAAGAATTCTCTTTGATAGCTAAACCCTTGACTAAGCTTACCCAGAAGAATAAACCTTTCGTTTGGGGAAGTGATGAAGATGGAGCATTTCAGACATTGAAGCAAAAATTATGTAGTGCGCCAATCTTATCATTACCCGACGGGAGTGAAGATTTTGTAGTGTATTGTGATGCATCTCTTAGAGGCTATGGAGCTGTTTTGATGCAGCGAGAGAAAGTGATAGCTTATGCTTCTAGGCAATTAAGGAAGAGTGAGGAGAATTATACTACTCATGATCTTGAGTTAGGAGCTGTAGTCTTTGCTCTTAGGTTGTGGAGACATTATCTGTATGGCACCAAGTGTACGGTATTCACCGATCACAAAAGCCTACAGTATATTCTCGATCAGAAGGAATTGAACATGAGGCAACGAAGATGGATAGAGTTGTTAAGTGATTATGACTGTGATATAAAATATCACCCAGGAAAAGCCAATGTTGTTGCCGATGCGTTAAGCAGGAAAGATAGAGAGCCTATCAGGGTGCGTTCTCTAGTCTTGACCGTGCACAATAATTTGCCTGAGCAAATTAGAAATGCGCAAATAGAAGCTTGTAAGAAGGAGAATTTTGTTAATGAAGGGTTCCGAGGAGAAGGAGATCCTTTAGAGGTTAGAGCTGATGGAGTGAAATGCTTAAGAGGTCGTATGTGGATACCTAAGTTTGGAGGCTTAAGAGACTTGATTATGTTAGAATCCCATAAATCTAAGTATTCAATTCATCCGGGATCTGATAAGATGTACCATGATTTGAAGAAGTTGTACTGGTGGCCGAATATGAAAGCTGGCATAGCTATGTATGTTCTTCAATGCTTGACTTGTGCTAGAGTTAAGGCCGAACATCAAAAGCCATCAGGACTACTTCAACAACCAAAGATTCCTGAATGGAAGTGGGAGCGAATTACGATGGACTTTATCACCAAGCTTCCTAGAACATCATCTGGAAACAACTCGATTTGGGTTATTGTCGATAGACTGACCAAATCAGCACACTTCATTCCGGTTAAAGAGCAGTTCTCATTGGAGAAGCTGACTCGTATATACCTTGATAATGTTGTATGCAAGCATGGAGTGCCTGTATCGATCATTTCAGATCGAGATCCTAGATTCGCATCGAATTTTTGGAAATCCCTCCAAAGATCTTTAGGAACGAATCTCGACATGAGCACTGCTTATCACCCCCAGATTGATGGGCAGAGTGAAAGGACGATACAAACACTGGAAGATATGTTGAGAGCTTGTGTGTTAGACTTTGGTAAGAATTAGGATAAACATTTGCCGTTAGCAGAGTTTTCGTATAACAATAGTTACCATTCTAGTATTAAGGCTGCACCGTTTGAAGCTTTGTATGGTAGGAAGTGTAGATCTCCTGTATGTTGAAGTGAAGTTGGGGATACCCAGTTCACGAGACCGGAATTGATCCGGGAGACTACGGAGATGATAGTTCAGATTAAGAATAGGTTGTTGACTGCCCGTAGTAGACAGAAAAGTTACGCGGATGTGCGGCGGAAGCCAATGGAGTTTAAAGTGGGTGACCGAGTAATGTTGAAAGTATCGCCATGGAAAGGCGTTATAAGATTTGGAAAACGAGGGAAATTGAATCCCCGTTATATTGGACCCTTTAAGATTTTATCTAGAGTAGGTCCGGTGGCTTACAAACTAGAGTTACCCCCAGAACTTCATGGTGTTCACAACACATTCCATGTATCTAATCTGAAGAAATGTCTAGCAGTGAGTGATGAGAAAATTCCGTTAGGTAAGGTTCGAATAGATGGGAAGTTGTATTTTATCGAAGAGCCCGTAGAAGTTATGGACCGTGAGGTAAAGCAACTGAAACAAAGTCGGATACCCATTTTCAAGATCCGATGGAATTCAAAGCATGGACCGGAGTATACTTGGGAACGAGAGGATGAAATGTGGAAGAAATATCCGCACCTCTTCGATTTCAATAAGAAACGGACATCCAAATGAAATGGATCACGAGGACGTTGATCCCTTTTAGGAGGAAAAGCTGTGACAATCTAACTTTTTCAGGTAGTGAAATATTTTCTCGTATAATATTTCGAACTTATTTTTTGTGTTGTTGACGAACTCACAAATTACGGATTTAAATTTGGGCTTACGTGCATAATTTAGCGTCTTTTACGACTAAACCGGAAACCTTAGGATTACGTATTTACGTTTTTGAACTCCGTTTTTGATGAGACAATTTTTATTGAATTCGTTTTGTGACGTTGATTCATAATTTATAAAAACGTTTTTCGTAAAACGACCCGAGGGCACGCAAATCGAGAAAACTAGAATCGAGGAATACCCGTAAACTAGTGAGATGGGACAAAATACATTGTCCCACCCCACTAGCTATGTTGGACGGCACACACATAACACCACACCTTAGATGTGGCATCATGTTAGCTCAATGCTTACAAGTGTAAGCATAGCTTACACCTTAAGCTTACTTCCACTTCCACTAACTCAAAACTAGCAACTAACTCTCATACCATCATTTCCTTACATGCAAAATCTCTCAAATCCTCTCAAAATCCTCCCCTTTGCCGTCCACTTTGAAGCAACAAACAACCCTTTGGATCTTTTCTAGCCATGAAATACATGCTTACTAGCTCTATCATGGAGTTATCTTGAAGCCTTGATCATTTGGTGGCCATATTAACAACATTGGAGGTGATTTGCTTGTGTCCTAGGGCTGATTTCCCAACTTATGTTCTTGGTGTTTGATGGTCTTGGATTTACTTGTTGTATTCATCAAGTTCTTGTCTTCGAAAAACAAGAAATACACTTGGTTGGTAAAGAAGACCATCCTCTCCATTTTTCTCTTGTTATTTTGTAAAGAACAAATGTATTTACTTTCATTTTTTATATGTATATGATGTATATATGATGATAAAAATGTTGTGTGGGGATCAAGTGTTGATAGATATGCTTAAAAAGGTTAATAACTATAAGAAATGAGGCTAAAATCTTGATTATTTAGTTGGATGTATAAAAACAGTATATAACTAAAACATGAACTGATAAAATTGCATGGTATGATCCATTTACAGTAAGTACAAGATGTTATACACATCTGAGAGTTGGCCATGCAATGGAATCAATATAATGAGTGAGATATGATCAAAACAAGTTAGGTGTTCTAATCTGAATAAGCAGTTTTGTAAGGACTGTTAAGGCAAGATGAACTTAAAAAGAGCAGTAGCTATAACTAAGTTAAATGTAGCACATAATATGAAGAACATGTCACCCAAAAATGAGCTTCTAATTCATTATAGAACTTTAGATATGGTAAAAATGGTGAACATGAAGATAAAAATCAGATTTTAAGAATTAATGTTTATTATTATTATATAAGCACTCACATTTTATTGTATAAAATGTAAAATAAAAACCCACTAACTTATAAAACTTATTTATATAAATATATAAAAGGTTAATTAAATGGATAAATTATATAAATTGTAGTGGAATAATATTTATAAGTAATAAAAACTATAAACTTGATTTTTACGACTTTTTCGGCTATTACCGTAAAATTAAAGTTTTTCGCCAAATAAAACTTAGACGATCAAACCCGTCTAATGTAAAGTTTATAAAAGTCATATACTGATGTATAGGTAACTAATACAAGTAAAAACCGATAAAACCCGAACTATAAGAAATACGGACATTAACGAGCTAACTAAGCATATTGGACTAATAATTGGACTAAATAAGATAAATACTTATAAAAAGAACTTATTGGTCTTAACCCATTTGGGCCCAACATTGAAAGTATATATACTGATAATATAGGTATAAAAGGGATTAAAACAAGCTAAAGTACTTATAATAGGCTTATAGTACTTAAAATAGATAAATAGTTAAGACTAGTAAACTAGTAAAAGTTACCAAAACGTAAACACTAAAATGAGTAAACAAGCATATATAAACCCACTTGATCATCATCATATGTACAAAATCATCATATGTATATTGTTATTTTGATAAAAGTCATTGGACAAAGTCTAAGACCGATTATTATTTATATAGGTTTCCGTGACCGAAGCACGCCCGTAGCCGATAATCCGCCTTTCATTAACAACATGAGTTCATAGCCTCGCACTCTTTTAAATATTTTATAAAATTATTTGTAAACCCGCGAGGGGGATAACATGCTAGATTTTGATAAAAATAGAACACAAGTAGTCCCGATTGTATGCTTAATGATATGGACCCGAATGATGCTATGACCCTATAAACGAGACTAAAAGGATTATTAGTAGTTAGGTTATGTCACTTAAAGTCCCACTAGCATGAATTGTGAACTACCGGGATTTGGTAGACGCTTATGCATTTGATAGTACTATTTGGGGACGATCACCCCAGTTCGCGCCTTGACGGTTGATCCCCGTCGTACCACATTGATTGGTAAGCGAATTTATGTATGAGAAGATTCCATAGCGTGATTTTTGTGACGACACGCTAACTTAGATGGGCAAATTGTTTGTCGGGTTCGCGGCCCGCTGTTTTCATAGTAAGGTAACAATGTCATGCGGCTAATAATAATCCTATATAATCTAAATGTCCGATATGATACGACGCTAATAACGATGAATATATTACCTATAATGGTAATATTGAGGCTACGGTCTCATGGACGGTTTAAGATGTATGCTTGATTTATATATTGCCTGACTAGCAATATGAGGACTTACTTCCGATATTATACTTGTGTTCTGATTTTAAATGATTGTTTTATATAACGGTTTTCATTAAACTCTATGAATTCACTCGGCATTCGTTGATATGATTTTTGCATGTTTTTATCTCAGGTGCTTGAAGGTAATCCGGATGGAGATCGACTCTGATGGCCCACATAATATTAAAAATGTTCATTCGATCTATGTTTTGTAAACTTAATGACCTGTATAATTTGGGACCTTTGTATGTGTTTTCTATGATTGGAGTTATTGTGCTATCTCGTAACACTCTGAAAGACCCTTCCGCTGTACCGATACGAAAATTGAGAGTGTTACATGTGTATAAAACCTAATACTTACTATATATTGATTCCACTTTACCATTTTATCAGTTTAACAGTTGGTTACTTACTGTTTTTATACAGCCATCATATTAAGCAAGATTTTAACCTTGTTACCTATGGTTTTCCATCTTTTTAACCATATTTATCAACACCAAATCCCCACATAATATTTTTAATCATCATTCATCATCATATACATATACATTTCAAAAATGAAATACAAAATACATTTATAATATATGAACAAAGTGATGGAGGAGATATTCATATACCAACCAAAATGATGAGATTTTAAGAGTTTGAAGGATCAAGACTTGGTTTTGGGTCAACAAATCTTATGAACTCTTGTATGAAATGTTGATCCCAAACTTAGATCGATTTAGCTTTATGTATACGAGATTAGATCAAGTAATACACTTAGAGAAACCTTTGTATATGCTTATGAATTTAAGTGTCATGCGGAATATAACACTTAAACAAGAACACACAATGATATAAACAAACTTTCACTTTGATTATCAATATCAAACTTGCTTACAATGAAAGTAGTTTACGAATGAAAACTTATATGAAACATTAACCTAAAGGTCTTCTTTTATAGACATAAGAAGCCTTGTACAATAATCTACGTATCAGCTATTCTATGTAAAGATAAATATAGAAAATACATTGTTGTTCCTATCTTTACTAGAACTATTCTAGAATACAATAAACGCGTAGAGTATATCTTCCTATCAGTGCTTGTCTTCAATGTGTCAACGCTTGACCTTATCTTGTCAACGCTTGAGCTGTCAGCGCTTGTTTTGTTCTTGTCAATGCTTGTAGTACTCTTGTCAGCGCTCAAGTGATCTGGCCTTAATTTATTCCCAACAATCCTCCCCTAAACTTGATATCCACTCTTATAATCAAGTTTCTGAATAAGCATTAAGGACTAGGAGGAATCTTACAAACCTTCTCATATTGATAATGAATAAATCTGATCAAATCTTTTGCCACGTCACTTAAATAATCTATTTCCAGCTGAGTGTCCTTCATCTTCTCCAAAATAGCCTTGGATATGAAATACTGACCATCTACAAGTAGATACTCAGCAAACTTTGTAGAACTCAAATGGTAAACACCAGCAGCTGAATATAACCTCCATTGAAGACCACTGAGGTCATCTTCAAGATCCTTCCAAATTGCAGGATCCTCATCTTTTGGTCCACACATTCTTTTGAATGTGGACCAAAGTTTTATTCCATTAGCTGAAGTTGGTGCTTCAGCCTCATACTTGGTCTCCAGCAACCTCCAAAGGTCCACCAAGTCTTCTCTATCACAACTTGCAAACAAAGATATGAGAGTGGTAAAAGTATGTACCTATTTGCCATATCTGCCAATCTTCCAAAACCCACATTCATCTTCTTCATAGCTCACAATTGGGTTCCTGGAATCTAATGGTAACTCTTGCACCATATCTGAAGCTTCTAAAGGTGAGAGCTTGAGGCTCTTTCTGATGACAGCTTCACTTGGATATAGTGGATCCATATCTTTGGGAAACTCAAATGAAATTCCCTTCTTCACTGGCCTGGGAACAAACATAGCTTTCTTGAGTTCCATTTCTTCTGCAAGTTCCTCCTTTCTTTCATCTGAAAGAAGTCTGAGAGTGTTTGCTTCATGCACTCTCACCCAAATGGGATATGCCTTGCATTCCAATTCATCAAATGTCAATGCCCTCAACTTCTGATAAGTCCATCCAACTCCATGACATCTGAGCAACATGAAGTATAGCTCCCTTCTATCCCTTTTTAACTCTGAGAGAATATTACTTGCCTTGTTTTTCAAAATTACATGGCAATCCTTCTGAACTCTGAGAAGAATCTCCAAACCCCATATTTGATCTGAGATGGTCAAGTCTGGATTCTCCATACATCTTTCTTCCCAAGCATTGTACATTTGAACCACCTATGGCATGTCAAAGTCAACCTGCAGTTTCAATTCTCTCAACTTTTCCTTAGCCAACTCATCCCCATACTCAATCCTTTCTGGTTCTATAATCATCACACTTGAGTCTGAGCTAGCTCCATCACTTCCATCTTCTGAAGTCACAACAAATGGTGACTCTTTCACCTCCTTTTTATCCTGTTCCATGATTTGTGCAGCTAATCTTCTATCAAACTCAACTTGAGCTGCATCCTTTGGAACAATCTCTTCTACCATTGTACCCTTACCCTTATCTGATGGTGCAATGGTTGGTAAGATAGATGGTAATACCTGTGTAGAAACCTCCTTGATGATAGATGATGACTGGGATACACCACCTTCATGTGCAGGTCTGTCAACGCCCAATTTTGTCCTATTAGCGCCTAAAATATTTCTGTCAGCGTCCAAATTTTCCTTGTCAACGCCCAAATATCTTCCCTCAGTGCCTTGTGTAACCTCTCTCAACATAGTTGTAAATGATAAATTTAAGTTGGTAGGAGAGACTAAGGACGTATCAAAACCTGTTTGTTTGTTCAAAGTTGTAAGGGCCTCAGCAACATCCATTGATTGACCATCATGACTGCCCTTATCACTCAGATTTATTGGATCTTCCTCCCCTTTGGAAGATTCCTCCATACCCCTCCTTGCACTAGCACTCTCCAAAACAACAATCCTCTCCCTCAATTGCTTGAGTTCAAGGCCTTGTGAGCTGACAACTTGTACTAAGTCTGCATTTTTCTTTTGCAAGCTCATGCAGACTGCCGTCAATTCCATAAGAGTCATTGGTTCCAGTCTGCCCTCTTCTGAAATGGGAATTTGACCTCCCAAGTTAGATTCATTGGGCAAGGATGAGGACTTAATGATGGTGGGACTGCCTTGGCCAGCATCTAAGCCAGAACCAATAGTCCCAGCCTCATCCAAGTCACCAGCCACACTTATGGTGGTGGTTCTCTTTGCTACATGGCTAGGACCACCAAAGGAGAACACTCCAGCAGTCCTTTGGCGTTTCATCAACCTATATTCAGGGGGTGTGGAAGATGGTGTGGAAGAATGGGTGGATGTGGGTTGGTTAAGGGGTGTTTGGGTTTGTGAAGGTTGTGTGTCAACGTTGGAAATAGGCACATCAACGCCAACATTGAATGTGTCAGCGTTGAAGGGATCTTGGTCAAGTTGCATAGGTTCAGGTGAAGGTATGGGTTCAGGCATTGGGTCAAGTTGTGGTAGAGGGTCAATTTGTGGTTGGGGGTCTGGTTGGGGTTGTGCTGCTGCAATAACAGCAAGCATAGCTGGGGTTAAAGGTAGGTCACGATGGGGTGGTGAATTCATCTTCATAAAAATAGCTTTCTTTTGCTCAGGGATCTTATAAAAATCATTGTGATCCCTTGAGCAGTAACCTTGAAGATCAAAAACCATTTGTAGAAAACGGGGATAAGCTAAAGTCATTTTGTTCCCCTTGTTTTTACACATGCCCTCAAAAATCATTTTAGAATAATTAAATTTTTGCCCTGTTGCAATGCACACAATAGCACTTGCAATGGATCTATTGATCTCATTGTGTGCAGTACATTTGGGACTTAAACATTGAAGGAGGACATGTATGAGGTACTTCCAGGCTGGGGGAAATTCCTTCTTATGATACTTGTTTAAGGTACCTTCATAAGGAAAAGGATATCCCAAAGCCCTAAGCCCTTGTTCTATTTCATTAATGGGAAGGATGGCTATACCATCAGCATCATCAAGATGCAAGGCTTGGCGTACCAAAGCCTCAGTAACCACCCAAGGTCTCCTATGAACAATAGAAGTCAATGTAGTCACTCTATTAACTGTTGAGGAACTGACAGTGTTCCAAAACTGTTTAATATGTGTGATTGGAATGAGTGGTGCATGAGAAAGAGCATACCTTAAAGGGGATGCGTTCAAATACGCCACCATTTGTGTGTATTAGGGAAACAGAGCATCATCAGCTTCAAGATACGCAATCATGTTGTGTTGAGATCTGAACCCCAATTCCAATTCTGATGGTTTAAACTTGGGTGCCATTGATGAAAGCTGTTAATTTTAAGTGAAGAAGATGAAGTTGATAAGAGAAAATTGTGTTAGACAAGAAGTATAGATACCCTGTTTAATAATAGGAGCCAAATTTATAGGAGAAGAAAATGCATGTGATTGGCCCAAAAATAGGCAAGTATTTTCAAAAATCAATCATGAAAATATTGAAAAATTATAAGTTTATCTCATGCATTAAATGTAAAGTAACAACTCCCAAAATTACGGCCTAAAAATATGTCAAAAAGTAACAACTGGGTAGGTCCCATTGAGTGTCAACGGTCAAAAATAACCTATCAACGCCCAACGGCTATAATCTTGTCAACATTTGCCTATAGCCATGTCAGCGTCCAAATTGGTCACAACAACGCTTGGAAATATACTTGTCAGCTTCCAAAAATAAAAATGTTTAAAAATGAAAAATGACCTTAACAAAGTAATTTATCCTAGAGAAGATAACCAAAAAGCTGATAATTATTATAGGGCGGCAAGCACTGTCCAGTTATGCACACTTGCATAAGCAAGATAGACATAACAGTCCTCTAGTGTCCCTTGCTAACCAAAACTCTTAACAACCAAGTTACCTTACAAAATTCCTTGTTACTCCCAGGTAATTCCCATAACAAAATTATTCCCAAGTCTCCCAACAGACCACAACCAATTCTAGGCCAAAAATGTCTTGGCAGCATGCATAGTATATCAACTTTGCATGCTTCAGTGCCTCATGATTTAGTAAAACTAACTCATACTCACCTGTGGACACAATCTAGAATTGTGATAAGAGTATCATATGGATACCCAAACATCCTAAAGGTTCCTAATACCTCCCCTTAAACTATGATACAAAAGTTTGCCAAAATATGCATGAACATAAAAATTTATGTCAAGATAGGAATGAAACATTCCAACCATCATCCATAAATAAAAACTTGTCCAAATGCTCCTCCATTGATCCATAAGCAACTCTGTATCCAATGGTATACTGCTGACACCATCTGCACATTTAGATAGAAAACCACAAAACTAACATTGTTGCTGACAACGCCCCGATAACACATGACAGCGTTGAGGGAAGCTTTGTCAGCGTTAGACAATTATATTGCTGACAACGTTACAAAAACACTTATCAGTGTTCAAGCAACCTTTGTCAGTGTTAGAAAAATATAGTGGAAAATCTAAATCATCAATAAGACCAATAACAATGCATCATCCAGTACATACTTTTACAAAATAGATTCCAAAACACATATTATGTGAGATTGACCATTCCAATACTTGTTACCAAGTATTGAAATCACCTAGCATCAAAAGGTTTAGTTAATAAATCTGACACATTTTCCTCAGTGTCAACCCTATCTGGTTGTATTAAACCTTTCTCAAAGCAATCTCTTATAAAATGGTGTCTAATTTCTATGTGTTTAGTTTTAGAATGATGTACAGGATTCTTAATGATGCATAAAGTACTGTTATTGTCAACAAATATCTTGGTATGCATGAAATTATACCCATAGTCCAACAGCTGGTTCTGAATCCACAAAACTTGGCCACAACAAGCAGCTGCAGCCACATACTCAGCTTCAGTTGTAGAATTAGCCACAACTGTTTGTTTCTTGCATTGCCAAGATATCAACCTGCTCCCAAGAAACAAACATCCACCAGTTGTGGATTTTCTATCAAATTTATCACCTCCATAATCACTATCTGAATATGCAATCAGCTCCAATGGTGAATCCTTTGGGTACCACAAACCAAGACCAGGATAGCATCTTAGGTACCTAAAGATCCTCTTCACAGCATAAAGGTGACATTCTTTGGGAGTCACTTGATGACGTGCACAAGCACACACAGAAAACATGATGTCAGGTCTGGAGGCAGTAAGATACATCAAGGATCCAATCATGGATCTATAGTTCCTGACATCAACATCTTTCCCATCTCCAATCTTTCCCTAAGGGTGTTCTCTATCCATAGGAGTAGTAGCCCTCTTTTCATGTGGAGAAAAGCCAAACTTCTTCAAGATCTCAGCAACATATTTATCCTAGGAGATGAAGATATCATCTTCTTTCTGCTGAACTTGTAAACCAAGAAAGAAGTTCATCTCCCCCATAGCACTCATCTTGAATTTGTCTGTCATAAGCTTGGAGAAATCCTCACTAATCTTTGGATCAGTAGACCCAAAAATGATATCATCAACATAGACCTGCACAAGCAACACTTCCTTGCCTTTCTCCTTTGTAAACAGTGTCTGATCTATGGTGCCACTCTTGAATCCATTGTCCACCAAATAGGTAGACAAACTACCATACCATGCTCTTGGGGCTTGATGAAGACCATACATAGCCTTTTTGACTCAATACACTTTATCTGGATGCTCTGGATCCTCAAAACCAGGAGGCTGCATTACATATACTTCCTCAACAATAGTTCCATAGAGGAAAGCACTCTTGACATCCATTTGATAGACTGTGAAGCCCATGCAGGATGCATAGGCTAGAAAAATCCTAATAGCTTCAATCCTTGCAACTGGTGCAAAGACCTCCTCATAGTCTATCCCCTCCTCTTGTGTATATCCCTGAGCCACTAACCTTGCCTTGTTTCTGACCACAATGCCTCTTTCATCTCTTTTGTTCCTTAGAACCCATCTTGTCCCTATAGGTCTGACATATCTGGGACAATCAACCAGCTCCCAAACATCCTAAATTGCAAATTGATGAAGCTCATCCTGCATTGCTTCCACCCAACTTGGTTCTTTGAGAGCATCAAATATTTTCTTGGGTTCCTGTTGTGACTGAAAACAGGCAAACAAACATGCTTGCACAAGTGGGGTATCCACCTTCTTGTGTATATTGGCAATAAACCCACCAAGACCTTGATGAGATCTTCTAGTCTGAACTGGAGTATTAACAGGACCAATGATTTGAGAAGGAGGATGATTCTTCATGACTGAAGTAAGTACCCCTCCCTCAAAAAGTCTGGTATCTTCAACCTCATGCTCCATATTGCTAATATCTTCTTCATCAGACTCTCTTTCATCAACGTGAGGAAGAACCTCTTCATATATATTGGAAGGTTCACCTTGTTCAAAAATGGAAGAGAAAAGATGTGCAGAATTGTTGTCAATGCCTGAACCTTGTTTGTCAGCGCTTGGGCTAACAACGCTTGAACTATTGTTGTCAACGTCTGAACCATCAACATCTGAATTGGTCTTGTCAGCACTAGATTTGCCTTTGTCAGCGCCTGAAGGACCATGCATGTTTGTATCTGGTGGTGCTTGGCAACCACCATTATCTTGTCCAGCAGCAGCAGCAGCAAAAGCATCTGTCCAAATGGGAATGGTAACATATTCTTGGATAGGAGATGTCTTTTCTGCTTGTGATCCAACCTTTTCATGAACCTGAGTACCTAAAACATCAACAACTTGTTCCTCCATAACATTTGAAGTTACCTTCACATTGTCTGGATTAGTGACAGGCATATAATTTAAAGTTCTAGATAAGGGTTCCAAGTCAAACAACCAATTAGGACCACTTTCAGGATCACTAGGCTTATTTTCTAAAAACCTAACATGTACTCTTTCAAGTATACGTTTTTCTTCTTTAAGATAAACCCTATAACCCTTGCTCTGCACTGAATACCCCATGAAGTAACCCTCATCACCTTTTGCACTAAATTTCCCTAAGGCATCACTAGTATCCAACACTACTACATGACAACCAAAAGGTCTGAGAAAACCAATATTAGGTTTTCTACCCCAAAGTAACTCATAAGGTGTTTTGTTCTGAATTTTGTTAACAATTGCTCTATTTTGAACATAACAAGCTGTATTAACAGCCTCAGCCCAAAAGGCTATAGGAAAATGAGCATCAGCCAACATTGTTCTGGCTGCTTCAATTAGGGTTCTATTTTTCCTCTCAGCAACCCCATTTTGTTGTGGGGTTCTAGCAATACTAAATTGCCTTGTAATTCCTTTCCTGGCGCAGAAATCATCTAGCTTTTTATTCCTAAATTCTCCACCATTATCACTCCTAAGCATTTTAACCTCATTGCCAGACCTCTTCTCAATCTGAGTGATAAAATCAATTAGAATATCAACTGTGTCACTCTTCATAGCTAGAAAGAATGTCCAAGTAAACCTAGAAAAGTCATCTGTGATGACAAAGCAATATGACTTACCATTCAAATTTTCTATATTGGTTGGACCAAAGAGGTCCATGTGAAGCATATGAAGAGGACTAGAACTAGTATGCACCTGTTTGGACTTGAATGAGACCTTGTGCTGCTTGCCTTTAAGACATGCAACAAAAGAGTGGTCATTGTGGAAGGCCTTCTCAGGCAAACCATCAACCAAACCAAGTCTCACAAGCCTATTTATATTTTTAAAGTTTATGTGCCCTAGTCTCCTGTGCCACAAATTACTCTCATCTACTGAGGCTTTAGCATCAAAACAAGACATATTATTATTCATTTTAATCCCATTTAGATTCACATTGTATATGTCCTTATGCCTAGGTGTTCTATACTCAATATATTTCTCATTAGGGATCTTAAAATCCTTGCTTAACACCAAACACTCAGTATCAGTAAACAGAACTTTATTTTTGTTATCACAAACTTGTGATACACTAAAAAGGTTGTAATCAAGTTCTTTTACCAAAAAGACGTTCTCAAAACGCAAATTCTTGGTGAGAAGGGTTCCTTTGCCTGTGATAGTACCATATCCGCCTCCAAAGTATACCTTATCACCATCCTTAATGGGAGTGAAGTTGGTCAAGTAGTCTTCCTTTCCTGTCATGTGCCTTGAGCATCCACTATTCCAATATCCATAATCATTGACCTGTCTTTGAATGCCCTGCACATAAAGAAAACAAATTAGTTTTCTTTGGGAACCCAAGTCTTAAAAGACTTGGATTCATCTGGTTGTTCAATAAGAACAGACTTAGTTCTCACAACAACCCCATTTTCATCCTTCTTAGGATGAAATGCCCAGTTAACCCCAATAGGCTTGGTAATAACCTTTGAAATGTAATTAAATCTGTTGTAGGTCATTGAAATCCCATTATCATTAGGTTTTTGATCTGTCTTGGGTCTCCATGCTAAGCTTGAAGAAGCTTTAGATCCCTTACCCTGTGGTTGCAAATATTTAGGTCTGGTCACGTTTCTGTCAGCGTTAGAATTGGTCTTGTCAACGCTGAATTTACCCTTGTCAGCGTTGAACCTAGGGTTTGCTACAGAAACCCATTGCCTATTAGACCAGGTGTTTGTCTTTTGAAATGGTCTTTTTCCATGAGTGTTAGACCCTCTAGTAAAGAATGGAGCAGGTCTAATCACTTGTGGACTTTGCTGCACACAAGGTTTGGGTCTGACAACGTTTGACTTCCTAACAACGTTGATTTTGTTCCTGTCAGCGCTGAAATTGTTCCTGTCAGCGCTGGCTTTGGGAGCGTTGACACACTTGTATGCCAAGTGTGAAAAGCTACCACAAGTGTAACAAGCTTTTCTAGATACAACTTTAGGTCTAGAAGAAAAGAAGCCTGTTCCTTGATTGCTAACTTGGCTCTTGGGTGACCTAGTATTCCTATACATCTCTGCATATTTAATGCTAGGTTTTCTATCAGTGTTTGAGCCAAGATTAACAACTTTTCTAGTGAGTGGGTTAGTAACCTTAATGGGTGTTGACTCATTTGGACTTTCACATAGTAAGCCACCCTTAACAAATAAAGTAGGGTTAGCTTTCTTCCATTTATTCAGGTCAGTCAACTTTTGTTGATACTCTTCAACTGGAGTGACAACTCTTGGTGGAGGATTGAATTCCTCGTCTTGGAGCTCTGGCAAACCAGTCCAAGATAGGTCCTTTTGTTGGACACCATAGAAGTCACCAGCTGGTGGTGGAACCAAAGAGTAATCATTCATCCCAATCACAGTCATGTCCTTAGGATCCCTTTGTTTACCCACACATTCTCCTAGGGGTTGGGTGGCTCTATCAAATCTTTGAATTTTAAGGCCAACATTATCTTTATTCTTAATGGCCTCATCTAACTTAGCCTGTAACTCACCATTAACCCTTTCCATGATGTTTCTAATATCCATACTAGCATCTAACTCATGTTTTAAGATATTGATTTTATCTTTTAAGTCAAATTCCATTTTCTTATATTCAGAAACGGTTTTCTCAGTTTCAGTGAGAGCTAGTTGGTAATTAGACAATTTACATCTTTCAGTACTCATATCATCTAATAATCTTAACACCTCTTTGTTAAGTCTTTCAGTATTTAACCTACAACCTTTTCTACAAAAAGCGTCATCATATACCTCATTATCAGATGAAGAGGAGGAGTGTGCCATGAGAGCATATTCAACATGCTCTTCTTCTTCAATATCAGCAACCAAAGCTTTATCCTCTTCAACATTCTTAGCCAGATAGCTCCAATCCCATCCCATACCATCAATTCCTTGAACTGCAACCATGGCTTTGGAATCCTGAGCTTTAACAACCTGACTTGAGGGTTTACCAGCATCAGATCTTCTAGGAGATCTGCACTCCCTCATGAAGTGCCCCATACGATGACAGTTGTAGCATTCAACTTTGGATTTATCAAATCCAGTTGTGTCTTTAGCATTGAAGGTCATCTTCTTTTTAAACCTTCTGTTCCACCTATTTGCTCTTATACTAGCAAGAGCCATGTTCCACTTGATGTCCATCTCTTCCAAGTGCTCATCACTTATCTGCTCAAGGTCCTAATATGTAATCACTGACCCATTGGGCAGAGAAGCAATATAAGCACATACAGTATCCAAATCTAAACCAGCAGGTTTAACTCTTGGGGAGTCACTCTTGAATGTGTCAGCGTCTGAATAGGAGACGTTGACAGGACTTGTTCCAGCGCTGACATATGATAATCCAGTAACTGGATGCATATAAGAGTCCTTCTGATTGAATTGACCTTCACTATGAGAGAAGAAGGCCATGTTACTGTCGGTAGACTTACTTCCATGTTCTAAAAGAGTTTCATCTTCCAACAGCCTTAGTTTGTTGTAGATGTCATCAAACGAGGAGCTCTTGTAAGTATTGTTGGCAAGAATGGATCTTGCCTCAATCTTACATGCCTCACCAAGACTTTTAAGAAAGGTAGCATTAATGTCAACATCACCAACTTGTGTCCCCATGAAGGACAACTTGCTTATAATGTCAAGCAGTCTGCTTCTCACACTACTCAGTTTCTCATTGGGTTGATCTTTGAAGACAGCATAATCATGCATGAGTTGCTTTTTCTTTTCTTCCTTAGTGTCTGCATTGCCACCATATGCAACTTCAAGAGCTGCCCAAAAATCCCTAGCAGATTCATAGCCTCTATATTTATGCTGGTTTTCTTGTCCCAAAGAGACTTTCAGAATATTTAGGGCTTTCATGTCAACCCTTTTCTTTGGTATGTCATCAGCAGCCACAGCTCTACCATCTTCAGGTTTTTCTCTCTTATCCTCTTCAGAACATCCAGCAACAGCTGTTCTTGCAGCAATGGCATTAGCAATCTTTTGAGCCTTATTGAATGTGTTTCCATATTCAATAATCTCCCAGAGTGTGTAGTCATAGATCCCCAGATATTGTTCAAAGTTGAACTTCCACAAGTCAAAGTTGGTTGCATCAAGCATGGGAATCTTGATGTTTGGTAAAGTTGAGGAGGAGGAGGTTATTGCTTCAGACATGATGTTGTTAGGGTTTCTGAGAAAATTAGGGTTTTGGTGATTTTTAGGGTTCTGGTGTTCTTTAAGATCAAAAGTTCCTCAACAAGCTCTGATACCACTTGTTGATCCCAAACTTAGATCGATTTAGCTTTATGTATACGAGATTAGATCAAGTAATACACTTAGAGAAACCTTTGTATATGCTTATGAATTTAAGTGTTATGCGGAATTTAACACTTAAACAAGAACACACAATGATATAAACAAACTTTCAATTTGATTATCAATATCAAACTTGCTTACAATGAAAGTAGTTTACGAATGAAAACTTATATGAAACATTAACCTAAAGGTCTTCTTTTATAGACATAAGAAGCCTTGTACAATAATCTACGTATCAGCTATTCTAGGTAAAGATAAATATAGAAAATACATTGTTGTTCCTATCTTTACTAGAGCTATTCTAGAATACAATAAACGCGTAGAGTATATCTTCCTATCAGTGCTTGTCTTCAATGTGTCAACGCTTGACTTTATCTTGTCAACGCTTGAGCTGTCAGCGCTTGTTTTGTTCTTGTCAACGCTTGTATTACTCTTGTCAGCGCTCAAGTGATCTGGCCTTAATTTATTCCCAACATGAAATCTTCAAGATCACCAAGGGAGATGTTGGTCTTTGAAAATCAGCCCTACTTCACCTTGCAAACTTCTCTTTGGATGTTAAAAGTAACATCAATCTTCATATCTTTTGAAGGAGAGTAGCATATGTGAGTTATAACACATTTGTGTGGTTAATTTTTGTATGAATTGGTGTTGTGGTGATGATATGGGACTGCCAAAATGGCTAGAGAGAGAGAGTTTGTGTGGTTTTGCATGTAGGAAATGAAAGTAACTAGTTTATGTTTAGTGGTTTTGTTAAGTTTCTAGTAGTTTAGGTAGTTTAAGGACATGTGTCCTTAGACTTGTATAAAAGTGACACCTTGTGAGGTGTGTTGGACAAGGTTTCCCGCCCATGGTGAGGGGGTGGGACAAGTATAACTTGTTTCATCCCCTTATTAATTTACGGGTACTCCTCGATTCTAGTTTCCTCGATTTGCGTGCCCTCGGGTCGTTTTACGAAAAACGTTTTTATAAATTATGAATCAACGGCACAAAACAAATCTAATAAAAATTGTCTCATCAAAAACGGAGTTCAAAAACGTAAATACGTCATCCTAAGGTTTCCGGTTTAGTCGTAAAGGACGTTAAATTTTGAACATAAGTCCTAATCTTTTCTCGTAAATTTGTGAGTTTATGAACCAACACAAATTTAAAATCTCAAAATAATATTCACGGATAAATTTATTTCCTGAAATGTCGGACTATCACCAAAACGGTGTATGTAAACGTAAGCATGTAACATAGAATCCTCCGTTTTAGACGTAGTCAATGCTACTTCAAGACGTAAATCCAAATTTCTTCCCATAAATGAGTGTGTTCATAATATAACATTAAAATAATGTTTTTAAATAATATTTGAGAATAAAATCTCAACCATAAATTGACGGATTGTCACAGCATTTACCCCTAAACGGATCTTTGTCCTCAAAGATCAATTTATCTTACTACTCGCTTCTTACAGAGTTAAAGCCATGTGGGTATTTCCTCCACATTCGGTCTTTTCTCACAAGTGTAATTCATTACAATACACGAGTTTCATCAAACATAACTACGGGAATAAGATCAGGCTTAATGTTGACTTACTTTCTCTATCCATGATGTTCATGGGTTTTTGATGAATGCAACTTTTCGCCGATCTAAACTTTACTAAGAAACAATCAGATTTTCACTTGATAGACATTTTATCAAGTTCGATATACTAAACATAATTCACACAGCCCTTGAAGTCATAGGGTAGATCCAGCTTATATGCCTTTCAACCAACTTTTTACATCATCTCAATGGTCCCATACTACGGGGACTTATTTCCCATGATATTTCATATCTTCAATTCATCTTTCTATGGTGAAATTTTTTTGCATAACTTCGCTACCTATCCTGCACTTCAAGATCTACATTTCATATTCATATAACCTTCTGCCCACTACTGGCAGTCGATAATCAAATCCTAATTTCAACAGTCATTTCAAGTCTCGCGGGTCGGGTATTTTGTAAGGTTACGTTTGTCATCATAGGCAACCTTAAACCTAAAAGACATGTCCAACTCACAATGGGTGTATGTTGGGTGTCTTCCTCCCAACTCCTGCTTACAGATGCTCTCACATTTAGATCCTAACAAGATTTGATCTCGATGTTGATCCCAAACTTAGATCGATTTAGCTTTATGTATACGATATTAGATCAAGTAATACACATAGAGAAACCTTTGTATATGTATATGACAATCTAAGTGTTATGCGGAATTAACACTTAAACAAGAACACACAAGATGTAAACAAACTTTCACTTTGATTAATGATAACAAACTTGCTTACAATGAAAGTGTTTAACGTATGAAAACTTATATTGAATAATAACCTAAAGGTCTTCTTTTATAGACATAAGAAGCCTTGTATAATAATCTACGTATCAACTATTCTAGGTAAAGATAAATATAGAAAATACATTATTGTTCCTATCTTTACTATAAGTAATCTAGAACATAATAAACGCGTAGATCATATCCTTCCATCAGTGCTTGTCTTCAATGTGTCAACGCTTGACTTCTTCTTGTCAACGCTTGATCTGTCAGCGTTTGTTTTCTTCCTATCAACGCTTGTTTTACTCTTGTCCGCGCTCAAGTAGACTGGCCATAATTTTTTCCCAACAATCCTCCCCTAAACTTGATATTTACTCTAATAATCAAGTTTCTGAATAAACATTAAGAACTGGGAGGAATCTTACAAACTTTCTCATATTGGTAATAAATATATCTGATCAAATCTTTGGCCACGTCACTTGAATAATCAATTTCCAGCTGTGTAGTCTTCATCTACTCCAAGACTTCCTTGGACATGGAATATTGATCATCTACAAGTAGATACTCAACAAACTTTGTAGAACTCAAATAATATACTCCAGCAGCTGAATACAAACGCCATTAAAGACCACTGAGGTCATCTTCAAGATCCTTCCAAATAGCAGGATCTTCATCTCTTGGTCCACACATTCTCTTGAATGTTGACTACAGTTTTATTGCATTGACTGAAGTGGGAGCTTTAGTCTCATACTTGGCCTCTAACAACCTCCATAGGTCAACCAAGTCTTCTCTATCAAAACTTTCAAACAAAGATATAAGAGTGGTAAAAGTGTGAACCTCTTTTCCATACCTGCCAATCTTCCAAAACCCATATTCATCTTCTTCATAGCTTATAATGGGGTTTCTGGAATCAAGTGGTAACACTTGTACCATATCTGAAGCTTCTAATGGTGAGAGCTTGAGGCTCCTTCTTATAACAGCTTCACTTGGATTCAACCTATCCATATCTTTGGGAAACTCAAGAGGGACTCCCTTCTTCATAGGTCTGGGAACAATCATTTCCTTCTTAAGCTCCATTTCTTCTGCAAGTTCTTCTTTTCTTTCATCAGAAAGAAGTCTTAGAGTGTTTTCTTCCTGCACTCTTACCCAAATGGGATAAGCTTTGAACTCCAACTCTTCAAATGTCAATCCAATCAATTTCTTATAAGTCCACCCTGTTCCATGACATTTGAGTAGCATGTAGTACAACTCCCTTTTATCCCTTCTCAACAATGAGAGAATATTGCTAGCCATGTGTCTCAGAATTACCTTGCAATCCTTTTGTACTCTTAGAAGAATCTCCAAACCCCATATCTGGTCTGAAATAGTAAAATGTGGATTCTCCATACACCTATCTTCCCAAGCATGGTACATCTGAACAACTTCTGGCATATCAAAATCAACTTGCAATTTCAACTCATTCAACTTCTCTCTTACCAATTCATCTCCATACTCAAGTCTCTCTGGTTGTTCTATGATCATTACACTTGAGTCTGTACTGGCTTCTTCACTTCCTTCTTGTTCTTCTGAAGTGACAACAAAAGGTGATTCACCCACCTTCTTTCTTTCTTGTTCCACAATTTGTGCAGCCAACCTTCTATCAAACTCAATCTGTGATGCATTCTTTGGAACATCCACTTCTACCATAATACCCTTACACTTATCTAATGGATCCAAGGTGGGTAAGGAAGATGGTAATACCTGTGAAGAAACTTCTTTGATGATGGATGATGACTGGAATACATCAACCTCATCTGTAGGTCTGTCATCGCTCAAATTTGCTTTGTCAGCGCCCAAGGTACTCATGTCAGCGTTCAAATCATGCTTGTCAACGCCCAAATTACCTGTCTCAGCGCCTCTTGTAATTTCCTCCAACATAGTTGTAAAAGACACATTTAAGTTTGTAGGAGTGACTAGAGACGTATCAAAACCTCGTTGTTTCTTCAAACTTGTTAGGGCCTCAGCAACACCCAAAGATTCACCATCATGTGAGCCCTTATCACTCACATTTATCTGTTCATCCTCACCTTTGGAAGATTCCTCCATCCCACGCCTTGTGCTAGTACTCTCCAAGATAACAATCCTCTCCCTCAATTGCTTGAGTTCAAGGCCTTGTGTACTGACAACTTATACCAAGTCTGCATTTTGCTTTTGCAAGCTTATGTAGACAGCCGTCAATTCCATTAAAGTCATTGGTTCTAATCTGCCCTCTTCTAAAATGGGTATTTGACCTCCCAAGTTAGATTCATTAGGCATGGATGAGGTCTTAATGATGGTAGGACTGTCTTGGCCAACTTCTAAGCCAGAACCAATAGTCCCAGCCTCATCCATAACACCAACCACACTTATGGTGGTGGTTCTCTCTGCTACATGGCTAGGACCACTAGAGGAGAACACTCCAGTATTCCTTTGGCGTTTTTGCAACCTATATTCTGTTGCGGGAGAAGATGATGTGGATTGGGTGGATGTGGGTTGGTTAAGGGGTGTTTGGGTCTGTGAAGGATTGGTGTCAACGTTTGGAATAGGCATGTCAACGCCAACATTTAATGTGTCAACGTCGAAGGGTTCTTGGTCAAGTTGCATGTGTTGTGGTGAAGGTAAAGGTTCAGGTATTGGGTCAAGTTAGGGTTGTGGGTCTGGTTGGGGTTGTGCTGCTTCAATGACATCAATCATAGTTGGGGTTAGGGGTAAGTCACGATGTGGGGGTGAGTTCATCTTTGTAAAAATTGCTTTCTTTTGCACAGGGATCTCATAAAAATCATCATGATCCCTTGTGCAGTAACTTTGGACATCAAAAACCATTTGTAAAAATATGGGATAAGCTAAAGTCATTTTGTTCCCTTTATTTTTACACATGCCCTCAAAAATCATTTTGGAATAATTAAACTTTTGCCTAGTAGCAATGCACACAATAACACTAGCAATAGATCTATTGATCTCATTGTGTGCAGTACACTTGGGACTCAAACATTGCAAGAGGACATGTATTAGGTACTTCCAGGCTGGGGGAAACTCCTGTTTATGATATTTATTTAAAGTTCCCTCATCAGGGAAAGGATAACCCAAAGCCCTTAGTCCTTGTTCTATTTCATTAATGGGGAGGGTGGTTATACCATCTACATCATCAAGATGCAAAGCTTGGCGAACCAAAGCTTCAGTAACCACCCATGTGCGCCCATGAACAATAGATGATAATGTAGTCACTCTATTAACTGTTGAAGAACTAACATTGTTCCAAAGCTGCTTAATATGCGTGACAGGAATGAGTGGAGCATGAGAAAGAGCATACCTAATTGGGGATGCATTCAAATACGCCACCATTTGTGTGTATTGGGGAAACAGAGTAGTATCAGCGTCCAAATATGCTACCATGTAGTGTTGACTCCTGAATCCCAATTCTAAATCAGTTGGTTTGAATTTTGGTGCCATTGTTGAAAGTTGTTTGAATGATTGATAAATATGAAGTATAGGAGAAAATATTGTTAGACAAAAATGATAGGTACCCTGTTTAAAAATAGGAGCCAAATATATAGGAGAGAAATATGCATGTGATTGGTCAAAAATTAGGCAACTATTTTCAAAATACAATTATGAAAATATTGAAAAGAAATAAGTTTATCTCATGCATTAAATGAAAGTTATCTGCTCCCAAAATTACGGCCCAAAAATATGTCAAAAAGTAACAACTGGGTAGGTCCCATTGAGTGTCAACGGTAAAAAATAACCCATCAACGCCCAACGGCTATATTCTTGTCAACGTTTTCCAAAGCCATGTCAGCGTCTAAATTGGTCACAACAACGCTTGGAAAAATACTTGTCTGCGTCCAAAAATAAAAACATTTAAAAATGAAAAATGACCTTAACAAAGTAATTTATCCTAGAGAAGATACCCTATAAGTTGATAATTATTATAGGGCGGTAAGCACTGTCCAGTTATGCACACTTGCTTATGCAAGATAGACATAACAGTCCTCTAGTATCCCTTGCTAACCAAAACTCTTAACAACTAAGTTACCTTATAAAATTCCTTGTTACTCCCAGGTAAAACCCATGATAAAATCATTCCCAAGTCTCCCAACAGACCACAACATATTCTAGGCCAAAAATGTCTTAGCAGCATGCATAGTATATCAACTTTGCATGCTACAGTGCCTCATGATTTAGTAAAACTAACTCATACTCACCTATGGACACAATCTAGAATTGTGATAAGAGTATCATAAGGATACCCGAAAATCCTAAAGGTTCCTAAAACCTCCCCTTAAACTGTGATACATATGTTGCCAAAAACATGCATGAACATAAAAAATTTATGTCAAGATAGGAATAGAAAATTCCAACCATCATCCATAAATAAAAACATGCTCAAATGCTTCTCCAATGATCCATAAGCAACTCTGTATCCAATGGTATAATGCTAACACCACCTGCACATTTAGATTGAAAACCACAAAACTAACATTGTTGCTGACAACGCCCCGATAACACTTGTCAGCGTTAAGAAAAGCTTTGTCAGCGTTAGACAAATATATTGCTGACATCGTCACAATAACACTTATCAGCGTTAAAGCAACCTTTGTCAGTGTTAGAAAAATATAGTGGAAAATCTAAATCCTCAAAAGACCAATAACAATACATTTCCATGTACATACTTTTACAAAAAGACCCCAAAACACATATTATGTGAGATTGATGATTCCAATAATTGTTACCAAGTATTGAAATCTTCCAGCATCAAAAGGTTTAGTTAGTAAATCAGACACATTCTCTTCTGTGTCAACCCTATCTGGTTGTATTAAACCCTTTTCAAAACAATCTCTTATAAAATGGTGTCTAATTTCTATGTGTTTAGTTTTAGATAGATGTAGAGGATTCTTAATAATGCATAGAGTGTTGTTATTGTCAACAAATATCTTGGTATGCATGAAATTATACCCATAGTCCAACAGCTGGTTCTGAATCCATAAAACTTGTCCACAACAAGCAGCTGCAGCAACGTACTCTGCTTCAGTTGTAGAATTAGCCACCACTGTTTGTTTCTTGCATTGCCAAGATATCAACCTGCTCCCAAGAAACTGACATCCACCAGTTGTGGATTTTCTATCAAACTTATCACCTCCATAGTTACTGTCTGAATATGCTATAAACTCCAAAGGTGAATCTTTTGGGTACCACAAGACAAGACTAGGATAACATCTTAGGTACCTAAAGATTCTCTTGACAACATAAAGGTGACATTCTTTGAGAGTCACTTGATGGCGTGCACAAGCACACACAGCAAACATGATGTCAGGTCTAGAGGCTGTTATATACATCAATGAACCAATCATTGATCTATAGTGCCTGACATCCACATCCTTTCCATATCCAATCTTTCCCCAAGGGTGTTCTCTATCCATAGGAGTAGTAGCCCTCTTTTCATGTGGAGAAAAGCTAAACTTCTTCAAGATCTCTGCCACATACTTATCCTGGGAGATGAAGATACCATCTTCTTTCTGCTGAACTTGTAACCCTAAAAAGAAGTTCATCTCCCCCATTGCACTCATCTTGAATTTGTCTGTCATGAGCTTGGAGAAATCCTCACTCATCTTTGGATTGGTGGATCCAAAGATGATATCATCAACATAGACCTGGACAAGTAGAACATCCTTACCATTCTTCGTTGTAAACAATGTCTGATCTATGATGCCCATTTTGAATCCATTGTCCACCAAATAAGTGGATAATGTGCCATAACATGCTCTTGGGGCTTGATGAAATCCATACATAGCTTTCTTCACTCTATACACCTTGTCTGGATTCTCTGGATCCTCAAAACCAGGAGGATACATGACATACACCTCCTCAACAATTGTTCCATAGAGGAAGGCACTCTTCACATCCATTTGATAGACAGTGAAGCCCATGCAGGAAGCATAGGCTAGAAATATTCTTATGGCTTCAATCCTTGCAACTGGTGCAAAGACCTCTTCATAGTCTATCCCTTCCTCTTGTGTATATCCCTGAGCCACTAAACATGCCTTGTTTCTGACCACAATGCCTCTTTCATCTCTCTTTTTTCTTAGAACCCATCTAGTCCCTATAGGTCTGACATATCTGGGACAATCAACCAGCTCCCAAACATCCTGAATTGCAAATTGGTGAAGCTCATCCTGCATTACTTCCACCCAACTTGATTCTTTGAGAGCATCAAAGATCTTCTTGGGTTCCTGTTGTGACAGAAAACAGGCAAACAAACATGCTTGCACAAGAGGGGTATCAACCTTCTTGTGAATATTAGCAATAAATTGATGTAGAAAATAATATACGTGTTTAGGAAAAGAACGTATAAATGCGGTAAGTATTAATCGACACGATTTAGGAAAACCGTGAAGACGAATAAATTCCAAGTTCGTTCTCGAAGGAGGTGTTTGTATTAATGTGCCAAAATATAAAATAACAATGTTTGGATTAGTGACGTTTTTTGGTTTAAAGAGAGAAAAATTAAAGACGAGCTACGACTACGATTAAAACTACGACGTTGACGTAAAACGCGAACGTAAATACGTAAAACGTGACGAAAACAAAAATGAAACCTAAAAATTAATTAAAAGCTTAAACTAAGTCTTAAATGATATAAATAAGAATAAAAATCCAACAAATATATTTTAAAACCTTTTATTAATTAAATATTCAATTTTTAATGCTAATTAAAGCCCAAAAATTAAATATAATTAACAAAATGCCCAAAATATTAATTTATTGAACTAATAACTAACTTATATTATTTAAAGACTAAAAAGTATTTTTCCTAAATTTTTAAAAACTAATTTTCTATTTTTAAATGACTTAAAACTATTTTTTACTTAAAATAATCTTAAAAAATAATAAAATAATGCCAAAATTAATTTGACAATTTTAAAAATCTTAAATTACCCTAAAGAACAGTAGAAAATTGAAAAAGTTTAAAAAATGTAAAATCTTGCACTAAAAGACAAAACTGAATAATAATTAAACCCTAATTAAACTAATTTAATTATAAAAAATAATTAAAAAAGTGAACAGTGACTAATTTTTAAACTAAAAATCTTAAATTATTATTTTAAGTCTAAGAAAAATTTTAAAAGTGAAAAATATAAATTTTCTACACTAAATGACAAAATCAGATTAATAAAAAGTAAATAAAAATAGCAATTTAATCTAAAAATTATCAAATGAACAGTAATAAAAAATTAAATTATACTGAAAAATCAGAAATAAAATAAGAAAAATAATGCAAAAAGTTTGAAAGTCTAAATCCTAAAAAAGACCACTAAAGACAAAAATAAATGAAACTGAAAGTGACACTTCTTTGTTTTCTGTCTTGTAGCTAAGCAGTGGGAACACAAGTGCTAGCAGTGGGAAAGGAGTTCCCACTGCTTGTGTTAAAAAAACGGATCTGGTGGTATTTTGATCTAGAACTTGCTCATTTCTTGATGTTTTTTGGCAACAAGGGCACCCCCACACTCATGGAAGTGTGGGGAGTCAGTATAAACACAAAAACACCCAAACACAATACAAATTTTTCACAAAAATAGGCAGAAATCAGTTGCTGTGATGGTCTATATATGACTGTGCTACAGTAACTGGTGTTTTTGGCACTAGAGTGAACTTTGGGTGCTTATATCTGGCTCAAATCATTACCAAACCAAAACTAAAGAAATTCAAAATCCTAGATTACACCTTCCCTAACAACTAACAAAAATAGGGAGCACAAATCATCAAAAATCAGACAGAAAGATGGCTTCCTATTTTTAGACTACTTTGGCCAAATTTTTAAGCATGCAAGTTACTTTCTAACACTCACAATATCAAATTAATTACTAAAGACCTAGAACACTGCTATATTTGGTGTGCTTAAACAGATTTCAAGCAAGAATCTTTCAACAATCCAACTATAAAACCCACATCCAAACACCCCTTTATATTCAGGAATCAACTTTTTTCAAACCAAGACTAATCAAAAGCTAACTAAACTTACTTCTACTAATCCTAACATGCAAACAAACTCAGATAAAGCAATATCAAGCAAGGTAAACAACAAATCAACAAATCAAACACCAAATCACATGAAATCCTATAAAACATCAAAAACATAACCAAGTGGGGTTCAAGCCATATACCTTGAGCTGATGCCTTCCAATTGGGTAGGTTTGAGCTTTTAGGAGCTTGTGAGACTGTAGAGAAGACCCCTGTTGGAGTTCAACAACAGAACTAGGGGTGTTTATATCTTCAACAGAAAATCCAATGAAATGGGGGTCCTTGTTCTTTAGTCACCTGCACAAGACCACCAAACAAAGAAGTAGACTACAAGTAGTGTAAGCTTAGTGTAAAGCTTATTTGTCAGATAAGCTTTACACAAGCTTATGCTACAGTGATATTAATAGAACAATAAAATGAAAATCTTTTCCTTTTACAAACTTTGAAACAGAAACTTGTAAACCAACTAAACCCTTGATAAAAAGTTATTCTAAGTTGGAAATCAGTGTAATACTTCCACTTTCACTTCAATATCACTCTGATTTCACCTTTTGAAAAACTTTTTTCAGGAATTCAAAAGAACTATTTTCTGAAAATGATTTGTAACATCAAAACTTGGAAACCTTTTAAACTAAGTTGCAAATGACTGAAAAGATTATACTAAGAACAATAAATTAAAAGGAACTCAGTATTGGAAAGATTAAAAGCTGCTTTATTACTTCACTTAAAAATCTTTACAAAGAACTGGAACAAGGATAATGGTTCACATGTCGAACCATTATAATTAAGTGCTAAGAAGCTACTAGAAAAATAAAAACCCTAGTTGATATGATTCCCAAATATGCCCCTTGAAGATTCTTCAAGTTCTTGGTCAATTGAGCCCATGTGATATGACAGCTAGCTAGTTGATCTTGAATCGTTAATTTGGTCCTTGGGGACCAAGGAGATGCATCAAAACCGTTGGAGGACTGAGGATTCTCTTTTTGCCATAAACGGGGTGACAGGGGAACATGGGGGCCCCACTTAGAGTCACGGGTTGGAGGTTTGTTTTGGTGGGATGTGATGAGGTGGAGGTTAATCATGTTTCTGGAAGCTTTGGAGTCTTAATTTTGGGGATTAAGGATGGGGGTAATTAGGGTTTATGACTGGGGATTAGGGAGGATTAGAGGGAGATGGGTGAACAGTACATGTTTCCCTCCCTATTTTATTATTAAAAACCAGGTTTAAAAAGTTAAACACGTTTTTAAAATGGGTAACGTGTTTGTGGTTTGGGCTGGGTAAAATCGGGTAAAAGGGGTATTAGTTTGGGCTTGGTCGGGTAAAGTGGTGGGTTTGGGTAGGGTGAAAGCGGGTTTGGTTGGGTGTTTGATGGATATGGGTATAGTTTGTCCATGTTTGCCCCCTGAACTCCCCAATTGTGTTCAAATCAAGTTAAAACAGCCAACAACTCTTTTCCCTTTGGTATAACTTTGAGCAACTTGTCACTTTTGGCACATGCATATCCAAACTTTGTTTAAAGGGCTTTTTATGCAATAGAAGCATTCTTCAAGGACCAAATGTGTATATTCTTGAAATATTAGGGACCCAATGTGTAATTTGAGTATTCACAAGGGTATAATATGACAAGTCTTCCAAAGTAGAGGGACCAAAGTTGCCAACTCTTCAAACTTCAAGGACTTCAAAGGAAATTCATGATTCGGGTCCGGTTCTTTGTGCGGCTTCGTTTCCCGTGTTCGTTTTTGCTTGATTCCTTTGATCTTTTGGTGAATTCACGATATCCGTACCTGAAATACACAATGAACAAATACAAGCAAAATTTTGGGTAATTTGATGATATTTTAAGCGTTTTAAGCCCGATTTGGACGATGAGACTATGTATAAATACAGTCTCATCACTCCCCCATACTAAACCATTGCCGTGTCCCCACGCAATGCTAGAATTAAGTATCATAGCACTTCCAAAATTCGTTTTATGATGACTTTTATTGAAGACATAAACTTAAATAAACTACTACACGTGTTTTAGACATAATGTAATGTTTTCATCACAATTAAGTGACTTTTAGGATCATAGAACAAGAACACGTGAATGCTTCGTTAGAAATAATTTCGTCGTCCTCGATTTTCACCCAATTCCATGCTAAGCGTGTAACGAGGTCATTGTTATTATAAGTTAGCAACACGATCACTTCTTATGAGTGTTAATTACGAACCTAAACTCCCTTATTCCTACTTGGTATCTCTTATATTTTATTTTTGTCTTAATGATCACGAGGATACATCATCGACTTATGTGTGAATAGAGATTAAGTCTAAAAATAGAAACTTAACGGTGTAACCAAAATCATCAAATCAATAATTCATCCCAATAGACAACGATGTCAAAAAATTAAGTCAACAAGAAGGATCGATAAACACGATTTTATAACGGTTTTGAACATGAGACTTATTACCAAGACTTTTATACGCCCCCTAACGGAAGGGCCTTATTATCTTTGGTTTACCTCCATCTTTTATTCAACTTCGCCATGAAGCTTTTATTATGACTTCGGTCTTGCCTTGCCTTTTATTATCCGCCTCATCGGTGGTTTTATTAGCCAAAGACGTATATCCTCACGCTAAAGCGAATTTTGGATCTTTAAAGCTTCGAAGATTAAGGCTTGATTCACTTTCAATTTGGGCATAGATTTTTCGGCCTTGTGAGCTTCAAATTTTTGCTTAATTTAGGTGAGCACTTGAAATCTTATTATTAGGTGAAGCTTTCGATTATTCGGGTGCCAATACTTCAAAACCGTGACGCTGGCGATACCTTAATGTTTTCCCAATTTAATTACATGGAAGCTACCAAAACAAATTAGAAACCCAACAATAGTGACTAAACCGCCAAATCAATATTTATTAACAATTTATTATGCAAAAAGCGTTGGGAGAATAAGCTAATAATTACTACACATAAGATCGTGACGATTACGAGACTTATAAATAACTTTATCATTTCTCGTCCTCATTTAAGAGACTTGGCCTAAAAAAGTTAAGGAATCGAAGCTAAGTGCTCAACACGCACGGTCGAGTCAAAAATTACTCTCGTTCTCACCATCGGAAAACCTACATTCGTGTCTTAAACACTTATGAAAAACAAGAAAAATTATAAAATTTGGCCATTTTTAGCCTTATTTTGCAACAAAACGATAACAAAAAGATGAATATTGGATTGCGTGGTGACGTAAGCAAGGTGAAGTATCTACTCACCCCCCCATACTAAAACTAAACATTGTCCTCAATGTTTCGAGTCTAGGGGTGTAAACACCCCCATACTAGAGACGAAGTCGAATGCTTAATCTCGAGCATGGAAAGGGTAAAACGAATAACCTAAAAGCCGTTTATGAATTATGCTAATAAGATAAACGTTAGAACATAAAAGGATATCATCGGATATCGGAATCTCCAAAGGCAACGATCGAAGCTCGAGTGCTACGTAAAACGAACACGAGAGGCTTCAATGATGACGATGAACCTAATGAATCACAATCACAAACAACCACGAAACAAAGGTTGGAAGAGCACAAGTCCCCTCGTTACATTAACTAAGAAAGCGATAATATTTACAAGGATAAGCATGAGAATCCCCCACGAGGCACCTTTTTTTTGATAACCGAGTCAAAAGCTCGACTCGAATCCCCATAAATGTGATCATTTGGGGATAATCTTGGTATGGTCATTTTTGGTGGGGCTTACATGATAAACAAGGCCCAAAAGTACATGGAGTACTTAACAAAAACCCGATAAACGTATACCGGGGTCAAAGATAGCGTCTTCGTTTTCGGATGAAAGACGAAACAACGCCACTCCAACACAAACTAGAACCTCAAAGAGGTACAAGAAAAGAGATAAGAAGTAGAAAGGTGGCGCAATGGGTAAGTCAACAACATGAGCTACTCGAGGTAGACTCACACCAAGCAAACGGAAAAGATTTTCCATTTATTGCATCGGTGGAAGACCGAGATTTCCCTTTTAAAGCAATTCCGGGATCGTAAATCTCGTCCTCGGTGGTAAAGTGGGAAGGAACATTTGGGGCTTCCCCCACACTAAGACCACACCAACTGTCGTCAAAAGGAGTAGACGAGGTGGTAGCACTCATAAAACGCGGTGATGACGGAGTTAAACTTGTAGAAAAATCTTTTAAAACATTTTTAAAATCTTTTCCTTTTTCATCGTTCAAAAACTCTTTATGAAAACCCGATTTGATAATGTCGAAAATATTTGGCGTGTCAAATTCAAAATTAGTCGCGCTAAAAATTCTCACATTTAAGTCTTTGGCGGGAGGGGGTGGCGGATTATATAAGTTCTCAAAACGTTTGTCAATAAAGAACACCGCCCCCTCGGGGTCTACATACTCGTCATCCTCATGAACGTCGATCTCGTCGATTTCTTCATCAAAGATAGGCTTGTCAAACCAAGGTTTGTCATTCCCCTCCTTGAGTATCTTAGAAACTCTCTCGAAAAGATCACGATCAAGCACGAAACCATCATTCTTTTGTGGGGATCGTTGATAAGTTAGATCCTCACGAATGTGGTAAACGTCATTCTCAAATGAGGAGTGTTGATTAGGTAACTCCTCGAGAATGGGATTTTTAGTGGTCACATGAGTTGGTTCGTCATCGAAAATAAGACGTTCTAACTCATTAAGTTCATCCTCGATTTTGGAAAGGTCGACCTCACTCGTAGGTGGAAGTGAAGGCATAAGAGCTAGCTCTCGTTCAATGATTTCCTCAATCTCGGGATCAAACTCATAATCATCGTACTTCACATGTTTCTTCTTAGGAGAATCAAAAATAGCATGTGGATGTGGAAGTACGTGATCAAGCTCGGCAAAATCGCCATCGTCATCGTCAAAGAAAGAGTCGATGTGAGCACTCACAACCATGGACTTACAAGCACTAGGGCTACGCTTAGGTGACTTTTCTAAGACGAGAGGATCGATGTCGATAAACCCTTTAGCCTCAACGGGTGTTGGGCTAGGCAAAGGAGGCACTTTGATGGAGTTAGAAGTTGAAGCCTCAAAGACGTGGTCCTTCGAAGGTGGTGAAGACGAATCCATTTTGGTCATTGTCGTGATGGCATTAACGTCACCCTTCGGAATTGGTGGTTCACTTGTTTCGCTAAAAACATCCCAAAGTGAGTTTTCATCCATGTATTTACACATACCCTTTTGAATTAGGTACACGTATTCTTTATCATTGAAATCATCATCTTTAAAACCGTTTTTCTTAATTCTTTCAAAACATGCATCAAGCTTCATTCTTTCCGCTAAGGTAAACATTTTGAAATCATTAGAATTTGAATCATTAGGTTTTGAAACCTCGGTTTTTCATTCTCATTAAATCCTTGGGATTTTCTAGCGAAAAAGTCTATTTTCTCATCCCCATATCTCATAGTAAGTCTCCCCTCGTGAACGTCGATTACGGTTCGAGCCGTCGATAAGAATGGTCGGCCTAAAATAATGGGACATTTAGGGTCACACTCGTAATCGGATATAACGAAATCCGCGGGAAAAACAAACTTTCCAATCCTAACATAGACATCCTCGGCTATTCCAATTGGTATAAGTGGAGTACAATTTGCAAGCTCGATTGTCATGTTCGTGGGGGTAAGCGAAGGCAATCTCATCAATTTCCATAGAGAATGAGGCATGAGATTGATGCTAGCACCTAAATCGGCAAGGGCTAAACATCCCTCAATCTCGGAAAAATCACAAGGTAGTAGAAATTGGCCCGGATCCTTTTCCTTTCTCGGCATACGCCTTTTGGGTTTTTTAAGAAGGATCGAAGCACAAGTTTCTTCAAGGGTTACTTTGGTAAGGTCGACAAAGCTCTCTTTTTGAACCGTGGATGGAATTTGAGGTACACGAGGGTGTGCACTCTTTTCCTTGGTCGCCACGTTCACCCCCATCGACTTTAGAACAAGAAGACGTCTTAGAAGTCGAGGGTTGAGAGGGATAAACAACACGGAATCCTTCAAGGTTAGGGGTAATCACACGACCTTCCTCACGAGACGAGGCGGCTTTACATTGTTCTTTCGGATTAGCAACGGTGTCACTAGGTAACGAACTTGATGACGAACCCGAGGCCTTGTTCATTATAGCCGAAAACATCTTTTTTATATCAATTTGCCCTTGCTCAATCTTCGTGTTTTGCAATTTCAAAGTATTAGAAAAATCGTTTTTCAAAGTACCAATTTCTCCCTCTAATCGTCTCATATTAGCCTCATTCGTTTTCATGTAATTTTGAAAATCGTTTGACGAACTATTTTGATTAGAATTAAAGTTCCCTTGGTTTTGATTACTTCTTTGAAAATTTCCTTGATTACCACTTGAAAAATTGTTTCCTTGATTGTTATCTCGATTTTGCCAAGTTATATTACGACCTTGATTATAACCTCCTTGATTTTGATTCGAAAAATTTCCTTGTTGATTATTTCCTTGAAAATTGTTTCGGTTTTGAAAATTGTTGCCTTGGTTATAATTTCCTTGTTGTGATGGACCGGCGTTATTTTGATTTTGATTAGAAAAATTGTTGTTTAACGCACTCACATTCGACGTTTGGCCATCCGTAGCCGCACACTCGTAATAATTATGAGGTCCACCACAAAACGTACACGAAACCTCTACCGCTTTCACCGTAGCGGGAGCGTCTTTCTTTTGCATCTCAATGAGATAAGACGTAAACACATTCGTCAACTTGTCGACTTTTGCATCAACTCTCTCAATGTCGCGATTAGAACTACTAACATTGGCGACATTGGCAACACTCGGTGCATTGCGGAGTTGGTAAACCTTGGATCGGTTTTCGATAATTATCAAAGCTTCTCTCGGAGTCTTACACAAAAAGTTGCCACCGGCGGCGGAATTGAACGAGTCTTGTTCGTGAAAATTAAGACCGTTGTAAAACGTATCGATTTGGTGCAACTCGGAAAAACCATGGTGAGGACATTGCCTAAGCAATTCCTTAAAACGATCCCACGCGTCTCTAAAAGATTCATGCGGTTTTTGCTCAAATTTCGTAATTTCATTCTTGAAAAACGTTGTCTTAGACGGTGGGAAAAAATAATTAATGAACTTGGAAACGAGATCCTTCCACGTAACTATGGAATTAGGTGGCTCTTTCTCGTACCAATCCTTGGCGGCACCATCGAGCGAGTACGGAAAAAGCATAAGCTTGACGACATCGGTGTCGACGTTCTTAAACTTGCTCGTGGCTAAAAGACGATCAAAATTCCGAATATGGTCGTGAGGATTATCGGTTTCACGACCTCGAAACTTTGTAGCTTGGATCAACGAAAGCATTCCGCTTTTGATCTCAAAATTCTCCGCCTCGATAGCGGGAATTACGATCGCGTCTCCATAACCCTCGGTGGGCGCTTGGAGCAATTCCATCATAGAACGATTGTCGGCCATCTCCTCTACGGTATCTTCAACAACGATATTAGGAACGTCGGTTTCTAATTCTCGTCTACGTCGTCGATTCCTTCGATTACGATTGCGTCGATTCGAAGCTTCACTAGAATTGGAATAATCCTTCGATCGAGTGTGCATGCACTAAGCGTAGAATGGGTGGTAGCAAAGAAGATTCTTTTTGCGGCTTTTCGATTTTTCAATTTTTTGATTTTTGATTGGTTTTTTAATTTTTTTGGATTTTTGAATGTATTACGTAGACACAAATCTACAAATCTCCCCTCGAATCGACTTTCTCGATTAAAGGAGCCTCAAAGAATGAAAACGATCACGTGGAGTGAACGTTCTCGATGACTTTAGAACGTTGGTGGAACACCAAAACGTTCAAGAGGGTTTAATCTTGAAAACACAAGCAAATATAATATACGTAGATAATACTTGGGCGGCAAACCCTCGATTAGCCCTCTTTCTCAAAACACGCACAAGCAAGCGGAGGAAACGAGGCGGCGCGAAGCACTTAAGAGCCTTTTTCCTTTAGGTCGTGAAATACAACCGCCTTATACCCACCTTATAGTTTGTGTTAATTGAAATTAAGCCTCAAGAAAGTATTTATCTATTTTGCCTTTAAACTTTTGCTTTAGATTCAAATACAATGATCGAGTGATGAAATCCCGAATCAAGGTTGTGATTTCTCACGTATTGGAGTACTTGTATATTTATTGTTCTTACGTAGTACAATATAGTAATAATATATTCACAAAAAACGAAAACCAATATATCTACAATATAGTAAAGATTGTTGTGTGTTTAACTTAGGAAAATTAAACACGATTTATTTGGATATTATACTATAATAAGGAAAAATAACAAAAATGAGTATGTACGATATTCACGCTTTCCAAAAAATGAAAAGCAAAAACGCACTACTCACACAAACACGATACTAATAATAATGGCACACAAACACCTCCCCGGCAGCGGCGCCAAAAATTGATGTAGAAAATAATATACGTGTTTAGGAAAAGAACGTATAAATGCGGTAAGTATTAATCGACACGATTTAGGAAAACCGTGAAGACGAATAAATTCCAAGTTCGTTCTCGAAGGAGGTGTGTGTATTAATGTGCCAAAATATAAAATAACAATGTTTGGATTAGTGACGTTTTTTGGTTTAAAGAGAGAAAAATTAAAGACGAGCTACGACTACGATTAAAACTACGACGTTGACGTAAAACGCGAACGTAAATACGTAAAACGTGACGAAAACAAAAATGAAACCTAAAAATTAAATAAAAGCTTAAACTAAGTCTTAAATGATATAAATAAGAATAAAAATCCAACAAATATATTTTAAAACCTTTTATTAATTAAATATTCAATTTTTAATGCTAATTAAAGCCCAAAAATTAAATATAATTAACAAAATGCCCAAAATATTAATTTATTGAACTAATAACTAACTTATATTATTTAAAGACTAAAAAGTATTTTTCCTAAATTTTTAAAAACTAATTTTCTATTTTTAAATGACTTAAAACTATTTTTTACTTAAAATAATCTTAAAAAATAATAAAATAATGCCAAAATTAATTTGACAATTTTAAAAATCTTAAGTTACCCTAAAGAACAGTAGAAAATTGAAAAAGTTTAAAAAATGTAAAATCTAGCACTAAAAGACAAAACTGAATAATAATTAAACCCTAATTAAACTAATTTAATTATAAAAAATAATTAAAAAAGTGAACAGTGACTAATTTTTAAACTAAAAATCTTAAATTATTATTTTAAGTCTAAGAAAAAATTTAAAAGTGAAAAATATAAATTTTCTACACTAAATGACAAAATCAGATTAATAAAAAGTAAATAAAAATAGCAATTTAATCTAAAAATTATCAAATGAACAGTAATAAAAAATTAAATTATACTGAAAAATAAGAAATAAAATAAGAAAAATAATGCAAAAAGTTTGAAAGTCTAAATCCTAAAAAAGACCACTAAAGACAAAAATAAATGAAACTGAAAGTGACACTTCTTTGTTTTCTGTCTTGTAGCTAAGCAGTGGGAACACAAGTGCTAGCAGTGGGAAAGGAGTTCCCACTGCTTGTGTTAAAAAACGGATCTGGTGGTATTTTGATCTAGAACTTGCTCATTTCTTGATGTTTTTTTGGCAACAAGGGCACCCCCACACTCATGGAAGTGTGGGGAGTCAGTATAAACACAAAAACACCCAAACACAATACAAATTTTTCACAAAAATAGGCAGAAATCAGTTGCTGTGATGGTCTATATATGACTGTGCTACAGTAACTGGTGTTTTTGGCACTAGAGTGAACTTTGGGTGCTTATATCTGGCTCAAATCATTACCAAACCAAAACTAAAGAAATTCAAAATCCTAGATTACACCTTCCCTAACAACTAACAAAAATAGGGAGCACAAATCATCAAAAATCAGACAGAAAGATGGCTTCCTATTTTTAGACTACTTTGGCCAAATTTTTAAGCATGCAAGTTACTTTCTAACACTCACAATATCAAATTAATTACTAAAGACCTAGAACACTGCTATATTTGGTGTGCTTAAACAGATTTCAAGCAAGAATCTTTCAACAATCCAACTATAAAACCCACATCCAAACACCCCTTTATATTCAGGAATCAACTTTTTTCAAACCAAGACTAATCAAAAGCTAACTAAACTTACTTCTACTAATCCTAACATGCAAACAAACTCAGATAAAGCAATATCAAGCAAGGTAAACAACAAATCAACAAATCAAACACAAAATCACATGAAATCCTATAAAACATCAAAAACATAACCAAGTGGGGTTCAAGCCATATACCTTGAGCTGATGCCTTCCAATTGGGTAGGTTTGAGCTTTTAGGAGCTTGTGAGACTGTAGAGAAGACCCCTGTTGGAGTTCAACAACAGAACTAGGGGTGTTTATATCTTCAACAGAAAATCCAATGAAATGGGGGTCCTTGTTCTTTAGTCACCTGTACAAGACCACCAAACAAAGAAGTAGACTACAAGTAGTGTAAGATTAGTGTAAAGCTTATTTGTCAGATAAGCTTTACACAAGCTTATGCTACAGTGATATTAATAGAACAATAAAATGAAAACTTTTCCTTGTACAAACTTTGAAACAGAAACTTGTAAACCAACTAGACCCTTGATAAAAAGTTATTCTAAGTTGGAAATCAGTGTAATACTTCCACTTTCACTTCAATATCACTCTGATTTCACCTTTTGAAAAACTTTTTTCAGGAATTCAAAAGAACTATTTTCTGAAAATGATTTGTAACATCAAAACTTGGAAACCTTTTAAACTAAGTTGCAAATGACTAAAAAGATTATACTAAGAACAATAAATTAAAAGGAACTCAGTATTGGAAAGATTAAAAGCTGCTTTATTACTTCACTTAAAAATCTTTACAAAGAACTGGAACAAGGATAATGGTTCACATGTCGAACCATTATATACAAGTGCTAAGAAGCTACTAGAAAAATAAAAACCCTAGTTGCTATGATTCCCGAATATGCCCCTTGAAGATTCTTCAAGTTCTTGGTCAATTGAGCCCATGTGATATGACAGCTAGCTAGTTGATCTTGAATCGTTAATTTGGTCCTTGGGGACCAAGGAGATGCATCAAAACCGTTGGAGGACTGAGGATTCTCTTTTTGCCATAAACGGGGTGACAGGGGAACATGGGGGCCCCACTTAGAGTCACGGGTTGGAGGTTTGTTTTGGTGGGATGTGATGAGGTGGAGGTTAATCATGTTTCTGGAAGCTTTGGAGTCTTAATTTTGGGGATTAAGGATGGGGGTAATTAGGGTTTATGACAGGGGATTAGGGAGGATTAGAGGGAGATGGGTGAACAGTACATGTTTCCCTCCCTATTTTATTATTAAAAACCAGGTTTAAAAAGTTAAACACGTTTTTAAAATGGGTGACGTGTTTGTGGTTTGGGCTGGGTAAAATCGGGTAAAAGGGGTATTAGTTTGGGCTTGGTCGGGTAAAGTGGTGGGTTTGGGTAGGGTGAAAGCGGGTTTGGTTGGGTGTTTGATGGATATGGGTATAGTTTGTCCATGTTTGCCCCCTGAACTCCCCAATTGTGTTCAAATCAAGTTAAAACAGCCAACAACTCTTTTCCCTTTGGTATAACTTTGAGCAACTTGTCACTTTTGGCACATGCATATCCAAACTTTGTTTAAAGGGATTTTTATGCAATAGAAGCATTCTTCAAGGACCAAATGTGTATATTCTTGAAATATTAGGGACCCAGTGTGTAATTTAAGTATTCATAAGGGTATAATATGACAAGTCTTCCAAAGTAGAGGGACCAAAGTTGCCAAATCTTCAAACTTCAAGGACTTCAAAGGAAATTCATGATTCGGGTCCGGTTCTTTGTGCGGCTTCATTTCCCGTGTTTGTTTTTGCTTGATTCCTTTGATCATTTGGTGAATTCACGATATCCGTACCTGAAATACACAATGAACAAATACAAGCAAAATTTTGGGTAATTTGATGATATTTTAAGCGTTTTAAGCCCGATTTGGACGATGAGACTATGTATAAATACAGTCTCATCATAAATCCTCCAAGACTCTGATGAGATCTTCTAGTCCGAACAGGGGACATCACATCACCAATGATAAGAGAAGGAGGATAGTTCTTGGTTGTAGTAGAAAGCATTCCTCCTTTAAAAAGTCTATTGTCCTCAATCTCATCTACCATATTGCTAATATCTTCATCAGACTCTCTTTCATCAATATGAACCTCTTCATAAGTATTGGAAGGTTCACCTTGCTCAAAATTGGAAGAGAAAAGATGCTCAAAAGTGTTGTCAACGCCTGAACCTTGGTTGTCAGCGTTTGGGCTAACAACGCTTGAAATGTTGTTGTCATCGTTTGAGCCATCAACGTCTAAATTTTTCCTGTCAGCGCTAGATTTGCCTTTGTCAGCGCCCGAAGGACCATGCATGTTGTTAACTGGTGGTATTTGGGGACCACCATTATCCTTTCCAGCAGCAGCAGCAGCAAAAGCATCTGTCCATATGGGAATTGTGACATACTCTAGTATAGGAGAAGACTTTTCTGCTTGTGATTCAACCTCTTCATTAATCTGTGTACCTGAAACATCAACAACTTGTTCTTCCACAACATTTGAAGTTACCTTCACAATGTATGGATTAGTAACAGGCATATAATTTAAAGTTCTAGATAGAGGTTCCAAGTTAAACAACCAATTTGGACCACTTTCAGGATCACTAGGTTTACTCTCTAAAAACCTAAAATGTACTCTTTCAAGTATACGTTTTTCCTTTTTAAGGTAAACCCTATATCCCTTGCTCTGCACTGAATACCCCATGAAGTAGCCTTCATCACCTTCTGCACTAAATTTACCTAAGGCATCACTAATATCAAGTACAACTACATGACAACCAAAAGGTCTAAGAAAACCAATATTAGGTTTTCTTCCCCAAAGTAATTCATAAGGTGTTTTGTTTTGTATCTTGTTGACCAATGCTCTATTTTGAACATAGCATGCTGTATTCACAGCCTCAGCCCAAAAAGCTATGGGGAAATAAGCATCAACCAACATAGTTCTGGCTGCTTCAATTAGGGTTCTATTCTTTCTTTCTATAACCCCATTTTGCTGTGGGGTTCTGGCAACACTAAACTGCCTAGTAATCCCTTTCTTGGCACAAAAATCATCTAAAACTTTATTCCTAAACTCACCACCATTATCACTCCTAAGCATTTTAACTACATTACAAGTATTCTTCTCAATTTGAGTGATAAAGTCAATTAAAGTGTCAGCAGTGTCACTCTTCATGGCTAAAAAGAAAGTCCAAGTAAACCTAGAAAAGTCATATGTGATGACAAAGCAATATGATTTACCATTCAAACTCTCTATATTAGTTGGACCAAAGAGATCCATATGAAGCAAGTGAAGTGGTCTAGTACTAGAGTGCACCTGTTTGGACTTGAATGAGACCTTGTGCTGCTTGCCTTTAAGACATGCAACACAAGAGTGGTCATTGTGAAAAGCCTTTTCAGGCAAGCCATCAACCAAGCCAAGTCTCACAAGCCTGTTTATATTCTTAAAGTTTATGTGCCCTAGTCTCATGTGCCATAGATTACTCTCATCTACTGAAGCTTTAGCTTAAAAACATGACATATTGTTATTCATTCTAATCCCATTCAGATTCACATTATAGATGTCTTTATATCTAGGTGTTCTATAGTCAATATATTTCTCATTTGTGATCTTATAATCCTTTCTTAACACCAAGCATTCAGTATCAGTAAATAGAACTTTTTTTTGTTATCACAAACTTGTGATACACTGAAAAGATTGTAATCAAGTTCCTTTACCAGAAACACGTTCTCAAAACGCAAGTTCTTGGTGAGAAGAGTTCCTTTGCCTATGATAGTTCCATATCCGCCTCCAAAGTAAACCTTATCACCATCCTTAATGGGAATGAAGTTAGTTAAATAATCTTCCTTCCCTGTCATGTGCCTTGAGCATCCATTGTCCCAATATCCATAATCATTGACCTGTTTTTGAATGCCCTGCACATAAAGAAAACAAGTTAGTTTTCTTTGGGAATCCAAGCCTTAGCAGACTTAGGTTCATCTGGTTGTTCAACAAGAACATACTTAGTTCTCATAAAAACCCCTTGTTCATCCCTCTTTGGATGAAGTACCTAGTTAACCCCAATTGGTTTTGTAATAACCTTTGAAATGTAATTAAATTTGTTGCAGGTCATAGAAATCCCATTATCATTAGGGTTTTGATTCTTAGGTCTCCATGTCAAGCTTGAAGAAGCTTTAGACCCCTTACCATGTGATTGCAAATATTTAGGTCTGGTCACGTTTCTGTCAGCGTTGGATTTGGTCTTATCAACGCTAAAATTACCCTTGTCAGCGTTGAACCTAGGGTTTTCTACAGAAACCCATTGCCTATTAGACCAAGTATTTGTATTTTGAAATGGTCTTTGTCCATGAGTGTTAGGCCCTCTAGTGAAGAAAGGGGCTGGTCTAACAACTTGTGGACTTTGCTGCACACAAGGTTTGGGTCTGACAACGTTTGACTTTTTAACAGCGTTGATTTTGGAAGCGTTGACACACTTATATGCTAAATGTGAAAAGCCACCACAAGTGTAACAGGCTTTTCTAGACACAACCCTAGGTCTAGAAGAGAAGAAGCCTGTTCCATCATTACTAACTTGGCTTTTAGGTGACCTAGTATTCCTATACATTTCTGCATACTTGACACTAGGTTTTCTAACAGTGTTTGAGCCAAGATCAACAGCCTTACCAGTGATTGGGTTTGTTACCTTAATAGGGGTTGACTCATTAGGACTTTCACATAACAAGCCACCCTTAGCAAATAAGGTAGGGTTGGCTTTCTTCCATTCATTCAAGTCAGTCAACTTCTGTTGATACTCTTCAACTGGGGTAATGATTCTTGGTAGAGGAATGAATTCCTTCTCTTGGAGTTCTAGTAAACCAGTCCAAGATAGATCCTTTTGTTGGACACCATAGAAGTCACCAGCTGGTGGTGGAACCACAGAGTAGTCTTTCATCCCAATCCCAGTCATGTCCTTAGGATCCCTTTGTTTATTAACACATTCTCCTAGGGTTTGTGTGGCCTTATCAAATCTCTGAATTTTAAGGCCAACATTATCCTTATTCTTAATGGCCTCATCTAACTTAGCCTGTAACTCACCATTAACCCTTTCCATGATGCTTCTAACATCATTACTAGCATTTAACTCATGTTTTAAGATATTTATTTTGTCTTTTAAGTCAAATTCCATTTTCTTGTACTCAGAAACTGTCTTCTCAGTTTGAGTGAGAGCAAGTTGATAATTAGACAGTTTGCATCTTTCAGTACTCACATCATCTAATAATCTTAACATCTCTTTGTTAAGTTTTTCAGTATTTAACCTACAACCCTTACTACAAAAAGCATCATCGTATACCTCATTATCTGATGAAGAGGAGGAGTGTGCCATGAGAGCATATTGAACATGCTCTTCTTCTTCTATCTCAGCAACCAAAGCTTTATCCTCTTCCCCATCCTTAGCCAAATAGCTCCAATCCCATCCCATACCATCAATTTCTTGCACTACAACCATGGCCTTAGGATCCTGAGCCTTAACAATTTGGCTTGAGGGTTTGCCAGCATCAGATCTTCTTGGAGATCTGCATTCCCTCATGAAGTGCCCCATACGTTGACAATTGTAGCACTCAACTTTGGATTTATCAAATCCAGTAGTGTCCTTTGCATTAAATGTCATCTTCTTCTTAAACCTTCTATTCCACCTGTTTGCTCTTATACTAGCAAGAGCCATGTTCCACTTGATATCCATCTCCTTCGAGTGCTCATCACTTATTTTCTCAATGTCCTCATATGTAATCACTGAACCATTGGGAAAAGAAGCAATGTAAGCACATACAGTATCCAGATCCAAACCAGCAGGTTTAACTCTTGGTGAGTCACTTTTGTATGTGTCAGCGTCTGAATATGAGGCATTGACAGGACATGTTCCAGCGTTGACACATGTTGATCCAGTAACTGGATGCATGTAAGAGTCCTTCTAATTGAATTGACCTTCACTATGTGAGAAGAAGGTCATGTTGCTGTTGGTAGACTTGCTTCCATGCTCCAAAAGAGTTTCATTCTCCAACAGCCTCAGTTTGTTGTAGATATCATCAAAAGTAGAACTTTTGTGAGTGTTTTTGGCAAGTATAGATCTTGCCTCAATCTTCCATGCTTCACCAAGGCTTTTAAGAAAAGTAGCAATGGTGTCAACGTCACCAACTTGTGTCCCCATGAAGGACAACTTGCTAGTAATATCAAGGAGTCTGCTTCTAACACTGCTAAGCTTCTCATTAGGTTGAGCTTTGAAAACAGCATACTCATGCATGAGTTGCTTCTTCTTCTCTTCCTTAGTATCATCATTGCCACCATATGCAACTTCAAGAGCTGCCCAAAGGTGCTTTGCAGACTCATAAACTCTGTATTTATGCTGGTTCTCTTGTCCCAAAGAGAGTTTCAGAATGTTTAGGGTTTTCATATCAACCCTTTTCTTTTCTATGTCTTCAGCAGACACAGCTCTACCATCATCAGGTTTTACTTTCTTATCTGCTTCAGAACATCCAGCAACAGCTGATCTTTGAGCAATGGCATCAGCAATCTTTTGAGCTTTATTGAATGTGTTTCCATATTCAATAATCTCTCAGAGTGTGTAGTCAAAGATCCCCAGATATTGCTCAAAGTTGAATTTCCACAATTCAAAGTTGGTTGCATCAAGCATGGGAATCTTGATGTTTGGTAAAGGTGAGGAGGAGGAGGTTACTTCTGGATTTGACATGATGTTTTTAGGATTTTTGTGAAAATTAGGGTTTTGGTGATTTTAGGGTTCTTGTGTTCTTTAAGATCAAAAGTTCCTCAACAAGCTCTGATACCACTTGTTGATCCCAAACTTAGATCGATTTAGCTTTATGTATACGAGATTAGATCAAGTTATACACGTAGAGAAACCTTTGTATATGTATATGACAATATAAGTGTTATGCGGAATTAACACTTAAAAAGAACACACAAGATGTAAACAAACTTTCACTTTGATTAATGATAACAAACTTGCTTACAATGAAAGTGTTTAACGTATGAAAACTTATAGTGAATAATAACCTAAAGGTATTCTTTTATAGACATAAGAAGCCTTGTACAATAATCTACGTATCAACTATTCTAGGTAAAGATAAATATAGAAAATACATTGTTGTTCCTATCTTTACTAGAAGTAATCTAGAACATAATAAACGCGTAGATCATATCCTTCCATCAGTGCTTGTCTTCAATGTGTCAACGCTTGACTTCTTCTTGTCAACGCTTGATCTGTCAGCGTTTGTTTTCTTCCTATCAATGCTTGTTTTACTCTTGTCAGCGCTCAAGTAGGCTGGCTATAATTTATTCCCAACACTCGATCCTAACATGATAATTATCAATGATAATCTCTCCAAATGAAAGCGATTATACGGTTTATTACCAAAGGTCAATCATTCAAACATAAAACAACACTTTTAGTGTTTTGTATCATTACTTTACCTCGTCCCTTTGATTTGGGGTGGTAAACAGTACTCTCATCAAGGTTCGTTCTGAATGACTTCTGATCAAATCTCTAGAAATTCGATGCGAAGCGAGGATCTTGATAGAGATGATCGATACAGGCACACTATGTTTACACAACTCATTTAAATACAAAAGAGTCAATTTCTTCATCAAGAATCTATCATTATCAGGAATGATATTAGTAGATTTGGTCAGTCTGTTGACGATGACCCAAGTCGAATTAAACTCAGATGATGACCTTTGCAATAGTTTAGACGTTTACTAATGTATGAGGCGATGTCTTCCTTCATAATTTTCCATCAGTACAACTTCTCCAGACAAAGATACTTTTAATCAGAAATGACATGAATAGAATACTTAATCTTACGAGATTCCAACATGACTACATCTAAATATTTAAGCAACCACAAGTGGCCTTTTATACATTTAACGCCATCGGCTTCTAAATTCTAATGGTTCATATTAGCCGCGAACCCCTTTTTATTATCTATATTATCCTTTTTATAAGCATCGGCTATATTTTAAATTGCTCGGCAATTTATTTTGCACAGTCGTTATTAAGAAATACATCCTAATTGGTTCTTTATCCTTTCTATATAATGTGTCAGTATCTACATTCACTTTTCCTGATGAAATAATTATCAGGACCGTATTTATTTAAAAATTCTCTCTTCATATTTTCTAGGTTTTAGTTTCGTCTCAACTATCATTTTTACCAGTTTTGGTCAATTCGACGTTTAAAGCGTCGATAAGTATTACAAGTAATTAAATAATTAAATATTTAATTTTTATGAAACGTAAACGTAAAAATTTAAGTTTCTTAGTTCGACCAATTATATATAAAATGTTCAAAATAAATTTGAATTTAATTAACAAGATTTTTGTTGATTTATTGAAAAGAATTAATAAGATCCGTAAATGTTCGAAAATCTTTATTTATACTTTGGTCAAAATTTTCTTAGTTGAAAAGAAAAAATTGTCGTTTCAAATTCCAAGTCATGGTTTAAATGGTTTCCTCAATCCCTCTTAGGTTGTCTTGAGGTATACACAAACATTTACCCCTAAACAGGAGTTTAGTTAAATTTTTTGGGTATAAGGGAATAATCCCTCAAAAGTTCTTTTTGATAAAACATTTGTCAAAATATATTGCACTTTCTTTTTGGTAAAACCCAAAGTCTTAAATGGCTCAAAAAATTTTATTTTTTTAAAGAGTCAATATATATTTCATTATCTATTAATCGCACGGTCAAATAATGTAAAGGATTTAGTCTTTAATCACATGTTAATTATTTAAGGTACAGGTTTTCGTTGTTCGGCCAATTCAGGGCAATCTATAAATAATTATTAACTCATTCTTATTCTTATAAACAAACAAATAGTCCTTAATGATCACAAGCATGAATTTATCAAATTACAACCTACACACGTGATTCACCAAATTTATGAATACTACATGTGTATTAGTCAATCCAAACGACATCACATGAAACTCATAATGTTTATTACAAGTTCTGGATGTAGTGATTGGAATAGACAATCTTTTTCGCAGATGCGAAGTTGATGATAACCATCTCGTGGATCAAATTTTTGAATATACTCTAGAACCTTGCAAATGATCGAACAAATCTATCATCTTTGGTAATGGATATAGATTTTTAATCGTCAATTTACCTAGTTCACAGTAATCAATAAATATAAGAAATAATAACACCATAGTTCTTTATGATGACGATCTCGGTAGAATAAAATCTTTCTCCGACAACTCTCTCAGGTGTACGGTAATTCCTTTAATTCAAATGGTGCTGACGTATAGTGCACATGCCACAGGTGCAGCACCGGGAATACAATCAATACTAAATTTAACTTGCCTTAATGGAGAAAGTCTAGGTAATTTGCTAGCAATTACCTCCTAAAGGTTCAGGTAACGGAAACATCTTTTTAATAAATTCATATTAGGTTCTTTCTAGATTATAATATCTATGACTAATTCACAACCATTCACGGTATAATTTCAAGTCTAAATGCAGGATATGGTCATCCATCAAGAATTATTTAGATCACTTTTGATAATCAACATCTTATCATTTAGGGGAATTCTATTCGAGTTCCCATCAATTAAGACAATGTCGTCATGTCATAATCAATCAATCCATTCTACTGGCACTATCAACTTTTCAGTTTTATTGCCGTTGAAAAGATGTGAACTTCTCAAAAGACTAATAATAACTCATAATCCTTCACAATTCAAGGATATCTGGAGACATAACTAACCTTAAAAGAGTAAGGTCAACGCATAATTTACGCAAGAGAATTTTAAATCAGATACAGACGAAAACATTAACGAATATGAATACATCCCATGTTTTCATGATTGAGTACGCATTTGAAAACTCCTCGGATCGTTACCCAGGTCATTCAAATGAAATCTAATCAAAAGAAATGATAGGAACGTTGATACATCCAGTCGGGTATCAACATTCGGTAATCATATACTTTTTCAAAGAATCTCACCCACGGGAGAATTGGACAAGAAGGGAATATCAATTAAGACAATATCTACAGATGAGTAAATTCGATTCAAAAGAATAAATGGTACGGGCACATATGTAGGTGTCTTTAACAATATGTCCCTATTTTTGCACTTCTTGTAGATCTCACAAAATTTCAAGCCTTCACAATCTTCAAAGAAAATTTAGTGTTTATTAATAATTTCATGGTGACTACTAATCAGCCTTGCATGGTCCATTCCAAATTGTATGTAGGCGCGCAACTATATAAAATTTTAGAATTAACGATGCAATACTCAGTTCGTCAAAACTTTTTCATCATGTTTAAAATATATATACTCAAGCTTAATTCAAAATTAATTTACAGAGATGTTCTTTGTTATGAAAACAATTAAGTTTTCCAAACCGTTTCATAAACAACTTTATTTCGGTAACGATTATTTATAAGTCTCACTTTAAATAATCCATATGGTAATGAAAATCCTATTTTCTAAAGGAATACTGTTTTAACTTATAAAAACAATGAGTGATCTGAAAAAGAGTGATGAAGACTTGTTCACCAAGAACTAACTACAATATTATAGGAAAGGAGCTTAGCCAAATAATCATGAGGTTCGTGACCTCGATGGCACTCAAAAAGAATAATGCACAACGTAACTCAAATCGAGATGAGTACTTGTTCAATGGTTGCATCACTAATGCGAGCATTAGGATGAAGCAATAAAGGATAGATAACATCGATACATGTAGAATTTAGCAATCAAAGTTAGTCTTTTCATTAATCACAAACAAGTCAAAATTATACCGTAACACATTACGTGTCACTATGTCATACAATTCCAAGAACTCATCCTACCAACTGATGTCTCATTTAAGTTAGGGATTATTTTTAAAAGATACCACAATGAATACTAATCTACAAGAGTCATTAGGTGTCCCACCTGTCCCGGAAGATCCATCGGTCCCAATTCAGAAGAAGATTTCTTCAATTTATTTATTGGACACTGGGCATCCTCGTTATTGAAGAATGGTCTAGGAACAACCCTTAACACGAACTAACAATCATTTAAAACCTTATAATTCAATCTCAGAACTTAACGACTTCCACTTATCAATCTCATATTCCATACGAGTTAAATTTTACTTCATTCAAGTTTCAACCAAATCATATTCAATGCGATATCCTACCTCATTCTCCAATACTTTCAACCTTATTTTTAGACCTTAAAAAGGCAATAAAATCTCTATATGATCAACACTTAATCTCCAATCCTGGAGTTCTTACAACAACAATTATCAAATGAGTCACTAGTATTAAATGACTCACACATTCAATTAGACTTCTCGGAAAGGTACTAGTGGCATGAGGCTTTTGGGTAATGGTTCCAATGACAGCCTCAAGTGCAACATTCACCCTTTCGATTTCAATTTAAGAATTGGGTGACAACGAATCAGATGACACCTTTCCAGGTGGTAACGTTTTGTCAAACTCCACTCTATAAGGAAAGATCGTCATGACATCGATATCAGATTTAATCTCGCCAATTCTTCTTCAATATCACAATCAACTAATATCTACATTTCTACAAATATCAACCATTTGTTGGGATCATAAATATCCACAACTTGGTTTAGATCTAGAATAGCTAGAATTCCTACAGAAATAGCTTAGATTAATTTGCTAGGGGATTTAGGGTTCCTTGTGACAATCTACGTCGTATAAATACCTCGTATAAATATAGAAATAATCATCAAACAATCATGTAATCAAATTACATCATATGTATATATATAATCTAAGTTATTTATATATATATATATATATATACATATATATATATATATACATATATATATATATATATATACATATATATATATATATATATATATATATATATATATATATATATATATATATATATATATATATATATATATATATATATATATATATATATATATATATATATATATATATATATATATATATATATATATATATATATATATATATATATATATATATATATATATATATATATATATTAAAATAACACTACTCAGTCTGGCCTTGTCGGTAACTCGGGAATTCTTCGGCACCGTTATAGTCAAAAGATTTTTAGACATTTTTAGAAAAATGATTATAGTTAAAAGATTTTGAAATGTTTTATTCAAAACCTTGGTTTTAAAAATCTTTCATTCTCTATAACGAGAGCTCTGGTACCAAACTGTAACACCCCCAAATTTACACAATTCAATACAGCTAAAGACTCGTTGGTGTTACGGGATAGCACATTACTCACATCATAGACAACGCTTAAAAATCGCGTCGTTTAATAATAAAGCATTTCCATTCATACATATTAAATTTACATAGGTCCCAAGTCATAGTATTTCATACAAGTTTTACAAAGCATTTGAATGGAAATTGTTGTTTAAGTGCGGGCCATGATTTCTAGTTGTCTTCCCAAGAATTACCTTCAAGTACCTAAGATAAAACATGTTAAAAGAAAAGGTCAGCGATAACGCCGAGTGAATTCATAGAGTTTAATGAAAACCATTAATATATCATCGATATATATTTATTACCAAAAATCATTTTGTACAAATCTTTGTAATTGGCCATAAAAATAGCCAAAGTCATTTTATACAAATCCTTATCAAAAATCATAATATAGGCTTTTGCCTTTAAAATCATTATACGAACCATTGTCGTAAAAACATCATACAATACGTTTTATAACGTTGTATAGAGTTAAATAAAAACCGTTATATGAATATGGTTATATAAAACCAAAACACGAACATAATATCAATAATAAGAGCCCATATTGCTAGTCAGGCAATATATCGTAATTCAGCGTGTATATTAGTATTTTCAATATTGGATTATTATAAGCCGCATGACATTGTTACCTTACTATACCAAACAACGGGTAGCTAACCCGAAACTCAATTTGCCCATCTAAATTAGCGAGTCGTCACAATATCACGCTATGGAAATCTTCTCATACATAAATTCGCTTACCAATCAATGTGGCACGACGGGGATCAACCGTCAATGCGCGAACTGGGGTGATCGTCCCCAAATAGTACTATTATATGCATAAGCGTCTACCAAATCCCGGTAGTTCACAATTCATGCTAATGGGACTTTTAGTGACATAACCTAACTTTAATAATCCATTTCATTTCATTTATCGGGTCATATAATCATTCATCGGGTCATACAATCATTCGGGTCCAAATCAATAAACAAACAATCGGGACAACTAGTGTCCTATTTCATAAAAACAAAGATGTTATCATCATTCGGGTCCAAATCAATAAACAAACAATCGGGACAACTAGTGTCCTATTTCATAAAAACAAAGATGTTATCTCCCTCGCTGGTTAGTGTCCTATTTCATAAAAATAAACATGTTATCTCCCTCGCTGGTTTATCAAACATTTCATAAAAACATTTAAAAGAGTGCGAGGCTATGAACTCACATTGATTGGGAAAGGTGGGTTATCAGCGATCCGGATGTACGGTACGTGCTTCAATCACGGAAACCTAGACAAATAATACTTGTCTTAGACTCTTGTCCAATGACTTTATCAAAATAATAATTATGTATACATATGATGATTTTATATATATGATGATGATCAAGTGGGTTTATACATTCTCATTCACTCATTTTAGTGTTATGTATTAGTAACTTTTATACTAGTTTACTAGTTTTACTTATTTACATGTTTTAGGTCCAATAAGCCTATTAAAAGTCTATTATCTTAAATTAGACCATTTTATACTTTTAGTATCAGTATTATACTTTACATGTTATGCCCAAGTGGGTTAAGCCCAATAAATAATTTTATAAGTGTTTAGCCCATTTAGTTGGATTATTAGTCCAATAATGCTAACTTAGCCCGTTAATGTCCGTATGTTATATAGTTCGGGTTTTATCGGTTTTTACTTGTATTAAGTACTTATATATCAGTATATGACTTTTAAAAAGTTTACATTAGACGGGTCCGACCGTCTAACTTTTAATTGACGAAAAACGTTAATTTTACGGTATTAGCCAAAAAGACGTAAAAATCATTTTTATAGTTTTTATAACTTATAAAACTTACCAAACTACCATTTTTATATAATTTCCATTTATATATCCTTATACATATTTATATAAATGAAATATATAAGTTAGTGGGTTTTATATATGTATATTTTATAAATACAAAATTTTGAGAGCTTATATTATATACTATTTATTTTACCAAATCTGTCCTAAATTTTCAATCCACTAAAATGTCCATATCTAGAGTTCTATAAGGAGATAGCACCTCAAATGTTAATCACAGAAACTACATGATATGTGCTTCATTTTATTCCATTATAGCTACTGATGAATCAACCTCTAAATATTCTAATAAATTCGTCCAAAACAGTGTAGGCAGATTTGCACTCTAAACTTTTTTTGATCATATCTCACTCATTTTAATGATCCCATTGCATGGCCAACTCTCACATGTGTATAACACCTAATACTTACTGTATATTGATTCCACATTACCATTTTATCAGTTTAACATTTGGTTACTTACTGTTTTTATACAGCCATCATATTTAGCAAGATTTTAACCTTGTTACTTATGGTCTTCCATCTTTTTAACCATATTTATCAACACCAAATCCCCACATAATATTTTTAATCATCATTCATCATCATATACATATACATTTCAAAAATGAAATACAAAATACATTTACAATATATGAACAAAGTGATGGAGGAGATATTCTTATACCAACCAAAATGATGAGATTTTAAGAGTTTGAAGGATCAAGACTTGGTTTTGGATCACCAAATCTTATGAACTCTTGTATGAAATCTTCAAGATCACCAAAGGGGATGTTGGTATTTGAAAATCATCCCTACTTCACCTTGCAAACTTCTCTTTGGATGTTAAAATTAACATCAATCTTCATATCTTTTGAAGGAGAGTAGCATATGTGAGTTATAACACATTTGTGTGGTTAATTTTTGTATGAATTGGTGTTGTGGTGATGATATGGGACTGCAAAAATGGCTAGAGAGAGAGTGAGTTTGTGTGGTTTAGCATGTAGGAAATGAAAGTAACTAGTTTATGTTTAGTGGTTTTGTTAAGTTGCTAGTAGTTTAGGTAGTTTAAGGACATGTGTCCTTAGACTTGTATAAAAGTGACACCTTGTGAGGTGTGTTGGCCAAGGTTTGCCGCCCATGGTGAGGGGGTGGGACAAGTATAACTTGTTTCATCCCCTTATTAATTTACGGGTACTCCTCGATTCTAGTTTCCTCGATTTGCGTGCCCTCTGGTCGTTTTACAAAAAACGTTTTTATAAATTATGAATCAACGGCACAAAACGAATCTAATAAAAATTGTCTCATCAAAAACGGAGTTCAAAAACATAAATACGTAATCCTAAGGTTTCCGGTTTAGTCGTAAAGGACGTTAAATTTTGAACATAAGTCCTAATCTTTTCTCGTAAATTTGTGAGTTTATGAACCAACACAAATTTAAAATCTCAAAATAATATTCACGGATAAATTTATTTCCTGAAATGTCGGACTGTCACCAAAGACGGTGTATGTAAACATAAGCACGTAATGTAGAATCCTCCGGTTTAGACGTATTCAATGCTACTTCAAGACGTAAATCCAAATTTCTTCCCATAAATGAGTGAGTTCATAATATAACATTAAAATAATGTTTTTAAATAATATTTGAGAATAAAATATCAACCATAAATTGATGGATTGTCACACAGAATCTGGGAATCAGTACGGTCACAATGCAGGGCAAACTGTTAGGAATGCAAGTAATCAGTTTGGACAAAACCATTGTAAGAATCAGGGGGTTCAGAATGTTGGTAATCAGAATAGGTTAAAGAAGAAAGAAAAAAGTTGAAACATGATTTCAAAATTCAAGAAGATGAGCTTCTTGAGGATATTGCAATGCTGAGGATAAGATTAGGGAATTAGACAGTCTTTTGAAACAACGAGGTCAATCCATGTAAACTGATGAGACTGCTTTTATACATAGTCTCATCGTCCAAAAAGGGCTTAAAATGCATTAAATATCATCAAAATGCCCATATATATGCTAGTGTTTGTTTCTTGTGTATTTTAGGTACGGGTATTGAGAAAATGACAAAAGATCACAAGAATCATGCAAAAACGAACACGGGAAACGAAGCCGCACAATGAACCAAGCCCTAATGAAGACTTTCCCAAGAAAACCCTTGAAGATTTGAAGAATTATGAAGAAGGGTCCTCCAATATGGAAGAATTGACACTTTATACCCTTGTATCTTCATAATTACAAGTTTGGTCCCTAAAGTTTGTCAAAATTACAAAAAGGGCCCTCCACTTTGAAGAATTGGCAAGTTTAGCCCCTCAACAAAGCTAAATTGTCAACCATTATCCTCCGCAAAGTCAAATATATCATGAAGTCCTTAAATGTACAAGAAATTACAAGTTTGGTCCTTTGAAAATTCCAAAATTACAAAAAGGACCCTTAACTTTCAACATTTGGCAAGAATGGTCCCTCAATCATTATGACTTGGCAATTTCAGTCCTCCAAAATATCGAATATGCAAGTCAAGACCATTATCCATCAAGAAAATGCCAAAACAGCCCTTCAAGAATCACAAAATGACAAGAAATACCCCTGAAAATACTTTGGAAAAGTATTTGGGGCAAAAGTGTGAAAACTGAAAGTTTATTTACAAAGGAAATTCAGTTTTGGGGCTTTGTTTACAAAGTGACACAAGGAAAAGAAGTGAAGGACTCAAGCTGGCCAGACAACATTGTTACATAGACCAACCAGAACCTGCCACCTCACCCCACTCACCACTTCAACCAATCACAACACTCCACTCCTCCACCTCAGCCTTCCACTCACTCGGGTTAATTAATAAATTAACCTTGGCGCCTTAACACCAATTTAAACTTAATCCACCCTTAAACAAGATCAAAACCTGTTTTTATCAACTCAAGAACACATTTGGGGTTTTGTTAATTACAAAAAATTAAACCCTAAAATTGTGCAGATTAATGATTAAGGTAACCCTAATCACAACCCAACTCTCAAATGGTCTGCCACATCACTCCCTTAGTCACCTGAAAAACCCTTGTCCTACTTCTTGGAGAAGAAGACAAAACAGCAACAAAGATCCAACGTCCCATAACAAAGCTTGAAAACTAAGCTTATTTGAGACCTTTGATCACCTTTCTACAGCTCACCACTCCATAAACATCCAAAAATCTTCACATGATCAAGCATTTTCAAAAGTTCACAAGGGCATTTCTGGAAGTTCAAGCCTAGGGTTTTACGTTTTTTCTTGCTTAACTAGTTCACATGTAGCCTATATAAAGGCATAGGGCTGCAACATTTACAATTGCTTTTGGTTTTTCCTTGTTCAAACACTTGTAAATCCTCTTTTCAGTTTAATGAAGTTGTGTTAAGTGTGTTGAAGAAAGACCAAGTGCCACTTATTTTTATGCTTGTTTATGTTATTTGTTCACTGAATTTGAATCTCAAAACCTGTTTTTAAGGAGAGTGCAAAAGTTTGCATTTTTCCTTCAAGCTTGATATTTTGCTAAGTTATTGTTTCAACCTTGGAATTCTTGGGTTATAGGGCTGATCATAGCATCCTAATTGTGATATTAAGGTGTGGTGAGGCTTATAACTTGGGGATAATCAAGTGTGGGGTAACAAGGTTGCATTAATCAAGGCTTTTTAAGTTTCTAATTTTGATATTGTGCTACTTACCTTGTTGAATCTTAGCAGGGTTGTTATTGGAAGGTTGTGCTTGTTCTAGCTAGCACATAAGTTCATAAATTTGTGGGTGTGGATGTACATCCATGAGGTTTGTCTTTAAACCTTGAAAATTTGATAAAAATTGGATTTTTTGTGGATTTGTGCTATATTGTTGTTCTTGTTGATTTCTTGGCTTAAATCTGCTTAGTCTTGCATGATAATGTTGTTTATATGCTAGACTGACCATTTGGTAAAATGAATCTTGCTTTTGATTTGAAAAACTTGGTTTTGAAAAAAGTTAAAAGGGTGTTTGGGTCTACCTGTTTAAGCTTGAAACTTGTTATTGTGTTGTGGAAAATTTGTGTTTATGTTCTATATCTGATATATGCCTTGTTGAGAGTGTTTTGCTGCAAGTTTTTGGGTTTGAAACCTTGAATCAAACAATCTGCTATAAAACCTTTGTTATTGCCTGTTTTGACCTAGTATTTTGGGAACACTTAGGGTGTATGCATGCTTAGGGCTAAAAGTGGTTTAAACAAAGTCATTGTAACCTGTTTGAGAGATTTGAGGTGTTGAATCTGGCTTGTGTGTCAAATACATCAGCAAAGTAAAAAACTACATGTGTTAGTGTTCATCAGTAACATTCATCAGCTTAGATCTTGCTTAATTCTTTGAATCATTGCATGAAACTTGTTTAGACTTGTTCATTTGAGTTTAATATAGCTTGTGTATGAATTTGGTGGAATTTGGCTGGCTGAATTGTGCTCTAAGTGCTTCTTGAACCTAAACTGCTTATTGTTTCATGTATGTGCTAGATCTGGTACTTTATTGATTAAATTGTATCAATTGGGTGATTGTGTTTGTGATTTATTGATTGTTATTGACTCCTTTTGATCCAAAGATCATTTGGGTGCCTTTGTGTAATCTGAATCTCAAAAAAGTCCACTGAAGACAAAAAGTCAAACAAGTCAAGCAGTGGAAAAAGTTTCCACTGCTCAACACCCAAAACTAGCCCCTGCTAGTGTTAATTTGAACTTAGCTTATCAATAAGCTATTTTAGCTTATCCAGACTTGCAACAACTTATTTTTTGTGATAGAACTTCATTATTTGACCCATTTGATTATACTGGAGCTTATTGGACTTTGACTTTGACTTTTTGCTAGAAAACCAACTTATTTGACTTTGTACATAAGTGCTTATTTGCTTTTTCCAGCTTATTGAGTCAGCTTATTTGAAAACTCTTTGTTTATTTTGCTTAATTAAGTCATTTTAAAGCTTTAGAAACTTGAATCAGCTTTTGGGGTGGCCTAGAAGTCAAAAACGACTATTTTGTCGTTTTCTGTAGATTGCTTATTGCATTTTCAGGCTTATTCCTTGGGCTTATTTCAAATTTCTTTTTTACAGAAGTCTTATTTAGGACAAAAGAAGATTATGTGTCTAATTTTGAGCTTATGGCATTGGCATATAGCTTAATGGGCCAAAAAGCCCATTAAGAACGCCCATTAAGAATAAGCTGTTTGGTATAAGCTAGCTTATTTCACACTTTCAGCTTTTGGGCCTTTGCAAAAAGTTGTTTAAAATCAAATTTTGTGTCAAGTAGTGCTTTTTGAGCTTATTTGGACCAACTTTTTATATTGGGCTCAAATTTGGCCCAATAAGGATCTGCTTTGGGTTTAGCCCATTTTCTAGGCCCATTAAGGGTATTTAGGTAATTTCACTTCATTTCTGAGTTATTTAGGTTAAATTAAGCTAGTTTGCAACTTTTTAGAGTTTTTTTATGATTTTTGGATTTTTAATAATATTTTAATATTATTTTATTGTTAAAAATTAAAAGTCTGATTTTCTAAGTTTTTATATTTTTCCTAGATTGTAGACACTTAATTAGGAATTTTGCAATTTCTAAATATTTTTAGAGTCTTTTAATTATCTTCTAGAATTATTTTAATTTTTAATTGATTTTAATACTTTTTAATTGTTTAAAAATAGTTTTTAGTAGTTTTAAAATTCTGAAAAATACTTTTTAGCTTAATTAGGTTATTTTAAAGGTTTACAAACTTTAAGATCTTGTTTGGGACTTTTTAATAGTTAATTTTGATTTTTAGGGCTTTAATTAACATTAAAAAGTCATTATTTAATTAATTAAAAGGTTTTGGCAAGTTTGGATTTTTTGTAAACTCTTAGAATATTTTTGTGGATTTTTAGTAATTTTTAGGAATTGTTAGGGTAAAATTTTAATTATGGTGCTTTTTACGGTTTTACGTGTACACCTTTTTCGTCTTAGTTTAATACGAGATTGTAACCGTCATTCTCTTCTTATCTCATCTCTATTTTTCTTTCTCACAAATATAATCACAAAGTAATCCAAATCATTACACACATAACACACTAGCCTCCTTGAGAACGAACTCATTTTGGGTCATTAGTGCTTGGTTTTCCTAAACCGACACTTCATACTTGCCACTTTTGCTCTCTTTTCCTAAAGAGTAGTAAAAATACAACATCATTTTGGCGCCGCTGCCGGGGAGGGCGTGTTGTGTTTTGATTTGGAATTGTTGTTTTTATATACCAACCAAAATAGTATTTGTATTAGTAGCACTCTACTAATACGTATTATCGGTTTTCGATTTTTGTGTGAATACTATTACTATATTGTATACGTAGAACAATAAATTCACAAGTACTCCAAATACGTGAGAAATCACAACCTTGACTTGGGAGGTCATTACCCAATCATTGTATTCGAATCTCAAACCAAAGAAAAGGGCAAAAATAGATAAATACTTTCGTGAAGCTCAATTTTGAAAAATACAAACTATAAGGTTGGTATAAGGCGGATTTATAAAATATATCCTAAGGAAAAAGGCTCTTAAGTGTTTCGCGTCGCCTCGTTTCCCCGCTTGCTTGTGAGTATTTGATTTTGAGAGCTAATCGAGGGTTTTGCCGCCCAAAGTATTACTAAGTATCATATATATTTTCTTGGTTTCAATTGATTAAACCCTCTTGAATGTTTTGGTGTTCCACCAACGTTCTAAAGTCATCGAAGGGGTTCACTTCACGTGATCGTTTTCATTCCTTGAGGCTTCTTTAATCTATAGATTTGATTAAGGAGGATATTTGTAGATTTGTGTCTACTTAATACATTCACCAAAATCCAAAAAGGTTAATACAATCAAAAACCACAAAAAAAATTGAAAAATACAAAACACCAAAAAGAATCTTCTTTGCTCGTCCCCTCGTTGTACGTGACGTTTATTCTAACTCGTAATCAAGCAAGACGTGCACGTAAACGAAAGAACAAAACTCCCACTCCCAATCTTTCTAGTGAGGAGTCTCCTATTGACGAACCCATTGTAAGAGAAGCACCAACCATGGCGAATCAAACTATGATGGAGTTACTTCAAGCACCCACCGAGGGTTATGGAGAGGCTATTGTGATTCCCGCTATCCTTGAGGAGAATTTTGAGGTGAAAACGGGTTTGTTGTCGATGATCCAAAACAACAAAATCCATGGTAATGAGAAGGACAATCCACACAATCATATCCACCAATTCAATCGTCTTACCGCCACTTGCAAGTTTAAGGATGTCTCGAATGACTCGATTAAGATGATGCTTTTTTCCGTATTCCTTAGCGGGGCCCGCTAAAATTTGGTTGGAGAAAGAGCCACCCAATTCTATATTGACGTGGAAGGATCTCGTGTCTAAGTTTGTGAACCAATTTTTTCCGCCCTCTAAGACTACGCATTTGAAAAACGAGATTACAAAATTTTCACAAGAGTTTAATGAAAGTTTTTCAACGGCTTGGAATAGGTTTAAGGAGATGTTACATGAATGTCCTCATCACGGTTTTTCCGACTTGCATCAAATTGACACATTTTACAATGGACTTAATGATCATGAAAGGGATTATTTAACTTCCGCCGCGGGTGGTAATTTTTTGTGTAAAACGGTTGAGGAAGCTTTGGTGATAATTGAGAATAGATCTAAGGTGTATAGTCCTCGTAGCACGTCTAGTGTTCGTAAGGCTTCGTCTTCGGCTTCACCTTCTTTGTCTACCACCATCGATGCTTGCCAAATTGAGGCAAACTTGGAAAACAAGATTTTTGATAAGCAAAAAGGACTTTTGATTGAGTTTAAAGTTGGTGAACCAAGTGCTCCCGCTACGGCTAAAGCGGTTGCGGTTTCGTGCATGTATTGTGGTGGAGGTCATGATTTCTCCGAGTGCATTACCAACGGTGGTAACACTTTGAGTGCCTACGCGGCCACGGGAAATTACAACCTAAACGGTCAAGTTTCCCGCTCTAATCAATTGACTCCACCGGGTTTTGGTTCAAATCAAAATGCTAACAACAACTATCGCAACAATCAAGTTGGTTTCAAAAACAATTTCAACAAGGGAAACTATGGAAATCAAGGGGCTAATAATCAACTTTCAAACAAGAATCAAAATGATTTTCAAAACAACAACAAAGGTTTGCAAACTTTGAAAGATCTTCCAAATGAATTTGTTGAATATGCTAATGGGAATGATGCTAGGTTTGACAATATTCAAAGAGAAATCATTAGCCTAAGATCCGAGTTTAAGAACGACTTGAAGAAAGAGTTGAAAAATGAGTTAGCTAATGAACTTAAGATCCATACCAACAAGATGGAAGGAACCGTAACTAGGTTACAACAAAACCAACAAAAAATGGAACAAGGGCAACATGAGATAAAACAAGAGATGGTTAAAGCCGAGAAGAGGAAATCAAAGTTTGAAGATAAAATCTCATCTATGTTTGAGGCAATTATGTGTAAACCGTCATCGAGTAGTCTTCCTAGCAACACCGTATCAAACCCTAAGGGTGAGATGAAAGTGATTACCGCACGTAGTGGTAAGACACTTAAGGAACCGACTCCTCAACCAATTGCTCCTACGGAGGAAGCAATTGAGGAAGAACCCGAGGAGCATGTCCCACTCCCACGAAGTACCGCTCATGCCACACCTACGGTTGACCCATTACCAACATTGGAACCCGAGATTCCAAAGGCTATGCCTACTATGCCTCAACCCACACCACCTTTGCCCTATCCATCGAGACTTAGAAAGGAGAAATGTCAAGAGCGCGACAATTACCAATTTGAGCTCTTTATGAAAATGTTTCGGGATTTGCACTTTAATGTGAGTTTCGCCGATGCTTTGGTCATGATGCCTCGATTTGCCGCTAACTTTAAGAGGATGTTGAACAACAAGGAGAAATTGCAATTTTCTAGTTGTTCGTCGGTTTATCTTAATCGCATACCTCAAAAAGTCGGTGATCCCGGTAAATTTTTGATCCCTTGTTCAATCAAAGATATGGAGGAATGCTTCGCCTTGGCCGATCTTGGTGCTAGCATTAAATTGATGCCACTTGCAATCTTCAAGTCGCTCAATCTTCCTAATCTTACTCCTTCACTAATGTCTATCGAGTTGGCCGACCATTCCACGATTCCCGCATGTGGATTGGCGGAAGACGTTTTTGTGAAAGTGGGGAAGTTCTACTATCCCGTAGACTTTATCGTTGTTGATATCCCCACGGATCCTCAAGTTCCTCTTATTTTAAGTCGTTCGTTTTTAGATACGTCTATGGCTTTGATCGATGTTCATGCTAGAAAGATCACCTTACGTTTCAACGACGAGGAACTTGTTATAAACGCAACTAAAAACTCTCAAATTTCTCATGTTTATTCCGTTGCAACCATAAACCTTGTTGATATGATTGACGTGGTTTGCGAGGAATTTTCACAAGAAGTTATAGGTTTTGGTGATGAAGAAACTAGTGGCAATCCCACTATGTTAGATCCAATTCTTGATAATTCGACACCAACCTTCACTCCATTTGAAGGTGGTGGTTTTACGTTGGAAGAATTCGATGTTCCACGTACTTGTAACGAAGACCTCGACAACGATGAGGACTTCTCGATTATCAAGGATTTTCTTAACGATTTCCCATTTCCTCCACCCGAGGAGGTTATGAGTATCGAGCCCAAATCTTCACTTGAGGAACCACTTATCCTCGAGTTGAAAGATTTACCTCCTCATCTCGAATATGTCTATTTGGAGGAGGACGACAAGTTTCCGGTTATTATTGCGAAGGAACTTTCGAATGATGAAAAACCGCACTTGTCGATGTTCTAAAGGATCACAAAGGGGCAATTGCGTGGAAGTTATCCGATATTGAGGGGATCGATCCCAAGTTTTGTACCCACAAAATCTTAATGGAGGAGGATTACAAGCCCGCAATCCAATGTCAAAGAAGGGTGAACCCCAAAATTCACGACGTCATAAAAAAGGAAGTCCTTAAACTCCTTGACGTGGGAATGATTTACCCTATTTCTGATAGCCCTTGGGTGAGTCCTATTCATTATGTCCCTAAAAAGGGAGGAATGACCGATGTGCCAAACGATGCCAACGAGTTAATTCCCACTAGACTCGTGACCGGATGGAGAGTGTGCATTGACTATCGAAAGTTGAATGAAGCCACTCGAAAAGAACATTTTCCCTTGCCCTTCATGGACCAAATGTTGGAGCGTCTTGCGGGAAACGATTTCTATTGCTTTTTAGATGGTTTTTCCGGTTACTTCCAAATCCCCATCGATCCTCGTGATCAAGAAAAAACTACGTTTACGTGTCCATATGGAACGTTTGCCTATCGTAGAATGCCATTCGGACTTTGCAATGCACCGGGAACCTTTCAAAGGTGCATGATGGCTATTTTTCATGATATGATCGAGAAGACGATGGAAGTCTTCATGGATGACTTTTCCGTGTTTGGTAATTCGTTCACTTCGTGTTTGTCGAATCTTGAGAGAATGTTGAAACGTTGTGAGGAAACCAACCTTGTGCTCAATTGGGAAAAGTGTCATTTTATGGTTAAGAGTGGAATCTTCTTAGGGCACAAGGTCTCAAAAGCGGGGATTGAGGTAGATCAAGCTAAGGTAGACGTCATCGCCAAATTACCTCATCCCAAAACCGTTAAGGGAGTTAGGAGTTTCCTAGGCCACCGCGGGCTTTTATCGTCGATTCATCAAGGATTTTTCAAAGATTTCTCGACCCATTACACATCTTCTTGAAAAAGAGGCACGTTTTGTCTTTGACGAAGATTGTGTATGAGCCTTTGAAGTCCTTAAGAGGAAACTTACCGAAGCTCCCATTCTTGTTGCTCCCAATTGGAACCTCCCCTTTGAGCTCATGTGTGATGCTAGTGATTACGCTATTGGGGCTGTTTTGGGGAAACGTCATGAAAAGCACTTCTTGACTATTCACTATGCTAGCAAGACGATGACCGAGGCTCAACTTAAATACGCTACAACGGAGAAGGAGTTCCTTGTCGTGGTGTATGCATTTGAGAAATTTCGACCTTATCTCGTCTTCACGAAATGCATAGTGTATACGGATCATCTGGCTATCAAGTATCTCATGGCTAAACAAGATGCAAAGCCGAGATTACTTCGTTGGATTCTCCTCCTTCAAGAATTTGACCACAAAACTGTTGACAAAAAAGGAGCCGAGAATCTAGCGGCCGATCATCTTTCTCGTTTGGAAGATCCTCACCAAAGTGTTTACGAGCCCAAGGAAATCACCGAAACATTTCTGCTCGAGACACTTGGTGTAGTGAATTCCAAGCTTGATTCTTCCACCCCATGGTTTGTGGACTTAGCAAATTACCATGCGGGTAACTTCATCATTAAGGGTATGACGACTCAAGAAAAACGAAAATTCTTTCGTGACGTCAAGTTCTACTTTTGGAACGACCCTTACTTGTTTTGAACTTGTGCGGATCAAATCATCCGGCGTTGTGTATTTGGCACCGAAGCTTCTAACATCCTTAGAGCTTGCCATGAGGGACCCACGGGTGGTCACCACGGTGCTAATCTCACGGCTAAGAAGGTGTTTGATGCCAGCTTCTTTTGGCCTACTATTTACCGAGATGCACAAGATCTTGTGAAGTCGTGTGATTCATGCCAACGACAAGGAAAAGCCTCACAAAAAGATGAAATGCCACAAAATATCATCCAAGTGTGTGAGATCTTTGACGTTTAGGGTATAGACTTTATGGGGCCGTTCCCATCATCTCGTGGTAATAAGTACATCCTCTTTGCGGTTGACTACCTATCTAAGTGGGTGGAAGCTAAGGCTTTGCCCACCAATGGTGCTCGTGTGGTAGTCAAGTTTTTGAAAAGCTTGTTTTCTCGGTTTGGAACCCCTCGTGCGATCATAAGCGATCGTGGAACCCATTTTTGTAACGACCAATTCGAAAGGGTCCTAAGGAAATATGGGGTTACACATCGGCTTTCTACGGCTTATCACCCACAAACGAGTGGGCAAGTCGAGGTTTCAAACCGAGCGTTGAAGAGGATCTTGGAGAGATCCGTTGGGGAAAACCGACAATCTGGGTCGGATAAGTTGGACGATGCTTTATGGGCCTTTAGGACCGCTCATAAAACGGCCATTGGGTGCACTCCCTATAAGCTTGTGTATGGGAAGAATTGCCACTTGCCTATTGAATTGGAACACAAGGCTTATTGGGCCCTAAAGCATTGTAATGATGATATGGAGACCGCGGGAAAACACCGGAAAATGCAATTAAATGAATTGGATGAATTGAGAGACATTGCTTATGAAAATTCATTGATTTATAAAGAAAAGACTAAAAAGTTGCATGATTCTAAAATTAAAAACTGGGTTTTTAACATTGGGGATCAAGTTTTGCTTTCTAATTCTCGCTTGAAAATCTTTTCCATTAAGTTGAAATCCCGTTGGTCCGGTACATTCACCGTGACTCAAGTATTTCCGTATGTGACCATCGAGCTAGCTCAAAATGATGGCCCCAATTTCAAGGTGAATGGATATAGGTTGAAGAACTACTTCGGCGGGGAAGTTCCATCCTTGAACTACCTCGACCAAGTCACTTTCCCCAATGATAATTAGTATTGAGGGGATCGGGTCGAGCTCATGAATCGGTAATCAAAAACGAGGTGCCTCATGGGGGAGTCCCATGCTTATCCTATGTATATATTATCGCTTTCTAATGTAGTAACGTGTGGGGATTTGTGTCCTTCCAACCTTTGCTCCGTGGTTGTTTGTGAATTGTGGACTTTAGATGATCATGATCTTCACGATTGGAGCCTCTCATGTTCGTTTTATGGAGCACTCGATCGTTTGCTTTGAAGACTTTCTCAATATCCATGATATATCCTTTTGATGTTATAACCTTAGGTTTTTAGCACACTTCATAAACGGATTTAAATTTAACGATTACACCCTTTCCATGCTAGATTAGGCATTCGACTACGTCTCTAGTATGGGGGTGTTTGCACCCCTAGACTCGAAACATTGAGGACAATGTTTAACTTTAGTATGGGGGGTGAATAGATACTTGCCTTGTCAAACCTTCACGCTTTCCAAAGTTTATCTTTTTGTTTATCGTTTTGTTGCAAAATAAGGCTAAAAATGGCAAATTTTAGAATCTTTCTCATGTTTTATAAGTGTTTGAAGACACGAATGTAGGTTTTCCGATGGCGAGAATAAGAGTAATTTTTTACTCGACTGTGCGTGTTGAGCACTTACCTTTGATTCCTTAACTTCACATTAGGCTAAGTCTCTTAAATGAGGACGAGAAATGACAGGGTTAATTATAAGTTACTATGCTAAACGTAGAGTACTGGTATTCTTTCAAAAACTCATGTGTTCTCGTTGTTTGCTTATTCTCCCTTCGCATGTAAATATTTTTTGCTTAATAAATATTGACTTAGCGGTTTAGTTAGGATTGTTGGGTTTCTAGTATTTTCTAGTAGCTTCCGTGTAATTAAATTGGGAAGACATTAAGGTATCGCCAGCGTCACGGTTTTGAAGTATTGGCACCCGAATAAACAAAAGCTTCACCCAATAATAAGATTTCAAGTGCTCACCTAAATCAAGCAAACAATTTGAAGCCCCACAAGGCCGAAAAATCTATGCAAAATTGAAAGTGAATCAAGCCTTAATCTTCGAAGCTTTAAAGATCCAAAATTCGCCTTAGCGTGAGGATATACGTCTTTGGCTAATAAAACTACCGATGAGGTGGATAATAAAAGGCAAGGCAAGACCAAAGTCATAATAAAAGCTTCATGGCGAAGTTGAATAAAAGATGGAGGTAAACCAAAGATAATAAGGCCCTTCCGTTAGGGGGCGTATAAAAGTCTTGGTAATAAGTCTCATGTTCAAAACCGTTATAAAACCGTGTTTATCGATTCTTCTTGTTGACTTAATTTTTTTACATCGTTGTTTATTGGGAGGGGTTATTGATTTGATGGTCTTAGTTACACCGTTAGGACTCTATTTTTAGACCTAAATCTCTATTATCGCATAAGTCAAACAATGTATCCTCGTGAAACATTCAAGACAATATAAATATAAGAGATACAACTTAGGAATAATGGAAGGATAAGTACGTGATTAGGGCATATGAGTAGTGTTAGCATTACTAACTTATAATGACAATGATCTCGTTGCACGCTTGGCATGGAATTGGGGTGAATATCGAGGACGATGAAATTATTTCTAACGAAGCATTCACGTGTTCTTATTCTATGAACCTAAACGTCCCATTTTGCCATGAAAATCATACATTATGTCTAAAACACAAGTAGTAGTAGCAATAGTAGTAGTGTAGCTAGTTTATCGTTCAATTAAGTGAATAAAAATGATTTTTGGAGGTGCTACGATACTTTATTCTAGCATTGCGTGAGGGCACGGAAATGGTTTAGTATGGGGGAGTGATGAGACTGCTTTTATACATAGTCTCATCGTCCAAAAAGGGCTTAAAATGCATTAAATATCATCAAAATACCCATATATATGCTTGTGTTTGTTGCTTGTGTATTTTAGGTACGGGTATTGAGAAAATGACAAAAGATCACAAGAATCATGCAAAAACGAACACGGGAAACGAAGCCGCACAATGAACCAAGCCCTAATGAAGACTTCCCCAATAAAACCCTTGAAGATTTGAAGAATTATGAAGAAGGGTCCTCTAATATGTAAGAATTGACACTTTATACCCTTGTATCTTCATAATTACAAGGTTTGGTCCCTAAAGTTTGTCAAAATTACAAAAAGGGCCCTCCACTTTGAAGAATTGGCAAGTTTAGCCCCTCAACAAAGCTAAATTGTCAACCATTATCCTCCACAAAGTCAAATATATCATGAAGTCCTTCAAAGTACAAGAAATTACAAGTTTGGTCCTTTGAAAATTCCAAAATTACAAAAAGGACCCTTAACTTTCAACATTTGGCAAGAATGGTCCCTTAATCATTATGACTTGGCAATTTCAGTCCTCCAAAATATCAAATATGCAATTCAAGACCATTATCCATCAAGAAAATGCCAAAACAGCCCTTCAAGAATCACAAAATGACAAGAAATACCCCTGAAATACTTTGGAAAAGTATTTGGGGCAAAAGTGTGAAAACTGAAAGTTTATTTACAAAGGAAATTCAGTTTTGGGGCTTTATTTACAAAGTGACACAAGAAAAAGAAGTGAAGGACTCAAGCTGGCCAGACAACATTGTTACATTGACCAACCAGAACCTGCCACCTCACCCCACTCACCATTTCAACCAATCACAACACTCCACTCCTCCACCTCAGCCTTCCACTCACCCGGGTTAATTAATAAATTAACCTTGGCGCCTTAACACCAATTTAAACTTAATCCACCCTTAAACAAGATCAAAACCTGTGTTTATCAACTCAAGAACATATTTGGGGTTTTGTTAATTACAAAAAAATAAACCCCAAAATTGTGCAGATTAATGATTAAGGTGACCCTAATCACAACCCAACTCTCAAATGGTCTGCCACATCACTCCCTTAGTCACATGAAAAACCCTTGTCCCACTTCTTAGAGAAGAAGACAAAATAGTAACAAAGATCCAACGTCCCACAACAAAGCTTGAAAACTAAGCTTATTTGAGACCTTTGATCACCTTTCTACAGCTCACTACTCCACAAACATCCAAAAAATCATCACATGATCAAGCATTTTCAAAAGTTCACAAGGGCATTTCTGGAAGTTCAAGCCTAGGGTTTTACGTTTTTCTTGCTTAACTAGTTCACATGTAGCCTATATAAAGGCATAGGGCTGCAACATTTACAATTGCTTTTGGTTTTTCCTTGTTCAAACACTTGTAAATCCTCTTTTCAGTTTAATGAAATTGTGTTTAGTGTGTTGAAGAAAGACCAAGTGCCACTTATTTTTATGCTTGTTTATGTTATTTGTTCACTGAATTTGAATCTCAAAACCTGTTTTTAAGGAGAGTGCAAAAGTTTGCATTTTTCCTTCAAGCTTGATATTTTGCTAAGTTCTTGTTTTAACCTTGGAATTCTTGGGTTATAGGGCTGATCATAGCATCCTAATTGTGATATTAAGGTGTGGTGAGGCTTATAACTTGGGGATAATCAAGTGTGGGGTAACAAGGTTGCATTAATCAAGGCTTTTTAAGTTTCTGATTTTGATATTGTGCTACTTACCTTGTTGAATCTTAGCATGGTTGTTATTGGAAGCTTGTGCTTGTTCTAGCTAGCACATAAGCTCATAAATTCGTGGGTGTGGATGTACATCCATGAGGTTTGTCTTGAAACCTTGAAAATCTGATAAAAACTGGATTTTTTGTGGATTTGTGCTATACTGTTGTTCTTGTTGATTTCTTGGCTTAAATCTGCTTAGTCTTGCATGATAATGTTGTTTATATGCTAGATTGATCATTTGGTAAACTGAATCTTGCTTTTGATTTGAAAAACTTGGTTTTGAAAAGTTAAAATGGTGTTTGGGTCTACCTGTTTAAGCTTGAAACTTGTTATTGTGTTGTGGAAAATTTGTGTTTATGTTCTATATATGATATATGCCTTGTTGAGAGTGTTTTGCTGCAAGTTTTTGGGTTTGAAACCTTGAATCAAACAATCTGCTATAAAATCTTTGTTATTGCCTGTTTTGACATAGGATTTTGGGAACACTTAGGGTGTATGCATGCTTAGAGCTAAAAGTGGTTTAAACAAAGTCATTGTAACCTGTTTGAGAGATTTGAGGTGTTGAATCTGGCTTGTGTGTCAAATACATCAGCAAAGTAAAAAACTGCATGTGTTAGTGTTCATCAATAACATTCATCAGCTTAGATCTTGCTTAATTCTTTGAATCATTGCATGAAACTTGTTTAGACTTGTTCCTTTGAGTTTAATATAGCTTGTGTATGCATTTGGTGGAATTTGGCTGGCTGAATTGTGCTGTAAGTGCTTTTTGAACCTAAACTGCTTATTGTTTCATGTATGTGCTAGATCTGGTACTTTATTGATTAAACTGTACCAATTGGGTGATTGTGTTTGTGATTTATTGATTGTTATTGACTACTTTTGATCCAAAGATCATTTGGGTGCCTTTGTGTAATCTGAATCTCAAAAAAGTCCACTAAAGACAAAAAGTCAAACAAGTCAAGCAGTGGAAAAAGTTTCCACTGCTCAACACCCAAAACTAGCCCCTGCTAGTGTTAATTTGAACTCAGCTTATCAATAAGCTATTTTAGCTTATCCAGACTTGCAACAACTTATTTTTTGTGATAGATCTTCATTATTTGACCCATTTGATTAGACTGGAGCTTATTGGACTTTCACTTTGACTTTTTGCTAGAAAACCAACTTATTTGACTTTTACATAAGTGCTTATTTGCTTTTTCTAGCTTCTTGAGTCAGCTTATTTGAAAACTCTTTGTTGATTTTGCTTAATTGAGTCATTTTAAAGCTTTAGAACTTGAATCAGCTTTTGGGATGGCCTAGAACTAAAAAACGACTATTTTGTCGTTTTCTGTAGATTGCTTATTGCATTTTCAGGCTTATTCCTTGGGCTTATTTCAAATTTCTTTTTTACAGAAGTCTTATTTAGGACAAAAGAAGATTGTGTGTCTAATTTGAGCTTATGGCATGGGCTTATAGTTTAATGGGCCAAAAAGCCCATTAAGAATAAGTTGTTTGGTATAAGCTAGCTTATTTCACACTTTCAGCTTTTGGGCCTTTAGAAAAAGTTGTTTAAAATCAAATTTTGAGTCAAGTAGTGCTTTTTGGGCTTATTTGGACCAACTTTTTATATTGGGCTCAAATTTGGCCCAATAAGGATCTGTTTTGGGTTTAGCCTATTTTCTAGGCCCATTAAGGGTATTTAGGTAATTTCACTTTCATTTCTGAGTTATTTAGGTTAAATTAAGCTAGTTTGCAACTTTTTTGAGTTTTTTATGATTTTTGGATTTTTAATAATATTTTAATATTATTTTATTGTTAAAAATTAAAAGTCTGACTTTCTAAGTTTTTATATTTTTCCTAGATTGTAGACACTTAATTAGGAATTTTTCAACTTTCTAAATATTTTTATAGTCTTTTAATTATTTTCTAGAATTATTTTAAGTTTTAATTGATTTTAATAGTTTTTAATTGTTTAAAAATAGTTTTTAGTAGTTTTAAAATTCTGAAAAATACTTTTTAGCTTAATTAGGTTATTTTAAAGGTTTACAAACTTTAAGATCTTGTTTGGGACTTTTTAATAGTTAATTTTGATTTTTAGGGCTTTAATTAGCATTAAAAAGTCATTATTTAATTAATTAAAGAGTTTTGGCAAGTTCGGATTTTTTGTAAACTCTTAGAATATTTTTGTGGATTTTTAGTAATTTTTAGGAATTTTTAGGGTAAAATTTTAATTTTGGTGCTTTTTACAGTTTTACGTGTACACCTTTTTCGTCTTAGTTTAATACGACATCGTAACCGTCATTCTCTTCTTATCCCATCTCTATTTTTCTTTCTCACAAATATAATCACAAAGTAATCCAAATCATTACACACATAACACACTAGCCTCCTTGAGAACGAACTCATTTTGGGTCATTAGTGCTTGGTTTTCCTAAACCCCACTTCATACTTGCCACTTTTGCTCTCTTTTCCTAAAGAGTAGTAAAAATACAACATCATAAACTATTAACAAGCTTGCACCAAACGTTAATGAAATGTATCACCCTCGTTACAAATTGGCTTTAGATTATCCTCTTCCTCCTAATCCTGAATATCTTAAGCATGCTCATGCCACCCAACATAGTTTATGTAATGGTAATGTGTTGGTAGATAAGCATGATCCTCATATTGTGTATGATTTAGAGGAAACTGTTGAACTTGTTGCAGAGAGTCGTTTAAGAATGAAAAAGCTTAATAAAGAAGTCTCACCCGTTTATTATCTAAAAATTAATCATCCTTTAGGAAAATTTGTTCGGTCTAAAGCGAGTACTGAAATGCTTTTGTCATTCTTAAACGTGTTGTTAATTCCAAAATAACTGGAGGAAATTTTACATCACCCGTTCAAGTCGAGTTACAAAAAGTGCTTCAAAACGATATTAATCTGATTATTAATCAAGTTGACGCAAGGATAAGCAATTTTGAAAACGCTTTTCTAAAAGAAGCAACCAACTTTGTTCAAGACTTTAAATCTTTGGCAAAGGAGGCTGATGAATCTCTTGATAAAACAATCTTGAACGTCTCCTTAAAGCAAATGATACTGTTGATAGTAGTCCCGTTGCGTTAAATATCTTTGTGTCTGATAACGAAACCCTCCAAATTAAGCTTGAATGTACGAAAGAGAAAATAGAATCTTATGTCATTAAAAAGGATAAAGAATTCACCGATCCTTGGAATTTGTCAAAAAATTTGATGAATGCAAATATGACAAAATTTCGTACGACAAATCTTACATAAAAATGCAACAAACAATTGAATGGTTGCAAGCTATGTTAGGAGGTGTTAAGGGAAAGAATCTGACTTCTTTTGGGTTTGAAATGCCAGTGATAGGAATGTTCAGAAGCTTAAGGCTAAGATTGCAAATTTAGAATCTGAGGTTGTTTCATATAACCGGGCTGTAGAATACGTCAAGTCTGTCTATTAGACTCTCATCGATATAAAATTTGAAAACTGCAAGTTAAAGGCCTTGTTAAAAGACAAGACGTCTAAGCCTAGTACGAGTGTGGATACTACGATTGCTAAATCATCAACTTCAAGAAATATACATATTGCTGTAACACCTTTTCCCAAGGTTACTGTGACAAAAGCTGTTGTGATTTCCCCAGGAATGTTTAGAGTTAGTCCTTCCTCTCAACCTAGGGTAGATATCTATGTGCCTACCAAACAACACAAAACAAGCGTTAGGACAAAATCAACAACTATATCACAACCATAAGTCATCGATTTAAAAGGTGCTAATTCTAATAGACGTGTGTCTTCTTCTACAGAAATAAAAACTACACTAAAAGTAGAAGGCCACAACCTACGAGCAATACAAGGAATGATAGGGTCCCTTTTACATCTAGAAGTAGTCACCCCAAGTCCAATAATATGGAACTAGAAGAACACCCTAGGTATTTACCGCTTTTTAATCATAACCAGAAACTTAATTCATCTGAATGTAATGACTTTAAGCTTGCTATTCGGAGTGAAAAATCTGAATTTATTTGTGCTAAATGTAAGAAATATTTCTTTACTATTAGTCATGATGATTGTGGTTTGAATATGAATGATTTGAACTATAGTGGCTACACCCCAATTGGCAAGCTTTCAAACAATGAAAAACATATCACTCCTAAGGCTAAAGTGTATCTTTAGAAGAGTAAGCACATAGGGTCTACAGAAAGTCTTGCTAAACCTAGTAGCCCTAGATTTACCTCTAAGTGGTTGCTTACTGGTAGATTTGACTGTAGTGGCATTGTTATCGACACTAATAGATCTCATACTGACAATGAAGTGTCGGTATGTGATAAGGCTTAATTATCATCTAACCCTACAGGAACCTATTTCATCGGTCGCCAAAATCTTTTTTCTCTTATCATTGGCAGGTTGTTGAAATTTGTCTCTGGTGCGTTGACTCGAGCTGTTTAAAGCACATGACTGGGAATCGAAGCCTTCTCAAGAATTTTGTTTGGCTATGGGAACTGTTCGATTTGGAAATGATCATGTTGCTCCAATTCTAGGCTATGGTGATCTTCATTGGGGAAATATTATAATCACCAGAGTCTCGTTTGTTGATGGCTTGGGACACAATTTGTTCTCGGTTGGGCCATTTTGTGATTCAGACTTAGAGGTTGCCTTCAGAATTCATACATGTTTCGTAAGGAATCTTGAGGGAATTGATTTGTTGAAAGGAACCCGTTCTACCAACCTTTACACCATTGATCTCTTTCAAATGTTGGTCGCTTCTCCAATTTGTCTCATGGTCCGAGCCACATCAACAAAGTCATGGTTATGGCATCAAAGGTTATCTCATCTCAATTTCGATGCTATCACCCAACTATCGAAAGATGATCTCGTTACTGGTCTCCCAAAGTTCAAATATACAAAATACCATCTTTGTCCATCATGTGGGCAAGGCAAAAGCAAGAAGAAGCCTCACAAACCAAAACTTGTTCTCAAATCCATGAATAGGTTACATCTTATCCATATGTATTTGTGTGGCCTAATGAGAATCAAAAGCATTAATGGAAAATGGCATATCCTTATGATTGATTATTCTCGTTACACATGGGTTCATTTTCTTGCTTCAAAAGATGAAACCCATTATGTAATTATTAATTTCTTGAAGAAAACATCAGTGCTACTACAAGCCCCTGTCATCATTGTAAGAACGGATAACGGCACAGAATTCACCAATATACAAAGAAGTTACTAAACTTTCCAAGAAATTTGTCCTAAGGTAACGAACGTTCATTTTGTGTTTCTATATTACTAAACTTTACTAGACTATACATCACTATAGTTTAGTGTTAATTTGAGTAACCTGAATGCATGTTTTTTGATAAGTTAAGTAACATAAATGTCTTGTTTTTTCATGTTAAGTAACATAAATATCATGTTTTTTATAGGTGGGTAACTTAATCAACCGGTCATATGAACATTAGTAACTTAAAAACACAAAATGAACGTTCGTTACCTTAGGACAAATTTCTTGGGAAGTTTAGTAACTTCTTTGTATATTAACCCAAGCATAATAGAGTTGTATAATGGAGGAATCGTACGCTAGTTGAAGCTGCTCGGGCTATGCTTATCTACTCTAATGCAGAGTTATTTCTTTGGGCCGATGCTATTGCAACTGCATGTTATACGCAAACCGCTCCATTATTCACACCCGATTCAACAAAACACCTTATGAGATCATTACTGGACAAAAACCGGATATATCGTTTCTACATGTATTCAGAGCATTGTATTATCCAAAGAATGACCGTAAAATATTGGAAAACTCAAACCTAAAGGTAATATGGGATTCTTCATTGGTTATTCTTCAACAACTTGTGCTTACAGAGTTTACAATCGAAGGACAAGAAAGGTAATGGAGACAATGAATGTTACCTTTGATGAAATCATGAGAATGGTGTCTCAACATCAAAGCTTACATCCCGAGCTTCAAGTTCAGACTTCTCGACACGTAAGTTTAGGACTCGCGCTTCCATATGCACCGTCAACAATATCACCTCTAAAGCCTTCAGAACGTGATTTGGAAATTTTATTTCGGCCAATTTATGATGAAATAGAAATGCCCCGGCCACACCTGCTTTTGTGGTTCGTTAAACTCCAATTTCATCTACACCAATGACATCTTCTTCTGCACCATCTACGTCAACCTCAACCATATTGACTCCCAATATTTCAAGCACTTCTCAACTTGCTGACGTGACTCAACAACATTCTCAGCAACCTCCTAATCATGTCCATCGGCAGAATGAAATAGTTGTTGAAAATGCAAACAGTGCGATGCTCAAAGAACATGAGTTTGTTAACCCATTTACGGCTTCCGCAAGTACATCTCATCCTTCAACACCATACATGGATCCATCGAGCTTGCATCAAGTTTCTCATACACTTCCACATGAATACAAATGAACTAAGGATCATCCTTTCGTTCAAGTGATTAGCGATGCTCAAAATACATGAGTTTGTTTACCTATTTGCGGCTTCCACAAGTACATCTCAGCCTTTAACACCATACGTAGATCCGTCGAGCTTGCATCAAGTTTCTCATACACTTCCACATGAATAAAAAAGGACTAAGGATCATCCTTTATTTCAAGTGAATGGCGATCTCTCACGACCAGTCTCGACAAGAAATCAGTTATGTACTGATGGTGATATTTGTATTTATGCACTATCTGTTAGCACAATGGAACCAACAAGTGTCAAAGAATCAATTACCGACCCAACATGGATTGTGTCTATGTAAGAAGAGCTAAATCAATTCATCTGACTTGATGTATGGGAGTTAGTACCACGTCCGGATAATGTGGACCCCTTACTCTAAAATGGTTATTCAAAAATAAGTTGGATGAAGAGCAAACGGTCATAAGAAACAAGACTTGTTTTGTTGTGAGAGGTTATAAACAGCAGGGGGAATTTATTTCGCAGAATCGTTCGCCTCGGTTGCTAGAATGGAAGCTATTAGGATTTTCTTGGCACACGTTGTACACAAATTGTTCACTGTTTACCAAATGGACGTGAAGAGTGCATTTTTGCATGGGCCTCTAAAAGAAGATGTGTACGTATGTCAACCTGAAGGTTTCATCAACATTGAGCATCCTAGCCGTGTCTACAAGTTGAAAAAGGCATTGTATGGATGGAAGCAAGAGGGCATGGTACGACGAATTAACATCATTTCTTCTCCAAAATCACTTTAGAAAAGGAACCATTGATCTAACGTTGTTTATCAAGCACTACAGCAACGACATCTTGGTGGCTCGAGTCTATGTAGATGATATAATATTTGGTTATAAAAACCCAAAATATTCTATATTATTTGCTGACCTTATGAAAAGCCGCTTTTAAATGTCGATGATGGGGGAAATGACGTTTTTCCTTGGTCCCCAAGTTAACCAATCCCCTTGTGCTATTTTCATAAACCAGTCCAAATATGTGCTCGAAATTCTAAAGATATTTGGAATGGAAAACTGTGATCCTATTGGTACCCCAATGGACACTAAACACAAGCTTGATTTGGATAAGAGAGGGACATTTGTAGATGCTACAAAATAACGAAGTATGATCTGGTCCCTTATGTACTTAACCTCAAGTAGACAGGACATTGTGCATGCTACTTGTTTATGTGCTCGATACCAGGCTAAGCCAATCGAGAAGAACCTCAAGGAGGTTAAAAGGATATTTCGTTATCTCCGGGGAACCGTTCACATGGTTCTCTAGTATACGAAGGATTATGGTTTTAATCTAACCGGCTTTTCAGATGCCGACCATGAAGGGTGTCATGATACATACAAGAGCACCTCCGCTGGAGCATAATTATTAGGAGAGAAGCTAGTTAGCTGGTCTTTAAGGAAACAAGATTGTACGGCGTTGTCCAACGCGGAAGAAGAATATGTGTCTCTATCTGTGTGTAGTGCTCAAGTCCTTTAGATGAGAACACAACTCACAGATTATGGCTTTCACTTTAACAAAGTTCCTATTTATTGTAATTTAGAATCATCCATAGCCATATCCTACAACCCGGTCCAACACTCCAAGACCAAGCACATAGCTGTCTAATTCCATTTCATAAAGGAGCACGTCGAAAGAGGACGATCAAATTGTATTTTTTTCAAGACGGACTACCAATTGGACGACATCTTCACCAAAGCTCTTCATCAAGACATATTTGAATTCTTTGTTCATCGACTTGGTATGCGTAGTTTCACTCCCGATAAGCTTGAACATCTTGCACATTTGCAGTAAACTTGTATATATCTATCAGAAAATCAAAATACAAAATATAAAACCTATAAAAACAAAATAAGAAAATAAGAAAATCTTTCAAAATACCAAAAATATTCTTCTTCGACATGTCTCTCAGCATCGATAATATGGACATACTTAGAAATGTCGCTCAATAATGAAACGAGTATGTACATAAAGTTCGAATGAGAGTTTTTAATGTTTTTAAAACATGTCATTTCTATTTTTTTCAATATGGCTCATAGTCATATTTCAGAATGTGACCCGGACTTCAAATAAAGAAAAGTTTATCATGGATGATAACTTATCCTCAACAACGTGAAATTAAATTTTCTCGGTCATGAGCTATTATAAAATATTAAAAAATTTAAGCTCGTGTACCAATGGCTTCTAGTCACATGTCAGATTATAACTCGATCCCCAAAGAAAGGAAAGTCCTTGACTTATCCTCAAAAATGGGAAATTAACTTTCCTCGGTCATGGGCTTATATCAAAACATTCAAAGTTTTAAGCCCATGAACACAAGGAAAATGTTCACTTATGTACATTTTTCTTCAACAACGGGAAATTAAGTTTTCTCGGGTTTTGAGCATAATTTTTCAAGATATTTTCAAAAGAAATATTCAAATTCTTTCAAAATTGGGTGCTCATATACTCCCCTAATTTTCAACAGAATTTTTTCCGATGGGGAGTATAAAAATATAATATTATATAGTTCCAAAATTTCATAAAACATTATTCTTTCCATGTTATATTACTCGCATATAATAAATTTCACACTCACATGCAATTTTTGAGGGGGATAATAGTGATTAAATGTGATCAAAATGTTTAATTTTGGATAAGATCTTTGATATAAGTGCTTTCTCGTCCTAATATGTGCAAATATCTTTCAGTTTATGATGCAAATATGTAGGGGGAATTTTTGGTTATATAGAAAACTATCAAGGTGTAAACATTGATTTCATTAACACCCTGATTTCATTTTCAATTATTTTATGGTTACGATATATATACCCTTCAACACATTTATTCACGACGATATTGGTGTCAAAAGGTGGTTAGGTATTCGTCCTATGATCTAACCAGAACCGGAGGGAGCTTCCCAGGGACAATCCACTAGAACTTAAAGTCTTAGGAAAGATGGAGTTGTTGAGTGTATGGGAATAATGCCGACTAATGACTTAAGTTAGCACCGGAACAATCACAACAAGGTGTTAGTAATGACGTCTTGGTAAGCATTGATAGGGTTGAAGAATGAAAAAGAAATGTAAGGTTAAAGGGTGTAAAGAAAGAAGCCTTCCATACAACTTAGGTAGAAACCGGGTCAATACATCTACTATCAGAATCACTTAGATGATTTCTAGTATTGAAGACAAAGCATCATGGACCCAGTGATGCAATACACAACCCTACCTAGCCTACTCAAGCTTCTTTTAAAATAATTTTCTTTTATTTTCATGGAGTTCAACTAATTTCTATCAACTTTCTCACTCCAAGATAGTAGATTTTGAAAAGGTGGCAGTCTGCTCTAGCCTCCGATCACCAAATAAACGTGAACTTATAGAGTCAAGAGCCAACGAGATTCATCATATATCTCATTATGACAGTTATTCCATATATCAATTGTTGTTCATCTTAAGAACACAAGAGATAATATACAGAGTCCTACGCTCTATCCTTGTGATATTTCAAGAACATTCAGAGTGATACTCTCTAGTATTCATAGTGATGAATGGAAATCCTTCCACTGTTAACATCAAACAGCACTGCGGTAGGTCATATGTAAGATTCACTTTGAATTGAACATATGTTAACTGGAAAGCAACAGTAGTTTGATTATGAATTGATTCAAACTCCTTCCAGGTCTCGACGCAATATATTTTTGATCTTGCCAGAACATTCATAGTAATACTCTTTAATATTTACAGTGACGAATGGAAATCCTTCCAGTGTCATCATTAAATTGCACTGCGGTAGGTAACTTGAGAGATTCTATGTAAAACCCGCATGCTTTTACCATGAATAGTGTCCTTAAGATCATACGTACATGATTAGAACTTTCTTTTTTTAGCACGTTACGTTTCACGTATAAGAATTTTAAGTATTACGTATGTGTTAGAACACGATAAGTATTTATTACGTATGAACACACGATAATTATTCAAATAATAATTATAATAACGAACATGCGATCATGAAATCATGAACGTAATTTAATCACGAGATAATATTATTACGTATATATATATTTATTACGAACACGAATAAATATATTAAGTCACGACTAATAATTAACTAAAACACGTAAATCACGAACACGATAAAACACGAGAACACACTATAATATTTAGACTCGAGAAAAGTACGGGTTACCCCATGTGGGGCCCCCTACTCGCGACATACACAAGGACATGGGCTTAGCCCATGCGAAATTAACTAACAAGGGGGTTAAGGTAAAAACTTGTTTTATTATTTACAAATCTAGAAAATAACTAAAACCCTAAAAGTTTTCTTCCTTCTTCCTTGTCCTCTTTGACCGCCGGATATACAACACCACAAGGGTGTTTCGGGTTGATTTTGATCTTTGATATTTTGCAAGGATTCGCGTGTGTTCATCCTCATTTGTTTCACGTAATCGGTATAACCATTTTAACCTTTTTTCTTTTATGTTTTGATTTAATGAATCACATAAAATCATGATGTTCTTAAAAACTAATTAAAAACAATTATTAAAACATGTTAATGATCATGGGGTAAATAAAATCAATGGTTTAGGGGTGTTTGTGGTCTAGCCGACGCCTAACCGAGCCCCATAGGGGTCTCGGCTTGGCTTATGTAACACCACCTAGACCATATGGTCTCGGTATGGTGGTGGTAGTCTCACGGCAGCAGCAAAACCAAGGGGAAACCCGACGTGGTTCGGGTTATGGTGTTAGTTACGGGTCCGGTTCATGGTTTTTAGTCACGGGTCCGGTTCTTGATTCATTTTTTTAAGGTTTATGATTTTACTAGTTATGTTTTAAAATTAAATTAATAAAACATGACATGATTAATTTAATGTACATGACTTAGGTTATAAATTTAATTACTGGATCATGAATTTTAACCTAAGTATTTATATTTTATTAGACTTTATAATTAATTAATTATTAAAACCATAACTATAATTAATTAATTAACATGACTTAGGTTATATTATTAATAGTTAATAATATATGTTTTAACCTAAGTATTTTACCTTTATTTAATTAAAATCATGATATATTTAATTAAATACTTTTAACCTATATTTTATTTAATTTACATGTAATAATTAATAAACTATACTTTATAACTACATGACTTAGAATAATAATCAGAAAACACTTAAGCTTATATAATTAGCTTATTTAACCAACTTATATCTATTTATGGAAACTTTCTATTTTTAGAAATTTATTTAATTAAGGCAGCTAATCTATTTATGGAAACTTTCTATTTTTAGAAACTTATCTATTTTAACAGTAATTCTATTTTTGGAAACTTTCTATTTTTGGAAACTTTCTATTTTTGAAAACTTTCTATTTTTGGAAACTTTCTATTTTTGGAAACTTTCTATTTTTGGTAACTTTCTATTTTTGGAAACTTTCTATTTTAGGAAACCTACTATTTTTAAAAAGTTACTTATTATTACACAACAAGTATAATAATACATGAAATACAAGTAATACTTAATCAGAATAGACAAAATATAAGACAAACACAGTATAAAGCTTAAAACAGTAGAACATGACATGAACATATAAAACAAGCTAAGACATGATAGAAAATCAGCTACGTATTTAGTAATCAGATACTTATACACGTATGTATTTATGTAGCATTAATGATACCAAAGTAGGACTCTCTTATGTTCGTCTTCTTCGTTCACTAGACATAAGGTACGGATTCTCGTCCTTTTAGTATGGACATTCTTTCCTTATTAGGATTCCCCGTATGCAGCCAACTGTTTTCCCATAGTATAAGTTTATATTTTTGATTGCTTATGTTTAATTTAGAATACCTGAAGCCATATACATGCATGACTAGTTTCACCTAGTTATGGAGGTACCATAACCATAACACTAGAGGCACTGGTGTTATGACTTCCCCACGGCGGAGTGATTGCTCGTGGCGTCCCTTCATGTTTTGGCCATATTATAATATTTATCATGTGGGGTGTATGGGTGAATCCTAGTTACATGTTTTCAGCAGATTACTCAGTGTGAATGTGGTGTGTGCCTTGCATCCTTCACAAGGAGCTGATCCCTCCTACCCAAAAACCAGTATATTAAATTAGAGGCAGCCCCTCTAATTTGCATGACGAGGTCACCCCTCCAAGTATTCATGCAACGTTGATTTTCATGACCTATATTGGCTAATGGTAAAATATCTTAAACAGTTTTTACAAGATAAACATAAGGCTTTTCAAACTATAAAACCAGTTTTATTGAGACTTAACCAGGTTATTCCGGACTTAGTTTCATTCGTTGTTATATTCTTATATGCTTATATTATTCATGCTTTATTGTACATCTGTGCACTGCGTATTGCTCAGCCGTTTTCCTTTTCATGTTCCCAAAACGGCAGGTACTCAGGGACACTCGTAGACTTTAAGCCTACGTGCATATGGACTGGAAGCTTTCTAGCCTTTCTTTACTTTATGCATTATCTATACTTTGATACTCTTTCCATGGACATTTTTAGTCCTTTCATTTACAGTACTTATGTTTGTGTGTGATGGGCTTTACTTTTGGACTACCGATGTTTGATTCCGGTATTTCCTTTTTATGGTCATGTAATGTTTTAGACATTTATCCTTGTATGCTTTGATGACACGCCATAATTACGCGTGACATTCCATTTATCAAAATGGGGTGTTACAATTATGGTATCAGAGCCAAGGGTTCGACCTGTAGGCTCTCAAAACATGACCTGTGATTAGTGGGTAGTCACTATGGTCTTCCTAGAACTGATAGTCGGTTTTCATGCATTCATCATTTTCATGCATACATATATATGTCATTGTCGCAGGTTTATGACTAAGTAACGGTTGGTACAGGACTGGCCCTATTTAGTCGCATGTGTTTTATTGAAACTTTTGAAATTGGGACCGACCCATAGGCGTCCCCTCGCCATGTCTTTTATTTTGGGTGAACTGGCCATAGTCGTTCACTCTCGAGCATACAAAAGTTTTTATAAAACTGCATCATGCATTCATGTACAAATTTTCTTGCATAAAATTTTTCTCTTGATTTATTGGTATAAATTTTTTTCATGTATATATTTTATGTTTGATCAGTTTAGTCATGTGTTTTATGTTATACTGCCAGATGGTTCTCACACGCGAGCAGAAACAACTCAATGCAGAAATCCAAGCTGCAATGCAAGCTTTGCTTCCTCAACTGAGGAATGACATCAGGGCTGAGGTTCAGGCTGCCAACAATCAGCAGCAAAACCAAGCACCTCCTCCTCCTCCTCCAGTGACATTGGAAATATGGCTAGAGAGATTCAACAAGCTCCGTCCTCGAGCTTTCGAGAGAACAGATAGCCCCAGTGAATCTGAAAGCTGGTTGGCTCACATCGAGAAGATCTTTGATGCTATGGGTTGTGACCCCGTGTTCAAGGCGAGGTTGGCATGTTACCGGTTCGAAGGCGATGTGTTAAATTGGTGGTTAGCATTGAAGCAGTCTAAGGGAGGTGATAATTGGGTGATTGGTTTGACATGGGCTCAGTTCAGAGATAGGGTGATGGAGCACTTCTTTCCCAAGGCTGAGCAAGACAAGCTTAAGAGGGATTACCATGGGATCCGACAAATAGTTGGGGAGAATAGAAACGAGTTCATGCAGCGCTTTCTTCGCTTAGCTGGTTTCCTTGGTGCAGCGGCAGGTACTCCTGAAGAGCAGGCACACCACTTTAGGTGGGATCTTCGCACATCGGTCGCAAACAACTTGGTGTGTGCTACGTTCAACACAGTAGCACAAGTGGCCGATACGGTACGTAAGCTGGAGATGCTGCATGAGAGAGATGAGTTCGGGGAAGTTGAGAAACCTGACAAGAGGTAAACATTCGTATTCAAGCGGTGACCAATCCGTATTCTTCCTATATACGTCAAATTATTCATCTCTTTAAACTGTATCTTCCAGGCAGAAAACTGGGGACCGGTCTCAGCCGACTACTCAGCAGCAGTCAAATCAGCCCAACAGAAACGGTCAGACTAACGATCGTTCTGCTACGGATAGGCGTGGTGGTAATGATAATTTCCGTAACAACGTTGGACACTCCAACGGCAGCAGGTCCTAATACTTACACATTTTCTTATGATTTCATGTTAAAACTCATAATTCTAACACTTTAGCAAATCTTCTACCAGGAACCATGGAAACGGTAGGTACCAGAACCAGAGAGGTTCACAGCCTAGCCGTCCAGCTATCACTGGTATTCAATCTTACAATTATTCGCATTGTCCTTTGTACCCTATTATCATGTCTCATGTAAAATGTTTTATCAGGTCCTCAGCCAGCCAGAGCACCTGCTGGAGGATATACTCATCCTCTTTGCTCTACTTGCCATCGTAGGCACCCAGGGCCATGTCGTCGCGACACCGACGCATGCTTCAAGTGTGGTATTCCTGGCCATCGCATGAAGGACTGCCGTAAGGGCGAGATGGAGGGCACATCGGGACATGCTGATACCAAGCCGTCTCCTACCACTGGACGTGTCTACACGACATCTCGAGATCAGGCCAACAAGTCTACAGGTACCATCACTGGAATCTTGTATATGTATGGTCAGGCTGCGTGTGTTCTATTTGATACGGGTGTTATTCACTCGGTCATTTCTACTGCTTATGCCAAGAACATTAGGATGTTCCCCATGCCACTAGATAATAGACTCAGTATTTCCACGCCCTTGAGGGACTCTGTACTAATCACCCATATATACAAGAGTCTTCCCCTAGAGTTTGATGATAAGGTTCGTCCTGTTGACGCACTTTCGCTGGACATGAATGAATTTGACATGATTTTGGGCATGGATTGGCTATCCAAGCATCATGCTACCATAGACTGCCATTCATATCGAGTCATCTTCGGTGATGTTAATGCACCAGAGTACATTCACAACGGGTCCGTACCTGGAAGGTCTGTACAAATCATATCTACCCTGCAAGCACGTGCACTACTCTCACATGGCTGCGAGGGTTATCTAGCTACAGATCATGACATGGATGCTGAATCTCCATCAATTCAAGATCAGCCAATAGTGTCGGAATTCCAAGATGTATTTCCAGAAGAACTTCCGGGCATACCACCTGCACGAGAAGTGGAATTTAATATCGAGCTCATCCCAGGAGCTGAACCGATTTCCAAGGCTCCTTATCGCATGGCTCCCATAGAGTTAAAGAAGATGAAGGATCAACTGCAAGAACTCCTAGAACGAGGTTTCATTCGACCGAGCGCATCTCCATGGGGCGCACCGGTCTTATTTGTTAAGAAGAAGGACGGTAGTATACGTCTTTGCATAGACTATCGCGAGCTCAACAAGATTACTATCAGGAATAGGTATCTACTGCCGCGTATAGACGATTTGTTTGACCAACTCCAAGGGGCCAAACACTTCTCCAAGATTGATCTTAGGCTAGGCTATCATCAACTACGGGTTAAGGAGCAGGACATCACCAAGACTGCTTTCCGTACACGCTATGGCCACTACGAATTTGTAGTCATGCCATTCGGCCTGACCAATGCTCCAGTAGTGTTCATGGATTTGATGAACAGAATCTTCCATGAATTTCTGGACAAGTTCGTCATTGTCTTCATCGATGACATCCTGATTTTCTCAAGGTCCAAGGAGGAACACTGTTAGGACCATTGTAATAGTTAAATGTAATAGGTAGACTAGGATGTATGTAGTTCCTCCTGGTCCTAGTAGTAGTAGGAGCAAGTCGTGCTCCTGGTCCTGGTCAAAGTCAAACTTTATTATTTGTTTATTATTCTGTTAGGATATGCATGAGATATGTTAGGAAAGGATATGCATATCAGTTTTACATGTTTTGTTTAATACGGTATTAGGGTTTCCTTGTAGTATAAAAGGAACCTTAGGCAGAAGGGTTATACAGACCTTCACAAAACGAAGTTCTAGTGATTATCAATATTAGAAATCCTTAGAAAGGATCAAGTCTTTATAGTTATTCTGTTCTTCTTTATTATATTTTTATTCTACATTCATATTGTGTATAGAGTCTCTCTGTGGATTGACTTGTGATTACAGAAGTCATTCACCGTTCCTGACAGGCTACAAGATCTACATCTAGTAGACCCAACGAGTGGTATCAGAGCCTGGGAGGGTCTCTATACAAGAAGAATTAAGTTTTCTTATTTCTGACAATTTTGTTTTATCATGTCTGCCTCAACTTCTACTCAAACAGGAGAAGACAGCACTCCTAAAATTGTGCAACCTCAGCAGATCGTTGCTACGGTTTCCAGCACGAATGGTAAATTCCCTCTTCTGAAAAAGGATGAATATGATAGCTGGGCAATGAAGATGTAATGGTGGATCACCAATACTGATCAAGATCTTTGGAAGATTATTCTGAATGGGAACGGCAGGAAGCTAACTGGAAGAGACAAGAATGGTAATATTACTCTTCTTGACCCTAAATCTCATGAAGAAATCATAGCTATTCAGAAGGAGGTCAAAGCAAAAACGATTTTGCTCCAATCTCTTCCTGAAGATCACATGGGTGACTTCTACCATTTGGATGATGCCAGAGAGATCTGGAATGGTATAAAAGCAAGGTTTGGTGGGAATGAGGAGTCAAAGAAAATGCGAAGATCCATGCTGAGAGATGAATTCACAGAATTCAAAATCTCAGAAACTGAAGATTTACATCAAGGGTATGACAGGTTTCAGAAGATATTGAGCCAATTGAATCAACTTCGGTCAAAGCCTAATGATGGTGATATTAATGCAAGGTTTCTTAAAGCCTTACCCTACTCATGGAATCAGGTGGTGATCTCTCTCAAAGCCAAAGGTGGGCTTGACTATCTCAACTTTGATGATCTGTTTCATAAGCTCAGAACTTTTGAACCTCATGTGAGAGGATTTTCAAGTGACTCTTTTCCCACTCCTGCTAATTCTGCCTTTGTGAGTTCTATGGCATCCAGTCCCATGTCATATGCTAGTAGCCCAAGCAATATTGTGTCCTCTCAACATACTTTTCAGCATACTTCTTCTCCTGATCCTACTGCCAAGTCTGGTAGTATGGTAGAAGTTGTTCTCCATTCTTTTGTGGCTGATGTTGATGCTCAACAACAACTTGCTTTTGATGACTTCAAACAGGTCGATAAACTTGACCTGGATGAAATAGATCTTAAATGGCAGATGGCCATGCTCACTCTTAGGGTTCACAAGTTTGAGAAGAAAGCAGGTCGAAAATTCAATTACAACCCTCGGGAGCCAGCAAGATTCGACAGAAGCAAGGTTTGATGCTATAACTGCCAGCAACAAGGTCACTTTACAAGGGAGTGCCCTAGCAAGAATGACCAGGAGAAGAGCAGGTACTCAGCCTTTAAGGTCCAGGAGATAAAAGATGACAAGAAGGCATTGGTATCTGTTGACTTTATGGTCAACTGGAATGATCATCAGGCTTCTACTCTGGAATCAGCTGAGTCCTCGACTGACGTGTTTGCAATGATTGCTGGGAATCTCTCTGATGCAGAAGAAGCAGACGAGTTTGCTTTTATGGGCATCTCACCTCAGGTACAACATTGTCCTCTTGGTTGTCATGATAAATACTCTGAATTGTTGTCCCAATTTAATGAAGTAAATGATCAAAATGATAAGTACTTTTTAGAGGTTCAAGCTTATAAGGCTTCTTTAAACACATTGGAACAACAAAAGAGGTGGCTACAAGATACTCAACGTGAGTATGAGGATAAAATCTGGATACTAAGCATCGATTTAGAAAACACTACTAATATGCTTAAATATACAGAAAAAGTAAGAGATGCCAGTATCAAAGAAAAACAGGAGATGGAAGAAAAATTAGCTGCTACAATGTTGAGATTTGACAAATGGCAAAAGGCACCTAAAAATCTTTCAAAATTAATTAATATTAGCATGTCTGGTAGAACTAAAAGAGGCTTAGGATTTGAAAAATATATTGATTCATAAGATGTGTTTGATTTATCTTTTTCAAGTGTCTTTGATGCCGACAAAGAGGACGAGGGAAAACCTAGTTACAATAGGTTTAAACCAGCAGCAAAAATGCATGTTGTCCCTCCTCCTCTTACTGGAACTTTTATGCCCACTTCATGGCATAATGACTTAGATGGATCACAGATGCATGAGTCCCCAAAAAGTTCTACTAATTCTAATGACTTTGTCTCTTGTACTTTCAGTGACAAAGCCAGTGACTCTACATCTAGTGGTTCAAGTGAAGAGTCAAGACCTACAAGTTCCAAGTTGAATGATCATGCTGCTACTGGTGCTAGGAAGTGTGAAGAACAAGTTGCTGTTAAGTCAAGTGTGTCTGGTCCTAGTTTATTGAGTCCTAGGAAGAATGTTTCTCCTAGAATTGTGTGTAATAATGTTGGCAGTATGAAACGATATCATTCTAATAAAAGGTCTATTAAAACATGTTTTGTTTGTGGAAGTGCATTACATTTAATTAAAGATTGTGATTTTTATGACACACATGCTTCTATTAATCATGCATTTCCTGTTCCTGGTCCACCAGGAGCTACACCATATACTTCTAGAGGACTCAATCCTAGTGCTCAATCGTTTCCTTCTTCTAGAAGGTCCTCTCCTTTAGTTTCTGATCATTGGAGAAACATTGGATTACAAACCGCCAGTAATTATTTTCAAAATTTTAATCCAATTTATCCACATAATTTGGACCACACGTATTTTGGTTTGGGAAGTTTGGGAACTGCTGTTAAGCCCTCAGCAGGTTGTTCTTGGTCAAATAATAATACCCATCTGATGCATATGCAACCAAGGAACAACGGTGGATCTCATCAATCTTCTTGGCACTCTTCTAAAGATCCACAAGGCAGGCTCAAACCTGAAAAGGTTTGGGTCCCCTTAAGACACTAACTTTTGCATTTTTATTATCTTGTTGTTGTAGGTTTCTCCATACCAAGATCCTAGTCTACGTATTGTTGATAGTGGTTGCTCCAGGAGCATGACAGGAAATAAAAGTCTTCTCTCTAACTGTGTACCATTTCATGGAGGCAAGGTCTATTTTGGTGGGGGTGAAGGCAGGATCACTGGCAAAGGAACAATTAAGACGCCAAATCTAAATTTTGAGCAGGTCTACTATGTGGAAGCACTTCAGCATTTCAACTTGATATCTTTCTCTCAGATTTGTGACAAGAAGCAGTTTGTTCTCTTCACCGATACTGATGCACTTGTGCTCTCCAAAGACTTTCAGCTTCCGGATGACTCACAAGTTCTCCTCAGAATCCCTAGAAGACACAATCTCTATAGCATCAAGCTGAATGAAGTCAATCCTACTGTCAGCTAGCATGTCTAGTTGCTAAAGCCTCAGAAGATGAAGCCACTCAATGGCATAGAAGGATGGGGCATGTGAACTTCAAGACCATTCACAAACTTGCGAATCTGAATTTGGTCTCTGGTTTACCTCCCAAGTCGTTTAGAAATGATATAAATTGTATTACTTGCAGCAAAGGCAAACAGCACAAAGCATCCTTCAAGGCCATTACTGCTCTTAGTCTTATTACTGAACCATTGCAGCTACTACACATGGATTTATTTGGTCCTACTTCCATTAGGAGCATTGACCACAAACAATTCTGTCTGGTGGTAAGTGATGAGACTGCTTTTATACATAGTCTCATCGTCCAAATAGGGCTTAAAATGCATAAAATATCATTAAAATACCCAAATATATGCTTGTGTTTGTTGATTGTGTATTTTAGGTACGGATATTGAGAAAATGACAAAAGATCACAAGAATCAGTAAAAAACGAACACGGGAAACGAAGCCGCACGATGAACCAAGCCCTAATGAAGAATTTTCCAAAGAAAACCCTTGAAGATTTGAAGAATTATGAAGATTGGTCCTCCAATATGGAAGAATTGACACTTTATACCCTTGTATCTTCATAATTACAAGTTTGGTCCCTAAAGTTTGTCAAAATTACAAAAAGGACCCTTAACTTTGAAGAATTGGCAAATTTAGTCCCTCAACAAAACTAAATTGTCAATATTGGTCCTCCAAGAAGTCAACAAACAAGTCAAACCTTGAGGAATGAAGAACATGCCAAAATCAGTCCTTCAAATATCATCAAATTGCATGTTTAGTCCTTGATACAAGTTATAAAACATTTTGTGCCAAAAATGTCAACTGCCCAAACTTGATATAAAAGGAAATGGAGTTTATTAGCTGTTTTTACAAAGTAAACAAATGAAGAACTTTGGGGGGCCATTTCAGTCAAACACTCAAACCTACCACAGCCTATCATCCTGCCATGTCACCCACTCCACCCACTCACAGCCTTCCACCTCACCATCTCCTCACACGTCACCCTCCACTCACGGTTTAACTTAATTAAATAAACCCTTCCCTCCAAACACTTATTTAAAATCCCATTAACCCCAAAATGGATTAAACCTGTTCTAATCACCCACATAAACCCTAATATCCCCAGAACCAATCAACCTAAAAACAAAGGGTTTTTGACCTAGTTTTTCCAGATGGTTAATTAAGGTTTTTGTCACCAAAACCCACATCCCAAATCCACACCAGACACACCCATGTGACGCCCCAAGATTCCCCACAAACGTCCCTTTCTTCACAAAACCCCAAAGGGACAGGATAAACGTCCAGGATTGCATTACTTGGTCCCCAACACCATTTGGACGTCTTTGATCAACAAACAACAGTTGTATCCATCAAGATCATCACATGAGCACAATTTGACCAAGTTCAAATTTGAAGACCCAAGGGCTTTTCTGGAAATCCACTTAACTAGGGTTTTCACATTCTAGATAGTTCTATAGTCCATTATATAAGGACGTATAGGCTTTCATTTGTTTTTGTTCCTTGTTTTTTCTCTTTTGATCACAACTTTGTAAATCCAGTTTTTTTTTATGAATGAAAAATGGTTTAAGGTTTGTTGATGAGAAGAAAAGAACCAATTTACTTATATTGTTTGAAGTCTTGTTGATTGTCATTGTTGTTTTACTTGTTTCAAAAAGGTTTTCAGTTTCCTGAATTTCCAAAAATTTTCAGTTAAGAAAAGTCAGTTTTTATATTTCTGCTTTATTTTTAAAAGCCATAAGCTATAGGTTAACTTGTCAATAAGTTAATCCTATAAGCCTATAGGCCCTTATACCAGTTAGCTTTGTTCTTGGTTATCTGTTTTTGGCAGGTTCAAATCAAAGGCAAATATTATCGTCACCTTCATTTAAAACAACAAAAAAAAGTCTGCACAGACCCGAGTCTGTATGGAGATGGCAAAGCAGCCATTGTGGGGCCTAGATGTGGGTCCCACAAGGTAGTCACCTTGTTCTTGTTTCAGTTTTCAAATATTCCAGTCTTGAGTGATTTTGTATGAAAGTTGTTCATGTCTTGCTAATCTGGTTTGATATTGTTTATTTGAGGTTATTATGCATGTGTAGATTGATTAGGATCAATTGGGTTTGGATTTGACTTGATTCTGTTTGAAAAAAGTGAAGTTCAGATTTTAAAGGGGTGTTTGGATTAAGGTTCTAGTAGGATTTAATGATATATATCTTGGTTTAAAATCTGTTTTATTTACTCATTAGGTAGTTGTTAGGTTGTATGCTAGCTTAGTATTCAGTTTGGTGAAGTTTTGAACAAGTTTGCATGTCAAAATCTTGAAAAATAGCATAAAACCAGTAAGTGCTTGGTTTGACTGATTTTGGTGAAATTTGTTCACCAAATCTTGAAATCTGCTAGGGTAGGGTATTAAGCAGGGGTGGTAATCATTTGTATGCCATGTGTTTAGCTTGATTGCAAGATTTGAGGCCTTGAAATTCAAATTTGTGCAAGTAAATTTGGTTTACTATTCATCAGAAACTTTTGGTGCCTTTTGTGTGAAATTTTGCTAAGTGACCTGCTTGTTTTTGTGTTTAATTTGACTCCCTATACTCAACTGAGTATAGGGGTGCCTTATTGCCCAATATAAGCCCACAAATAAGCTCTCCTGAGCTTATTGGTCTCCTGACCAAATTTTTACACTACCAGTGGGAACCAATTTCCCACTGCTAGTTTACAAGTTAGTACTGCTAAGCAATCAGACAAATCCAGTCAAGATGTCACTATCAGATTTTTGAAATTTTGTCTTTAGTGCCCAAATTTGTGAATTAGACTTTCAAACCAATTCCATTATTTTTCTAATTTAATTTAGGATTTTTCTGTTTAATTATTTTTCATTTTACTGTTCATTTGCTATTTTTTAGGTTTCATAGCATTTTTAATTAACTTTTTAATTACTGTTTTTGGCATTTAGTGGAAAAAATTAATATTTTTCAGTTTTAAAAATTTTCCTAGACTTAGAATAATATTTTAAGATTTTTGGTTTTAAAAGTTTTTACTGTTCACTTTTTAATTATTTTTTATAATTAATTTAGTTTAATTAGGTTTTTTATTAAACTGTTTTTGTCTTTTAGTGGTAAATTTAATATTTTTTCAACTTTTTCATTTTTCTTCTGTTCATTAGAGTAAAATAGGATTTTTAAAATTGGTAAATTATTTTTAGCATTATTTTATTATTTTTTTATAATTATTAGTTTTAAAATGGTTTTTAGTGATTTAAAAATAGAAAAATAGTTTTTAAAAATTAGGAAAAATACTTTTTAGTCTTTAGATAATATAAGTAAGTTATTTGTTCAATAAAATAATATTTTGGACATTTTGATTAATTATATTTAATTTTAGGGCTTTAATTAGCATTTAAAATTGAATATTTAATTAATAAAAGGTTTTAAAATATTTTTATTGGATTTTTATTCTTATTTATATTATTTTAGACTACTTTTAGCTTTTAATAAATTATTAGGTTTAAAATATTTTAATTTTGGTAGTTTTTACGGTTTTACGTGATCGACCTTTTTCGTCTTAGTTTAATCCGTCGTCGTAATCGTCTTCCTTTTCTAATCTCATTTCTTTCTTTCTTTTTCAATCATATAATCACAAATCAAAATCATCTCTTAACACAACGCACTAGCCTCCTCGAGAACGAACTCACTTTTAGGGTCATTCACACACGGTTTTCCTAAATCGTCGTGCTTACTTGCCCTATTTTGTCATCCTTTTCCTAAAGGGTAGCAAAAACTTCAACATCAGTAACTGATGGATATAGCAGGTTTTCGTGGGTGTTCTTCATGGCTACCAAGAGTGAGACCTACTCAATTCTTAGAGATTTTCTTACCCTTATTGAGAACCAGTTGACCAAGAAGGTTAAAGGTATTCGTTGCGACAATGGAACCGAGTTTAAAAATAAAGACCTCATAGCACTTTGTAATGCTAAGGGCATCAAAAGGGATTATAGTGCAGCAAGGACTCCTCAACAGAATGGCGTGGCAGAAAGAAAGAACAGGACACTAATAGAAGCAGCAAGAACTATGCTTGCCGATTCCAAGCTTCCAACCATGTTCTGGACAGAAGCTGTTAATACTGCAAGTTACGTTTTGAATAGGGTTTCTATTACCAATCCTCACAAGAAGACTCCTTATGAGCTTCTAACGGGCAAAATTCCAAATATTGCTCATTTGAAGCCTTTTGGGTGTCCAGTCACCATTCTGAATACTAGTGACTATTTGGGGAAGTTTGATGGCAAGGCAGATGAAGGATACATTGTGGGATATTCAGCTCATTCTCGGGCTTATCGTGTCTACAATCTCCAAGCCAAGCGGATCATTGAAACTATAAATCTCAGGTATTTTGAAGAGAAGTCAAACATCCAAGGCAAGGGTCCTGAATGGTATTTTGATCTTGATTATCTTAGTGATTCGTTAGGATATTTTCGCTTCAAAACTAACCATGATGCAGGCCCACAAGTGTTTGCAACTTCTAGTACTGGTGTTCCTTCTAGTCTTTCTGATTCAGATGACGAGGATGACATTTTTGTGGTTCCATCCTACTCCACCACTGTCTCTCCTACTCCTCCTAGTGATGCAACTCCATTAGATGTACCGGATTCCCAAGTAGCTCTTGACACTCTACTCAAACAACAACAAGAAGCTACTACAGCAGCTGCTCAAGGTGGTTTTGAGTTTCCCTTGGATAAGCCTACTGACAAAGCTGCTCCTGGTACCCCAGCTTCTGCTCCTAGTGCTAGCTTATCACCTACTGGTACTCCAGCTAGTGAGTCTGCTTCCAATACTCGTTTCTCCAGTCCTTCTGATTTGGGGAATCATCAAAAGAAGTCTTCTACCAAGCTGGATGACATTCATAAACAACCAGTAGATGGGATTTTCAACACTGCTTCATATGATGCTGACTTTGTTGGTGATCTCAATAACTTGGCACCAGAAGTGGAGGTCTCTTCCAATCCAGTTTTGCAATCACACAAAGATCATCCTACCACTCAAATCATTGGAGATCTTGGTTCTACTGTCAAGACACGCAGAATGAAGCAGAAGGCCTCGTCTGATCATCATGCTCTTGTGAGCTATATTGAAGATCAAAAGCGTAATAATCATACGGACTTTCAACACTGTTTGTTTGCTTGTTTTCTTTCACAGGTGGAACCTAGGTCAGTTTCTCATGCTCTTGAGGATCAAAGTTGGGTGGAGGCTATGTAGGAGGAAATGCAGCAATTCTTGTTTCAGAATGTTTGGGTTCTGGTTGACTTACCAGATGGAAAGACAGCAATCAATACCAAATGGATTCTCAAGAACAAGAAGGATGCACGGGGCATTGTCGTAAGGAATAAAGCAAGGCTTGTCGCACAAGGACACACTCAAATTGAGGGCATTGACTACACTGAGGTTTTTGCTCCGGTTGCAAGGATTGAGGCCATTCGTCTGTTTTTGGCTTTTGCTTCTTATGTGGGCTTTACGGTGTTTCAGATGGATGTCAAGAGTGCATTTCTCTATGGCAAAATTGACGAGGAGGTGTATGTCACTCAACCTAAGGGCTTTGTAGATCCACTTCATCCCAAGAAAGTTTACAAGGTGGTCAAGGCTCTTTATGGATTACATCAGGCTCCTAGAGCTTGGTATGAGCGTCTTTCAACTTTCTTGTTAAAGAATGGCTATAGAAGGGGTACTATTGACAAAACACTACTTCTTCGGAGGAATACCAAGGACATTATCCTTGTTCAGGTTTATGTGGACGACATTATCTTTGGTTCTACTAGGAAGGAATGGTGTGATGAGTTTGAACACTTGATGAAAGGCAAATTTCTGATGAGTGCGATGGGAGAGCTTTCTTTCTTCCTTGGTCTTCAAGTCCAGCAACAATCGGATGGGATTTTCATCAGTCAAGATAAATATGTTCATGAGATCCTTTAGAAGTTTGACATGGGTCCTCTTAGACCAGCAGCAACTCCTTATGAAGTTGCTAAAGTCAAACTTAAGAATGAGCCAGACCCCCCAGTCAATGTTCACATGTACAGGTCTATGATTGGCTCCCTCATGTATTTGACTGCATCACGTCCGGATATCATGTTTGCAGTAAGTGCTTGTTCTAGACACCAGGTGACTCCAACGGTTTCGAACTTAAATGCAGTGAAGAAGATTTTCAAGTATATCAAGGCTCAACCTAAACTGGGCTTATGGTATCCTAGAGAATCACCTTTTGTTCTAGAAGCATATAGTGATAGTGACTATGCAGGTGCTAATAATGACAGAAAGTCTACTACTGGTGGTTGTCAATTCTTGGGTCGTCGACTTATTTCATGGCAATGCAAGAAACAGACAATAGTAGCTACTTCTTCAACAGAAGCTGAATACGTTGCTGCTGCTAGTTGTTATGGACAGGTTTTGTGGATCCAAAATCAGATGTTGGATTATGGTTTCAATTTTATGAACACCAAAATTTTTATTGACAATCAAAGCACTATTTGCATTGTGAAGAATCCTGTTTTTCATCAGCAAACAAAGCATATTGAAATTCGGCATCATTTTATACGGGATGCCAATGAGAAGAAGTTGATACAGGTTCTTAAAGTTCATACGGATGATAATGTTGCTGATTTGTTGACAAAGGCCTTTGATGGTCCTCGGTTTAACCACTTGGTGGTTCACATTGGGATGGTCAATCCTTGAGGTCTAGGATTGAGGGGAGGCTAAGCCTAAGGGGAGGCTTTGTGTACATATTCTTAGGACAGACTAACGTATTGATAGATTTTAACAATATATTAGATTGGTTCTGGTGGTGTGTGTGTTACTTCTGGTGGAGGATTTTGCTCACTTCTGGTGGTTATGGTATTACATGACTGGCTTCTGGTCCTCATTGGTCAGCTTCTAGTCATAATTGGTTGGCTTCTGGTGGTTCGAAATCCTTCATTGTCAAGTGGTGATTGGTTTCTGGTACTGGTCTGGGACACTGTTCATTCCTTTTGTCCTTTGTTGACCACATTTTGCTTCTGGTCTGACCATTGTGTGCTTTGACTTTTGGTCAACGCTCCCAATTCTGGTATTTACATTTTTAATTAACTATGGTAAATTGGGAGTTGGGAATTATGTTAAAAGGGGCAAGTGGTTACTATGCAATTATGTCTAATTTGAAAGGGCAACCCCCCATTAATAGGGGTCAATGAACAGTTACTCTTTTCCTTATTAATGGTCAACTTAACCCCCTTGACTCAATCATTCCATTCATCACACACACAGAACCGATCCTACTCTCTCAACCCTAACCAAAATCTTCCTTCATCCAATTAATCAAGATCCATGGCTGCCCTAGTTTACCAACCTGCTCACAACAAAGTTGCCTATCTGGGTGATGGTCCACATCGTGAACATTTTGCTGACATTCTGGAATTCATTGAAGCTTCCAACCTAAGGTATGCGTTTACTGTATGTCCCACTATTTATGATAGTGTTATTCGTCAATTTTGGGCATCTGCTCGTCTTGTGGTGGTGGTTGGTCGTCCACGTGAACTCCATGCTACCATAGATGGACGTTCATACGTGGTGTCTGAGGCTTCTATTTGATCTTCCCTTCATCTTCAAGATGAGGGTGGTGTTGAGTCCATCCCCAATTCGGAGGTATTGGAGTGGATGGCTGCTATAGGGTACAATCATGGGGGGAAGTTTAACTTCCAGAAAAATAGGTTTTCCCCCCAATGGAAGCTTCTGGTGCATTTTCTGATTCATTGTTTGAGTCCCAAGTCTGGGAGTTGGGATGCTTTCCCTACTCCTTTGGCTACTGGTCTTATTTGCTTAGCCCAGGGTAGAGTTTTTAATTCCTCTCATTATCTGTTTGAGGGGATGGTTAGTAATCTATCTAATGCTGGTTCAAGGAAGAAGTTTCTAATGTATCCTAGGTTTTTACAACAAATACTGGTTTGCATTCCTCGTGATAGGACTGAACATGTGCCGTCTAAGCTTACTGCAAAAGTGTATTATAATATGGTCCATGGGTTTACCGGGGAGTGGAGGCCCCTTACTGAGGCCATGTTAGGGCTAGCTCAGGGTCTTATGGATGAGGAGGAGGAGGCTCCTGAGTTTGTTGTGATTGATGATGACCTTATGGAGGAGGAGGCTCCTACTGGTGGTGCAACTCATGTGGTTGAGGAGAAGCTGGTTGAGGAGGTGGTGGTTGAAAAACCATCCCCTTCCAAGGCTGGTCCTTCTTCAGTACCACAAAAGTCTCCATTTGTGGAGACTCCACCTCCTAGTCCTGCTCCACCCTCTTTTGATAAGCCTTTTGGTGCTAGTACTCCACATGTTGACCCATCTGTTGCTTCGGGCTCCAATGACGCCTTCCCTGACCCAAGTCCTCTTGGTGGGCAGGCGGAGGAGCCTACTACACTTATGTCGTTACTTGATCTTATGTGCAGGTATCATGAGCGGATTATTTCATTGGAAGCTGATTTGAATCAACACCGGAAACTTACTAGGGAGTTTGTTCTTCCTCTGGCTGATCGCATCAAAGCTTTGGAGACTCAGCAAAGACGACGAAAGAAGCATGTGATCCACTCTGATTCTGATGAGGAGGGTACGGAACGTGTTGAGGATGGTTTGACATTGTTGGCAAAGGCTGCCTTTGCTGATAAATTGTATGATGATTTGCCTGTTCCTCCGACATCCTCCAGTGTTCCTTCTCCGGCTGGCGTTTCTACTTCTATGGATGGTGCTTCTGGTCCTGCTGCTGGTTCCAATGCTGGTCCATCCCATGATTCGAAGGGGAAGGCCCCAATGACTGATGCTCCCTCACTAACTCGCAAGCGTACACGTAGACAGCTTGAGGAGGAAAGGCTAGGTGAGGAGGCTGCTCAATGGATCCAAGCTGAGATTGATGAGGCTGAGAGGGCTGCGGTTGAGGTGCTTCAACAGCAGAGGCGTGAACAAGTTCAGCATGATGCAATGCATTGGAGTGATAGTGATTGGATGCAGGTATTGACTATTCTTACCAGGGATTATGCCCAGTTCACTGATCTTTTGGGTGACGATGTGGATGAGCATAACTGTATTCCAAGAGCCATGGTGTTGATGCGCAAGCAACAGTTGGTCCTTGCTGCACAACTTCATGAGAAGAGAAAGAACAGACCTTTATCAAGAACTAAGGAGCGCAAGCAGATGCAGCGATATGTGAAGTATCAGTCCGCTGCTCATTTTAATGCTCCTTGGAAGTGGGACAGGGTTCGGGCTTTATCTTTTGATGAGCTCAAGGCACTTTATGAACGTATGGTTAAGCGTCAGAGTCAACCAATTCCGGAACGATTTATCAATCATCCTCGTGTGGTGACCTCTTCTTCGCCTGCTGTTACTACTGGTCCTTCATCTGATCCAACTCCTGGTTCTGCTGCTAGTCCATCGGTTTTTGTTGCTACTTCAGTTGGTACCACTACTTCTCCTTTGGTTGCTCCTTTGGGTTCTTCTTCTGGTCCTGCTACCACCACCACACATGCTACCACCACAACTACCACTGCTACACCTGATCTGCCATCTCCATCACCACCGGTTCCTGGAACTCAACCTATTCCTACTTCTAGTGCAGCTCCTATTGATCCCTTGGGTGGGCAAACTCATGAGTCTACTTCTCCTGCTCCCACTGTTGCTGCTGAGGTACAGGTAAAGGTTGAACCCACACCAAGTGATTCCACACCTCGACGTTCGCTTCGCCAGAAATTAGCTCGCCGTATTCGACGTGGCAAGACGGTCCCTTATGAGAAGCGTGATCCTGAAAATTTGATTGATGCCGCTTCTGACAGTGATTCTGATTTGCCTTTGGGAAATGGAAATATTACTGGTTGGACGGTTGAGCGTTCCACAACTCTTCCTGGTATGGTATCCCATAGAATTACTCTTAGTGATGGGTCTGTGTGGTTAGCTTCGGGTTTGCAGGGTGTTTTGTCTTGGGCTGATCGTATGGATCTTATGGCTTTATATGGATTTGTGGATTCTGGCATGCCTTTTGATCCCATGGCTGTGTCTTCCTGGCCTGGTCTGCGCATTTGGGCTGATCTTAAGCTGATGCTTGATGCACCTCCTCATGCTCCTGTTTCTGGTATATGGAAGGATCAGATGCAATGGGTGATTCAGCGATGGAAGTTATATGCGGGATGTGGTGTGCATATGTTGGAGTTGGAATCTGGTCATATGGTTTTCATGCTCACAGATGTGGATTATCCTTTGATGATTTCTTCAATGGAGGCTATGTTGGCTAGTCACTTGCAAATTTCCAATGCTCCATCAGGGAATGAGTCTTCTATGGCAACTGCGTTGGTGGAAGGAATTCAGGCTCGTTTGATAGCAGATAAGAAGGCTACTTCTGGTCTATGATTTGGTTGGTTTGTAAGTGTATCTGTTTTGTATTTTTTGTTCATTTGTGCTTATTATCATTCTTTTCACCAATATGTAAAGTGATTGGTGAATTTCATTCTTTATAGTTAAAAAATAAAAAAAATAAAAAAAACAACTAATAATAAAAAAATAAAAAAAAATAAAAAAAATACTTTTTATATAATATCTGCTTATACTTTTAACACATCTTGGATTTTATACTTGTGAAAATGATATCATTTGCTGCTTCACATTATGGGTTCTGGTTACTGCATTGTGCTTGTGCTGGTTACTGGTTTCACTTGGTGTTGGACTTGGTCCTCACAACAAATGGTCCTCAACTCACCATGTCTAATCGACAAGAAAGAGTTGATTCACCTTGAGGGTACGGCTCCTGGTGCGATTCTCAAATCCGTTGATGGTTGCCAGGTTACCTAAAACTGGATGGTTTTCACTTGCCATGGTCCTAGACAGAAAAGTTGCTAATCCAAGGGGGTACGGCTCTTGGTAAAGATTTTATCAAATCCGTTGATAGCTGTAATAGCTTGCTTAAAGCTATAGGGTTTTCAACTCACCGATGCTTCATTGCTGAGAGTTGGCGAGTCCAGAGGGGTACGGCTTCTGGTAAAGACATATCAAATCCGTTGACGGCTGTGATGGTTCGCCTAAAATCATCAGGGTACTCCCACTCACCATTGATTCACGTTCTAAGAGTTGGGTTGGGTTCTAGTCTCCCAGGGTGATGCTTATTCCACCAGAAAGACTGGCTAGCCCAAGAGCGAGCAGCTACTTGGTAAAGGCTCATCAAATCTGCTCATGTTGCTGAAAAGATTCAACACGATGCTGATTTGTTCCAAGCTTTGAAGAAGCTTCTAGTGTTTTATGTTGCGGCGGTTTTTCTGATTCTTATCTTGCTGATGCTGCTATTAGTTTTGCTGATTCAATCCTCGGGCTTTATTTGCACGTTTACCAGGAAACTTGAACTCAACAGGTCAAATTCAAGTTTAGGGGAGGATTGTTAGGACCATTGTAATAGTTAAATGTAATAGGTAGACTAGGAGGTATGTAGTTCCTCCTGGTCCTAGTAGTAGTAGGAGCAAGTCATGCTCCTGGTCCTGGTCAAAGTCAAACTTTATTATTTGTTTATTATTCTGTTAGGATATGCATGAGATATGTTAGGAAAGGATATGCATATCAGTTTTACACGTTTTGTTTAATACGGTATTAGGGTTTCCTTGTAGTATAAAAGGAACCTTAGGCATAAGGGTTATACAGACCTTCACAAAACGTAGTTCTAGTGATTATCAATATTAGAAATCCTTAGAAAGGATCAAGTCTTTATAGTTATTCTGTTCTTCTTTATTATATTTGTATTCTACATTCATATTGTGTATAGAGTCTCTCTGTGGATTGACTTGTGATTACAGAAGTCATTCACCGTTCCTGACAGGCTGCAAGATCTACATCTAGTAGACCCAACAAACACGAAGACCATCTTCGTACAGTACTACAGATTCTTTGCCAGAAGCAGTTGTATGCTAAATTCTCCAAGTGTGAGTTCTGGTTAGACAATGTGGCATTCTTAGGCCACATTGTGTCAGCAGAAGGAATCACTATGGATCCAGCGAAGGTTAAGGCTATTACTAAGTGGCCGAGGCCGACATCAGCGACTGAAGTCCGTAGTTTCTTAGGCTTAGCTGGCTATTACCGTAGGTTCATGGAGAACTTTTTCTGCTTAGCACTACCATTGACCAAACTGATGCGGAAAGGGGAGAAATTCGTCTGGACTGAAGAACGAGAGAAGAGCATTGAAGACCTGAAGCAGAAGCTAGTATCTGCACCTATTCTTACTCTCCCATCTGGTACGGGTGGATTTCAAATCTACAGTGATGCATCGGGGAAGGGACTTGGCTGTGTTCTCACTCAACATGGGAAAGTGATCGCGTACGCTTCACGGCAGCTTAAGCCTTATGAAGAAAATTACCCTACGCATGACTTGGAACTTGCTGCAGTCGTGTTTGCATTAAATATATGGAGGCACTACTTATATGGAGAATCATGTGACATTTTCACGGACCACAAGAGCTTGAAGTATATCTTCGCTCAGCGTGAATTGAACATGAGGCAGAGGAGATGGTTAAAGCTGTTGAAGGATTATGACATTAATCTGCAGTATCATCCCGGAAAGGCGAATGTAGTAGCAGATGCACTTATCAGGAAGTACAGAATGATCAACGGCATTAAGATTGAGGAGGAAATCAAAAGAGACTTGGAGCGACTAGACATATAGATCATGGTACGTGGATAGCACGGTTACTGGGCTAATCTTAGAGTAGAACCCGAGTTACTCTCTAAGATCAAGGAAGCTCAGAAATGATAATGGAGAAATCTGGGTGATAGTTCAGAATTTGGAGAAGTAGACGGAATTCAGAGTAGATGCAAATGGTATCATATGGCAGGGCACGAGACTTTGTGTTCCTGATGATCAAGAACTCCGGGAAGCATTGTTAGCTAAAGCTCATAGCTCCCCATTCTCTATACATCCTGGTTCGACTAAGATGTAACATGACATCAAGCAGTACTTTTGGTGGAGTGGTATGAAACAGGATGTTGCCACTTACGTCTCCAAATGTCTTACCTGCCAGCAGGTTAAGATCGAGCATCAGCGATCTAGGGGTCTCCTTCAACCGTTAGATATTCCAGAGTAAAAGTGGGACAAAATCACCATGGATTTTGTTACTGGTCTTCCTCCAACCAAGAGGAAGCACGATGCAATTTGGGTTATCGTAGATCGACTTACCAAATCAGCTCATTTCTTACCGATCCACAAGGAAGATTCGGTCAGTAAACTCGCCGATACGTATAGAAGAGAGATCATGAGACTCCATGGTGCTCCATCCAGCATCGTCTCAGACAGAGATCCTCGTTACACTTCGCGATTTTGGAAGAGTCTACAGAAAGATTGGGGTACACAACTTAAGCTTAGCACGGCTTTTCATCCTCAAACAGACGGGCAGTCGGAGCGAACGATTCAGACATTGGAAGATATGTTGAGGTCATGTGCGCTGGAATGGACGGGTGATTGGGACGATTATATCTGTTTGGTGGAGTTTGCATACAACAACAGCGCACGCAATTATCAAGTGTGATCCTTTCGAGATGTTGTATGGCAGAAAGTGTCGCGCCCCAATCTGCTGGGATCAGGTTAGAGAGCGAACACTTGAAGGACCAGATATCATAGAGATGACTAATGAGAGGGTCGCAGTAGCTAAGCAGAAACTTCAAGAAGCACGGTCACGTCAGAAGAGTTACGCCGATAAGCATCGTAGGGACATACATTTTAACGTAGGAGATCACGTCTTCCTTAAGGTTTCGCCGGCACGTGGTGTTAGACGCTTCGGGGTTAAAGGGAAGCTCAGTCCTCGTTTCATCGGACTGTTTGATATCATTGAACGAGTCGGTGAAGTATCTTACCGTGTAGCGTTACCTCCGCAGCTTTCGCATGTACACAATGTGTTTCATGTGTCCTTACTCAGAGGGTACCAGTATCATCCCCTTCACATGGTTCAATATCCACTGGAACAGATACGTGAAGATCTCACTTTCATAGAAGAACCCGAACGAGTTCTTGACAGACAAGAACGAGTCATGAGAAGGAAGACGATTCCATTAGTCAAAATCCTTTGGAGGGATCAAACCGAGCGGGAAGCCACTTGGGAAACAGAGGAGTCTATTCGGGCTTCTTACCCTCATTACATATTTTGAATTCTATGTTCTTCTTTTCCAGTTTACTTTATCTATAATTCGGGGACGAATTATTCTTTTTAGGGGGGAAGAGTTGTAAAACCCGCATGCTTTTACCATGAATAGTGCCCTTAAGATCGTACGTACATAATTAGAACTTTCTTTTTTTAGCATGTTATGTTTCACGTATAAGAATTTTAATTATTACGTACGTGTTAGAACACGATAAGTATTTATTACGTATGAACACACGATAATTATTCAAATAATAATTATAATCACGAACATGCGATCATGAAATCATGAACGTAATTTAATCACGAGATAATATTATTACGTATATATATATTTATTACGAACACGAATAAATATATTAAGTCACGATTAATAATTAATTAGAACACGTAAATTGATAGGTGTGAAAACACCCATCCTTTTACCACTTAATTACATTAATAACCAAGACAAAACGTGTATTTTATGTCGTAAATGTTGGAATTATGCGTGGTTTGTGTTTTTGTTGTGATTTAGGATCAAAATGTGAAAAGGGAAGAAAACACGGGCTTTCACGGGCTTTTATCGAAGAAAAAGACAAAAGACGAAGTCAAGAGATCAAGTGGAAAAAGAACGGAAGTCCAAGACCTATTTTGAAGATTTATCGAAGAACAAGTCTAAAGACGGAAGTTTAATAGAGCCGAAGAACTCAAGTCTTATTAATGAATAATTTTCAAGACGAGTTTAATTAATCCCGAGACAACGTCGAAAAAGTCGAAGAATTAAGAGGACGATAAGACGGAAAGAAAGAAAGAAAGAAAGAAGGAAGCAGCACATGCTTCCCTTCTCCCTATATATAGACACCATCTCATTTGATTTGAAGTTGTTAGCTAATTTTGACAAGATTAGTCTTTCCACCATTTTAATTACTTGCACATTTATTTCATTGTCAATTTTAATTAGCTTGTCTTGCACCTCAATTCCTTTAATTCCAAGTAAGTTTACTTTTATTGTTATTGAATCTTTACTTTTATTGTTAATCTCCTATCTACCTTTCTTGTTTTGATCTAATCTTCATCTTTATGTTTATGTTAATGTTCTTTAGTTTTTATTGATTTGATTAAGTGGGTTGATTATTTTGGTTATGATTGTTAGTTTAGTGATTTGGATTGATTGGTTATTGTTAGTTAATCATTTGTGGTTTGTTTGGTTTAATCTTTTGGTTGATTTTGATTAGTTTTGATTAGATTCGTACCTATTTGTTCTTCCTTGTTCTTCGCGAAATCATTTTCCCAGGTTATTCTGAATCAACAGTTTATTCCGGATAAAGCAATTATTCCGAAAAATGATATATTCCGGATGAAGTACTATTCCGAATAAGCAAACATTCCAAACCAAGCATGATATTCCGAATAAAGGTATTATTCCGGATGAGCTAGTATTCCGGATGAAGGAGTAATTATTCCGAGTGAACACGTATTCCGAATAAGCAGCTTTTTCCGAATGAAGGATATTATTCCGAATGAATGAGTTTATTCCGAATCAAGGGTTTTGTTTAGTGTATTCCGAATGAGCCTAATTTCCGCATGAGATCTATTATTCCGGATCAAGGGTGTTATTCCGGATAAACTTGTTATTCCGAATGAGAGTGTTATTCCGGATGAAGGTTATCATGTGTTTATTTATTCCGGATGAATGAATATTCCGAATGAGTGTTTTGTGTTGATTATTCCGAATAAGCAACTATTCCGGATGAGTACTTTTAGGTTAATTTCAGTTTAGGATTTTAAGTTTTTAAACTTTACTTTTCCCGCCTTTTTCCTTAGTCGCACTTTTAGTTAACTTGCCTTAGATTTATTTTAAGCTTGCCTTTAATTTAAGGTTAAGTTTGCCTTTAGGATAGTTTTAAGTTCTCGTCATTAATTTCTTGTCACGTTTTTATTTACCGTCATTTATTTTCAATTAGATTTAGATTTAATTACCGCCATTTACTTTAAAGTTTGTGCTCTTTTAATTTTTACTACAACGACAAACATTTGTTTTCACCAAAAGACAGCTGAGTCGCACGGTTAACTATTATCAATTCGATTAGACCGATTTCAGCGAACTTAATTTTCATACTTGGTAAAAGCCTTGTATTAAATGGCGCCGCTGCCAGCTCTTTTCGTGAAGATTAACGGTTTTTGTGAGAGACGCGTTGGCTTTTGGGATCCGTTCACTCGTGAACGTTATTTTTCGTGTCAAAAATTTTCAAAAATTCCAAAAACATTTGAACAATCTTAAAAAGCATTTCTTTTTCAAAGTTTTGCGACCAAAAATATTCCTCTTTATCCTCTATTGTGTTCAATTCTTTTCTCTACCCCTCTTATTTATAATTCTTCATGGATTCGTCTTGCGTCCGGTGTGGGAGACCATGGCTTGGTTTTCCAATATGTCCATGGTGTACTTGTGCGAGGTGTGGTTCTGATATCGACAATACACAATTTGGATTTTGTCCATTTTGCAATTCAAGAAATTCGTACTTCTCCACTTACACTAATTTCTCCCCCCCCCCCCCCCCCCCCGGTCTATGACAATCCCTATCCTCAACAAGCACCGGATTTTTCTCCATACCCATGTTGCCAAAACTGTGGGGGACCTCACGATACTTCTTATTGTCAGCCAATGAATTATTATGAGCCAAATCCGTGTCCTCATTTTTCTTCACCGATGGATTATTATGAACCAAATCGTGTTCTAATTCTTCTCAACCGATGACTTACTATGAGCCACATCCGTGCTATAATTCCGGTATGTATAACTGTGAAACCCCACATCCCACCCTCAATCATCAATCCTCTCAGGGAATTCGTATTGCCCAACAACTCACTAATTTGAATGACGAAAGACAAGCCCTTCTTTTGAAACTTCATGACGGATTAATTCAACTGACCGAGGCATTGAAGGAGCGACAACGACAGCAACAAGAGCAAGTATCTAACCTTAGTGCTTATACTCCTCCTCTTGTGCCTCCATATTATTATGATGATGATGACGATGAGAGTACTATTTCTTGGAACGATGAGAATTCTATTCCTTCTCCCGACCTGCCGGCTCTGGAGCCTAAGGATTCACCCATCTTAGGGGATGAGGATCTTAGCACAATTCCGGCAAAGGAATCCGACGAACTCATAAAGTCTAGTGCTGATCACCTTGTCCCAATTCCAAGTGAATCTGAGTTGACATCCGACAGTGACAATGAGTATGATGCGCTTTCTTCTGATGATGTTCCTTCCATTAACACTTTGGGAGAGGATTCTTTGGCTTTCTCTAATCCTCTTTTTGATCAAGATGATGATTTTACTTCAAGTGATGACGAGTGACTATCCGATGAAGACGTTCCGAAGGAAACTTTCAAGATTTATTCGAACCCTTTATTTGATTTTGATGATGCTTACATATCTAGTGAGGTGAATCCTCTCTTTGACGAAGGGATTGAGGACATTGATAGCTCTGATTCTCTTGCTATTGATGAGCATACTTTGTTAGCCATGCCCCCTTCTATCGCAGAGGTGGAGAGATTCGACTCTACTGGAAAGGTGACGCGGGTGGAAGGTAATTGTTCTCTTACTTATCATATTATATTGCCACCTCATCCTACTGCGTGCACGCCCAAGCGGGTGATGTATCAATTTTACTCTCCAGGAAATGAGGATGAGTGCTTTGACCTGGGAGGTGACACTGACCATTCTATGCTTGACACCTTTACGGCTTTGCCGCCTAGTGACCATCATCTGTCTGGGGGGGATTTAACTTTACTTCCTTTACCCACCCCACCTCCCGTGGATCAAGACTTCACATACTTTTCGTATGTTTAAAGGACCTTTCTACCATTCAAGACTTATCCTCCTGCCTCTCCTTTATTATTTTCCTCCGGGAACGAGGACAAGGTCTTTGATCCCGGTATTACATTTGAGGCTTCCCCATGGACCATTTAACTCGGGGACGAGTCAGGCTCGTGACTCGGTTAACAAAAACAAGCGCTTCTCGGGAGGCAACCCACGGTATCTATCCCTTTTCTCTGTTTTCATAATAACTGTACGGGGAGACCCTAGTATGTGTTTGTTGTTTTCTTTCTAATCATGTACAGGGATTCGAGCTTTCAAATATCCATTCTTGATGACTTTTGACGACCCGTGATTTCATGTTCCCATCTTCTCGGTTCTATCCTAAACTCTTTTGATTCTCTATTTTATATTTTTCAATATTAAAATAGGAATCACTTTAGTTGTCTCTTCCTTAGCAAGATTTAAACAAAGTGCACAATGTCCTAAGTGTAGGGGAGTTTACTACCACATGCTTAAACATTGAGGACAATGTTTATATCAAGTGTAGGGGGGGACTTCTATCGAAGTTAAGTGGCCTTTTCCTTGTATTTGTCCTCATTTTAACCGGAAAATTGATTTTTCGACATTTTTCAAATTTTTTTATCTATTTTGGCCTAGTAGTTTTACCTTTGTATAGTTATTTTCTTTCTTTACTAGAATAAAATTTAATAAAGTGGTTTTAATATTTAAACTTTGTGAATCTTTTGACTCAACCCGAGTTTACTTATCTAAGTTTACTCTAGCTAGTATCCTTAACGTGTTTAAGTCAAGTTTTGCTAGGCTTTTATATAGGGAGCTTTAAAACGCGAAAGTCTTAACTCTCACGGGTTAAGAACAAGAACTTTTCGCAAGTTCCTATAATTGATCCTAGAGATTTGTTTATCAAGGGAACTTTAAAATGCGATTTTTTAACATGAAAAAGTCTAAGAATTTGTAAGATCCTATAGATGACTCGAAAACCCAAAACTTTGATTTAATTGGCTAAGCATCCACAAGTCTCATTTCTTGAGATTTTAAATTGTGGAGAACGAGAGATGATAGAGTCAATTATAAGTTTGGTATTCTTTCGTGAATTTATGTGAGTTAATTATGAGCCTATTCTCCTATCGCTTGTTAATAAATTTATCTACAATAAATAAGGTTGTACGATTTGAAAAGTTACTTAGCTTCTAGCCCAAGACCGTTTAAAAGTTGCTCGGTATTAATTAGAAGTTCATAGCCAAGGCATAACTTATTGAAGCGGGATGCGAAGATTGGCGAGTCCGAAAAGTCCCTAACAAGGCATGAGGGCTACATTTTGTTGCTAAAGATCCAGAAGTGATGTGAAGAATCATTTATCGAGAATCAATATGAAGGATCGAGACACACGACGAAAAGCAAATACTCCCTAAAAGAGCATGGAAAAGTCTATCCAAAAAGGCCCTAACAAGGTATGAGGATAAATAGATCCAAGTCCTAAAAGGAGGCGGATCGTTGTATATCAACGTCCAAAATAAAGATTGGAGAAAATGAAGAAGTCGTGGTCCAAATATGAAGACTCTCTCAAAAAGTTCAAATGAAGAAATTCCTATTATGAAGAGAAGACCATTATTTCATGAACGTCTCCCAAGATTTGAAGTATGAAGTCGCTGCCAAATATCGGTCCGAGAAAGGTCTCAAATCGTGAAGCGAGTTATGCCAAGATATGAACTTTAAGAGGTCCCGAGAAGTTGTTTTAAAAGATTTTGTCCTTTAACTAACTATTGCTTAAATCGTCCCACTTTATTTTCAGCCTAAATAACTATCAAAATAAGTCAACAATGCATCCTCGTGATCATTCAAGACAATAATAAAATATAAGAGATACATCTAGGAATAAGGGAGTCTAAGTGAATAATTAGGCCACATGAATTTGTGTTAGTTTACTAACTTATAATAACAATGATCTCGTTTTTAAGCTTGGTTTGGGGAACGCGAAACTTGAGGATAATAATCATTCATGCCATTCCAAAACCCTAAGGTAAATTTTTGATCTTTTTACTTGTTTTCTTCCTTTAAATATTTTGTCTCCTTAATAAAGGCCAATGTGGATTGATTATGATGGAAAATGAAAAACTTGCTTTGTAACTAATGCATTGCATGAGGACATTGCAATGGTCAAGTGTAGGGGATTTGATAGGTGTGAAAACACCCATCCTTTTACCACTTAATTACATTAATAACCAAGCCAAAACGTGTATTTTATGTCGTAAATGTCGGAATTATGCGTGGTTTGTGTTTTTGTTGTGATTTAGGATCAAAATGTTAAAAGGGAAGAAAACACGGGCTTTCACGGGCTTTTATCGAAGAAAAAGACAAAAGACGAAGTCAAGAGATCAAGAGTGGAAAAAGAACGGAAGTCAAAGACCTATTTTGAAGATTTATCGAAGAACAAGTCTAAAGACGGAAGTTTAATAGAGCCGAAGAACTCAAGTCTTATTAATGAAGAATTTTCAAGACGAGTTTAATTAATCCCGAGACAACGTCGAAAAAGTCGAAGAATTAAGAAGACGAAAAGATGGAAAGAAAGAAAGAAAGAAAAAAAGAAGCAACACATGCTTCCCTTCTCCCTATATATAGACATCATCTCATTTCATTTGAAGTTGTTAGCTAATTTTGACAAGATTAGTCTTTCCACTATTTTAATTACTTGCACATTTATTTCATTGTCAATTTTAATTATCTTGTCTTGCACCTCAATTCCTTTAATTCCAAGTAAGTTTACTTTTATTGTTATTGAATCTTTACTTTTATTGTTAATCTCCTATCTACCTTTCTTGTTTTGATCTAATCTTCATCTTTATGTTTATGTTAATGTTCTTTAGTTTTTATTGATTTGATTAAGTGGGTTTTGATTATTTTGGTTATGATTGTTAGTTTTAGTGATTTGGATTGATTGGTTATTGTTAGTTAATCATTTGTGGTTAGTTTGGTTTAATCTTTTGGTTGATTTTGATTAGTTTTGATTAGATTCGTACCTATTTGTTCTTCCTTGTTCTTCGTGAAATCATTTTCCCAGGTTATTCTGAATCAACAGTTTATTCCGGATAAAGCAATTATTCCGAATAAATGATATATTCCGGATGAAGTACTATTCCGAATAAGCAGACATTCCGAACCAAGCCTGATATTCCGAATAAAGGTATTATTCCGGATGAGCTAATATTCCGGATGAAGGAGTAATTATTCCGAGTGAACACATATTCCGAATAAGCAGCTTTTTCCGAATGAAGGATATTATTCCGAATGAATGAGTTTATTCCGAATCAAGGGTTTTGTTTAGTGTATTCCGAATGAGCCTAATATTCCGCATGAGATATATTATTCCGGATCAAGGGTGTTATTCCGGATAAACTTGTTATTCCGAATGAGAGTGTTATTTCGGATGAAGGTTATCATGTGTTTATTTATTCCGGATGAATGAATATTCCGAATGAGTTGATTATTCCGAATAAGAAACTATTCCGGATGAGTACTTTTAGGTTATTTTCAGTTTAGGATTTTAAGTTTTTAAACTTTACTTTTCCCGCCTTTTTTCTTAGTCGCACTTTTAGTTAACTTGCCTTAGATTTATTTTAAGCTTGCCTTTAATTTAAGTTTAAGTTTGCCTTTAGGATAGTTTTAAGTTCTCGTCATTAATTTCTTGTCACGTTTTTATTTACCGTCATTTATTTTCAATTAGATTTAGATTTAATTACCGCCATTTACATTAAAGTTTGTGCTCTTTTAACTTTTACTACAACGACAAACATTTGTTTTCACCAAAAGACAGTTGAGTCGCACGGTTAACTATTATCAATTCGATTAGACCGATTTCAACGAACTTAATTTTCATACTTGGTAAAAGCCTTGTATTATAAATCACGAACACGATAAAACACGAGAACACACTATAATATTTAGACTCGAGAAAAGTACGGGTTACCCCATGTGGGGCCCCCTACCCGCGGCATACACAAGGACATGGGCTTAGCCCGTGCAAAATTAATTAACAAGGGGATTAAGGTAAAAACTTGTTTTATTATTTACAAATCTAGAAAATAACTAAAACACTAAAAGTTTTCTTCCTTCTTCCTCGTCCTATTTGGTCGTCGGATATACAACACCACAAGGGTGTTTCGGGTTGATTTTGATCTTTGATATTTTGCAAGGATTCGCGTGTGTTCATCCTCATTTGTTTCACGTAATTGGTATAACCTTTTTAACCTTTTCTTTTATGTTTTGATTTAATGAATCACATAAAATCATGATGTTTTTAAAAACTAATTAAAAACAATTATTAAAACATGTTAATGATCATGGGGTAAATCAAATCAATGGTTTAGGGGTGTTTATGGTCTAGCCGACGCCTAACCGAGCCCCATAAGGGTCTCGGCTTAGCTTATGTAACACTAGCGAGACCATATGGTCTCGGTATGGTGGTGGTAGTCCCACAACAGCAGCAAAACCAAGGGGAGACCCGACGTGGTTCGGGTTATGGTGTTAGTTACGGGTCCGGTTCATGGTTTTTAGTCACGGGTCTGGTTCTTGAATCATTTTTTAAGGTTTATTATTTTACTAGTTATGTTTTAAAATTAAATTAAAAAAACATGACATGATTAATTTAATGTACATGACTTAGGTTATAAATTTAATTACTAGATCATGAATTTTAACCTAAGTATTTATATTTTATTAGACTTTATAAATAATTAATTATTAAAACCATGACTATAATAAATTAATTAACATGACTTAGGTTATATTATTAATAGTTAATAATACATGTTTTAACCTAAGTATTTTACCTTTATTTAATTAAAATCATGATATATTTAATTAAATACTTTTAACCTATAGTTTATTTAATTTACATGTAATAATTAATAAAATATATTTTATAACTACATGACTTAGAATAATAATCATAAGACACTTAAGCTTATATAATTAGCTTATTTAACCAGCTTATATCTATTTATGGAAACTTTCTATTTTAGAAACTTATTTAATTAAGGCAGCTAATCTATTTATGGAAACTTTCTATTTTTATAAACTTATCTATTTTAAGCAGTAATTCTATTTTTGGAAACTTTCTATTTTTCGAAACTTTCTGTTTTTGGAAACTTTCTATTTTTGGAAACTTTCTATTTTTGGAAACTTTCTATTTTTGGTAACTTTTTTTTTGGAAACTTTCTATTTTAGGAAACTTGCTATTTTTAGAAAGTTACTTATTATTACACAACAAGTATAATAATACATAAAATACAAGTAATACTTAATCAGAATAGACAGAATATAAGACAAACACAATATAAAGCTTAAAACAGTAGAACATGACATGAACATATAAAACAAGCTAAGACATGATATAAAACCAATTACGTATTTAGTAATCATATACTTATACACGTATGCATTTATGTAGCATTAGTGATACCGAAGTAGGACTCTCTTTCGTTCGTCTTCTTCGTTCACTGGACATAAGGTACGGATTCCCGTCCTTTCAGTATGGACATTCTTTCCTTATTAGGATTCCCCGTATGCAGCCAACTGTTTTCCCATAGTATAAGTTTATATGTTTGATTGCTTATGTTTAATTTAGAATACGTGAAGTCATATACATGCATGACCAGTTTCACCTAGTTATGGAGGTACCATAACCATAACACTAGAGTCACTGGTGTTATGACTTCCCCACGGCGGAGTGATTGCTCGTGGCGTCCCTTCAGCTTTTGGCCATATTATTATATTTATCATGTGGGGCGTATGGGTGCATCCTAGTTACATGTTTTCAGCAGATTAGTCAGTGTGAATGTGGTGTGTGCCTTTCATCCTTCACAAGGAGCTGATCCCTCCTACCCAAAAACCAGTATATTAAATTAGAGGCAGCCCCTCTAATTTGCATGACGAGGTCACCCCTCCAATTATTCATGCAACGTTGATTTTCATAACCTATATTGGCTAATGGTAAAATATGTTAAACAGTTTTTGCAAGATAAACATAAGGCTTTTCAAACTATAAAACCAGTTTTATGAAGACTTAACCGGGTTATTCGGGACTTAGTTTCTTCCGCTGTTATATGCTTATATGCTTATATTATTCATGCTTTATTGTACATCCGTGCACTGAGCGTATTGCTCAGCCGTTTTCCTTTTTAAGTTCCCAAAACGGCAGGTACTCAGGGACACTCGTAGACTTTAAGCGTACGTGCATATGGACTGGAAGCTTTCTAGCCTTTCTTTACTTTATGCATTATCTATACTTTGATACTCTTTCCATGGACATTGTTTAGTCCTTTCATTTACAGTACTTATGTTTGTGTGTGATGAGCTTTACTTTTGGACTACCGATGTTTGATTCCGGTACTTCCTTTTTATGGTCATGTAATGTTTTAGACATTTATCCTTGTATGCTTTGATGACACGCCATAATTACGCGTGACATTCAATTTATCAAAATGGGGTGTTACATTCTATATGAATCAAACTTGTGCCAACTGGAAAGCAACAATAGTTTGATTCTGTTGGGTCAAAAAGTTGATGTGGCAGAAACTCAAAATCGAAGAAAATATCAAGTAATATGTTCAAGCGTTGACAAGAGCAATCTGGGCGTTGACAAGAGCAATTCAGGCATTGACAGAAAGCCAACAAAAGTCAAACGCAGTCAAAAAGTCAAACGCTGATGGATATTGAAGATTTGATGGAGAATTCTATTTAGAGAATATATTGAGTATATTATTTATGATATACACAATATATAGTTTATCTAAATAGAATATTTAGATGTTTATTTGATTTGATCTCTTGTAGATTCTGTTCCTTCCACTATAAAAGGAACAAGAGTCTTAGGTTTTATTCATATCATTCATTCACAATGTAAACCTAAAGTGTGTGTCGCACTAGACGTGGGATTCAATATATACACGTCTAGTGATTGTTTGTTATTAATATAATAAGCAACCCAATTGTTTTAATTCGTGTCTTTTGTGCCTAAACACCTTGTTCATGATCATTGTTCTTTTCCGCTATGTTATCATATGAACGATGATCAACCTAGATATAATGGTTCATAACCATTGAGTCTAACGATCAAAGGACTCCACAATTGGTATCAGAGCCTAAGGCTCTTGATATCTAGGTCCGACGAGGTGTTCGTGTATGGTGAAAAGAAGAAAAATCCGTCTAGGGTTTTTCTGGGCGATTTTGTGTGCGCAGCAGTATTCAGAAGGTCATAACTTTTGATTGAACCGTTGGATCGCCACGAAATTTTTTGTGTGTGTTCTACACACATATATCTAGATATCCACCGGAGGGATTGTCGAGATCTATCCCCAAGAAAAAGTTATTAACCGTCGAAGTCAGCAGGGGTCATATGCTGTTTTCGGTGAACAGTAATAGTAAAAACGCGATTTCTCCTTCGTTAACCGTTGGATCGTCGTGAAATTCGATCTGTAGGTTCTTGACACTTATGTCTAGGATCTCACCGAAGGGATCTGCGATTTGAGCATTTATGAAGAAGTCATTCGCTGTCGAAGTTCACTGCAGTTTATGGATTTTCACATGAAATAATGATTTAGGGTTTATAAAACCCTAGATCAATTAGCCGCTGATGGGAATTATTTAGACGCTGATAGATGTTGGTGTGACGCTGACAAGGCATGGATGAGACGCTGATGACGTCAGTGTTTGGGACAAGACGCTGACAAGGTTTAAAGTTGGCGCTGATGTTTGTTATTTAGGCGCTGACAGGCTTAATTTAGGCGCTGACAGGCTTAATTTTGACGCTGACAGAATAAGTCAACGCTGATAGGTTGACAGTGTTGTCCGATATATACATTTTAAACGCTGACAAGTGTTGTCTGATATTGGACAACACACAGTGTTGATATCTTGGACAGTGAAGGATATTGGACAACACAAGGAAGGCTGCTGTTTGAGAAAATTGGACGTTTTAAGCACACAAAAAGGAGGATTATACACACAAAGGTACATGGAATCTCTGTTCTTATTTAGAATATCATGTTGATATTTATGGCTCGGATACTTTTGAAAGGGATTAATGATTTTAAGGCGAGTTAGCAACGATTCATGAAGTAATTTATTGGAGTATGTAATCGGGATAGCCTTGTGAAAGAGTTATTCGTTAACATCTTTTACATATGAAGATATTGACTTATCATGAAGAGGTGTTAGCTTAAGGGGAAGAATTCTTATGGTAAGTTTGATGATTGAAGAAGATTTTCGCGAGTTTGTGTTCTATCATATCTTAAAGTCGTGCACTTCCAGTCATAGACTTTAAAGGTAACTTGTTCGTGCTTTACATGGTTGGTGACGAAGACTTGTCATAAACACTTGAAGGAGTTACATTATCGTGCTCAGTGTCTCACAAAGGATGAGAATATTGACAAGGGATCGAGGTCTACTTATATCCTCCTCTATAAGTTCTTAGTCACATGGATAGTACAAGACATGGAACACAAGGTTGGGTTATTCTACTTCTACATCAAGAATATTTTATTTATTTTTCTTCAAGATCATTACACAGAGCCTACATTTGGAGAATCTTCAAAGATTGCATACATTGTTTACTTTCCTGTTGATGTGACAAAAAGGGGAAGATATGCATGCTACACTTGAGGGGAAGCAATTTGAAGATCATGTACAACTTACAAGAGATACACATAGAGTTTTGCCGACATCAACTAGGGGAAGATTGTTGGGTCAAAAAGTTGATGTGGCAGAAACTCAAAATCGAAGAAAATATCAAGTAATATGTTCAAGCGTTGACAAGAGCAATCTGGGCGTTGACAAGAGCAATTCAGGCATTGACAGAAAGCCAACAAAAGTCAAACGCAGTCAAAAAGTCAAACGCTGATGGATATTGAAGATTTGATGGAGAATTCTATTTAGGGAATATATTGAGTATATTATTTATGATATACACAATATATAGTTTATCTAAATAGAATATTTAGATGTTTATTTGATTTGATCTCTTGTAGATTATGTTCCTTCCACTATAAAAGGAACAAGAGTCTTAGGTTTTATTCATATCATTCATTCACAATGTAAACCTAAAGTGTGTGTCGCACTAGACGTGGGATTCAATATATACACGTCTAGTGGTTGTTTGTTATTAATATAATAAGCAACCCAATTGTTTTAATTCGTGTCTTTTGTGCCTAAACACCTTGTTCATGATCATTGTTCTTTTCCGCTATGTTATCATATGAACGATGATCAACCTAGATATAATGGTTCATAACCATTGAGTCTAACGATCAAAGGACTCCACAGATTCTTAATTGATTCAAACTTGTTCTAGGAAATGAATTGACGACTTAATCAGTAGAATGGAACTGCATGATTCACTCTTTACTATGAATTATCTTTCGAGATGTTTAAGTATTGAGAACGACTACCATAGCCGGAAATCCTGTCAAGGAAGTTCATTGAACTTACCTAATTATAGGTAAAGAATTTGTACTGTATAACGGGAAACATGAGAAATACAGATGGTGACGTAATATTAAGAGTCGTGATTTTAGACCACATACTCAAGTAAATGAAGAAAGCTCAAGAACATGTAAAGACGAATACTTCCGCTACTCTGATGATCAAAGGAGATTGTTAGCAAGATTTTAACACGATGCAAAGTATGATTATGTGGGGAAAGACACAAGATTACAAGATGACAAAGTTTATAAATCAAGTCAAGGCAAAGATCACAAGTCATGAAAGGAACTATGAAGAACTCTCAAGACAACAAGCTTCAAAGTCTGCAACAACAAAGAAGTGAAGTCACATATTACATGACCACCCCTTAGGGGGAGATTGTTAAACATATTTAAAGTGAAGGTCATATAATATACCGTTGCGAATCTCGTGGAAAATGCTATCTAATGGTGTCGAGAGTTCCAATTTATTATTGTTTATGTAATGGGAATTAGTCCCGAACACACAAATGAGGAACGCCTTCCACCCGTCTTACTCTTAGTATAAAATGCCAAAGGAACCTCATTTGTGTGTGTGTTTTCCATTGGTTTGTTTTAGAGAGAAACTACTTTGTGTTTCTCTCACTAGGAATTCACACACATCTTTTCTTTTCCTTTTCTTCATCCTTTTTCATCTTAGTTATTTTCGTGTCTTGTTCATCATCATCCATAACATCAAGTCATCTTCATAACCATATAAACCGTCCTTAGTTTTTTGTGTGTATTAGTCTTACAATATTTTTACACCAATATTAACCTTAGTCACAACAATCACATGAGTTGTGTTTAGAAAAACCATAATTTTTTATATGGTGACATGAACTAGTTTTATAAAGATTAAAACTAATCCCTAATTATATCATTAATCATCAAAGATAATTTCTACTTTTTTGTTTTTTGAACAAGCTAAATACATTTTTCCTCCTTCTTTTGCTAAATTAATTCTTTCCTACACAAAATATGCTTTGAGCATCCATACTTTCTTTTAAATTATCTATTTAGATCTTATTAATTACATAATGTTGACAAACGAACAATAAACTTCGTCATTAGCATCTTTTCGTCCTTCTAAGGAGCCCGACGACATAAACAGGTACATTGTTGGCATTTCCAATCCTTCTTATATGGAGTACGTGATAGAAATAACTGAGGGGTTTGCTTTAGATGTTGAGATTCTTCATGGCGTTTTTAAATTTGCCTATCACGACTATCAAGAGTATTCCTCGTAGTAGTCGTCTTGCTTTCTCTCACGTGTTAAAAACAGTTCTTTACCAAGTGGTCGCACGACCCAATTTTTGTTGAAGCGTGGTCAAGTTGTTACTTTTTCCATGATGTACGTTGCAAGTGTGTAGGCCCAAGACTAGACAAGAACGTAGGTCCAAAAATAGAAAATATTTGAAACAAAGTTCTATCTTGAAGTCAATAGCTACATGGGGGAAAGATGATGGTATTGCAACGTTAGTTAAAAGAATGTTGGATGTTGTTGGGTCAGGGTCCTTAGGCAAGGGTCGAAGTGATTTAACACAGGATCAAACAATATGCAATACCAACATCAAGAAATGTCTTCGCAAGGTTACGGATGGGCACTTCACAGTTGTAGTAAAAGTGTTATCCTCTTCTGGTGTAGCTCCATACTCTGATGATAACATTAAAGCCTTGGAAGCTAAGCATCCTTACAAACCACCCCTTATTCATGCCGGGTAGCAGAGATTGATTGTGTCTTGGGTTGCATTAAATATTTTCCTAAAGGTACTTCATGTGGGATAGATGGTTTGAGGGAACAACATATCTTAGATGCTTTATATGGAGAAGGGTCTGCTACTGCCACAGATCTCTTAAAGGATATCACCTCGGTCGTTAACTTATGGTTAACGGGAAGCTGTTCGTCTATTTTGGCAGAGTTAGAGTTTGTTGCATCTACTCCTCTAACGCCTCTACTTAATCCTGATAACGAGATTTGAGCTATTACAGTAGGCACTATATGGATACGTTTGGTGTCCAAGGTTGCTATGAAAGGGGTGGGTAAGGAAATGTCAAAGTACCTTGGTGATTTCCAGTTCAAAGTCAAAGTATCGGGTGGCCCTAAGGCTGTTTTACATAGTGTAAATAGGGTGTTGACTAAATACCATAATGATGGGTCTCTTGCAATGCTCGATGTGGACTTCTCAAATGCATTTAACCTTCTGGATAGATCGACATTACTTCATGAAGTTATAGTGAGGTTGTAACACCCCATTTAGATAAATGGACCATTACACGATAATTATGGCGTGTCATCAAAGCATACAAGGTAAATGTCCTAAAACATTACATGACCATAGGGATAACCAGAATCAATCATCGGCTCCCAAACATAAACTCATAACAAAGCATAAAGTAAAAGTAATGCAAAAGGAAAAGAAACATAAAATAGCTCCCATCATATTCACAACCTCTCCATGCTCCTGTCTGACCTTGGGTACCTGCCGTTTGGGGACATAAAAAGAGAAAACAGTTGAGTGATGCGCTCAGTGCGCAGATATATGACATAATTTGGAATAGCATAAACATAAGTACATACTGAAATGAAAACATGACAATGAAAGTGCAGCGGAATAATGTAAGTCCTGGAAACCTGGTGACATGTAATAAACTGGTTTGTTTTGAAAAGATTAAGCTTGTATCATGAAAACTGTATTTTAAATTCCCAAGAGTCCATATAGGTCATGAATATAACAACGTGCATGAATACATAGAGCGGTGACCTCATCATGCAATTAGAGGGGCTGCCTCTAATTATAATAGTCTGGGTATGAGGGATCAACTCCTTGTGAAGGATGCAAGGCACACACCACATTCACCATGAAAATACTGTCTGAAACATGTAACTATGATGCACCCATTCGCCCAACATGATAATAGTAACATAGACCAAAATACTGTAAAGGGATGTTGCGAGCAATCACTCTCATCGTAGAAGAGTCATAACACCGGTACCTCCAGTGCTATGGTTACGGTACCTTCGTGACTAGGTAAAACATGGCATGCTTGTATATAGCTCATGAAATTAAAATAAATATAAGACTTCCTGACGTGTTTAAGACACATGACTACTGGGAAAACAGATGGCATAACAAACGGGAAAACCTAATCAAACATGCAAAGGGAATTGTCCATACTGAAGGACGGAATATCTGTACCTTATGTCCAGTAATGAGAACGAAGAAGACGCGAAGAATCCCACTCCGACTCTATAAATGCTACATAATAAAGAGGGACGTGTATGAGTTGGCTGATTATATTATACTTAACTGATTATTAGCTTACCTGACGTGTTATTACTTGTTTACTTGTTCCTGTCTTGTTTTAAGTGTTCTGGACTTGTTTTACTGATTCATGTTAAATCATGTAGTCTGATTAGTTTCAGAATCTCAAATGCATCCGATGGCCATATGACCTGCCAATCCCGGATGTGGGCGTCACCCCGAAATAGATCTATCCACTTTCATTCACGCTTACTTTCAGTAATTAACGGTTCATGATGGTTTCCATTTCTGGGATGTTTCACCGGTTTCTAATAATTAAATTTCCATTTTTGATTTCCACTTACGTTTAACAGTTCAATTTAAAGATACAAACAACTTCAAATATATAGTTAAATTCAAGTTTACAGTTAAAGCGATACAGTAAGTTCATGACTTGTTAATTTATAATTTCTAAACTCAAACGTCCCATAACATTTGAATAGAGGAATTATAAATGAACATTTCATTAAATATTAATATAACATCTTGCTCAAATGTCCCATACCATTTGCACAAGAAATTATATTAAAAGTCTTCACATAGTTATAGTTTTTTAAACAAATAATAGTATTTGTTAACATAGATTATTTTAGTTCATAAATAATTTTTCAAGCTAATATATTATGAGTTAAATCAACAAGTTTATCAATAGTTATAAAGTAGCACGCATCTCCCCCAAAATATTAATAAAATATTTATAAGCGGGTAAAAGTGGGGTATGAAACTCGCCTCAAAACAATAGCAATGGTAAAATAGCACAACGTAGACATAGAGAAATAGTAGCTCAAAATAATCCGTATCCTAGATTAAATAAAGTATGTATCACTATACATGAAAAATGACAATAGATGTAGCATTTAGTCCCCTAGTATGTGCTTGATTTCTTTAAGTAAATCGATAGTTTTTAATACTTGTAAATGTTTAACGTTCTAATAAAAATGTAGTCATTTAATCGGGATATATTGGCAATATTTGGCGTTCCAAAATCGAGACAGTTTATTTAGCAGAGTCATTTAATGGGTCAAATATTCTAAATATATTTTATAAAAATATATGAATTAAATAACCTAATTAAAATTAGGGTTTTGCTAACAACCAACCTTGGGGTGTTTTTTAAACATTCTATAATTAAAAAAATAACATTTAATTAAACTCAAATATACCATGTTTAACATACTTAATATTAATATATACTATATTAAAACTTACTTACCTTAATTATATGTGTTAGAATCATGCATTTATAGAAATAATTAGTTTACATTAGGAATTGTTTTTAATTTTGGAAGCTTAAAAAACACCCCTAGGGTGTTTGTTAGCAAAACCCTTAAAAATTAATTAACTAAAATAATTGTCCATTAAATGTCCAACATGTTTCCTAAAAGTAAACATGGTACACATATGGAAAATAGATTCAATTTGGAAACGTTCTTTTCTTTTCTGTTTAGTTTCGTGTAGGACTAATATCGGCAGTTTTTCGGAGTGTGTAGCAGGTTCATTAGTAGCTCGCAGAGTGAACCGCAAGTACCGCTGGCTAGCTAGCCGGGTGATCTATAAGTTTTATAAACCGATGTTGTTTGATGGGTTGAATACGTGTTCGAAGTAGGGGTCGTGCAAACAACTTTAAAAGCAACAAGTTTAACGAGCCAGTTTCGGTCTTGTTTATGGGTCTCGAAAGGGACTTTTTGGTCGAACCGAAAGTATGCCCATGTAGACAGCATGTCCGTCTAAAACTTTCATTATTTCCCCGCCTTGGGGCAAGGTCGTTTGTTGGGTCGAAAGTGGGTCGAAAAGTGGTAGTTTGCAATCGGTTTGAAAGGGCACTATCTTAGTCATTTCTTAACGAAATCTAGTAATTAAAGGGGCTGTTTAAACATGGTCACCTCTACTATAGAAAACTGTTAAGTACTGAAATTTTAGGCTAGGTTTCGTTGGTTGGATCAGGTATTCAGGTGTCAAATGGGTCCATAGGGCTGCATTTTATGACACATAGGACATTAGCGTTTAAACTTCAACTCTTGACTTGTGCTTACACATGCACAAAATCTAATTTGTAAGAGCCTCTATACATGGCTTGGAAACTAGTCTATAACCACAACCATACCTACATCTGTTATATGTCGTTGTGTGTTTACCATTTTCTTCGTATTATGAAAACATTACTGTGACATTTGTTCTTGTTATAAGAATATGTTCTCAAGCACTACTAGATAAAGACTAAGCATGCATCGACAAAAGACGTGGAATTAGTGAGAGATGAAGGTGTATAGTATGATACTCACAACTCGGTTAGAAGATGATGAGCGCGATTTCAACACTAAACGAACCAAGTAACTAATGAGCAAATCAAATCCCAAAACCAACGAAAACCAATCCATTTCTTGCGAAGCTAAACCATGCGTTTAGGACGAACCCAAATGGAAATCGATCCTTGCTATAACCACTCGAAAAAAAAGAGCATTGGTTTGTACTCAACGACAAGGGAGGACAATTAACTTTTTAGTTTTAGGATATAGTTTTTGTTATGAATGTGTTGATGTTAAATTTGTGATGTTTGCTACTGCTTGTGCTTGGAGACGAGAGAGGAAAGAAAGAGATTTGAGTTTGTGTGTATTAGAATATGAGGTGTAGATTAGTACTTATAGGATAGGTGGGTAACTAATATAGTTGGACTAACTTGGTTAAATGGAAAAGAGTTTATTTAGTATAAGGGTATTTAGGGAGACAACAAGTACCATACAAGTACTATCGGAAAATGTTAAAAGGCTGGGAAAACGTGGGTGTGAGGGGTGGGTTTCTATAATAGTTGACTAAAGACAAGTATAGGGGTTTAAGACTTTTCCCAAGAGTTTTTCCCAAGAGTTTTAGGATGAGAGTGGGAGACATGATATGATAGTTTTCAAGAAATTTATAGTAATTTTGGAGAAAAGTATTTTGTAATTTTTAAATTATGATTTATGTATAGATGTACCAGTTTATTTACTCAGGTATCGGGTACTATACGGTTACTTTTAAAATAGTTAGACGTATTATTAAACGGTTATGAAAAATAATTTATATTAAGAAAATATAAATTATAAAATACCAAAAATAAATATTTTTGTTGTTATTAAAATAAGTTGACATTAATTGTCTAGCATCAGGATGATAACAAAGTGATATTCAAAGCATGCTATATAAAATCTTTTGGTTTCAGTTAAATTTAATTTCGTTTACCTTAAAAATAAAATACTAGAAATAGTTCAAGTTGAAATTAAGAGTTCTAAGTAGAATAAAAGCTTTTATTTGCCATGAATTTTTCTGGTTGTCACAGTGTCACCGTGTTAAAAGAGTTTCGTCCGGAAACTCAATCTCTATTAAACAGTGGCGAGGTGCTTATAATAAATAAAATAATAGTAAGCGGTCGACTTTAATTAATTATACGTCAGGTAATACGGTAGCAAGTGCTAAAAAAAGATTTTCTCACGTTCTTGTGGCAGGCGTAATCTTCAAAAATCGTAATACATAATCTAGACTTCATGCGGCGTAGAGGAAATTTTTACGTGTCGGGAAGAGCAGTAGCTATAGTTAAATAGACGTAATATCGTAGCTTTAAATGTGACAAGGTAAATGTACCAAGTATTACATATAAATAGTGATAAGGCGTAGTAATAAGAGTAATTACATACAAATAAGCAATTCGTACAAAGCAGATAGCATATAATGATATGAATGTGATGGTAGAAATGTGATTTGCTAACCGCATGGTAACCCATTTCTGGATAACTTCCGGTCCATTTATAATTCTTATTTACATCAAGAGGCGTCCCAATTCATGTAAATAAAATTTATAAACTCAGGGTTCGTTGAATTATAATTCCCACATTCAAACGTCCCATACCATCTGAATATGAAATCATAAATGAGCATAAGGCTTTATAATTCCTCATTCAAACGTCCTATACCATTTCAGCGAGAAACCATAAACTATCCCAGTCTAGTAATACCAACACAACTCAAAATCAAAATAGGCAACGACCTACATTATATGAGTTTTCCTTGTTTTTGAGGAAATTAATCAAAATTTTAAGTTGAGTAACAACTAGAACTTAACTCTACCTCGCAACCCAATCAAACAAGAACAGTCTTTGGATTTCGTTAAGTACTATTACACATCTCAATCTTTTGATGAATCTTCTCAACGTTGGGGACTACTCATAAACATGTAACTCATATAATCATGTAGTTCCTAATATGCAATAAATAGTTACACTAATAGATATAAAGGAAAGTAGGCAAGCAAAGATAATATCATATAAAGTTTTAATAGTTAAAGAGAATAAGACGTCGGTGTGTCGTGTTTCAAAAGTATTTGTTTCGAAAGTGTATTGCTAGAAAACATAAGTGTTAGTGCTTATTTATATTTCCATATTCAAATGTCCCATACCACTCCAATAAGGAAACATAAATCAGAATAATTTAATTATCGTTGACATAAAAAAAATCTTATGCCGAATAACCAATAGACCCTAACTAAATCTCGCAGCACAATCAAACAAGAACAACCTTGAGATTTAGTTAAGTATTGTTACGCATCAGGTCAAATCCTGGGATTAATCAGGTAGGAATCAAATAAAATATAAAATTCAAGTAAAGCATAGGAATCATGTGGCAGCGGGTACGCAGAATATTACGGTAAAATGCAAATGAGTCTCAGTTATAGTCTAGATTATTAATTTAACCTATTTCTCTATAACCAAGGCTCTGATACCAATCTGTTACAAGCCCAAATTCACCGCAGCGGAAGACTGGCTTTGGGAGGCTGTGACTTCATGAGTAATCGACAGCTTGATTCGAGAACGACCTCTATATGCCAAAAACCACAAGGAAGACTCCAAATAATCCACATACTCAAATACTTGAAATACATGCTTAAAAATGTCAACATAAAGTTGGTGAGTTCATAAGTTTATTTTTAAAACGTTTAAGGGTTTCAAAAGGAACGTAAAATGTTGAAAGCAATATTATATAGCAGTTTAGAAAATTAGAGTTTCTCAATAAAGTAACGTTTACCATAAAATTGAGTTATGTATCAGTGTTTAGCAAAAGTATTACAATTGACAACATGATTCAGTTACGTTTCTCACTTATATTCGTAATTATTAAGAGTTATACCAGTATTCGTAATTATAACGGAATTGCACCCGTGTTTCTCATGACACCGAAACTTTAACAAAGTTTCATTATTTTCATTGTTTTCATAGTTTCAGAATCTCAAATGCATCCGATGGCCATATGACCCGCCAATCCCGGATGTGGGCGTCACCCCAAAATAGATCTATCCACTTTCATTCACGCTTACTTTCAATAACTAACGGTTCATGATGGTATCCGTTTCTGGGATGTTTCACCGGTTTCTAATAATTAAATTTCCATTTTTGATTTCCACTTACGTTTAACAGTTAAATTTAAAGATACAAACAACGTCAAATATATAGTTAAATTCAAGTTTACAGTTAAAGCGATACTGTAAGTTCATGACTTGTTAATTTATAATTTCTAAACTCAAACGTCCCATACCATTTGAATAGAGGAATTATAAATGAACATTTCGTTAAATATTATAACATCTTGTTCAAATGTCCCATACCATTTGCACAAGAAATTGTATTAAAAGTCTTCACATAGTTATAGTTTTCTAAACAAATAATAGTATTCATTAACATAGATTATTTTAGTTCATAAATAATTTTTCAAGCTAATATATCATGAGTTAAATCAACAAGTTTATCAATAGTTATAAAGTAGCACGCATCTCCCCCAAAATAGTTATAAAATATTCATAAGCGGGTAAAAGTAGGGGTATGAAACTCACCTCATAGCAATAGCAATGGTAAAATAGCACAACGTAGACATGGAGATATAGTAGCTCAAAATAATCCTTATCCTAGATTAAATAAAGTATGTATCACTATACATGCAAAATGACAATATATGTAGCATTTAGTTCCCTAGTATGTGCTTGATTTTTTTTAAGTAAATTGATAGTTTTTAATACTTGTGAATGTTTAATGTTTTAATAAAAGTGTAGTCATTTAATCGGGATATATTAGCAATATTTGACGTTCCAAGATCGAGACAGTTTATTTAGCAGAGTCATTTAATGGGTCAAATATTAAAAATATATTTTTTAAAAGTATATGAATTAAATAAGCTAATTAAAATTAATAACTAAAATAATTGTCCATTAAATTTCCAACATGTTTCCTAAAAGGAAACATGGTACACATGGAAAATAGATTCAATTTGCAAACGTTCTTTTCTTTTCTGTTTAGTTTCGGGTAGGACTAATATCGGCAGTTTTTCGGAGTGTGTAGCAGGTTCATAAGTAGCTCGCGGAGTGAACCGCAAGTACCGCTAGGTAGCTAGCCGGGTGATCTATAAGTAGATGTTTTAAGTTTTATAAACCGATGTCGTTTGATGGGATGAAAACGTGTTCAAAGTAGGGGTCGTGCAAACAACTTTAAAAGCAACAAGTTTAACGAGCCAGTTTTGGTCTTGTCTATGGGTCTTGATAGGGACTTTTTGGTCGAACCGAATGTATGCCCATGTAGACGGCATGTCCGTCTACAACTTTCATTATTTCCCCGCCTCGGGGCAAGGTCGTTTGGTGGGTCGAAAGTGGGTCAAAAAGTGGCAGTTTGCAATCGGTTTGAAAGGGCACTATCTTAATCATTTCTTAACGAAATCTAGTAATTAAAGGGGCTGTTTAAACATGGTCACCTCTACTATAGAAAACTGTTAAGTACTAAAATTTTAGGCTAGGTTTCGTTGGTTGGATCAGGTATTCAGGTGTCAAATGGGGCCATAGGGCTGCCTTTTATGACGCATAGGACATTAGCGTTTAAACATCAACTCTTAACTTGTGCTTACACATGCATAAAATCTAATTTGTAAGAGCCTCTATACATGGCTTGAAAACTAGTTTATTACCACAACCATACCTACATATGTTATATGTCGTCGTGTGTTTACCATTTTATTCGGATTATGAAAACATTACTGTGGCATTTGTTCTTGTTATAAAAATATGTTCTCAAGTACAACTAGTTAAAGACTAAGCATGCATCGACAAAAGACGTGGAATTAGTGAGAGATGAAGGCATATAGTATGATACTCACAACTCGGTTAGAAGATGATGTGCGCGATTTCAACACTAAACGAACCAAATAACTAATGAGCAAATCAAATCCCGAAACCAACGAAAACCAATCCATTTCTTACGAAGCTAAACCATGCGTTTAGAACGAACCCAAATGGAAACCGATCCTTGCTATAACCACTTGAAAAAAAGAGCATTGGTTTGTACTCAACGACAAGGGAGGACAATTAACTTTTTAGTTTTAGGATATAGTTTTTTTTATGAATTTGTTGATGTTTTTGTGATGTTCCCTACTGCTTGTGCTCGGAGACGAGAAATGAAAGAAAGAGATTTGAGGATGTGTGTATTAGAATATGAGGTGTAGATTAGTACTTATAGGATAGGTGGGCAACTAATATAGTTAGACTAACTTGGTTAAATGGCAAAGAGTTTAGTTAATATAAGGGTATTTAGGGAAACGACAAGTACCATACAAGTACTATCGAAAAATGTTAAAGGCTGGGACAACGTGGGTGTAAGGGGTGGGTTTCTATAATAGTTGACTAAAGACAAGTATAGGGGTTTAAGACTTTACCCAAGAGTTTTAGGATGAGAGTGGTAGACATGATATGATAGTTTTCAAGAAACTTGTACTAACAATTTTGGAGAAAAGTATTTTGTAATTTTTAAAATATGATTTATGTATAGATGTACCAGTTTATTTACTCGGGTATCGGGTACTATATGTATGCTTTTAAAATAGTTAGACGTATTATTAAACGGTTACGAAAAATAATTTATATTAAGAAAATATAAATTATAAAATACCAAAAATAAATATTTTTGCTGCTATTAAAATAAGTTGACATTAATTGTCTAGCATCTGGATGATAACAAAGTGATATTTAAAACATGCTATATAAAATCTTTCGGTTTCAGTTAAATTTAATTTCGTTTACCTTCAAAATAAAATACTAGAAATAGTTCAAGTTGTTATTAAGAGTTCTAAGTAGAATAAAAGCTTTTATTTGCCATGAATTTTCCTGGTTGTCACATATATGTCATACGTAACTATTAAATGCGTAATTTACTTATCGTGTTTAATTATAATATAATGTACGAAATTATTTATTGTAATTAATTATTTTAAGAAACGTTCGTATTAAATAATCATGATCCGCGTCGTATATTACTTAACTGGAAAGTTTTAATTTAACCGTATTTTCATACATTTAATGATCTTAGGGATTTTAAGCGGGTTTTATAACTCTTTCCCTCTAAAAGAATAATTCGTCCTCGAATTAGCGATACGGTAAACTACAAAGACATGGACGTGACGTGACTGTAGAAAACATAGAACATGTCGTGACCGAAGGGAACATGGAACGTGAAGTGACTGAAAAAGAACATATCTGAACTATGGAAGGAAAAGAGGATAAAAAAATCCAGATGGACTCCTCCGTTTCCAAGTGGTCTCCTGCTAGGAACGGTTCCTC